>OZ025301.1:86664590-87292173 GCA_964019185.1 Maratus speculifer
TTTTTTAAAGCTTGGTGCTCTAAAACTACGGATTTAGCAATTAACAAGGCTGTATCTGCGCAAACAGAATATTCAGTTTTGTTTTAATCATAACATTTTGCATATTCTAAAAATAAGTTTTCAAAAACAGAAGAAATTTCACAAATTACTAAACCGCAAAACGCTATCTTTTTCACCAGTAAAAGCTTTAATCAAACTACCTGTCAAAAGAGACTACTTTGAATATTTTATCACTACATTGTTTATTCTTAAATATTTTGTCATTTGCATTGAGAATAAGCCTTCCAAGTTTAAGAAATTTGTTTTATTCTTAGTAGTAATTTATGAAAGTTTTGATGGTTAAAATTAACTGTGTTTTTACTTAGATTAACATCTGATTGCAATGTAGTAGCAAATTGCAAACAGATATTTCTTAATTTTGAAAAATATGGTTATGAACGTGTAAAAATATACAATAACCTGTTTTGAGTTCCTAACAATTCCAAAAAGTGCTCTTTAGCTTTACACTCTTCGAAAACCTGTTTATATTTTCGAGATTTAATGAATCATTTCATAGAAACAAATTTTCTTCGATTATTACCTAAAATTTTAGTTAATATTTTATCTCGAATTAATCAGTTTTCTCAACTAGTATTAAACTTTAGAAACATTGAATTAACTTAGTTTATCCTATACATCAGTTTTATTTATACTATTACGTTAGTCGAATTTATTTGGAAGCTTGGCACTCAGAAAATTACTGATTTCGTAATTAACAAGGTTGCATCTGCATCAATAGAATATTTAGTTTTGTTTTAATTTTAATTTTTCATTTTGACAATTTATTGCAATTTTTTCTGCATATTGTCCTTTAACATCTTAATGACTTTTGCGTTAGGAATAGCTTATGAGGGATTATGAATTAATCCGATACGTCCTTGTGAAATTGTTTTTAGTGTTTTTATATATTTTTAATTTTTGTGAAATGTAATGTATGTGATTTTTAATGCATTTTACTTTAATATTGTCTAATAACTCTTAAAAATGATATCTGTTGAACCATTTGGATATGCATAATATATTTGATAGCCCACTTTCAGACGACTCCATATATCATGGAAAAAGTATCTGACTTTTTTGAGCAGCTCTGTATATAATATATATATGTGTGTCTATAAACTACATGCATTTAAAAAGTTTGTTCTCTTATGTTATATATACATATTGTAGTTGAAATAGCGTTTCAGCAATTTTCGCTAATAAAGAGAATGGTACGTAAATTATTTGTGCAGCTCTGTATATGAAATATAGAATTTACAAACAATAAGTAACTTGTAAGAAATTAGTGACATTTAAAAATATATACTGACATCTGAAGCGCACTTTCAACAATTACTGCTCAAAGACAACATTGCAATCAATTTCTATTGTGTGTCCCTGTAAATGAACGAAGATTGCTATCGATGCCCTACTCTGCAGTAATCATACTGTAATGTAATTCAGTGATATGTATAAATTTCAATATATTTGAAATGGCGTAATGTCATTAAAATACACTATAAATTATTTTTCCTCATTGACAAAAATATAACGGAATTCTTTTGAGTTACCCTATAATTGAACTAATAATACTACACTATTCCTATTTAAGACCGAAGATACGTCATTAAGATGTAAAGATTGCATGAAAAAGCCCAGTTATATTTAAGCGAGCTAAAACATGGACAGATAGACTAACCGAATTCATAAGCACTTTGAAACTTTGTTGGAAGTGTTAAAAATGAAGGGAAACATATCTTTACGCCGTAAAATCTCCTTGTAGATCTCACAACAAAAAAAGATAAAAAAAATTATTTTTATATCTTCTTCATATTTGACCTAACCTTGTATCTGTAATATGAAAGGTTGTATCCTTCTTAAAACGAATTAACTTCTAAGTATTTTTCTACGAAAAAAAATGATATAAATCTTTAATGTTACAATATTTATTAATGTATATAAATGTTAATGTATAAAATTTTTTGAAAACAAAAATTTTCATTTTTTAAAGATTTCGCAAAATGTAAAATTATCATGGGTACACTTTTCTTATCATTGGTTTTGAACTTCAATTGCCTGTAATTGCCTTTAATAGCAGTTGGATTAAAATCACATGGGTTTAATTCAGAAAATCCCTTAACTATAATTTTTCAGCTGATTAAATATTAAATATTTTGATTAAAGGAAAACTTTTCACATTTAGAGAAATTTCCTGATTTTATTTAAAGTTTAAAATGAACTGTGTTCTGTTAATATATTGAAAACTTTAATTGAATATTTTTTTATACTTTTAACATCAGTATTTTTTTTTTCTTTGGCAATTTAACTCAAAACTCTCTTTTAATTAGGTATTATCAATTCTGCAATCTGATCCTAAAGTTATAAAATTTATTTATTCTTTAAGATGCCATTCAAGTCACTCAAAAAAATCCGGATGATAATGTTAAGTCTATGGGGGTGTTATTTTCAAATTTCAATATTTTCACATGATTTTTTTATATATATAATAATTGAAGGCAATCTACAACCGAGCTAGTTTTTACATAGGATAGTTGAGGACGATCTACAACCGGGCTAGTTTTTACCTTTTCGATTTTGGTTATATATTTTGTTTTTATTAAGATCGAACTGGTTCCACCAGTTCCGAAATTTAAAGTATTTTTTAAGAAGAATCTGAAATCAAAATCGAAAAAAAAGACTATTAAGGTTGTAGATTATCCTCAGCTACAAACAAATCATGTAAAAATATTAAATTTGACCAAAATATTTTAAAATAAGGACTTAAGCACCCCATAGACTTAACATTGTCATCTGGGTCTTTATGAGTGACTAGTGTTAGCTTTTGAGTAAATTTTAAAATGTATCTTTTATTACAATGTCGAATATTTTGAGCTAATATTTTTTTAACTATAAGTTGAAGTGTGTTGTATAATTTTGAGTATGGAATTTATACTACTTTAATAAGTTTGAGACATAAAAAAACTAAAATGCCCAAATACGTGTGAAATTACAGTAAAACAGCTAAATTTACTTTACATTTTTATATTAACTTTTTATTTTATAACAAATCCTATATTTAGCTTTATCAAATAGGCCATCAGGAACAATACCCCAAAAATTTGAATCAAATGAGCAAAATACATAACGATTTTATCACTTTGAACATGAATATTCGACGCGAAAATACAAATTGAGGAAAATCACTTTAAAATAAAATAGATTGAGGCATTTAAAGGGATAACGATGTAATAAAATGGCTATAAACTGTATTTATAATGATCTGGTCTTTACAAAACTTTATGAAATTGTACAAGGTGTAATAAAGTACAATTTAACCCTTTCGAGTCTGATGTACTATTAATAGTACATGTCTTTTAAATGAGTATTATTTTGTTTTAAGAAATAAATTTGCAACTATTTTCATGTACTAATGTTTGCATATGTCTATGCAAGTACTGCATGATTTCATTCATGTTTAGGCATTTAGTAATAATAATTATTATTATTATTTGCTAATTCTCTTTGCGCTGTTTGCGATTCTTTTATTTTAAACCTATGTTTCACTCTTCAGTTTAAAATAAAAGTTATTTTCCTGAAAGAATCATGCGTAACAAAGCCTAAAAAACATCAGAAAATTGTAATATAACTTAAATCTTATTGTAATACAATATTTTCTAAACATTTTCAAGAATTCTTCCTTAGCCTTAAAAGTTATTTTCCTGAAAGAATCACGTGTAATAAACCGCAAAAATTATTAGAAATTTGTAATATAAATTAAATATTATTATAATACAGTATTTTCTAAACATCTCCAAAAATCCTTCCTTTGCCTGTTGTCATATGAGTACGAATTGTATAGTACGCAATACAAAAACATTCGCTATCTTTCAGGCAATGGAATATTTGTTAAATACTTTGTTAATCTATTTGGATAATTGGCTTTAATGTTATTAACGGAAAGTAATTTTTTTTTCTAAAAATTTAAAAATAATTCGTACTCGAAAGAATTACGCAAAATATTTAAAAAAAAATTATTTTCGTCATTTTTTGCCGAATGAAGAGTAGTGTAATTGTATAGTACGCAATAGAAAAACATTCGCTATCTTTCAGACAATGAAATATTTGTTAAATACTTTGTTAATCTATTTGGATAATTGGCTTTAATTTTATTAACGGAAAAGTAATTTTTTTTCTAAAAATTGAAAAATAATTCGTACTCGAAAGAATTACGCAAAATATTAAAGAATTTTATTTTCGTCATTTTTTGCCGAATGAAGAGTACGCAATAGAGTGAATAGCCGAATAGAGTCAATAGCCGAATGAAGAGTACGCAATTGTATAGTACGCAATAGAAAAAACATTCGCTATCTTTCAGACAATGAAATATTTGTTAAATACTTTGTTAATCTATTTGGATAATTAGCTTTAATGTTATTAACGGAAAAGTAATTTTTTTTCTAAAAATTGAAAAATAATTCGTACTCGAAAGAATTACGCAAAATATTAAAAAAATTTATTTTCGTCATTTTTTGCCGAATGAAGAGTAGTGTAATTGTATAGTACGCAATACAGAAACATTCGCTATCTTTCAGACAATGAAATATTTGTTAAGTACTTTGTTAATCTATTTGGATAATTGGCTTTAATGTTATTAACGGAAAAGTAATTTTTTTTCTAAAAATTGAAAAATAATTCGTACCCGGAAGGATTACGCAAAACATTAAAAATTGTTATTTTCGTCGTTTTTTGCCGAATGAAGAGTAGTGTATCCCCATAAGGATGCTAGTAACTCAGCAACCGAATTCCCTTCGGTAATGTTAGGTCTAAGGGTGTTTGATGCATGCTTGTATTACAAATACCTCCACAGGGAAAATAATATTTTTAATTTCTGTTTTTTAGCATTATTTCCTTAAAGGATGTCACTTTTTTTCTTAGTTGCCAAAATACTTATAAAATTTGTATTCAATTTAATATTTTATGTTTTAAGAACTGACGAACTGGAAGTAAAATTTTAACACTTCATATAAAATTAAGCACAGATTTAAGAAATATTAAGAAGGAAACAGGCATTTTTTAAAGAAGAGAACACTGAAAAAAAAAGTTGAAAATATTAATTTCCCGAAAAGATATTTTGAATATAATAATTCATCAAACGCCCACAGACTTAACATTACTGGAGAGAATTCAGGTGTTGAGTGACTGGCGACCTTAAGCAATTTTTTACTTTCATTTTCATTTATTAGTTAAAAATATTTGCATCTTTTAGCAATATCACTGGAAATCTTATACATTCATTTGAACATAGCTCATAAACGTAAAAAGTTATTCATCTTCACATAAAACCCGAGAAACTTCTTGCGATTTTCGCTAGAAACTATATTTTGTAAATTATGACTTATAAGTACACTGTAAAAAAAAATTCGAGAGGTTACTCAAAATTTTTTAGTAAATTTGTATTTCACAGAATGTTTTAGTAACCATTACAAACTTTTTTTTTTGCAAGCGAAACAAGCATTTCTTTTGTAATCTGAACAAAAGAATTTTTTGTATAACTAACTTAAAAATTTTTAGTATGAGCCACCAAGCAAATTTTAGTAATAGCTCCAAAATTATTTTTAATAACCATTACGTGGGCTCGAAGGGCAGGAGCTTCCTTCGAGCTACATCCAGACTTCTGGAGCGGAAGATTTTCGGCAAAACCGCAATAGATGGCAGCACCAAACATTTCCTACTGCTGCGTCAGGATATTCATAATCCCTTTATTAACGAGTACTTACACTGCGTACACTCGGGGAGTATTCGGCAGTGGCCAGTATCGAACCCGGGACCTTTTAGCCTGGAGTCCGTTACTATAACCACTATGCTATCAAAGCCACACCAAGTGAGTTTTAGTAATAGCTATTAAAAATATAAAATTATTAACTCTATTCGTTGCTAACTTTTTTCTAGTAATTCTTACAGATTTTGTTGTAACCGACTAAGATTACTAAAAATTTTTTAGTAATTACAAGGATCACTAAAGTTTTTTTAGTAGATCGACACTTTTTTTTGCAGTGTACGTGCCCATACGGTGTTGTATTGAAGTCGGCTAAGGTGCGAGTCTAATATCCGTAAATTCTTCCATGTTTAATGCTAGAATGAACGTTGCACATATTTAGTATAAATGCGTGAGTCACTGCATTGATTTCAGACTCTGCGCGACAGGATAAAGCAGGTTGCACTGGAATATTACATTGTTAATTCACTGTGGTCACAGTATGATATACAGTTAGTTATTAAAGGTTGAAATAATGTTATTTTAAGTAAAATAAAATTTATATTAAAATGCACTGTAAAAAAAAAAAAAAAAAAAAAAAAAAAAAAAAAAAAAAAAAAAAAAAAAATTGTCAAATTTAACCCAAAGACTGCTGGCAGCAATGTTTTCAGCAGTTTTTCCCGTAAAAAATGCAGTAAAATTAGATGTATATTTTTTTATTACATCGAATTTTCCGTAAAATTTACAGCAAAAACGGCTGTCAACATTGTTGCCAGCAGTTTTTGCCGTAAATTTTACGGATTTTTTCTTTTTTACAGTGTGTAATAAGGCAGAAAAAGGTTTTCTATAATTTTATTCACAAGCTAACAAAATTTGTATCTTTTAACTACATTGTTAGAAATTTCTTACACCCATTTGAATATAGCGCATAAACATAAATTGTCATTCATCATCTCATAAAGCCAGAAAATCTGTTGTTGAATTTCAAGTCATTCTACCCGAAACAATTTCGCTTGGAACTATATTTCCTAATTTATGACTTATAACTATATGTCCTGAAGGTATTGCATTCCAGAAAGCTAACGTCCGAGTCTAATATCCATAAATTCTTCCGCGATTAACGCTAGAGTTAATGTTGCACATATTCAATATGACTATGCGAATAAAGACGTAAGTTAGTTGCACGTATTTTAGCTTATGCCCGGCAGGTTAAAGCACGTTGTATTGGAATATTATAATGTTAATTCCCCGTGGTCACAATATGATACGGGCAGTTATTAATGGTTGAGATAAAATTATTTAAAAAAAAAATCATATTCATGTGCAATGACGTACGAAAAAGCACAATTTATATAAACATACTTTATTAATCGTAATAAAGAATAATTTAAACAAAAAAAAATTGAAAATCAATATTTTTGTTATTTTTTGCCGAATCAAAGGGATTGTGACCAATTTAATATTTTATGTTTTAAAAACTGACGAAGAGGAAGTTAAATTTTAACACTTCATATAAAATTAAGTATAGATTTTAGAAGTATTTTGAAAAATAAGAAAAAAATAGACATCCTTTAAAGAGAGAATACTGATAAAAGAAGTTGAAAATATTAATTTTCCGGGGAGATATTATAAATATAAAAATGCGTCAAACGCCTATTGACTTAACATTAGCGAGGAGAATTCAAATGCTGAATGAATAGCATCCTTAAGAAAATTTTTTCTTTAATTTTTATTTACTTGTTAACAATATTTGTATCTTTTAACTATACCACTATAAATCTCTTACATCCATTTGAAAATAGCGCATAAACATAAATTGTCATTCATCATCCCATAAAGCCATAAAATCTCCTGTGAAATTTGAAACCATTCTATCCAAAACAATTTCGCTTGGAACTATATTTTCTAATTTACGACATATAACTATATATCCTTAAGGTACTGCATTACAGAAGGCTAACGTCCGAGTCTAATATCCATAAATTCTTCCACGTTTAATGCTAGAGTTAATGTTGCACATATTCCATATGACTCTGTGAATGAAGGCGTAAGTTAGTTGCATTGATTTCTGCTTATGTCCCAGGCTGTATTGGAATATTACAATGTTAATTCACCTGTTCGCACAATATTATACAGACGTTATTAATGCTTGAGATAATATTATTTTAAGTAAGAAAATTATATAAAAGTTTAATGAGTCAGTAAAAAGCACAACTTATAACTGAAGAGATCAGTGGAAGAACATATTTTGATATATTTCCTAAAAAATTGTTTTATTTTATAGATTAAAGTGTTATGAAGTATTACACCTTATGGTAAAATAAATTAGCAAAATTCTACTTAATATTAAAGCTATCAGACAGTGTATTGTAATAATTAAAATAAAAACTTTGTAAAAAATTATCACAATGTAAAAATAAAACAGGACGTGTTTTGAGCTAAAAAATAATAACAGCTCATAATCAGCTGGAGCAAATAAGTATCCGTACACGCACAAGGTCAAAAATGAACTGACAATTAGAGAATAGAGGTAGCACAAACTGCGACAGGTGGCGCTAGCTTTAATGAGCGCAAGACGAATACGAAGTATTGCCAAAAACATTGATAGGAAAATGATAAAGGGGAAAAAAGGAAGTAAAAGAAGTAATCAAATTTAAAATAAGAATAAAAAGGATAATCTTGAGAAATTCTGATAATCTTGTCAATGATGTCTCTTCATCTCGCTGCATCTCTGCAGCGTAGAAATTAATTTCGTATTTTTTCCCCTCTTCTTTTGTCCTTTCTTATTTTATTTCAAATAATATATACTTTTTTCTTTTGTTTTTGTTTATTTCTTTCATTTCCCTTTTTCTTATCATTTTTTATCTATTAATATGGCAACACTTTTGTCTTCGTCATCTACTAATTTCAGCTACTAATTCCACCTGGCGCATTCTTTGCAATCTGTAGTTCATTTTCGAACTTGTCACTTTACCGACAAGTGTTTTCTTCTGTTGACGTTTCTGTTGTGTGTTCACGTGTTCTGAGTTGTTTATTTTTTTTAGCCCGAAACGTTTCCTTTGTTTTTTTATGGTGATTTTTTATAAAGTTTATTATTTTAATTAAAATGAATAAAAAGTTTTTTCGTTTTTTTTTTCTTTTTTCAGTGTCTTTTAATATTTATATGTATCTCCTTAATAACTTAAATAGTGAAAATAATTTCTAATATTCAATTTGTTGTGTTTAATGTAGTTGAATGTATTTTAAAGTGTTTAAAATGCAGTACAATATATATATATATATATATATATATATATATATATAATTGCTTATAAAAATCACAATATATTTATTAATATTAATTAACATAATTTATTGATATATTTATATATATATTTATTTGTATATGTGTGTGGGAGAAAATATTACTTTCCAATTTATTACAATGCAGTTCATAATTTTACTTGAAATAATAAAATACTTGCAACTAAGGCTCACATTTAATCTAAGTGATACAGCGAATCTAAGTTATAAAGTTATTTAAAGTAAAATCAAGGTATTTTTTCAACAAAAGCTATTTATAATTTGCTCTTTTGAATTATTACAATAAGTTTTAATCTTCTTAAATATATGTTTATACTGAAGTATTTTATACGTCTTCAGTTATAAGCAAATTTCTTAAGATGGTAGTTTTTTTCTTTCCTCCTTGACCCGTCTGGAAATCTGATTCAAAACGCCAACTTTGACAGCATTTTCTGAAAAAAGCCAGACTTCACCGAAAAACAAGAAGAGCATTTCGATTATATAGTTTCTGATTTATAAACTTGACAATTTGACACATTGGCGTACAAAATATAATTAAAAAATGTATGACGAAGTTTTTATTTGAGAACAGCCTTAATCCATTAACCCTTCACGACACGATGTATCAGATCTGGCACAAACCTGAAAACATTATAGTTCTCATTATGTGCCATGAATTTTGTTAATGTGATCCCTGTATAATGTGATCCCTGTTGTCCATGTGAGATGGCTGCATTTGGCAAAAAATTAGAACTTATTCTTCAAAAGCAAAAACATTTTTGATAAACATACAAAATTTACTTCCTTTTTTTACTGAATGCATAAAAATTTTCAAATAAAAAATTTGCAGAGTATTTATTATGCAAAAAAAAAAATAATAATTAATTTAAGCCCGTTCGATTGCAAAATATAGCAATATAATATTGAAATACACCCTAATTATATATATAAGGTACAAGCCGTGAAATATAAAATTTTAGCTGAAAATTTTAAATTACTTTTTTTCTTATAATTTTTTCCATTATTAGGCCGATATATAGATTTCAAGTAATTTGTTTCATAAAAATAGAAGAAATTGTGCAGTGAAGAATTAACCCGTTAAGTGTTGTGTGAAAGTGTCACACAGAGACTGACATTGAACTTTTCGTTAGGGTCACGTCAGTCACTAGTAACTGAGAATGTAAAATAGGATATAAAAGTATTTAAAAAATTGTTTTAACCAATTATTAAGAAAATATAATCCTGTTATAAGTAAAAATTAAGCTAAACTTTAAATAACTTTTTAGAAATTACTGACAACAATATATATTTTTTAGTTTATATCATGTTTTAGCATGTCAAACATCAATGACTCACGCGGTCCAAATAGAATGTTCAGTGTCAGTCACCGATGACTGATGTAGCACTCAACGTGTTAAATGAAATTTATAATCATTTCGAAATCTTATTGTATCCCATTTAACCCTCTATTTACTAGTTTATGAATCGTTATTATAATCAAAATTGTACTTGGAAAAATGCATGAAATATGAATAACGCCAATCCTTAATATTTATTAGTTCTTCCACGTTTAATGACACAGATAATGTCGTTCATAGTGGAAATATGAGGAAATTAGTTACATTGATTTTTGTTCATGGTTGGCAGACAAAAAGGCACGTTGTATCGGATGATAACGATATTGCGCCATAGTTACGCTGCAAGACACCTCCATATATCATACTGGCAATTATGAATGGTTATAATGCGATGTTCATAAGCAAACTATTTGCAATAAACTGTAATGGGGAAAGGATATTCTCTCTTATAAGGATGATATCAAAATATACAACGGATTAACACCTTGTGTTAATACATTATATCAAATTTTTAAAAAGGTGTAAGAATAAGATTTTCAAAACCTAAACATAGTTTCATTTAAATTTTCAACTGCGTTGAAAAGTGTCTTTGAATTCAATTTGTCTGGTTGTCCATGCTTTTGTTTGATTTTGTGCAAAATTGATGTAAAAAGTTAGGAAGTCATCTTATACAAGGGATTTTGGGTATTTTTGCAGAAGTTATTTCGTATGTTAGGTTGTCAACTTATATCTGAGTCGACTTTTACACGAGTATATACTTTAGTTTTTTTTTTTTTTTTTTCTGTCCTGATTCAACTGATGATGCAAATTTGATTCGAAACATCATCTTCGACAGCATTTTCTGAAAAAACTTCTGACCTTACCGAAAAACAGAAAAAAATATTTCGACTATGTAGTTTCAGAATTAGAGACTTACCCATATTATACATTTGCATTACAAAAGATAACTGAAAAGTGAATGAGGAAATTTATATTTGAAAACTGTTTTAATTAGTTAAATAAAATTTAGAATCATTTCCAAATCTCATTATATTCCATTTAATCCTCTATTTACTAGATTGTGAAAAATGATTATAATAAAAATTTTACTTGGGACAATGCATAAAATGTGAATAACGCCAACATTTTCTATTTATTAATTCTCCGAGATTTAATGTTCTGTTCATGGTTGGCTGACAATAACATGCATGGTCACAGTGACGTCACTGTGAGTCACTTTGGTCGCATAACATTTGTGACCAAAATGCCACCACTCAGTGACGTCACATTGTGACTGAGATGTGACTTTATTAAAAAATTTTAGAAAATTATAAATATTTTTCAAAACATGTTATTTACTTTAAAAAACATGTTTCTGGCAATTTAAATATCGTTGCTTTGTCACAGTTTCGTCACAATGTTAATGTCAAATTAGTCACAAATGACACATTTTTCACAAATTTGTCACATTGTGACCACTTTGTGAAACGTCACAAACGAGCTCTAAAACCGCCATAACAACTTCACATTTTAGTCACTGTGATTTCGCATCGACGTCCCGTGACGTCACATCGACAATCGATGGTCACAAAGTCACAATGTGACTTCATAACTACGTCCCAGTGACGTCACCATGCTTTACGGGAAAGTACGTTCTATCGGCTGATAACGATATGTGAAATACTTACGCTGCTAGACACCTCCATATATCATACGAGTAATTATGTATGGTTAAAATACGATGTTCATAAGCAAACTATTTGCAATAAACTGCAATAGAGAAAGAATATTCCTTCTTATAAAAATGATATCAAAATGTATAAGGAATTAACACCTTGGTTTAATACAATATTCTTAATTGTTAAAAAGATGTAAGAATAAGATTTTCAAAAACTAAAAATAGTTTTATTTAACTTTTCAACTGTGTTGTAAGGTGTCTCTGAATTGAATTTGTATGCTTTTCGTGCTTTTGTCTGATTTTGTGCAAAATTAAAGCAAAAAGTAGGAAACATCTTATACACGAGATTTTGGATTTTTTTGCAGAATTTGCATTCGAATATTAGGGTATTGACTTGTACACGAGTATATATTTTAGCTCTTTTTTTTCTTTTCTGTCCTGAAGATAATTCAAATGAAGATGGAAATTTGATTCGAAATATCACCTTTGAAAGCAGTTTCTGAAAAAACATCTGACTTTACCGAAAAATAGAAAAAAATCGCTTATATAGTTTCTGAATTAGAGACTTGCCAATTTGATATATTTACGTACAAAAATTAATTGAAAAGTATACGAGGAAGTTTGCATTTGAGAACAGTCTTAATTCATTAAATAAAATTTATAATCATTTCGAAATCATATTGTATCTCATTTAATCCTCTATTTACTAGTTTATAAATCGTTATTATAATCAAAATTTTACTTGAAACAATGCATAAAATATAAATAAAGCCAATTTTTAATATTTATTAGTTCATCAACATTTAATGGCAGAGATAATGTCGATCATAGTGAAAATATGAGGAAATTAGTTACATTGATTTCTGTTCGTTGTTGGCAGGCAATAAGGCACGTTGTATCGGATGATAACGATATTGCGCCATAGTTACGCTGCAAGACACCTCCATATATCATACAGGCAATTATGAATGGTTATAATGCGATGTTCATAAACAAACTATTTGCAATAAACTGTAATGGATAAAGGATATTCTCTCTTATAAGGATGATATCAAAATATACAACGGATTAACACCTTGTGTTAATACATTATATCAAGTTTTTAAAAAGGTATGTAAGAATAAGATTTTCAAAACCTAAACATAGTTTTATCTAACTTTTCAATCGCTTTGAAAAGTACTTATGAATTGGATTTGTCTGTTTGTACGTGCATTTGTTTATTTTGTGCAAAATTAAATAAAAAAAATTAGGGGTCATCTTATACACGGGATTTTGGATTTTTTGCCAAATTTGCATTCTGAAATGAGAATGTTGACTTACACCAGTGTATATGGTAGGTTTTTTTTCTATCCTGATGCAACTGATGATAGAAATTTGATTCAAAACGCCATCGTTGGCAGCATTTTCTGAAAAACTTCTGAGTTTACCGAAAAGCAGAAAAAATATTTCGATTATGTAGTTTCTGAATTAGAGTCTAATCATATTTTAGTGTTTCAAACATCGATGACTGAAACGACCAAAACGGAATATTTAGTGTCAGACATCGGTGACTGACGTGATACTCAACGTGTTAAATAAAATTTATAATTATTTCGAAATCTTATTGTACTCCATTTAATCCTTTATTTACTAGATTGTGAATTGCGATCATGATTTAAAATTTTACTTGGGACCAATGCATAAAATATGAATAACACCAATCTTTATTATTCATAAATTTTCTGATATTTAACGGTAAAGACAATGTCATGCATAGCGGAAATATGAGCAAATTAGTTACATTGATTTCTATTCATAGTTTGCAGACAATTAGGTACGTTATATCGGATGATAACAATAATGTAAAATAGTTACGCTGCTAGACACCTTCATATATCATACGAGTAATTAGGAATGATTAAAATACGTTGTTCATAAGCAAACTATTTTCAGTAAACTTTAAGGGTACAGCGGACTCTCAAAACTATTTTTTTTTTTAATTTTCAATGATTTTTTTTTAATTTCTGGAAATAGTCACAGTACATATATCTCTTATTTCACATTTTTTTAAAATATATTCAATCGTTTTTGAGATACAGATTTTTCTTTTTTTTAATTAACAAAAAATGACAATAATTCAAAATACTCCATGTGAAATTCTTTATGCCCAATTTTTCTGATTTTTTGTTTAAAATGTTCTCTATGTATGTGTTAACAAATGTTACTAAGCATTTTTAGCATGTTACTTATAAAACATTAGAAAAAATGATTTTAACTTAATTCTTTTGTATTTTTCGTTAAAAAATCATTAAAAATTTAATATAACTGAAATTTTAAAAATTTAAATGCGTCTAAAAAAGTTTATTTTTAGTAACATTTGTTAACACATACATAGAGAGCATTTTAAACAAAAAATCAGAAAAATTGGGCATAAAGAATTTCGCATGCAACATTTTGAAATCATGAAAACAACGAAAATATTCATTCTGAGAAAAACAGGTTTTAGCAAATACAATGGTTATTATTGCTTAATATTTTCCTACTGACAACTGACACAGTTTTAGCTATATATAAGAGATATAATATCATTTCTAGCTTATGTGTAAGTGTTTTATGTTTTTATGGTAAATTCACATAAAATATGTGGTTTCGACAGTAATTCATGAAAAGGACGTGAAGTATCTGAATTTTAAAAAATCTTCTCAAAAATAAGTTTTGTATTTTCTAATGAATTTTTTTTTTTAATTTTCCTAGAAATTTTCATGGTATAAATACCTCTTATTGTGCAAAATTTTGTTAAATATATTAAATATTTTTAATATATTAAATGTATTAATAATTTTTTTTTATTTTACTCTAAAAAGATTAGGAACAAAAAACAATTCCTCTAAATACATTGTAAACAAATGCTAAAAGAAACATCTAAAAGTTGCAGTTAAAGTATTGTGCTGGGAAATCACAAAATTAATAAGTATTTAGTGCAAAATAATAACATTTTGTAACGTAAAACTAATAAAAAGAATATTGCCCAGTTAAACTGATGGCATTGAACTCACAGGCTACGCATACTAATTGTACATTACAGCCTTATATTTTCGTTATTTCCGTTCGAAAAAAAAATAAGAAGGGGAAACAGCTCTCCTCTTTCTCCTTTTTTATACTTAATCATTGAACTTCCTAAACTATCAAGTACATGCTTTATCATATTAAAAAATCTATATCCAAAATTCAGAGCAAATCGGATAATTCTTAATAAAAACCCATTTAGCATTTATATAATTTAAGAGGAGTTATTCCCCTCTTTTATACTTAACCATTAAACTTCCAAAACTATTCAGAGATTTGAACGAAATCTGACAATTCTGATTGAAAAATCCATTTATCCAAGTTAAGGGGGGGGCATTAGAACCCCCGTTCCCCCTGTTTATACTTATTCAATAAACACCTAATAACAGCCACGGACTCGCCTCATCAGAATGATCCTATATCTAAATTTTGAACGAAAACTGTTAATTCTGCAGGAAAATCCCGTTTATATCAATTAAGGGGAGGGGCATGAGCCGCCCGTTCCCCCTGTTTATACTTATTCAATGAACACCTAATAACAGCCACGGTATCGCCTCATCCGAATGATCCTATATCTAACCCTTTGTAACTCAACAACTCCGATTTGAAAAATATTCGCTCAGATGTTAGAATACATCATTTTAAACACGTAAAAAATAATTAAAAAAATATAGAACATAAAAATAAAAATTTATTGACAAAATAAAGTTTGTTGCATTTCTGCAACATCTGACAAAATGACACAAAAATTCAAAATATTTAAGATTTCAATTTAAGTGAAAATTTTTAAAACAATTGTTAATTTTGTTGTAGCAAAGTCCTATACCACATTTCTCACAAACAGTTTGAGTAAATCCTTTACATTTCGGATATTTACATCTGATTCTTTTCTCTGCCCAGTTAGGCCAGTGCCCAATTTCGTCTTGGCGCACTGGTTTTGGTGGGATATGCTGAGCAGGTCCTTTATGTTTCTTTTCTTGAATGCCTTTTTCTACATCACTTTTTCTTTTTCTTTTATCCATGCCCTTGGTGTTCATTTTACATAGGGTTTTAGCAATTTCAAGCCGAAAGTCAGCAGAATTTAACATTTTTTCAGTTTTTTGTTTCTCTACATGCACACGTTTGTATAACAACCAAGCATTAGACATAGTTAAATCCAAAAAGTGGTAGAACATGCGAATGTGCCACCTTTTGCTTCTTAGTAGTATCTTTTGTCTTCCCATAATGCTGTTTATCAAATCTACTCCACCCATGTGTCTATTATATTCACTTACAACAAAAGGTCGGTCAATATCGATGTATGTTTTTGTAGATTTGTCATACCTTCGAACTGTTGATTTAGGTTCTTCACCAGCAAAAGATGATGCTAAATGAACTATTTTGTTATCTTTCCATGATGATGTTGAAACATCAACCCCTTCAACTGTTGCACAATATTCAGTAGATGATCCACGTTCTTTTTTCTTCATTTCTTTATCGTTGGGTAACTTGCAATTAGGTATACGGTTTCTTCTAATTGTTCCTAAGTTAAGAGTACCCTCCTTCGCCAAATATACAATCAAAGGGATTGATGTGAAAAAATTATCAAAGTATATTCTGTAATTCTTATGTCGTGGAATAATTCTTGCTAAACGCATTACATTATTGGATGCTGCACAAAGATCTGGCTCCCCCGAGTTTATAACATTTTCTTTGCCTGAATCTGGTTCAATTTTGTAAGAAAATCCATATGCACCACTTAAAACTTGAATTTTATATCCCCATTTATGTGGTTTGTTCGGATTATATCGCTTCATAAAATTACGAGACTTTGTAGAGCAATTTTGTTCATCTACACATAAATACTGTTCAAGAGGAACCTTTCTTAGATTTTCATTTACTTTTTCTAGAAGAGTTCTTATTTTGAAAAGTCTATCACGATCAGGGTTGGATGAAGGAAGGTTTCGGGTGTTATCATTGAAATGAAGTAGCTGCCGTAATTGTTCAAACATATTCAGAGGCATAGTTTCTTGAATAATTGGCACACCTATAGAACTAGACCAGTAGTTTCTCACTCTTGGGAGATGAATTACAGACATATAGTAAACAATACCAACAAATTGCCGAACATGTAAGGTAGTTACATTAAATGTTGCATTTGGATTTTTCTGAATGGCATATAAGTTTGTTTCATTTTTAATCATTTCAAATATTTCATTCGAAAAGAGGAAAGAAAAAAACCGAAATGGTGTATCTAGTTCTAAAATCTCTGGTGGTAATGTGGAATCACCTAAGAATGAAAGTTGCTGATGATTCAAAATCAAATTTTTTCTCCTTCATAAAATTTCTTTCTTTTGTCCTGTCTTTTTTAAAACACTGACAGATGGACTAGAATCATTGACGGGGTGGGCTGGAACACTAACAGAGGGTCCAGGAACGCCAACATATGAGTAGGAAGCACTTACAGGTATACTAGGAACACAGACAGATGAAGTAGGAATATTTGAAGAATCACTTTCTTCAGTTTCCTCAACTGCTTCTGTTTCAGAATTGCCAAGTGGTACAAAATTTGGATCTGCTAAGCTATCATCATCGGATATATCTACTTCATCTTCACTGTCAGTCTTATTTAACCAATACTCAATTTCTTCAGCTGTTAGGCCTCTATGTCTAAATGCCATCCTAAGAAAATAAATGGCAGTTTAGAATAAATTAAAAAATATTATTCAATAAAAATATCATTAAGGTATGTATTTATGTTATATATTTTATAAATTTAAAATATTTTTCATTCTATGGTTGCATTACCATTGATATTTTTCAATTTTTTTATTTATTACTAATACAGTTTTTTCATATTTACAAAGAAATAAAAGCTATCTAAATTTAATTATAGAAATAAAAAGTATAATAATAGACTAATGTATCCCTTTTTATAAAGTTTCTATATAGAAATAATTCAAATAACCCATAAAAGAAATTGTATATCTTGCTATATCAATATTTTCAAAACTTAAGAACAAGGGTAGAAATTGCGCGTTGTTGCATATGTGCAACAAACAGAAAATTACATTTTCCTTATAAATATTGTAAATTTCTTTGCTCAAAAATTGTCTCTGCATAAAGAGTTTGAACTTACCTTTAAAAAAAATCCACTTCTGAAAGTCTCCACTCTTTATAATTTGAGTAATCTAAAGTTGATTTCAGTAAAATTCACGTGCAACCGATCCAGCGATAAATGAAACTTTGGTCTGAAAATTAAACTCAGTACTGCCATCTGTTGGGGATTCTAGAAAATAATTGTATTAATAGCAGTGTTGCAGAACAGAAACAATCAGAAAAATTGTCTTCTGAATCTAACTGTGGAAATGACATTAACTTTTTGTGCATGTTGCAGATATGCAACACGGTGATACAAAGGGCTAAATTTTGAACGAAAACTCTTGATTCTGCATGAAAATCTCGTTTATATCAATTAAGGGGGGGGGGGGGGCATGAGCTCCCCGTTCCCCCTGTTTATACTTATTCAATGAACACATAATAACAGTCACGGAATAGCCTCATCAGAATGATCCTATATCTAAGTTTTGAACAAAAACTCTTAATTCTGCATGAAAAACCCATTTATATCCATTAAGGAGAGGGGCATGAGCCCCCCGTTCCCCCTCTTATACATATCAAATGAACTCCAAAAACTAATCAGGGAAGCGCCTTATCAGGATATACCTATATATACAAAATTTCAAGTGGATCCGATATTTTTACCATGAGTTATCGCGTTACGCACGAACGCACGTACATACAGAACGGACGGGCACATAAGCTCTCAGGCTATGATAGTCTGTGAGCTAAAAACTAGGCTAAATTTTACGTATGCGAATCGGCAAAAAGTAAACAAAGGGGCGTGGCAGAATCAGCTGATTGGACAAAAATGCTTTTCACTTCAGTGAAAGTAGTCGAAATGGAAAAATTCTTTTTGTGCTCAATAGCAGAGAGTTCATATAATGTTATTATGGTAAAAATGAAAATTCGACAATTTGACGATTTCTTGCGATTTTGAAAGTCCACTGTACGCTTAATAGAGGAAGAAGAAGAATTTCTTGTTATAAACGTAGTATCAACACATATAACAAATTAACACCTTGTAGTAGTACAATATTTCTAATTGCTAAAAAGTTGTAAGAATAAGATTTTAAAAACAGAAAAATAGTTTTATGAGTTTGACTGTGTAAGTAATGATGAGACTGTGTGAAACTGTTGAAAGCATTCGGGTGTCGACTTTGTATCAACATTTTAACATCTACAATGAGTTTATGTTTTAAAATTTATATTTATATATTTTATGCTTTTTTTTTTTTTTTTTTTTTTTTGTAATTAAAAACTAAAACATAATTTTGATTTTGTATGTTTAAATACAGTAAAAAATAAAGATGGAGTTCCAAAGTTATAGTGAAAATATTTATTTTAAGCAACACAGGTTTAATACAATATTAGTATGAAGATAACCTATAAGCTAATTTTTTTAAATCTAAATTCAAATGAAACAATTTTTTTTTATTATTATTAAGGGGTTTTTGTTTTTGTTTTATGGACAATTTATAGAGCAAATGTATGAAACATTCTCTTTTTAACATTTTATCAACATCGTTGGGCATTGATGATGTAACTACGTTGCAGTTCATAGGCATAATTGCATAATAATTCCTATTCATTATTGCACTAGGTTGCTATTCCTAGGCATCTTTCAACTGCATTGAAAAATGTTATTGAATTGGGGTTGTCTGTTTGTCCGGGCTCTAACCTATTAAATGCGCCTGAATTGTAATGCGATTTATATATATTAATGAAATTTAGTATAGCATGTTCGATATTTAAAATGAAGATAGTAGCACTCATAATTCATTTTAAAGAAAACTAAAAAAAATCCGTTACATTATGACCGATGGAGAAAAATTTATTATGGTGTAATTTAATGATGTTACACTATTTTGAACATATTGCAATAGATTTATATCAGTAAGATACATAACAAGAATTCTCTGTAGATTTAGAACATCTGCATACTTTCCATCGTTCATTTACACACGATTACACTAATGTCTGTTGACAATAATTGCTAGAGGGGTAATTTAATTTGTGGTGCTAATTTTTAAAGTACACTATTTTTTTAAACATTACTCGGCGTGTATAAAATCTGTATATAGCATACAGAGCAACACAAAAGATCTCAAATGTATATTCGTGTTTCGCCGTAAATTTTTGAAGCGGGATTTACAGCAATGCTATGCGTTTTCTAACCGATATAAATTTTAGTGAAATGTGTAGTATATTGTATACAAATTTATAGATAATGTACAGGGCTGCACAAGAGAATTCGAATATTTTTCAAACTATTGGTGGTATATTACCTGAAAATGGATTTTCAAATGCGCTATGCATTTTCTAAAAACTGGTAATTCATACTGTAAATACTGGCATTGTATAATCGATCGTATTATTAATGTATGTCGAAGTAAACAGAGGGTTTGAGTTACCCCCCTCCTCCTCGAAGGGATTTCAGCTATACTCTAAAGCGAAAGTTGAGATTCCGGATTGATCATCCCTTATAATTCCTTGTTTACTTAGAAAACATATTTCACCTTATTAATCTGTGAAATTTGTTAACTCCCTGACTGCCAAGCAAAAGAGATAAGTTGTAATGTTGTTTTCTCTGTAATATATTTAAAATGCTTAAAAAAGATACTTTTTCCCACGTGATATAGAAACTTTTTTGCATATAAGTATATGAGCCATTATAGTATTAATGATATTTTTTCCCTTTTTAATTAACTAGAGTTTATCTGAGGTGTTATATTAATTTAAATAATGCATGCATTGTAATGGAACCTGCAATTAAGTGAACGGATATATGAGCTCACAGTAGTGGGAAAATTATGAGGTATTATAGAAGAATAAAAAGTAGTTCCATAATGTATGTTTAATGCATTACTTTCGTTCTGCTTTGTTTCTTTGGCCGACTGCGTATTTAATAAACTACAAAAAACTATTTTGATTTTTTTTTATCTATTACATAACAACTTTTTTAACAACTTGCTTATTTCATTTTCACTTTCTATATTTGAAAGTTATCCAATTTAACTTGTGATGGAACAGAAAATTTCCTTTGTAAGATGCTAATATTTCCTTTCATCGTTTTATGACGTTATGTCATGCTTTGATCATGAATCTAAAGCACTCAGATGACACGTGTTGTGTTTCAGTCATTTACATATTTCGAAATCCAATATCCACTTCAAAAGAGCGTTTTTAACAGAAAGCTTACAATGCCTTTTTTGAAATAACTGATGCACGTATAGAAATATTTTTTTTCTTTCGTTTCAAAATTGATTAAATTCCTACAAAGTTACTTGAATATTTTTTTCATTTTAAAAATAAAGTTTGCTGAGATTTTATTTATTTATTTTATTAAAAAAGAGAATGATATTAGATTAAACTTTTCTAGGAAAAAATAAAATAGTTATATTTACAAATAATATTAGAAAAAATACTTCGTGTTGCAACAATCATATTGTAATTTATAACTTAAAAAAATGTGTTGCATTATATATAGCTATGGCGGAAATTATGAATATAATCATGATCAGGCTGCACTGCTATGCTTCATTAATGAAGCATAACAGCACTGCCTGTGAGGCGATTTATACCAAACACGAAACAACACCAAACTATACCATGATATATTTGAATTTGAAGATTGATGAAAATCTGTGCATTAATTTTGAATAAGCTTTGAATTTTAAATAAACTCGGCTACAAAAACTGATAAGATATATCGTTTCTCTTCAATATGTATGAGTAATGTATTTTAAATACTGCCTATTACCATGAATAAATCTCAATTAATTGCAATCCTTCATGGCAATGAAAACGGATATTTTTAAACAGGCAATCCGAGGCAATATGATGAGCTCGCCATCTAAACAAAAGAATGGGTACACCACTAACAAAAGAATGGATCCAGTACTGTAAATGCCGAGAGTGGTTGCTTGAGAAATGTTCCAATTATGAAATGGAATTTTAATTAGTGACTATAGTTAGCTGCACAACTAGACACTTCAAAATTACGTTACAATACATTATGCTCAGTTTGATACTTTGTAAGATGTGAAAACACAGTTATCATTTGTTAAACCATGTAACATATTCAAACGATAAAATATGTCAAACTTTTTTCAATGTTGTTTTCTTGCTTTAGTACTAGGGAAAGATGACTATTTTTTGATGATATAAAAACATAAAATTACGCTTTATTTAATTTATTTGGAAAATTAAATGGTAGTTCAAACAAAATTAATTTTATTATACTTAGAAATAAATTAATAAACAGCGAAAATTGTTAACATAGTCATCTTGCCCCAGTCTCCCCTATATCTTGTTTTCCATAATGAACCTTAAAATGTATCTCTTCATAAAATTCAAATACTTTATGGGAAATATTCACAATATTGCTTGTTGCGATGTGTTACTTTTACATGTCCCCCATGTCATATAGAAAAAATACTGTCTAATATTATTTGTATCTAAATGGAACAGGTGATCAAATCAACAATTCCGATACTTTTTCTTCTAAATGTAGACAAATAAAAAATATTGTCAAATAATATCTTTATCTTAATTGAATAGGTAATCGAACAAACAATTCTTTCGCAGAAATTCTGTTTTTAAGCTGTCATGACGTCATTTTATGCTTTTAACTTAAAATCAAATTTCACACAACACGTTTTTTACGTAAGTGTTCGGAAACATATGTATTTCAAAATAGAATATTTATTTCCAAAGAGGATTTCTTATTTCCATAAAACTTAAAACACTCGCATTTAAATTACTAACAAAAGTATAAAAATATATTACTCATTTAAAGTTTTCTAGGCACTGTTGCAAAATTTATTTAATAATTTTCCATTTCTATTTTTTCTGGATTAGATTTGTATTCTTTATTTTATTAGGTAGCGAGAAATAAAGCTTCTTTAAAGGAAAAAATCTAAATATTTGAAGTTATTCAAAATGTTTCTGAAAGCAAAGCTTTTAGCAATTCAGATTTCCTATAAAAATGGTTATTGCGATTAAATAAATAAACTCTTGATAGAGACAAAAATGGCTGACTTAGAATTTAAATTTTGCTTAACATCTTGTAAAATAAAAATATGTAGATATAAGGTAAGAAAATTTGTCGAAAGCCGGAAGTCGAAATTTTTCACGTATCCATGAACAGGTAATCAAACAAGCAATTCCTTCGAAAAAATTCTATTTTCAAGCTAGTGACGTCATTTTATGCTTTGATATTAAAATCAAATTTCACTTGGTCACGTCTTTCATGTAATTATTCTAAAATATACGTATTTCAAATTCGATTATTTATTGTAAAGGAAAATTTTTATTTTCGCAAAACTTAAAACTCTCACATTTAAATTACTAACAAAGTTATAAAAACATATTACTCCTTTAAAATTTGCTAGCCATTGTTGCAAATTTAATTCCATAGGTTTTCATTTCGATTTTTTTTTCTTAATTGGATTTGCAGTCTTTATTCCACAAAGTAACGAGAAGTGAAACATTTTTAAAGGGAAAAATCAAAATATTTGAAGTTTTTCAAAATGCTTCTAAAAGCAAAGCGTTTAGCAATTAAGATTTTTTGTGACAGTGGTGATTGCGATTAAATAAATGAACTGACAAGAATGCCTATATTAGAATTTAAATCTTGCACAACATCTTATAAAATAGAAATATGTAGATATAAGATATGGAAGTTTGTCAAAAGCCGGAAGTCGAAAATTTTCACGTATCCAATACTTTCTTTTTCTAAAGATAGGGAAAAATTAAAAATGGTGTCAAATATTATCCGTATCAAAATTAAATAGGTAATTAAATAAACAATTCCTTCTCAGATATTCTATTTTTTAAGCTGTAATGACATCATTTTATGCTTTGACCTTAAAATCAAATTTCACCCGACACGTCTTTTACGTAATTATTCGGAAATGTACTCAAACTCAAATATACATTGTAAAAGAGAATTTTTTATTTCCGTATGACTTATAACTCCCACGCTTACATTTCTAATAAAGTTATAAAAACATATTACTCCTTTAAAATTTGTTAGTCATTGTTGCAAATTTAATTCAATAGTTTTCCTTCTATTTTTTTTCTTGATTAAATTTGCAATCTTTATTCTATAAAGTAACGAGAAGTGAAACGTTTTTAAAGGGGAAAATCTAAATGTTTGAAGTTATTCAAATTGTTTCGAAAAGCAAAGCTTTTAAAAATTAAGATTTTCTGTGACAGTGGTGATTGCGATTAAATAAATAAACTGACAAGAATGCCTGTCTTAGAATTTAAATCTTGCTCAACATCTTATAAAATAGAAATATGTATATATAAGATATGGAAGTTTGTCAAAAGCCGGAAGTCGAAATTTTTCTCGTATTCAATACTTTCTTCTTCTTAGGCAAAAATTAAAAAAAATGGTGTCAAATATTATCTATATCCAAATTGAATATGTGATGAAATAAGCAATTCCTTCACATAAATTCTATTTTGATACAGTAATGACATCATTTTACTGATTGATCTTAAAATAAAATTTCGCCCGGACACTTTTTTTATCTAATTATTCTGAATCATACCTATTTCAAACACGAAATTTATTGTAAAAGACAATTTTTATTACCATAAGACTTACAACTCCCACGTTTTAATTTCTAATGAAGTTATAAAAACATATAATCTTTTAAAAATTGCTAGGGGTTGTTGCAATCTTAACTCAATGATTTTACTTTCTATTTTTTTTTTCTTGATTGGATTTGTTTTCTTTTTTCTATAAAATAACGAGAAGTGAAAATTTTAAGAAGAAAAATCTAAATAAAAAATTCCTACACAGAAATTCTATTTTTAAGCAGTAATGACATCATTTTATGTATTGATCTTAAAATCAAATTTCACCCGACACTTTTTCGTGTAATTATTCTGAAACATACGTATTTCAAACCCGAATATTCATTGTGAAAGGGAATTTTTTATTTCCATAAAGTTTACAACTCCCACGTTATATTTCTAAAAAAAGAAAGAAAGAAAAGAAGTTAAACTAGAAGTTTAAATAATCATACACTCTTTTAAAATTTGCTAGTCGTTCTTGCAAACTTAAATCAACGGTTTTACTTTTTTTTATTGTTTAACTTGCATTTTTCATTCTATAAAGTAACGAGAAGTGAAACTTTCTTAAAGAGAAAAAACTAAACATTTGGCTTTTACTAATTCAGATTTTCTATGACTATGGTATCGATGTATTACATTTGATAGAAACCTGGATCAAACAGCGCATGAGCGAATAGGGCTAGTCAAAATCGAAAATGGAGAAATTTACACGATCTGCTTATGAATTTGTTTATTAAACATCCCACATATGTCGCATTTTTACTTTTTTCTATCTTCAATAGAAGAAAGTATTGTAATCGACATTTTTTTTCGATTTCTGGATTTTCGACATATTTACACGTTTTAAGTATCAGATATTCCAAAAAACATGTTTTTACAAAATTTCTGTCTGTCCGTGTGTCTGTGCGTCCGTATGTCGACATTCAGCCATCAAAAAGTGCATGAAGATATGCATAGAATTGAAAAAAAAAATTTTTGAATGTTTTTGGCTGGCGTAAGCAGGTCCTCCTTTAATTTTGAAATATTGCACCGGAAGGGGGCGCTGCAGTCGATTTTTGTGCCATTTTTAATATTGTACCCACTAAAAGGATATGAAGTTGTGCATCGAATTGAACCAAATTTATTGTACAAATGTATGACAATGGCTACTTGGTCTTCCCTGAATTTGAAAAAAAAAAAATCAGCCGGATGGGGCAACAGCGATTTTTTCCCACTTTCAGTATTATACCGACTAAAAGTGTATGAAGTTATGCATTTAATTGAACAAGAGATCTGGTTATTCTACATAAAAACATCAGCCACTTAAAGTGCTCGTAGAACTCTATGTGTATAACATTTATTATATTTTTCACATGCAAAAATTCTAAATATTTGAACTCACTGAAAGAAAATACACATCTTTCTAAAATCAAAACTTTTAGAATTCAGATTTTCTGTTACAATGGTAATCAAGATTAAATCAACACTTGATATTAAAATGAAGGCTTTTCTAAGAATCTAGATTGTATTTAACATCTTATAAAATGGAAATAAGTAGGTAGTAGTAAAGTAAAACATTTACATAACAAAGAAAACTTTATCTACCTCCATTTATGATTTGCGTAGATTCTGTATGGTGTAAAAGCGAAAATATCTATTTATTCCATAAAAGAATATCAACCAGTTAAGGTGTTAGTAGAATTCTATTTATGTTTCATTTCTTATATTTTCTAAAGAGAAAATTCTAAGTATCTGAACTGACTGAAAATAAATAAAATCTTTTCCAAAACGAAAGCTTTTAGCAATTTAGATTTTCTGTTTCAATGATAACTGCGGTTAAATAAACTCTTCATATTGACAAAAAGGCTTTTTTAAGAAGTTAAATTGTATTTAACATCTTATAAAATAGAAATATATAGGTATAAGGTAAGCAAAATATTTGCACAAAAGAGAAAATTTTATTTTTATCATTCATGTTTTGCATAGGTTCTTTACAGTGTAAAAAGAGAAAAAGTCTACCAAATGTGTTAGATTAGAATAGTGGATAGAATACACCACGTTTATTCTACCAAAGAATATAGCCAGCTAAAGTACTAATAAAACTCGTACGTTTATTATATTTTTAAAAATATAAATCTAAATGTTTAAATTCACGGAAAGAAAATGCAATGCTTTCCAAAACAAGGCTTTTAGTAATTCAGATTTTCTGTGAGAATGGTAATTGCGATTAAATAAGTAAACTCTCGATATTGACAAGAAAGCTTTTATCAGAATTTAAATTTTACTTAACATTTTATAAAATGGAAATAAGTAGATTTAAGGTAATAAAAGAGAAAATTTTGTTTACATTATTCAATCATGCTTTGTGTTGTTTCTATGCAATGTTCAATGGGAAACATTTCTTTAGTAAAACACCATTTATGTAACATTTATTAAACTTTTTTAATAAAAAATGATATACTTCGTCTTTAAATCCTCCACCTCGTGTTAGTGAAACTCCTTTTATTTTACGTTTATTATATATTTTTATTTGAAAACAAGATATCTCGTCTTTTACTTCTTGACCTTATGTCAAAAATCATTTAAGTTTTATAATTTCATCTGTATATTCACAGTATTTGGTTAAGTCAAAGTGTTAAAAAATAATTAATTAACTGCAGATAAAACTGTATAAAGGTTTATGTATACTTTTTGGTTAGAGGGGAGGATTAAAAAATACTACCATAGTTTCCCGTGTAATAAATCTATAGCATCCTTTACCAACTATTTAAAATTCAAGTAGTTTAATCGAGAGTATATTCTGATATATTCTGACAAATCATAGCTACAGATGTGGGGTTAAAAAAAATAGATACAAAATTTAAATTCGCGTATTTACATTGATATATATAAGTAACTAAAGGTTTACATTTACTAATGTTAACCACATTTATTTAAACATTAGACGCAAGTAAAACAACTAAATCAACAATTATTTCCCTTATATAAATAGCAAAAACTTAAATAAACTTTGCATTTAAAATTATTTTTTAAGTAAATGCATACTTTCTACGTATATAACATTAATTAACAATATTTACTAATAGTAAGTCAACAGCAATAAATTTAATTTTAAAATCCATAAAAAATTACCTTGGACAGAATTTTGATTAAAATAGTCAACCGTGCAGTCAATAACCTTTCGGGTCTGGTGTACTATTAATAATATGTATCTTTTCATCGAATATTATTTTGGCTTAACAATAACATTTTGACACTTTCTACACATAGAAATGGTAGTGTATGACTATGTAGGATCTCATTTGTACTTTGTCATTTAGTAATAACAAAAATAATAAAAGTTTACTTAATTCTTTTTGCACCTTTGGCGATTTCTTTATTTTACACAAATATTTCACTCTTTAAATTTAAAATATACATTCCTTTTCTGAACGAATAATGCATGATAAAACGCAAAGAACATTAGAAAGTTATAATATCTGTTAAACCCTGTTGTAATAGGATATTTTCCAAATGTCTCCAAAAACTCCTCCTTAGCCTATTATCATATAAATATGTACTGAATAGTACACAAAATAAGTACATTTCTTGCATTTCAGACATCAAAATAATCTTTAAACATCAGTAAGTGTATTTGAATAGCTACGATTAAGATTATTAAACTGATAATAATTTTGTTCTCTAAACGAAAAAAATTCAGACGCTAAAGGGTTAAATACGTTTTCTGTAGCCCATATATACCTTTCGTGTTCGTACACACCGAGTAGCTCAACGGGATTAAGATGTTACAGTACCAGAAATTTTGTAAAGGGTTGGTCGTTATATCTGAAGATAGAATTTCATTTCATGAATTAAGAGTTCAGATACCCTTTAAAGTACACAAAAATGTTTTTTTCTTCCAAAAATAGCTTTTAAATATGGCTTTTTGGGAATATTTAAAAACCAACTCCATACAAAAACTCCAGGATGTTACAGTGTCAAAAGTTTTGCAAAAGGTTGGTCGTTATATTTGAAGATATAATTTCGTTTCATTAAGAGTTCAGGCACACTATAAAGGATCCAAAAATGTTTTTTTGCAAAATATAGCTTACACTTACATAAGATTCTTTGGGAACTTTTAAAAAGCAACCGCATACAAAAACTCGCATTAGAAGGTAAGTTATGTTTAAAACACTTCGAGCTTTTTTTTATATATATGATCAAGGGGTGATTTAAGGGGTGTTATTTATTTTCTCAAAACAGTGATTTTGATCATTACGCGCACAATTTCTGAAAAATGATTTCCTAGAATTTTACAAAATTTTTGTTGAATGCATTAAATGCACAAAATGATTGAAGCACAAAATTGAAGCACAAAATGAAATATTATTATGTTTGTCAAATTAGAAATTTTAAATTCACAACTAGTTTTGCATAAAAAAAAATTACGATATTTCTAATTTCTATTTAAAAAAATCTCTGAATCTGTATGTTATATTTTGTTGCATTGTAGGTCATTTTGAAAACACGTTATATCTCTATTCTTTAAAAATAATCTTGATTTGTTTTAGCTGTTTTCGTAAAAATTGTGTTATCTTTAAAAAATATTTTTAAAACTTTATGTATGTGTATACTTTTTTCAATAACTTTTAATTGATAAAAGAAAATTTTCTTAATATGTGTTTTTAATTTTATAATTAAAAGTCAAATAGATATAGAAAAATTTCGATTATTACAAATGTCACTTTTTCACGTATTTTGTTAGTTCAAAGGATACCTGACTCTTTAAGGAAAGTATTTCATAAATATTCTGATAAAAGGTGCTTGAAAGTGCTTTAAGCCTGGTATACTTTTGTCAACTTCTCGATATTCTTCCATTATTCTGATATTGAATATTCAACAGATTATTTAAAGTAAATTCCAAAACAAATGTTGCATAATAATATTTTTATTCTTATTTCTTTTTAATTCTCAAACACAGTATCTTATAACATCGTAACTGCTCATAGGATTAGCTTAAACAATTCTTATTATGAAACGTTATACATCATTTCGCCGTTTTATGACGTTAGTTCACGCTTTGGTCGTGAAACTTGACAGTGAGAGTATCAGCTGGCACCTGTTACAGAAAATTCTGAAATATCACTGTTTCAAAATCTGATATTTATTACAAAAGTTCCGCCTCTTTACTCTGCTATATTGTAATTCTTTTGTTAACTTTTGCAAGATAAAAAATAAATAAGTTCAAGGTTGTTTAACCATTTGGCAAAGACTGATAGTATACATACAATTTAAGGTGTCCAAAATCCTTGCTTATCAGTTATTGTTTATTGTAAATTTGATCTTATTTAATGAGAGTATTTTTATGATTCAATTACAGGAAATTTTTCTGTTTTGAAAAAACCAGTGGAAAAGATGAAAATTTGGCAAAGGAGTCTTCGCGAAGGAGTTTTATGTCTTAACTTGTCTATAAATGTGTTAACTAGATGTGTCCAGATTATATAGATTATATAGACTATATATGTGTCTAGAATGTCTATATTCCTATGTTCGGAACATCGACCGATAAGATACATGCACTTTAAGGTGTCCAAAATCCTTGCTTATACTCACCAGTTATTTTTTATTGTGAATTTTATCTTATTTAATGAAGGCATTTTTACGATTCAATTACGGAAAATTTTCTGTTCTGAAAAAAAAAAACAAGTGGTAAAAGATTAAAAGTTAAACAAAGAGGTCGTCTCGAAGGGGTTCTACACATAACTTGTCTATGAATGTCTTAATTTGTCTAGAATGTCTATCTTCCTATATCCGGAATCTTTCTATGTATAGTAATAAATACACATACACTATATGGCCATTATTCACAGGACATTAGTCTCAGGTGTTTTATCGAATATTTAAAGATATATTTGTCATATTTTCCCATAACTTCGGAATGACGAAGAATATGTTCCACTTCCTATTTATCATTGGCAATTTAAGCAGAAGAACAATTAGGAGACCAAGAAAAAATCAAACAAAAGAAATACTGTTTGACATCAACCGGTAAAATAAAATGCACGAAATGATCTATCGCTATAGATTACGAATATATGGATATTGTATAAAATATCTATTCATTTGTGGAGAAATAAACGTATATTCATATAGATATATAGATTTTTTTTTTTAAGTTCGAAAAATTCTTGCATGGTTTTTGTTTATGTCATTCAGAGTTTTTTACAAAATTCAACGTCCGTTTCAGATAATTTCAAAAATGAAGTTGAAATAGTACGTGTAATTATAATATAAATATGTTAAATATTTGATGTAATAAGAGCAGTTGTATGAAATATTTTTATCTGCGCATGCGTGCACGATAATATTTTTTTCATGATTTGAAAATGAACTCGATGAAGCAACTCATAAAAAAATTATTCAGATATAGTGAAAATTCAGAAAGATATTGCCGATAGACTGAGCTAATTTGTGATTATTCTACAAAAATTGTTAAACAATAAGGGGTTATCCAGAAATTGTCGTTTTTATTTTTTACTTTTTCTCATATTAATTTTTTATTGATGTTTTATTTCTTCTTATAAAACCACAAGGACAAGCCTACCTAAAGAAAGAAAGAAGTATTACAATCTAAGAATTCTAAGAAAAAAGCTTCTTCATTCGCTTACATTCGTTACGTACCAAGTGTTTTACTAAATTCCTGATAATAAAAAATAACAATGTGTGAAAAATCCCTTATCATTCAGCAGCTTTTAGAGAGCAACCTTAAAATTCGCCCATTATATTGCTGATATCTTTCCGAAATTTTACGAGATTTGAATAGCTTTTTTAAGATTTTTTTTTTAATCGTGTGCGTATGCACAGATGAAAAATATTTCATATAACTACTCATGTTTCAAAAAAAATATATATTAAAATATTTAATTGCTAAAACGGATGTCAAGTACTAATAAAATACATTAAAAGATCTTAATAATATGATATGTTTCGATTGAATTTACTCAATCATCATCAGAAAAAACAAAAATACAAATAAACACAAAGATGGAAAATGTATAAACAATAAACTGTTATAAATGAAATTTAAAAATAAATAAAAACCACGCGCGTTATATTTTAATTATGTTTCACGTTGCTTAATTTTAATTTTTTTTTAAATTTTCATTATTTCATTTGCAATTAAATATTTTAATATATATTTTTTGAAACGTTTTTAATGGACGTATAAGAAAACTTCTTTTTATAATTAATGTACTCATGTTTCATCAAATATTTAATATATTTACACTCAAATTGCACTATATTATGTCTAATACATTTTGTCAAATTTTCAGAATACGGCATTAAATTTTGTAAAAAGCCCTGTGTTATATAAACAAAAAATGTGCAATATATTTTTTTAACTTTTTAAAAAATTGGCATATCTTCATAAATATGAGTTCTATTCTTCCACGAATTAATACATGTCTTGTATAATATCCATGTATTCATAAGCTATAGCGATACATCATTTCGTACATTTCATTTTAAAGAGTGATCCCAAACATTATTCTTATTTTTTGATTTTTTTTTCTTTTTTGTCCCTAATTGCCTTTCTGATGAAATCGTCGTTTGTAAACATGATTAACTGTATAAATCATTGATTTTTTTAAGTCTTAATAGAGAAAATATGTAAATTTTAATAAAAACTTTTCTCATATAAGTTTTAATTTTCTCTCAAAAATCTCAAATTTAAGCCAATACAAAAGTGTTTAATCCTTCAAACTTTGTCACATCAGTTACTTGAAATTAAAGCAAACGCTTGACTTCGACGATCAGATTATTACTTTTATGAAATTTAATTTCGTTTAACATTATACGAAATTGGAGTAGACACAAAATGCACTGTCTTAGATAAATATTAGTATAAGAACTTGCCTGTTCGAAAGGAAATTATTTTAACAAATGTAATATTTGACGGAAAACTTTGATTTCCTAATATGTTGTCACAATAATATTTCATCAAAATAATGTAATATGAGTTATAAAAATAATAACAGGAAAATTCAGAACATTTTAGCAAAAAACTTGGGATATAAATATGCATTGTATGTTTCAAAAAACTGTTTTATACAAGAGATGATATTCCGTTTCCATAGTTTTAACGAATGAAATATTTTACGAAGGAAGTACAATTATTTATAGTTTTTAACTATATATGGTTATGTTATATTACTATATATATTAAATATATATGTATACGTTTATTATATGTATGTATGTATCTATCTATATTACTTTTCTAACGAATTTCAGCATTGAAATAAAGATAAATTGAAAAACAAAGGGATATTTCAAGCACTCAATTTTAAATACTCACATACTCATAATAGCTCATATCCAAAGACAATAAAAACTGATAAACACATGTACTCATTATAGACATCTTTTATGCTGAGATGAATGAATTTTACAGAATAGAGAATTATCGTTTTATTTGTGTTAGACGACATATGATGATTCAGCACCGAGTGTTTCAGTATCGTATCCTAACGAGTACCTCAATATAGTCAATTTTTAATATTTCATTTTTTTAGTGTAATATGTTGCAGTCCTACATATATTTAAGTACTAGATTTTAAACAAATATGTAAAAATTAAAATCTCAAAAATAATCATTAGTTTTCTTCCCTTACTCTTATTTTAGCAGCTTATTCATGCAAAATTCTGCGACAAATTTGCTAAAAAATTACTATTTATTTTTACTGGTGAAAAATGGTCTGGGTATTGTATCCTCTGTTACTGAATCTGACAGGATTTTGTTCAAATCACGCCACAATATGTGGAAACGCAGGACCCGACTACTGCCAAAGTACAATTTCACCAGTAAAGCTAAATATCTGCTTTGGCCGCAATTAGGACAAAATGAGACTTTAAATAAGGAGAAAATATCTATTGGAATTTATTAGTGGAAGTTTGAGCTGGAATACATTAGTCACTGCGAAAACAGTTACAGTTGAAACTTCACTTTTTTGAGGACGTCGATTGCCCATTATTCATAGTTTCTTGATTGTAACAGTTGAAAATACAGACACCAAGTGCACCCCAGTTAAAAACCTCTTATTTGAATCTCTAAATGATTCTGATTTACCACCTAGAAATATTATAAAGAGTGGTTACTCAAAGAAAGTCTGCACCATTGTGGACAAAGACATTAATTATGACTGAAATTCTGCAATAATAAAAAATTTAAATTAAGGTGACAAATTCTATTCAAATTTTTTGGTGGATGCTTGGCCCAGAGGTTATGGACCATTGTGAAACCGGTTAAAACCGAAGCTTCATCGTTTTGAGGATGGATTTATCAGTAGCTCTTAATTTATAAATTTTGTAGTAACAGCTGAGAATAGAGACACCAGTTAAAAACATCATTATTTGAATCTCTAAATGAATCTGATTTATCACCTGAAAATATTATAACTAGTCGCAACTCAAGGAAAATTTGCGCCATTGTGGACAACGACTTATTAACTATGACTGAAATTCTGCATTGATAAGTGTTCTAAATAAAGAGAAATTTTTTATTCAATTTTTTGGTATAAGCTCCAGCGGTTATGAACCACTGTAAAACCAGTTAAAGTTGAAGCGGTCACGATTAAGAGGACAGATGTGTCATTACCTCTTTATTTATAGTTTTTCGCTAGTAACAGCTGAAAATGGAAACACCAGGTGCATCCCAGTAAAAATCTTTGTTTTTTGAATCCCCTAATGAATCTGATGATTTAAAATACGCGGAGTATTACAACGAATCTGCTATTGAAGAAAAAGGATTTTACATAAAAAAATGATAAATTTCTTGGTAATTTTGAACGCCATCTCAATTTAATGACACCATTCGTTAGCATCCTCGAATTCACAACCATCCTTCCCCACCTCCCGAAAATATCGTTATCAATGTTCAAATATTTAAATTTTTATCACTTTTTAAAATTTTGTTTGTAGTAGTATGCATATATTTTTGCATTTACTTTTCGCATACTGTATTAATTCAAATGAATATAAGTCAATAATATATCCTTATTATGTATGGCATATTTACTTTATTGCGAATAACACTTAATAGAAACATTTATTTGTTAAACGTAGTTACTAATTGTGATGCTTTGATGTTAAACGTAAGTATTTCTGTTTACAGACCATATTTAACTACAAATTAATCAATCTTTTTTATATGTATTATTTTTCTACGGCAAAAATATTTTTAAATTCACTCATGTATATCATATTATCAAAAACGGATTATATGACTGTACTTACATTTGAAAGTAATAAAAACATTTTCTAATATAAATGTTTTTAGCTTGATAAAATAAAATAAATAAAGTAAAAATATTCATCGTTCATTCATAAATCATGATAGTTTTAAATTTTAATGTAGAAATTCATATTTATCGTTTGTTTGTTACTTATATCATGTTTTGGGAAGTCCATGATACTTATATATTTGGATTTGAATGTAAAGCAAATACATGTGAGGTTACATAGAAAAATCCTTCCATCGTGATACCATTTAAGATTTTTTTTTTCGTTCTAATTGCAATAATTGTGGTGCTTTAATGTTTAATGCAATCTTTTTCGTTTACAAAGAAAATTTACCAGATTTAAATCCATCTTTAATACATATATACACAATTTTTTCTACTGCAAAAATTTTTTTATCCTATTTTAAGTATATCATGCTATCAAAAATAGATTATATGAATACTCTTGCATTTAAAAGTAATGAAAAAATATTCTAAAATAGATGTTTCTAGTATGATAAAATAAAATAAATAAAATAAAAATATTAAAAATAAATATGTTTATTTTATATTTAAATATATATAAATGATAAAAAAAATTTAAACTCCTATTACTTACAAATTCTATTAACTTTAATGTTTAAAATTAGTTTACATTTATAAGTGGTATTTCATTAAACTTAACTGAATCTTTTAAAATGTAGAAGATGCATTTTGAAATGAATTTTTTCGTTCATAAAATATAATTAAGTTAGTTTCGACTACTAATTATAAGTAATTACAAACTTAATGTTTAAAATAAACAGTCATATATATCGTTACTTTATGATTAAAATGTTAATTACTTCCCTACAGCAGAAAGTATTTCATATTACTGAAATGTAACTCAAGTTTTCGGAAATATATAGCAATGCATGAATTTACATTTGTACATTAATACAAATATTTCGAAATAAATGTTTTCAACTTGATAAAATTTAAATAAATTATTTTTTGCTCCTGGTTAAAATGTAATTTTTATGTGTTTAATGAAACAATTCACATTTATAGTACAATTTATGAGTTCTATACTTAAAATATAATAACGGAACAATTATATTATCACTGTGTGGCAGTCCATCCATCTCTCACAGACGCGTTTTCGTAAGCTATAAGATGTGAAAAGTTCAAACTTGCCAGAGTAGTATGATTATTGGTCCACATATTTAATTATTGCTATCCATTCGCAAATATTTTAAGAAAAACTTTGTTTGCTAGTTAAATTAGATTAATATACATACAAATATATGTATATGTATTTCTGTTAATCTTCATTCAAGAAAATTTCACACTTCAACTGCTGTTTTGTTTTGTTTATTTTAATAGGAATTCATTTTTTCATATATATATATGTATGTATATATATATGTATTGTTGGAAAGATATCGTAATTTATTTTGTATATATTTTCATTTATATATTATTAATTTATTTATTTATTTTCGAAATACCATCGACAATGTACGGCCAAAGTATGCCCCTTCATCACAGTTTACAAATCTAGTGTAACTAAAATTATGAAAAAAGGTGGGATAGTAGATGTTTATTTAAACTCTTCAGTAAAATTACGGCTATTATTCTACGCCATCTAGTTTTGGGAAAAAAACGAAATATTCTGTTACGTACAAATGCTCAACGTCAAAATTGAGATTGCTTTGGGGTACCTATGCTTATCGACGCTGAATCGTCTAAGGATTATTAAGGATTTTTCAAAAGCATTTCTTACATAAAATGCATAATATGATGAACTTTAAAATGTTCAGACTTACTTAAAAGGCGATTAAATAATCAACTATGGATGTTAAAAGTTATTTTTATTTAAAAAAACATCTAAATACTTTCAAACCTTTAAATAGGTTCTTCCCCAGAGAATATTTTCTTTTATAAATACAAATGTAAGATTTCGTTTTGAAAAATGAACGAGACTCGTGGCTTGAAGATTGAGTTAGTAATATTTTAGGTGAATGGTAAAAAGAAATATTTGATTGTTGTACCATGAAATTTTAATACGTCATTTTCTCAAATTTTCAGGATTTTATTTTTAGGATGTTAAACCATAAACTGGGCACATTATAAGACAGGGCATCATTGCACACTTTATTGCTTTTGCATAGGATTTCTATGGATTCTCTTGTAATGGATAAGTAATAAGTGGATGTTGGGAATATGATTTTCGTGTGATCAAAATCTATTGTGATATTCTGTTTGAGATATAAACGTGAGAGAGCAGTAGATTGGTGACAAAATTTTATATCTGCTTTATGTACTTTTATCTTTTTTTTTTTTTTTTTAGTTTTCTATTGTTATTCCCGATGTATTCCGTTAATTTATTGCAGTCAGTTTTAAAAGGGATGGTATATACATCCATTTATTTATTGCAATCAGTTTCAAAAGGGATGGTATATACATCCATTTTATATATTTTATATTTACTTACATTTCTTACAATTACCTTCAATCGACCCATCTAGAAACATCGGTACGGGCAATTTCGGCCTTGCAGATTTTTACGCCTTTTCGAAGCGTTTTCTGAACCATGCCAAGTTTAAAATTTGTATAAAATCTTTTATACAGGGTGATTCAAATAAACATGGACAAAATGACATGACAAATCAAGCATACAACAAGGATAAAAAAATCACACAGGAACATAGGGTCGCAAACTACTTATTGGGTCACAAATACAGGGTGTTTCATTCTAGCTACAGCAGGTTTGAAAGTAATAATTTGGATGAAAATAATATTATTGCAATGAAACTGCAACGATATGTGCCTTATTTTGTGTGAAATGTGATAACGTTACGAAAAGATCTGGAAAGACATATTGCTCAAGCAATCGATGTCACTGTATAAACTGATTATCACAGTCCAAAATGTGAGGTGACAAGTGCGCATTGCTGGTGGGCATAATGCAAACTTCTACCACTTTTGTTTGGTATAATCACGTTTAAACTTAAGGTGAGAATGTCTGTTAAATGTTTTATTATAATACACTTCAGTTTTCTGAAATTTATTATCGTCAACCCAAATTGAGTTAGGATGAAACACCCTGTATTTGTGATTCAATGAGTGGTTTGCGGCCCTATGTTCCTATGTGATTTTTTATCGTTGTCGTATGCCTAATTTGTCATATCAATTTGTCCACGTTTTTTTTTAATCACCCTGTATAAAGGAAAGCCTTCATTCTATGTTAGCAAATACATAATAATTAGATTAATGTAATAAATTCAAACCTCGATAATTTGAATACTTCGCCAACTCGAAATAATACATATTCGAAATATTTTCAGAATTGAATGAAAAAATATATTGTAGACAAAATAAAATAATAATTTTAAATTGATAAACAAAACTAATAAGGAAAGCTTAATGTTAAAGTATGCTTAATATTTTACATTTATATTGAAATTACTTAAGCATGCTAGAATAATTTAAAACTATGCAAAATAAACTACCTTCAGTTATTTTCTCATTCCAAAACTAAAAATAAAAAACTTATTTTCTTCATTTTAAAATAAATAAATAGGAAAAAAATCTAATCCTTTTTTAAAAGAAAAGCAAATCGTTTACATTGATTTTTATACAAAACTAAACTTGAAAAGGCTGTAGAAATATTTATAGAAAAACATTCGCATTTTCGCCGTCTGTAATTCAAGATTAATGTAAACACTTCGAATTTGATAACTGAAAATTATCAAGAAATTAAATTTAGTTTAACATCTGATAAATTACTAACAGTTGGAAATATAGGTAAATATTAGCGATGAAAATTATAATTAAGGAAGAAAATTATTTTAATAAATTGGAAAATATCGATTTCCTACGAATTTGTTTAAAAAATGAGTGGGTGTAGCTTCATTATGTCTCCTGTTATTTGTATCTGTATCAGCAGTGAAAATTGTAAAAATATAAAATTTTTAATTAAAATTAACTATTCTTATCCTAAAAAAATATGCATAAATATTTTTAAATGTGTATACCGATTGCTTTCAAGAAAAGTAACGTAGCCAAAAATAACTTGATTTCTCGGAAGAGGCAAAATAAGGTTGGTTTTGTTTACTTATTGATTTATTTATTCATACTATAACATAAAACTGTAGCGTATACCTCTATAGCCAGTTGTAAGAGAAATTACCCACGAAAGGCTACAACCAGACCTATGTGGGTATAAATTTTCAAAAAAAAAAAAAAAAAAAAGACTGTCTATTGAACATCGTGGAAACAAAATTGAGATATCCTTCACGCTTATTGCTGTTTATTTCAAAATACCCGCATCTGATATAACGTGGGTGAAGACCAGAGTGTACATAAAAAAAAGGAAAACTCTTAAGAATCAATACGTAGAAGAAATAGAAAATATTGAGTAAATCTATGCTAAAAATACCCTTTGCCCCCCTCCCCCCATTCTATGGCAAAAGGGATACATGGTACAATCTAACAGGTTTCCGGATAATTACACTAATGGTATAGGTGAAAAAAAACCAAAAATTGTGTAATGTACAGCTGCTGATGTCCATTCATATAAATTCTTGAAGAACTTCGTTTTAACACAAGGATTAAAATTCTTGAAGAACTTCGTTTTAACACAAGGATTAAAATTCTTGAAGAACTTAGTTTTAACACAAGGATTAAAAGTTGAAGGATTTCCTTCCCCCAAACAAAAAAGTTGTTTTATCCCCTTTTTATGCTAAGTGGGGCATGTTGAGCTCAAGCCAATTGGTAGGCCTTACACCTAGCTGTACTTTTTTGGAGACGGCAGGGGAGGTAAAGATTACAGGAAGTATTTTATTTTAGAAAAAAAGACATTCAGTTGTTTTAAGTAGATTAAATGGGTATATTTTATTATGTGTCTTTTAAATATGAATCGAATGACACGATATGATAATTTATTAAAAGTTACGGCAGGTTTTATTAAGGTAAAGTCAAAATTGTTACATTAGTGCTGATAAAGAAGTTTCTTACAGAAACAATTGATTTCCCATTCACGAAAATTTCAGAAGATCATCGTTTTCATACTATTAATGATGATCGGATGAATTCCCAAAAAATAAAATTGGTTTCCTATGTTTAGGGGGAACAAAATTGCGCTGTCTCATGAAGTATATATATATATATATATATATATATATATATATATATGTATGTATATGTGTGTGTGTGTGTGTGTGTGTGTGTGTGTGTATACCGGGTGTCCCAAAAATGACTGATGGATTTTAAAATTCAATAGCTTGCAATCGGTGACAGCTATTTAAAAAATTTTCGCAGGAGGGTTATGTATAATGTCAGGAGTTTTTTTACCGTAATTTTATATTTTAGTTCGAATTTCAAACAATAGGTGGCGCTGACGGTGATTGAAGGACCGGTCGATGCTTCACTCAGCACTGATCACTTGGCCTTCAATCGCCGTCAGCGCCACCTATTGTTTGAGATGCGAACTAAAATAAAAAATTACGGTAAAAAACTCCTGACATTATACATAGCTCTCCTGCAAAAATTTTTTAAATAGCTGTCACCATTTGTAAGTTATTGAATTTTAAAATCCATCAGTCATTTTTGGGACGCCCGCTATATATATATATATATATATATATATATATATATATATATATATATATATATATATATTATATATTTATATATATATGTGTGTGTGTGTGTGTGCGCGCGCATTTACTTTGCATTAACAAAACCTGCCATACCTTTGTAACAAATGATCATATCGACTTTAAGACGGTGCCATTCGATTCAGAATTACAAAATGAATAATAATCGATACACTATTTCAACAATTAAAAACTAGTCGTTGGGGGCCACCGTAATACTTACCCATCATGGATAGGCATATGAAAATAAAACATGTGAAAACTATTTATACAAAGCATTGCACAAAACAAAATTTAAATATTGTCAATATGCATAGTAATGCTCTATTAATGAATTGCTGATGTACCAATTTCGACAAATTATATAAAACGCCAAACTACTCAAGTAATACCGAACTGCGTAAAAGAAACAACGTTATAAATCCAAAAATATTTATAATATAAACTAACAGTTTACTGCGTTGGATTAAGCGTCTCATTTTCAATTAAAATATACCTCTGAATTGAAATTTGAATGAAATACAGGGTCATGAAAAATCGAAGAATGTGGAAAACAGGATTACAAATATCTCGGCAACTAATAATCCGATCGACTTTGTTCCATATGCAAAATTGTGTTGTTTTATTGCCGTTTACGTTCATTCCTTAGAACAAAAACATTCGAAAAATTTTATATACCTTTCATCAGAACGAATTTTTCGAGAGTCCGAAAAAAATAGTTCCGGATAATCGAGGTGGCTGATATTAAATAGGCTTCAACCCATTCTCACATACAAACTACATACAAAATATCAAGTCTCTATCTCAATTTGTTCAGGAGATAGAGCGTTTACAGACAGACGGACGGCAAAAAAAATTTCTAAAAATATGTTTTTCGGAATCTCCACTATCTAAAACGTGTAAATCCGTCAAAAAAAATTTCGATTTTCAAAACGATTGCAAGACTTACCCTATACTACGTATGATGGGTAAGTAAAAAATGAATTATTCTCATTAGTTAGTTAGCCCCCTTTCCATCCCCCCAAAAAATAGTAAAACAACATTATTTTGGAGAGACTCATCGGATTTTCATTTTTAGTGTCAAAACACAGTCCCTTGTAAATTTTCGTAAATGACCACCGATTTTTGCTGTAAAAACCCATTTTACCTGCACTAAAGTATAATTTTTCACTTTGTATATTAAAAGCCTCTTATAACTTTGTCACAAATGATCGTTACTGACTTTATATTTTATTATTCTATTGTAACTTTAAAAATTCGTAATTAGCAATATTTCACTTGGCCTACTTAAACAATTTTGATCTCCCCCTCCCTGTTACACTGCCCTTTTTCAGCCTAAAATATATGTCAAAGCAACTTTTTTTGGAAGGGGAAAGGAGGGTAAGGAAACTCGTTAGATCTTCTAGTACGAAAACGAAAATTTTGCCAAATTTCGGTGAATGGCTCTTGGTTGTCTCTAAAATGTATTAATTTAATCCTGACATCATGCCATTTTTTCTGGAGAAAGAAGCTTCAAAGTCAGTCCTATAATTGGAATAATACAAAAAATATTTATTTATTTATTTACTTTGTGGAGGACATCGATTTCTAGCGCGTGAGCGATGAATGGATGTTTGTATGCTTATCATCATATGTAAATCGCTGAATCCCAGCACATTTATCCTAGATTATTCTAAAATATATAATAATTAAATTTATTTACTAAAGTAGAATTTCCATACCTTAAATTTTACTATAACTCTGAAAAAAAGTTATTTCAGATATTTTCTATATTATGTAACTTAATTTATTAAGTGTGAAGTAAGAAAAAATATTAAAATAGTAATTTAGACGACTATAAAAATATAATATACAGGTAGATTTAAAAAACATTGACAAAATGACATGACGAATCAGGCATATGACAAGGATAAAAAGTCACATAGAAACATAGGGCCGCAAACCACTTATTGATTCACAAATACAGGGTGTTTCATCCTAACTCAATATGGGTTCACGCTAATAAGTTTCAGAAAACTGAAGTATACAGGGTGTCCCAGAACTTCGTGTACAAACTTTAAGGAGTGGTATAGAAATCGTTTGGAACCATAATTACATAGGAAAGCATGGGTGGAAACTTCATCCTGACTTGTTAACCCTTTCACATACAGTGGTTTCTCTAAGAAACTACAAAATTTTTAATACAAAATTAACATTGACACCAGTACTTTAACATGATTTTTCCTTTTATTATGTATGTGAAATGTCTGCCATTTCTTCTTTGCAAATACATTTTCCCGTAATTTCGGATGTCGATCATATTTTTCCACATTTTAGCAATTTCTAATAGCTACTATGATATTTCACTTTAAAGAAACATAATTTTAAATTTAATTTTAAATTAAACCATTACTTGTAGTTTTTCTCTGTAATTAAGCATTCTACACTGCTTTCTGCATTGTGTTATAACTGTGTCTTTGTGTTTCTTTTTCACGGACAAAGCACTTCCATTAGTGAAATGTGGAAAAATAGAAATGACATCAGAAATTGCGGAAAAATGTATTTGAGAAAAAGAAAAGAGAAACAATTTACATACAAATTAAATGCGAAAATCACATTAAAATTTTGGTACCAATGTTCATTTTGTATTAAAAGTTTTGTAGTTTCTTGGAGAAAAAACCACTATGTGGGAAAATGGTTAACAAGTAAGGGTGACGTTTTCGAGCATGCTTTCCTATGTAATTGTGGTTTCAAACAATGTTCTCTACCACTCCTCAAAGTTTGTACACGAAGTTCTGGGACACACTGTATTATAATAAAACATTTAACAGACATTCTCACTTTTTGTTAATGTGATAACACCAAACAAAAATGGTAAAAGTTTCCATTATACGCGCCAGCAATATGCACGTGTCACTTCACATTTTGGACTGTGATAATCAGTTTATACGGTATCATCGATTGCTTGAGCAATATGTTTTTTTTTTTTTTTTCAAATCTTTTCATAACATTATCACATTTCACGTAAAATAAGGTACATATCGTTGCATTTTCATTGCAACATTTTTATTTTCTACGAAATTATTACTGTTAAACAGAATATATATAGAATGAAACACCCTGTATTTGTGATTAAATAAGTATTTTGCGAGCCCTATGTTCCCAAGTGATTTTTTATCCTTTGTTGTATGTTTGATTATAGCATTTTGTCAATTTTCTTTAATCATCCTGTATAATATTGCGGTTTTTTCTAAATTTAAATTTAAATTAATAAAACAAATATATACTAATGTAAAATTTAAAAATAACATAAATAAACTAATTTTAAACTATTCTAACATACTGAAATTAAACTTCGATTGTTTATTTTCTTCTTTTCAAAAGCATAAAATACATATTTTTTTCAAAACTATACTGAATCTTTTCTTAAGCAAAAAAAAGGATATTTCATTTCTTGGACAGCAAAATAAAAACGTGAAAGGCATTATAAATAAAATCTTTTAAAGACTAAGGTTTTCTATTGCTTGTTATTCAAGATTAATGTAAACACTCGAATTTGATTATGGGAAGCTCTCCATAAATTAAATTTCATTTAACATCTTATAAACTGTCAACGAATGAGAAATTGCATAAATATTAGCGCCATAATTTGTATTTACTGGGTAACATTATTTTAATAAATCTAGAAAACATTGATTTCCATTGCATTTTGTTAAAGTATGTGTAGCTGTATTTTCAGTACGTACATACATATTTGTATCTGCGCAATTAATTAAAATTATGCTAAATGAACTATTTTTATAAAAAAATACATAAATACTTTCTAAATAAGGTACCCTGGGGTAATAACGCCAAGTGCTAATATTATGCATAATTATGAAATAATCTGGTAAATGACACCCATGTGCTCTGCGCAGAAGGGTTTTGAGTCATATAAATCACAAAAAACAGCTTCAAGTTAATTTGTTTCATTTTTAGGTCTTATTGTTTTTACAAGCAGTTAAAATTAACGCTTGATCTAAAATTTGCGAGATACGTTTTGTGATGTGAAGACTATTTTTTTCATCCGGAAATACTTTCTAAATTACATAAATTTGTAGTACATTTCATGGACTTTCAAAATGTTTTTGAAGATTTTGGATAGCTTCTCGAGATAATTTGTAATTTAAAATGTACAGCTTAATAACTATAACGGGGTAATAACGCCAACCCTTGGCATTAATACCCCGGTTGATTCCCTACAGTGGCCGAGCTACATCCTAAATACTGATTGAAATAAACACAGTTAAAACTGTGCAATGTTTCTAATAATTCTATTCAAGCGGTCCTTTTTTAAGCAAAAAGAAGCTCACGGTCTGATATTCTTTTGCCTCATCACTCCCCCCCCCCCCACACACACACACGCACACACCACACCTTTATTTTTCTTACACTTTCACACAAAAAAATGAACATTTTCAATAGCTTAGAATGCAATATGTCAATTTCTAAGTATGTTAAATTTGTATTTTTAGAATTGGGCAATCTACATGCAATTATCTATCTTATTTCATAGTTTTGTTTGCATAGCGATATTACCCATATAGGTGGGTAATAACGCCAAATAGCATTGGTCAAGAAATCATGAATGAGTTGCTTTATCAAATCATATATTTATTTGAAAAATACCAACTAAAACTGAGCCGTGAAAATTGGTAGAACCTTAACGTGGCGTTATTACCCCAGGGTACCTTATATATAGGTATAAATGCTAATAAATTATCTAACAAAATTATTACATTTATTCTAAGTTAACCTAAAATATTTGATACATTGTAAAAAAAAAATCTGTAAAGTTACTAAACTTTTTCTAGGAAACTAGGATTCTTAAAACTTTTGATGGAACGTTGAGATTAAAAATTCATGTAACAGGTTACAAAATTTTTCACTGTTCCGTTACATGAAAATTTCTAGGAACCCCAGTAGTTTAGAAAAAGTTTAGTAACTTTACAGATTTTTTCTTTTTTTACAGTGTAGTTAGATTAATGTAGTGTAACAAAATCTCGAAGCACCTATATTTTCGTTAACTCGAATGAAAACATTCTTCAAACATTTTCAGAGTTAGTTCGTTAAATTTACTATGGAAAAAATAAATGTATGCATATTAAAATAATAATAATATAACAAAAATAATAAGAAAGTGTATTATTAAAGAAAGATAAATATTCCAGGTTTAAATTTAAATTAATAATGTAAACTTTTACAATAATCTAAATGAACTACTTTTGAATTATTTTAACTCACCGCAGCGGAACTTCGATAATTTATTTATTTATTTATTTATTTTTGAAAAATGTAAAATGAACAAACAAATAAAACATACTAGTCGTTAGTAAAGTAATTTCACTTATTGTAACACAAAAGCAAAGCGTGCAAAGGAAAATTCGTTTCATTTTTAAAAATGAGACTTTTCAAAGTTTGAAGTTTTCTACCGCTCAGTTATTCACGATTAATGTAAACACTCAAATTTGATAATCGAAAATTCTCTTTCATTTAAATTTCATTTAACATCCTATAAGATGTCAACAGGTGGAAAGTTGTGTAAATATTAGTACGAGAAGTTACGTTTGCAGACGAAAATTATTTTAATAAATTTGGAAAATATTGGCTTCCTATACGTTTTGTTAACATATCAGAGAATGTATTTCCAATATGTTTGATACACGTTTGCATAAGTAATTAAAATTTTACTAAATAAAGTATTTTCTTTATAAAAATCTATGCATAAATACTTTGAAATATGTACATGTGTATATGCTTGTAAATTACATATCAAAATTACAGAAATCTTTTTCATATTATTTTAAAATAGATAACAATTAGATTGATGCAATATAGCAGAACATTAATATTCCTAGAGGAATATTAATGTTCTTTGAAGCTAGAGCTTCAAAGCAAACACTGCAAACGCACTGAAACACTTTTGCAACACTAACTGAACATAAAATCAACACTTCTGACTAGAATCGTATTCGATTGTGCTGTTTCAATTATGCATGGTTCTGTTCATTTTTAAAATTGTGTAATTTTAAAGGCACCATCTTGAAAATATCTTGAAGATTTGTTGCATATGTTGTTTTATAGTGTACCAAATTGTAAAAGTTTACGATGTGTTGTTAATTTGGGGACAAAGTGTTGTGCTGCACAACACTATTTTAAGAAACTATTTTCATCAACACTATTTACAACACTATTTCAACGCAATTAACAACATTATTTTTAGAACACATTTCTGAATAGCAATGCTTTTGCAACATATTAAGAAGTTATTTCTAGAGAGCAGCACTTTTACAATATATTAAGAACACAATCACAACACAAAACACATTTCGCAACATAATAATGTGTTGTGAATTTGAGGACAAAAGTGTTCCAAAATGTGTTTATTTTTGCGTTTTGAGCTTTTGCAGTGAAGATAATTAAATGTTTTGTAGTAAGCTATTTTTTAGACGTAAAATAAGACACAATAGTAAAATACTAATAAATATAATAAAAGCATAATAAATGATGTCCATTCCAGGTTCAATGGTATATTTTAACAGTTTAATTTAGACTTTTACAACAAATATACATCAAATTGAAGGTAATCTAACCTAGCTTTTCTGACAAATCTTCAACCTTCAGTAGCGCCAACTTTCCAAATATATTGATTGCGCTGAAAACTTTTTGAGTTAAAAAACAGATATATATTATATATTCCCTTAGTGTGTGAAGAGAGAGAGGGGGGAGAGCAACTAATGACTAAAGATGATATTCGAATTTAAATTGTGTTTTTATGAAGTAAATTTTAAAATTAATGTAATTAAATGATAATTTTATACGTAATTGTATGAAATCATATTCTTATAAGTTCTTCTTTATTAATGCAATGAAACTTATATTATATAACATTGGAATTTCTAACTACTGAAAGTGCAAGAAACTAAATGCGAGGAAAAATATAAATTTTAGTCTCTTAAATGCTTTATTAATTCAAAATATCAAAACAGATAAAAAATTTGCATAAAATTTGTTTTTCTCAGAAATTTAACTATACATCCGCTGAATAGGCTTTTAGTGCTCTTGTAAATAGTACTGATGAAACTATCATTTTCCAGGCAAAGTTATTTTAAGAAAGTTAATGATGGCGAATTTCAATAAATTGCTATAAAATAAATAAGAAAATAAATTACGGAATAAATCAAATGAAATCGGGTGAAGAGAGATATTGTATTACTGTGTGGCTCTCACCCATGGGCCTATATAAGTTGGCGCCACTACGCCCCTTTATTTATATGGCACACATTAAACATAAAGTCAAATTCTTTGCACACTTTGGTTAGCAAGTCTGAAGAAACAACCTGTTCAATTCTGTGTCTCAACACTGGAAAATCATTAGGTAGCTGCGGAAAGTAGACACAATCATTTATAAAGCCCAAGGGAAAAAATCGATAAAAGCGTTTAAGGCCCCACAATAGTCACAGAAAAAGTACTCAAAAAGACCCGGATGATAACGTAAAGTCTATGGGAGCGTTCTTTACTAATATCTCGTTCAAATTTTAATATTTTGACATGATTTTTTTGCATAGGATAGCCGATCCACAGCCGACCTAGTTTTTATTTTTTCAATTTTGGTTTTAGATTTTTTTTAAATACTTTAATTTTCAAAACCGGTTTAAACCGGTTCTGAAACTGAAACTATCATAATATAAAAAAAACTACAACCAAAATCGAAAAAGTAAAATCTAAGCCGGTTGTGGATCGTCCTCAGCTATCCTATGCAAAAAAAAATCATGCCAAAATATTAAAATTTGAACGAGATATTAGAAAAGAACGCCTTCATACAGTTTACATTAGCGCTCGGCTTTTACCGCGTGACTAGTGTGTGCTCTTAAATCTTCAATTCAACAATAACGCTTCGCGCTCAGAAGTCACTATTATGCGTATGTGACTTTAAATAAGAATATAAATAAATAACATTAAATAAGTGATTATATAACAAAACAGCACTCGCACATGCGCTTATTTAAAACTGTTTCAGTTATTCTTTATTCATGAGCGTGAACCAGCTCTCTACAACGTGATGTCCAGTCTGACTGGACATCATCTTTCTTTTACATTAATTGTTTTTGGCACCAGTAATGATAAGAAAAGAATATGTGCCTTATTTAATTAAAGCATCTGATATTGTGGTGTCGACCGAATAAAATTTGTGCAAGATACACCAAAGTCGAAAGGGTTAAAATTTATAACTGGACCATAATTTTAAGTACACTCTCCTGTAGTGTTGCCAGATTGGAGACTTTTTAATTCAGATAATTTGACTGTTATTTTTTTTTTTTAATATTATAATTTTGCTTCTTTTTTTCAGAATTTTTCATCTATTTTTAAGTAGGTCAAATATTTCTATCTCATAAAAAAAAAACTGGTGACAATCAAACTATATAGTAAAAAAAAAGGAATAGAGAGGAACATAGTGCCTGGAGGTGACGCCAAAAATATAACCCTAAAATCCACGACATTAAGCCCAAACAAAACCACGAGCTTTCACAAAAAAAAGAAGAAAACATTTAGTAATACAACTTTTAATTCATAATACAATGAAATGCTACTGTACAATCATTTTTTTAATATTATAATTTTGCCTCTTTTTTCAGAATTTTTCATCTATTTTTAAGTAGACCAAATATTTCTATCTCAAAAAAAAAAGAAAAAAAACTGGTGACAATCAAACTATACAATAAAAAAGGGTATAGAGAGGAATATAGTGGCTGGGGGTGACGCCAAAAATATAACCCTAAAATCCACGACATTAAGCCCAAACAAAACCACGAGCTTTCACAAAAAAAGAAGAAAACATTTAGTAATACAATTTTCAATTCATAATATAATGAAATGCGACTGTAGAATGCATAAATATAAGCATCTGATTTTCATTTAGAGAAAAAATGCCCGGCTGATGTCAAAAAATTTGGTACCAGTTCCACTTGCTTGTTTTGTTTGGGCCTATCGTTGACATTAAAATTTGAACAATAAAAGGTTTCATACTCCAAAATATTTTTAACGACACACTGCACCTCCATCTTCCTTTTTCCTTCATGTTGTCAAACATTATGGGAATTTTATGTTCCCTATCTGGCAACATTGCCCTACTACATAATATTCCAGATATTCTACATTTACATAAAAAAGTACATTTAAATTTAAAAAAACAGTAATTTATACTAAAGAAATCATTAAATGTAAGCTAAATAAAGATTTTTGAATTATTTTAACATACCAAAACTGAAATTTTGTAATTTTTTTCTTTTTTTTCTAAAACTTAGAATAAATGGTTATCTAAAATATGCTAAACATTTACCAAAGGAAAACAAATCATTTTCATTTATCGCAACACAAAAGCTAAACGGGAAAAGGTCATAGAAATGAAACATTTTTTAAACATTAAAGTTTTCTATCTCTAGTTATTCAAGATTAATGTAAACACTCGAATACGATAAGCGGAAAATTCTCGAGAAATTAAGTTTCATTTAACATCTTCTAAACTGTCAACATATGGGAAGTTAAGTAAATATTATGCATGTACTGTAAAATTATTTCGATAAATTTAATATTTCTTGAAAAATGTTGATTCCATTAGCATATTTTAAGATAAGATTGGACATGTATGTAGTATATTTAAGTATGCCTATGTTTGTATAAATATTGTTATATGAATCGAGTAACACATTCAGTTTGTTAAAACAATTTTACAACAACTATACTTTCGAATTTTTTTTTAATTCGAAATTGTATGTCGCAAAGCTTCAATTTCAATCGAATATTTTTATATTCTATTCGCACCACTATTTTTAATTAATACATTATGTAAATTGCAGGTGTAACAAATGTTTGTTTTGAGGAAAAAGTGGGAGGTAGCTCTAAAAATATTTGCCTGTAATTGAAATTTTGCGGTACCTCCGCGTAAAATTCAAAATTTTGAATCGTTGGAACGTCCATTTGCTTTCTTAGAAGTTGTTTTCAAAACATTATTAAAATTTTTATATAGTTGCAAATTTTAAAGAAATATTTAGTATATAAAATGGGAAGAGAAAAACAGGGATGCGATAGATTTATTCTGTCAAAAATGCATTCAAATCCAAAGCAGATTTTTTGCTCATAATTGTAAAAATGATAAAAATAATTTATCTAATTTTTAACAGTGGTAATTTGATTTGTGTGACATTTCACGTTAACAAAAACTGATGAAAGTGATCACCGTATTTCGTAAGTTGGCATTATATGCAATGCCGCAGACCAAATTATTGAGGCCTTCCAAATCTTTTCGTGGTATGATCACATTTCGTACAAAATATGGTAATTCTACATATTTTGCTGAATATAAAGATTGTAATTTTGATACTTCTAAGGTCAATATAAATAAAGTTATTATTTCTGTAAAATATTTTTAAATGAACTTGGTATGCAAGTTTATCCCGTGATTTTTTTTTCTTTTTTTTTTTAGCAAAAATAATTTATTTAGCAATATTGATTTTAAAAACGTGGCCAATTGTGCGAAAGAAGTATGGATATCTCTTTATGAAAAAATATTTATAAACTTTTAATTCTACTATTATCCTTTTAAACATAAATATATTTTTTACTTAAATCGTAATAAGCAATTTGCGTACAAAATCATTTTACTGCACTGCTTTTTCGTACATAATAAATAATATAGAAAACCATGGAATCCATAGTTTTTTATGTTGGTAGCGTATAAAATAAAATAAACACCATTAAAAGCTATAAAACATAATTATCAAGAGCAGTTTTTCTTTCGCTTCACCTTCACCTAAAATCCACATTTGTTTCTGCAAATACACACCCACGTGTTTTAGATAAACGACTTTCATCAATGCCGTGTCTTTCTCTTTGCATTGTTGGTCAGCTGGTTTAACAGTGTGTTATGAAATGTGACTTTAAATGTGGTTAGTTCGCGTGTTCTGCCAAATGTCTCTTTCACTCTCTTAGCAGTGCCGCGAAAAAAAAAGGATGCGTATTTAGGAATTGCGCTCTGGTACTTATTATGGCAACCGCCTAAAAGTTAGCCCCCCCTTGACGGAAAATGAAAAAGTGAAATATGCATTTCGTTTGATCATCGTTTGATCAGATTTGATCAACAATTTTCATCGTTTGATCAACATTATTTTACGAGTTATGATTAAAAATAACCAGGGGGGGCTAACTTTTAGGATTTTTCAAAATGCTCAAAATTAAAAAAAAATTAGTGATTCTTATCAGAAATCGATCGTAGAGATTTGATCAACTATTTTTAGCGTTTGATCAAACCCGGAAGTGCCCCCAAAATCGATATTTTTAATTCCAGGCACCTAAAAGTTAGCCCCCCCATGACGGAATTTCGAGACAAAAATGGTGCCATCTAACGTAAAATTACCTCTAGAGATTTGATCAACCATTTTTAGCGTTTGATCAAACCCGGAAATGCCCCCAAAATCGATATTTTTAACTCCAGACCCCTAAAAGTTAGCCCCCCCCATGACGGAATTTCGAGACAAAAACGGTGCCATCTAACGTAAAATTACCTCTAGAGATTTGATCAACCATTTTTAGCATTTGATCAAACCCGGAAATGCCCCCAAAATCTATATCTTTAGTCATAGACCCCTAAGGGGTTTAGCTCCCCCACCACCTCCATGATGGAATTTCGAGACAAAAATGGTGCCATCTAACGTGAAATCATCTGTAGAGATTTGATCAACCATTTTTAGCATTTGATCAAACCCGGAAGTGCCCCCAAAATCGATATTTTTAGTAATAAACCCCTAAAATTTAGCCCCCCTCCCACCTCCATGATGGAATTTTGAGACAAAAATGGTGTCATCTAACGTAAAATTACCTCTAGAGATTTGATCAACCATTTTTAGCATTTGATCAAACCCGGAAATGCCCCCAAAATCGATATCTTTAGTAATAGACCCCTAAAGGGTTTAGCTCCCCCACCACCTCCATGACAGAATTTCGAGACAAAAATGGTGCCATCTAACGTAAAATTACCTTTAGAGATTTGATCAACCATTTTTAGCGTTTGATCAAACCCGGAAGTGCTTCCAAAATCGATATTTTTAACACCAGACCCCTAAAAGTTATCCCCCCCCCACAACGGAATTTCGAGACAAAAACGGTGTCATCTAACGTAAAATTACCTCCAGAGATTTGATCAACCATTTTTAGCATTTGATCAAACTCGGAAATGCCCCTAAAATCGATATTTTTAGTAATAGACCCCTAAGGGGTTTAGCTCCCCCCCCCCACCACCATGACGGACATTCGAGACAAAAATGGTGCCATATAACGTAAAATTGTCTATAGAGATTTGATCAACCATTTTTAGCATTTGATCAAACCCTGTAATGCCCCTAAAATCGATATATTCAGTAATAGACCCCTAAGGGGTTTAGCTCCCCCCCCCACATCCATGACGGAATTTCGATACAAAAATGGTGCCATTTGACGTGAAATCATCTGTAGAGATTTCATCAACTATTTTTAGCATTTGATCAAAACCGGAAGTGCCCCCAAAATCGATATTTTTAACTCCAGACCCCTAAAAGATGCCCCCCCCATGACGGAATTTCGAGACAAAAACGGTGTCATCTAACGTAAAATCAATTTTAGAGATTTGATCAACCATTTTTAGCATTTGATCAAACCCTGTAATGCCCCTAAAATCGATATTTTTAGTAATACTCCCCTAAGGGGTTTAGCTCCCCCCCACCTCCATGATGGAATTTCGAGACAAAAACGGTGTCATCTAATGTAAAATTATCTCTAGAGATTTGATCAACCATTTTTAGCAATTGATCAAACCCGGAAATGCCCCTAAAATCGATATTTTTAGTAATAGACTCCTAAAAGTTAGCCCCCCCTCCCCATGACGGAATTTCGAGACAAAAACGGTGTCATCTAACGTAAAATTACCTCTAGAGATTTGATCAACCATTTTTAGCATTTGATCAAACCCGGAAATGCCCCTAAAATCGATATTTTTAGTAATACTCCCCTAAGGGGTTTAGCCCCCCCCCACCTCCATCATGGAGTTTCGAGACAAAAATCGTGTCATTTAACGTAAAATTACCTCTAGAGATTTCATCAACTAATTTTAGCATTTGATCAAACTCGGAAGTGGCGCAAAAATCGATATTTTTAACTCTAGACCCCTAAAAGTTAGCCCCCCCATGACAGAATTTCGAGACAAAAACGGTGTCATCTAACGTAAAATTACCTCTAGAGATTTGATCAACCATTTTTAGCATTTGATCAAACTCGGAAATGCCCCCAAATCGATATTTTTAGCAATAGATCCCTAAGGGGTTTAGCTACCCCTACCTGCATAACGGAATTTCGAGACAAAAACTGGTTCCGTGTAAAATGAAATCCTCTGTAGAGATTCGATCAGCCATTTTTAGCGTTTCACAAACCTGGAAGTGCACTTAAAATCGATACTTTTACGCATGGACCCGTAAAATTTAGTCTCCCCTTCGAAAGAATTTCAAAACAAAATTGGTACCATATAACGAGAAATTATCTGTAGAGATTTAATGAACCATTTTTTTCATTTGATTAAGCACAGAAGTTTCTCTAAAATCGATATTTATACGTACTGATCCTTAAAAATTACTCCCCCCCCCCGCATGACGCAATATCGAGAAAAAAAATCGTGGCATCTAAAGGGAAATCATCTGTAGCGATTTGATAAAAAATGTTTAGCGTTTGATCAAACTCGGAAGTGCCCTGAATAGTGCCTTGATATTTTTAGCACAAGATGCACAAATTGTCTTTCCCATTAAGGAATTTCCAAACAAAAACTGTGCCATCTACGTGAAATTATCTGTAAATATATGATATAGATATAGACATACACTAGAGGTAGACACTAGACATACACTAGACATACTCTGGTATTTCCGAGGACGAATGAACCTTCAAATAATTTTGTAAGACTTTATACCTTTAACTTCGTTTTCACCAAATTTACAGTTTTAAGTGTAAAAATCGCAAAAAATATATTGAGTTTAAAGTTTTTAATATTTTGCGTTTGATTTTTATAGTTCATGCTTACCGAAAAAAAGCGAAACCGCTATTAAATATGTTTTTTTTTCAAATCATTCGATTAGTTAGTTTTTCAAATATTAACAAATTTACGTCCATTTTCTGTTCAGAAAAGCATTTTGTTTCCTTTTAAAAAAATTGATCATTTTATAAAACAAAGTTTTGAATCTTATTTAATTTACATATTCTTAATAAGTGTCCAAATATAAATTTAGTAATTTAAAATACAATATTTTATAAATTTGATACCTTACAAAGGGATGCTAATCTAAAAATAATCTGTTATTTTTTTTTTTATTTTAAAATTAAATGACTATAAATGATCATAAAATTATCTATTTCAAAATTATGGGACATTGCAGTGGGTGGCATTTTTGTTTTGTCATCAAATATATTCATACATTATGACAAACATCCATACATTATCCGCTATTCCGAAAACTTTTTCCAAAGTATGTTAGAAATGATACTTGCGTTTACATTCAAGAAGAGTGAAATAACGTTGTCCAGCTGTTTTGTTGAGAAGAAATTCTGCCTGTGCACACTCTCTTACTCTCTTTTAGTCCCCATCCATCACGGAATTTTGAGTTAAAAAGGGTGCTACAGATTAGAGTTACATGTTATGCTTAAATTTATATACTAAAGTTCTCGAAAATCGACATTTATAAAAAGAACAAACGGAATTGTTGTCTTTAGGTGTGACATTATTTTTCTTCTATCTAAAAACTATTCATTGCGTAATTTGTATAAGCGATTACGTATAGAAAATGTAGGTTTGTAAATACAACTGAAAATAGAGATCATCAGCTGCTAAATAATTATGATAAAACTGCTGATATATCACAACAGAATGCAAAGTTAAGCGGTTCTGGCACTTTGGCTGGGCAGTGTTTATCAAAATAAAGCATGTGTTCTTCTTTAATATAAACAACCTAGCAGATGTCTTTTGTGCTGCACACGTCAATTTTTTATTCTGTTTAAAAGTAAGATAAAGTACAGATCACTAATGACGTTTCATGTTTGTCTAATATGTGCATCTGTAAATTAAAATTGCAAGAATAAAGATTTATTTATCATTGTTATTTCTAACTCCTGGGAGGGCAATAAAAGCAGGTTTTCTGTTCCATTGGTATTTTATGCATTCGCACCGTACACATTCTTTTTACTTTATAAAAGGAGATGCAACTGTTATCTTATACTATAATGCGAGCAAAAATTGTGTGTGTGTGTGTGTGTGTGTGTGTGGGTAAATTTTATCTCAAAAACGGCTCTAACGATTTTCGCAAAAATTTGGATTTTACCATTTTCGGGCACGAGAAAACCATTGGGCTAGGTCACATGTTCGAGAAAATTGGATTATTGGGTCATTTTGGGTCATAATGGGTCAGGATCAAGCTATTTATATCTAGAGAACGGCTGGATCGATTTTAAGGAAATTTTGTATCCAATCGTTTTTTGGCACGAGAAAACAATTGAGCTGGGTCACATGTTCGAAAAATTTTGATTAGTGGGTCATTTTTGGGTCATTGTGGGTCAAGCCATTTTTATTTAAAAAACGGCTCTAACGATTTCGACCAAATTTTATATTTTATCGTTTTGGATTACAAGAAGACCATTGCATTAGGTAACATGTTCGAGAAAATTCGGTTAGTGGGTCATTTTTGGGGTCATTGTGGGTCGTGCTATTTTTATCTAGAGATTTTCTCACGCAATTTTGACTAAAAATTGCATTCTATGGTTTTCGGGCACGAGAAAAACATTGGGCTAGGTTACATGTTCGAAAACAAAATTTAATGGGTCATATTGGGTCATTAAGTGTCTGGGTCAAGCTATTTATATTTAAAGAACCGCAGAATCAATTTCATCGAAATTTTGCCTGTAATAGTTTTTTGACACGAGAAAGCTAATAGGCTAAGTCACACGATCGAGAGATTCCGATTATAAGAGTCATTTGTGGGCCATGATGGGTCATAATGGGTCATGGTCAAGCTATAGCTAAAGAACAGGTGGATGAATTTTAACGAAATTTTGTATACAACATTTCTTTGGCACGAGAAAACTATTGGGCTAGGTCTCAGTTCGAGAAATTTCGATTACTGGGTCATTTTGGGTCATAAAAGGTCTGGGTCAAGCTATTTATATATAAAGTACGATAGTATCAAATTTAATGAAATTTTGTATGTAAGTTTTTTGACATGAGAAAATTAATGGGCTATCTGACATGTTTGAGAGATTTCGATTATAAGAGTCATTTATGGGTCATGATGGGTCATAACGGGTCATGTCAAGCTATATCTAAAGAACATGTGGATCAATTTTAACGAAATTTTGTATACAACATTTTTTGGCACGAGAAAATCATTGGGCTAGGTGACATGATCGAGAAATTTCGATTAATGGGTCATTTTGGGTCATAAAGGGTTTGGGTCAAGTTTTTTATATTTAAAGAACGGCAGGATCGAGTTTAACAAAATTTTGAGTGTAACAATATTTGTACACGAGAAAAATAATGTGCTAAGTCACATGTTCGAGAGATTTCGTTTATAAGGATCATTTGTGGGTCATGATGGGTCATTGTTAAGCTATATCTAAAGAACGGGTGAATCGATTTTAACGAAATTTTGTATAAAGCATGTTTTTGGCACTAGAAAATCATTGGGCTATGTCACATGTTCGAGAAATTTCGATCAGTGGGTCACTTTTGGGTTATTCTAATGTTATCTAGACAATGTCTCGCGCAAATTTGACTAAATTTTATATTCTATCGTTTTCGGACACAAGAAAATCATTGGGTTAGGTCAGATGTTTGATAAAATTCGATTAATGAGTCATTTTGTGTCATAATGGGTCAAGGTAAAACTATTTATACCTAAAAATTGGCTCAATCGATTTTATCTAAATTTTGTATTTAACATTTTTCGGCGCGCAAAAATTAATGAACTAAGTCACATTTTCGAGAGATTTCGATATAACGGTCATTTGTGGGTCATGCTAATTTTATCTAGAAAATTGTTCTCACCATTTTGAGTATATTTTCTATTATATTGTTTTCGGGCAAAAGAAAACCACTGAGATAGGACACACGCACGTAACAATTCAATTAGTGGGTCGTTTTAGGTCTTAATGGGTTCGGGTCATTCTAATTATGTATAACAACGACCCAGTCAATTTTACCTAAATTTTGCAACGGAACGTCTTTTGTCACGAGAAGACTATTGAGCTGAGTTGCATATTAAACAAAATTATATTAGTGGGTCATATCGCTTCATTGCTGAATGCTGTCAAGCTAATTTTACTTAATAAATGGCTTAAACGATTTTGATTCATTTTATACTCTACTGTTTTTGATTACCTGAAGACCATTGAGCTAAGTCACATGTTTCATCACATGTGATTAGTGGATCATTTGGGTAATAAGGGTCAGGATCATGAGACTATGGCAAAAGCCAATAAGTTGGCGATATTTGACAAAATACTGGCGAAATTTGGCCGAAAAATCGACTATTAAGGTTACGAAACCAAAACACATATTTGGCGCCAAATGAAAGAATGTGTCCAAATTTGGTTATATCTGGCAAAAAATATTGTCTTTCAGAATGTGAAGAAATTTCTTATACATTCTTAATAGTCTTCGAGATGCACAGTTAAACTAACCAGAGTCGAGCTAAAAAAGTGATTTGGATTGATGTGTTTTCGTTGTAAATTTTAAAATAAAGTAAAATTTATGAACATGTGCATACAAACATAGTTTTCTTATTGATTGTTTTTGTAAATAATACTATTTTTAATAACATGTTTTACAGTAATAACACTATATCGAGTTGAACACAAAGTTAATTTTGACCGAGCTGAGCTCGGTCACCCCTGCTAGTATAATATTAAGCATGACAAGGAGTTAGTTTGAGGATGCTAAGTGAAAAAGCTTTTGTTCATATTTCTCCTTTAAGTCATTTTTTGGGGGAGGGGGGAGAGGGGCAGTTTCACGGGGTAGAGTTTGTCTAATGCGATTTTGCAAAAGAAAAATGTGAATATCATTTATGGTTTAAAAAGAAACATTTGCAGGGGCGTGCCAGCAGTATTCGGCGCCTGTGTCCAGAACTGTATTTGGCGCCCTTCCCCCCCCCCCCTAATCCAATCGCCTGTAAAAATAAAACTTTATCCCCCCCCCCAAAAAAAACTATGAATATTTAAAAATGTATAGTTGCCATTCTTTTGGAGTTTTTCAACCAGAAATTTTATTTAATAAAATATATCTTGTTTCTTTACAATTCGTACTTTATTTCATTAAATAAATAAATTTCTGTTTTCAAACATGCTTAAATTACTTTAAAAATAAAGAAGGGTGGCAGCTGTGTAAATAAAATTTGTAACACAGTAAAACCTGTGTAAATAAAAGCACTCTCTATCAGAATCCTGCGTTACAGTAAAATTTTATTATCCCGGAGAAAATAATTTAATGCAATAACAATAGATTGCATCTAAAAGAAAGAAGTGTTGGCGATGGCTACGAAAATGTACTGCACATAGAGATCTGAAAATTTGGATAAGGATAGATGATGCACCGTGCACCTGACACTCATTTTTTTATTTTTTGTTAATTACCCGAAATATTAATTAAAAACCCTTAATGATAATCGCAAAATGGCGAACTTTTATTCCTCAACGAGATTATGCTTGTACGCTTCCCCAAGCAGTCCTTCCCACTGACGAAAAGCGTAACGTTTGATTTCTTCTGCATTTTCAAATTGGGATATAGTGAAATCCCGGTAGAATTACAAATAAATAGATAAATAATAATAAAGAAAGAAAGAAATGGTATTTTTAATTACTATTTCATAAAATCATTTTATTTGGCAGCGATTCGCATCGATATTATAAAGTTAAATCAACATGCTGCTGGAGACATTGCTCTCCCCACACCCCATTTCTACATTCGTTTGGAAAAAAATAACATTCAATATTTGACTTTAGGTTATTGTAATTGGCCTAAGGTGATCCAAGGTGGTTGGTTAGTAGGACATAAAGTAAACGGGATTTTAAAACACCTTTTACATAAATCTATATTTTCCCTTTCATATTAATAGCCATCATTGTAGTTTCTAATTTATTTATGTCTATTTTTTGCGGGGGGAGGGGGCATTTTAGTCTTAGTAACGTCTACGATTATGTGTAATGCTAATAAGGGCTCTTATTTCAAAAATTCAATTTTATGTTCGGAAATTAAATGTACAAATCTTACAATCATTACAATAATTTATGCAGTATTTGAATAGACACAAGTGTATGCAGGGAGTGCAGGGAAAGGCTCCCCCTTCAACCTTCGGAAAAATTAGGAAATTTGGACATCTATGGCCAAATTTAGTCTATCTTCATCAACTCTCCCCCTTTTTCGCTATCATGATAATTCCAGAGTACTAGATAGGTAAAAGATAGATAAAAGGTATTTATTTCGCTCAGAAATCTATGGTGTGAAATAAAAAAATAAAAAAAACTTTTGTTCAATACATAATAGTTTCCACCAGAAATGATCATTAGTAGAAGTGCTGAACAAAATTATTGCTTTGGCCGCTTAAAGTGAGCTTTACTCTTTAAGTGCGAAAACAAGTGTTAAACCACGGAATGCCAACAGCTTCACAAACGGCTGATGCTCCATTTTTACCAGTTAAAATTTGTTACATAGCTGACGCCAGTATCTCTAATCAAAAATCTGTGCATTGAAAAGAACAGAGAACACTAACATACAAAAGGCTATACAAATGTAATGAATGTTATCAACTTTTTGGCAATTTCTGGACCTCCGCTACCCCTTACGATATCATACGTTATCATTCCTCAATAACATTCTCTTTTCTTTATTGGTAAACACAAGTATTATTTCAAATATACTTTACACCTGTTTTCTCAAACGCAGATTATATATATGAATACACATAAGACGGAAGAATAGGAACACCAAACATAGAGATATTCAATATTTTGAAAATAAATAATTTTATAGTGATTTAATTATTTTAATTTTCATAAAAATAGTTAACAAACTATTATATATATATATATATATATATATATATATATCTTGCAGACTATTTTGATATAACGAACAAGTTATAAATAAAATGAAAAAAAATATATATTAATTGAAACAGAAAGAAAAAATATTGGTTGGATCATTCAAAAATTATAAATATATCAAGACACCCCATCCTTCACTGGAGATATCTTCTGATATCAAATGCTAGATTCTCCCCCCCCCTTTTCCTAAAGTAATAACGTTATATATGCACAGCCAGTGCCATAGCTAGAAGTGAATAATGGGAAAGGGGGGGGGGTCATATTGTCTCTTTTTCTCTCTGTGACCCAGAAAGATAAATTAGTACATGTTCACTCTGTAGTTACTATGTTTCTCATTAAACTGTTGTAATAGTTTCATTTTGCGCTAAGAAAACAATAGGGTGATGAAAAATTCGAGTGTAAAACGAGTGAAATCTTAAACAACTTGTTAGCTTCATATGTGTAATTAGGATGAGCAAGTGTTGAAACACTTATTTTAGTTACAATTTAGTATTTTTGCAAAAGCTGTGAAAGATCCTCAAAACTTAATTAGATTTTTAAACAGAATTTTATTTGAATTTTTGGAATAGAAATCAATTTAGTGATTTTGGAATATTTTTCAAGGAGGCTCAAAATGTTTGAGGGGAAGCTGAGCCGCCCATAGAACCCCCTTAGCTACGGCCCTATGCATAGCCCACAAGTTCTGGTTTTACATTGTTTTTCTATTCAGGATTCTCCAAAGCGTCCCCCGCGGACGCCACGATTGCGCCCCATTTGGCACCCATTTCTTGGCACCCATTTGAATGTATCCTCTTATGCTAGCTATTTTTAAGATTAAAAATCCATTTTAAAGGATGCGTTATTAAAAGTAAAAAATATTTAAATAGTTTTCTTGTAATACTTATCGATGACCTTAAATAAGTTTTAATTATTTAATGCTATTAAGTTGTTATTCAGTGATTAAGGTTTCTATAGCTTCTTCATCTACAAAACTTTTGAAGATAGACTGTCCTCTGAAAATCTAATTTTAAATTTATTCTGAATTAAATTATTGTTGCAAATTATTTTAAAATAGTTTCTGAATCATAGGGGACTTATAGCTATCAGCGTGAGATGTACGCGCATCATATAAGACGTTTCTAACATATAAGTCTACTTCTATTCATGGACTGATATTGTAGGAGAAACTTTTACCAGTATTTCCGAATAGTAATTTTCTTCTTATTTATGATAAATTTTGAAGTAAAGTGACAATTGTTTCTTATAAATAATAATAAAAAAACAAGCGAAATTTAGCTCCTACGGTAATAAAACTGATGTATATTATGATTTTCCACCGCAGTGAGATAATAGTGTTGCATATTTTCAACAATATGGCGCCTTTTATTATTTATAACTATATGAGGTGCATCTCTGTTTATAAAGGTTGGGCATGTCTTGTCTAAATGATTTATTAGAGGACTCATAAGTAGAATAAAATAAAATTTTATAGAAAGAAATGAATATTTTTAAATAATTTCTATAAGGTAAATCTACAAAAGATAATTCAGATGCCAAGCAGGGGTGCCCAGAGAGGGGTTTGGTGACGCAAGATGCGTCATACAATTTAGTTTTGGGGGGGAGTTTGAGAAAAAGTACATTTAGAGGGGGGATTTTAAATTCTTAATATTTCCCTTTTTACTGTTAAAAAAAGTATCACTTTTAAATTTTTTCAACATTTAATTTTCAGAAATGTTTCAGTGTTTCCTTTTTTTAAATTCTAGACAAGGACAAGAAGAACTCATTCCACTATGGAATCTAGGAAAAAAAGTTATCGTAAAAAAGGGGACATGAACTACAAAAGCGGAAAAAAAGTGACACGGAAAAAAAGTTACCGGAAAAAAAGTGACAAGGAATTGATTTTGGGGATTTATTATTGATTTTGGGGTTTCATTGGTTAAGTATGAAAGGGGGATCAAGGGAGGGTTCATAATTTAGGTAAATGGGTTAATGGGTTTTTCATGCTGAATTAACAGTTTTGGTTCAATCTTTGGATATACATTCATACTGAAAAGACGCTTGCCTGATTAGTTTTGGGAAGGGACGATTACCCCTCCCCCCCATCCATCCTCAATTAGATGAATGGGATGACGGTCCTCCTGATTGTCTAAGTTTTGGAATTATTAATTTGGATCTTCTCTGTGTGAACCTGAATATCGAAATATCGAATCTAGTATCGATTCGAGAACTGAGAAATCGATTCTTATTATGATCGATGTTGTTTTATACGATATCGATTTTAATTGATTCTCAAAATTTCCAGAATTGCCCATCACTACTCTGAATCTGTCTATAAATCTTTTCTTAAAAGGCTAATGTTTAATAATGTAATAATTATTCATTAAGTCAGATTATATTTTTAAAAGTGCTGTCAAAGTGGGTATTTTGAGCTGAATTTCGCTAAATATGATTCTGACAAAACCAGCTCCTACGGAAAAATGAAATAAAAAATTCTTCCAAAGTTGCTAAATAAAATTGTTAAAACTGGGTTTATCTCTAACCATTTTTTTTTTTTTTTAATGAGCATTTAACCTTGAAATCTACTTTCCCCTATAGGCTAAGCCGAAAGGGATTTTTTATTTAACATGAGATGCATTCTGTAATTTTGGATGTTTTAAACAGAAATGTCCGGTAAATTTATCACTTATCTTATGACGAAACCAGTACCATCTGTGTATCTACATTTTTTTAATTCTAATTTCTTGAATAATTTATACAAAACTACAGAATGTTTTACTTCCTGCAAAAGATTTATCTTATTTAAATTAAAAACATCGAATTAACTGCTTTCTAATATGACAAAATCAATATCGTATGTATGTTTTGACAGAAGCGCGAAGTTCGAGTATATCAGAGCAGATGTTTATTTTATCATTGGAAAACCGAAGCATTGAAAAATCGGCCGTCTGAAATTATCCATACCGTTTACTTTTAGAGACAGAAGTTGAAAAATAAAACATCATAATAATAATAAATTTAGGAGTCATCCGAATTGCCATAGACAAACTTCAGGTGGCAAACTTGCAGGCCCAGATGCAACTTCCGTTCGGAGACAAGGGTATCAAAAGTCTATAATATTTATTTTGAAAACAGGTGATATACCCAAAATCCAATTTTTATTTTTATTTTCTTTTTTTAATGAGTGAATATCTACAATTTGGTACAGTGTTCTTTATGTTTTTTTATTTGAAATTTTTCCAGATCTCGTTAAGTTGTGCTAATAAAAGACAAAGATTTATGTTATTTTTAGCATAAAGCAGGATTTCATTTGAAAGGGAAGGGAGGGGTGTTTATAGGAATGATAAAAACAAGTCAGTGATTTAAAGAAAAAAATATTTTAGCTGACGGATATTTTTTAGATAAATTACCGAGTTTTTCCCACCCCCCTCATTACAGTATCATACGTATTTTTTCAACGAAAGACCCAGCTTCCTTAATGATATCGTTTTTAATGTCTGTTTCTTTTTTTAAATTCTTTTTACTTATCCATCATACGTAGTATAGGGTAAGTCTTGCAATCGTTTTGAAAATCGAAAAATTTTTTTGACGGATTTACACGTTTTAGATAGTGGAGATTCCGAAAAACATATTTTTAGAAAAAAAAATTTACCGTCCGTCTGTCTGTCTGTCTGTCTGTCTGTCTGTAAACGCTCTATCTCCCGAACAAATTGAGATAGAGACTTGAAATTTTGTATGTGGTTAGTATGTAAGAATGGGACGAACCCTATTTAATATCAGCAACCTCGATTATCCGGAACTATTTTTTTCGGACTCTCGAAAATTTCGTTCTGATGAAAGGTATATAAAAATTTTCGAATTTTTTTGTTCTAAGGAATGGACGTAAAAGGCAATAAAATAACACACATTTTGCATATAGAACGAAGTCGATCGGATTATTAGTTGCCAAGATATTTGTAATCCTGTTTTCCATATTTTTCGATTTTTCATGACCCTGTATTTCATTCAAATTTCAATTCAGAGGTATATTTTAATTGGAAATGAGACGCTTAATCCGACGCAATAAACTGTTAGATAATAAGATTATTATTTTTGGAGTTATAAGGATGTTTCTTTTTCGCAATTCAGTACTACTTGAGTAGTTAGGCGTGTTGTAAAGTTTATCGAAAGAGATTCATCAGCAACTCATTAATACAGCATTACTATGCACAATAAAAATATAAATACACGTTTAAATTTTGTTTTGGAATCGCAATCCACTTTATAAATAGTTTTCAAATGTATTATTTTCATATATTATATATGCATATATATGATGGGTAAGTATTACGGTGGCCCCCAACGACTAGTTACTTACCCATCATACGTAGTATAGGGTAAGTCTTGCAATCGTTTTGAAAATCGAAATATTTTTTTTTTGACGGATTTACACGTTTTAGATAGTGGAGATTCCGAAAAACATATTTTTAGAAAAAAAAATTTGCCGTCCGTCTGTCTGTCTGTCTGTAAACGCTCTATCTCCCGAACAAATTGACATAGAGACTTGAAATTTTGTATGTAGTTAGTATGTAAGAATGGGACGAACCCTATTTAATATCAGCAACCTCGATTATCCGGAACTATTTTTTTCGGACCCTTGAAAAATTCGTTCTGATGAAAGGTATATAAAAATTTTCGAATTTTTTTGTTTTAAGGAATGGACGTAAAAGGCAATAAAATAACACACATTTTGCATATAGAACGAAGTCGATCGGATTATTAATTGTCGAGATATTTGTACTCCTGTTTTCCACATTATTCGATTTTTCATGACCCTGTATTTCATTCAAATTTCAATTCAGAGGTATATTTTAATTGGAAATGAGACGCTTAATCCGACACAGTTAATTGTTAGTTAATAGAATTATTATTTTTGGAGTTATAAGGATGTTTCTTTTACGCAGTTCGCTACTACTTAAGTAATTGGGCGTTTTATATAATTTGCCGAAATTGGTACATCAGCAGTTCTTTAATAAAGCAAAAAGCATTACTATGTATATTAACAATATATATAATTTTTCTTTATGAATTGCAATGCATTGTATAAATAGTTTTCACATGTTTTATTTTCAGATACATATCCATGATGGGTAAGTATTACGGTGGCCCCCAACGACTAGTTTTAGTTTGCAATGATATACAGATATGGTTATATATTTATTTGCATAATTTATTGATTCAATTGAAGAAAAGTTAATAAAATATTACAATTTTAAATGAAATAACTTTATATCATATAACACTTAGAAAAAATAACTGCTACTTAAATATAATAAATAATTAGATTTTCTTACATAATACATTCAATAATAATGTATCAAATCTCTACAGATGATTTCACTTTAGACCGCACCATTTTTGTCTCGAAAATCCGTCATGGAGGGGGGGTTAACTTTTAGGGGTCTGATACTAAAAATATCGATTTTGGGGGCACTTCCAGGTTTGATCAAACGCTAAAAATGGTTGATCAAACCTCTACAGATGATTTCACGTTAGATGGCACTATTTTTGTCTCGAAATTTCGTCATGGAGGTGAGGGGGGAGATAAATCCCTTAGGGGTCTATTGCTAAAAATATCGATTTTGGGGCATTTCCGAGTTTGATCAAATGCTAAAAATGGTTGATCAAATCTCTAGAGGTAATTTTACGTTAGATGACACCGTTTTTGTCTCGAAATTCTGTCATGGGGGGGCTAACTTTTAGGGGTCTAGAGTTAAAAATATCGATTTTTGCGCCACTTCCGAGTTTGATCAAATGCTAAAATTAGTTGATGAAATCTCTAGAGGTAATTTTACGTTAAATGACACGATTTTTGTCTCGAAACTCAATGATGGAGGTGGGGGGGGGGCTAAACCCCTTAGGGGAGTATTACTAAAAATATCGATTTTAGGGGCATTTCCGGGTTTGATCAAATGCTAAAAATGGTTGATGAAATCTCTAGAGGTAATTTTACGTTAGATGACACCGTTTTTGTCTCGAAATTCCGTCATGGGGAGGGGGGGCTAACTTTTAGGAGTTTATTACTAAAAATATCGATTTTAGGGGCATTTCCGGGTTTGATCAATTGCTAAAAATGGTTGATCAAATCTCTAGAGATAATTTTACATTAGATGACACCGTTTTTGTCTCGAAATTCCATCATGGAGGTGGGGGGAGCTAAACCCCTTAGGGGAGTATTACTAAAAATATCGATTTTAGGGGCATTACAGGGTTTGATCAAATGCTAAAAATGGTTGATCAAATCTCTAAAATTGATTTTACGTTAGATGACACCGTTTTTGTCTCGAAATTCCGTCATGGGAGGGGGCATCTTTTAGGGGTCTGGAGTTAAAAATATCGATTTTGGGGGCACTTCCGGTTTTGATCAAATGCTAAAAATAGTTGATGAAATCTCTACAGATGATTTCACGTCAAATGGCACCATTTTTGTATCGAAATTCCGTCATGGATGTGGGGGGGGGAGCTAAACCCCTTAGGGGTCTATTACTGAATATATCGATTTTAGGGGCATTACAGGGTTTGATCAAATGCTAAAAATGGTTGATCAAATCCCTATAGACAATTTTACGTTATATGGCACCATTTTTGTCTCGAATGTCCGTCATGGTGGTGGGGGGGGGGAGCTAAACCCCTTAGGGGTCTATTACTAAAAATATCGATTTTAGGGGCATTTCCGAGTTTGATCAAATGCTAAAAATGGTTGATCAAATCTCTGGAGGTAATTTTACGTTAGATGACACCGTTTTTGTCTCGAAATTCCGTTGTGGGGGGGGGATAACTTTTAGGGGTCTGGTGTTAAAAATATCGATTTTGGAAGCACTTCCGGGTTTGATCAAACGCTAAAAATGGTTGATCAAATCTCTAAAGGTAATTTTACGTTAGATGGCACCATTTTTGTCTCGAAATTCTGTCATGGAGGTGGTGGGGGAGCTAAACCCCTTAGGGGTCTATTACTAAAGATATCGATTTTGGGGGCATTTCCGGGTTTGATCAAATGCTAAAAATGGTTGATCAAATCTCTAGAGGTAATTTTACGTTAGATGACACCATTTTTGTCTCAAAATTCCATCATGGAGGTGAAGGGGGCTAAATTTTAGGGGTTTATTACTAAAAATATCGATTTTGGGGGCACTTCCGGGTTTGATCAAATGCTAAAAATGGTTGATCAAATCTCTACAGATGATTTCACGTTAGATGGCACCATTTTTGTCTCGAAATTCCATCATGGAGGTGGTGGGGGAGCTAAACCCTTTAGGGGTCTATGACTAAAGATATAGATTTTAGGGGCATTTCCGGGTTTGATCAAATGCTAAAAATGGTTGATCAAATCTCTAGAGGTAATTTTACGTTAGATGGCACCGTTTTTGTCTCGAAATTCCGTCATGGGGGGGCTAACTTTTAGGGGTCTGGAGTTAAAAATATCGATTTTGGGGGCAGTTCCGGGTTTGATCAAACGCTAAAAATGGTTGATCAAATCTCTAGAGGTAATTTTACGTTAGATGGCACCATTTTTGTCTCGAAATTCCGTCATGGGGGGGCTAACTTTTAGGTGCCTGGAATTAAAAATATCGATTTTGGGGGCACTTCCGGGTTTGATCAAACGCTAAAAATAGTTGATCAAATCTCTACGATCGATTTCTGATAAGAATCGCTAATTTTTTTTTAATTTTGAGCATTTTGAAAAATCCTAAAAGTTAGCCCCCCCTGGTCATTTTTAATCATAACTCGTAAAATAATGTTGATCAAACGATGAAAATTGTTGATCAAATCTGATCAAACGATGATCAAACGAAATGCATATCTCACTTTTTCATTTTCCGTCAAGGGGGGGCTAACTTTTAGGCGGTATTATGGCATTGATCTTTGCGAGAATAATGAGTTTTGTGTTTGAAGGTCAAAAGGCGTCTGCTGCCTTTCATACTTAGACAAATGAAATAGTTTTGCAATAGTCGTGTGACATTGAAATTTCGCGTTAAAGTCCTGAAATATATTCGGAAATATATTGTTTCCAAATTATGACGATTACCTTTATTTCCATATTTATAAAATTATGCTTTTCTTAAACATGGTTTATTTACACTTAGAAGTTTTTTAGAGTTTTGAATCAATAATATATATATGTAAGTAATAATAATTTAAAAAATCGTCATTTTCTCGTTTCGATTTCGTTCTAAATTCTTATAAAAACATACTTGCATTATTAGTTTCCGTAATCTACTAATATTTAATTATCGGCTAAAGCTCCCTTTTTTTTTTTTCTTTAATTCAGTATAATATATTATTTATTTTCCTAAAAAGAACTAAAATGTATTACTTAAATGTCAATATCTTATTTTGAAATATTAAATTCATTCCATTAATCCATTTCCCCTTTTTAGAATAAAAAACATTTATCAAAAGCTTTAAATTTTTTTATTTATTTTTTATTAAATTATCGTCTGCTGGCAGGTCCAAATCAGTCCGTATGTGGGCTGTTCACCCCTGTAAACTATGCCGATGGATAAAGCGTACCAGTGCCAAGCTACGACTATAACCCAATGGGAGTGCTAGAAATGTTACAGAACTAGCTTCGAATGAACATTGGGCTTTAATTACGTGCGTCATCAGGGAGGTGGGGCCAATTTCTCTGAGAATTTTCGGATGTGTATTTAGGAATTGCACTTTGGCAATCACTATGCCATTGATCCTTGCGAGAATAATGACTTTTTTTTGTTTGAAGGTCGAGACTCGTCTACTGCCTTTGATACCCGACAAAGAAATAGTTTTGAAATAGTTGTGTGACATTGAAATTTCGCGTAAAAGTTCTGAATCATGTTTGGAAACATGCTTCAGTTTCCAAATTTTGAAGATTAGCTTTATTTTCACATTTATAAAATTATGCTTCTTTTAAACATGCTTTATCTAGACTTTAGAGCTTTAAAATAAATGCATTATTTAAAAATTTTAAACTCCTCATTCCTGGGACAAACGCTACAATAGGACACAAAAACCAGTATAGAATAACTATAAAACAGCTCCTAAGATGTATCAGTCAGTATATCGATGTTTATGATATGCATACATTCATTAAAAGGGTTTAAAGGTTATTTTAACAATTTTATAAGAATTTTATTTAATTTAAAGGTTGTTTTTTAGTGTCTCGTACAGACGACATCAGGACTGAAGAGGTTAAATGGACGAATGATTATTAAAAAAATATATTACTAATCAGCATATATGTAACCAATTAAGGGTTTACATGTTATTTTTAGCATAAAATCTCCTGTATAATTTTTTAATTCGCATTTGTCGATGCTAATTTTTATTGGTTTAAAATGGATTTATACACATATACACTTATTAATTTGAAAAAACTCAGTACTATTTTTCATATTTCTTAAAAAAGAAAAATAAAGTATTTATATTAATAAAAGAAAAATAAGTCACGTGTCTCTTCATTTCGTGTAAAAATTAAAAACTATTCATAGGTGTCATCCGAAGGTAACGTTGCCTCTTACCTTACGCTCATTTGAATAGATTTTCGTATAAAAAATTTTTAATCATGCAAATTCAAGGATGTAATCCGCTGAAGGCAATAGGAGCCAAAGATTAAGTTCGTATAAAAACATTTTTATCAAAAGTGATAAAAAAAAAATTCAACTCTGATCTGAGATATTTTTAAGGTTATTCTCACTGACATACGAAAGACAGCTAAAAATTAATAAATGCATGAATTTGTTATATTTTATTTTATATAGTTATATTTATGCTTTTACTACACTGTAAAAAAAAAAAATCTGTAAAGGTACTAAACATTTTCTAGGAAACTGGGATTCCAAGAACTTTTCATGTAACGATAACAGGAAAAATCCATGTAACCGATTCTAAAACTTGAGTTTTTGTTGTTACCGTTACAGTAAAAGTTCTTGGAATCCCAGTTTCCTAAATAAAGTATAGTACCTTTACAGATTTTTTTTTACAGTGTACTAAGACTGGGAGGTGGTAGCACAAAACAATCACCTCATCGAGTTCACGGATGAAGGTGTAGGATTAGTTAAATCTCAATTCGCCAATTAAAAAGCAATCTGTCTGCCAAGTCATATCTTGATTGAATTTATAAAATTGTGTTTCTTTTAAACATAATTTATCTAGACTTTAAAACTTTTTAGAGCTTTAAAATAAAAGCTTTATTTCAAAACTTTTAACCTCCTCAGTCTTGAGACAAATATTGCAATGGGACCTTAAAACCAACATAGAATAACTGTAAAACATCTCCAAAGATCTATCATTCAATGTACCGATGCTTATAATATGCATATATTCATTTAAAAGGGTTAAAATTTATTATAAAAGCTTAAAAAATAATTATATAAAATATAACATACATATAATACATATATTGAATAATATAATACATAAAATACTTAATGCTTAAAAACATTAAAATTTACATAAATTCAAATTTTCTGAAAATTAATCAAGGTTATTTCATTAATTAGATCAATCTTATTTTCATGGCAAAATAAATTTTATAAAATAAAATGTGTTACATTACTATTTATAAAATTTCACTTTTAAAAAAAAGCATCTCAAGAACGTTCATCGAAACATTTCTACATTAAATACCTTTTTACAAGTTTTTTAAAATAATATTTGGTCGTTTCACCAGCCAGTGTTATCATATTCTTTACTTGTTCATCCCTCAGCGTCTAATTACAGAAATATTGATTGCGAGCAGATTCTGTATTAAGGTGTCTAACTAAGACGTGAATTAATCTCGTTGCTTTCACTAAAGAAAGTTTCCTCATTTGACCTCTATTGTTGAAATCAACACGAGTTTGTACTCCCAAAAGATTAGTTAATTGTTAATGCAATTTCTAGTTTTAAGTACTAAAATTGCAGTCATAACCCTTTTAGAAATGTATATCTCTACAATATTTAATGTTTTATTGGAAATTCGAAATGTATATACTGCTTTGAAAAATTCTAATTTGTGTTTTTTTTCGTTGTTGTTCATTTTGACAGCTGATGGCAAGATATTCTTTAATTGTTCACCCCGCAGCATCTTATTAAAGAAATATTGTTTGCGAGTAGATTGTGTATCAAAGTGTCTACCAAGGCGTGAATTAATCTTGTTGCTTTCACTAAAGAAGGTTTCCAAAATCGACCTCTATTGTTGAAAAGAACATGAGTTTTGTTCTCCCAAATGACTATCGAATTATTAAGGCAGTCTGTAGCTTTAAGTCTACAACTGCAGTCATAACCAGATTTGAAATACGTATTATTATAACTACATTTTGCATGACTGTTCAGTATTATGCACAATAGTATGAAATGTATAAAGTAAAAGGTATGACGTGTCTACACATCAAATTCCACTATTTAAAACAAACTTCTTATAAATTCTCACCATAATTTTCACATATTATACCATTTTACAAGTTTCTTGTGATATTATTTGGTCATTTCGCCAGTAGCTATTAATATATTCTTTAGATATTCATTCCACAGTGTTTAATTGCAGAAATATTGATTGGGAGCAGATGCTGTATCAAGGTGTGTATCAAGGCGTAAATTAACCTCGTTGCTTTCACTAAGGAGGGTTTCCTCAATCGGCCTCTATTGTTGAAAACAACCCGAGTTTGCGCTCCCAAAGGACTATTAAATTTCTAATGCAATTTCTAGTTTTAAGCATTAAAATGGCAATGATAATCATCTTAGAAATATGTATTTTTTAACTGTTTAATATTCTATAAAAAGTTCGATATGTAAACACGGCTTTGGGGCATTCTAAGTTGTGTTTATTTGGTTTTTTAAAATATTATTTTTTAGAGACTAATTATTTAAAATTTTGATTTATATATATTGAAATACGAAAGGATTTCTTAATGTGTTTTACTCGTATATCTTGGTCGTTAGGGCATTCTAAGCAATGTTTATTTGATTATTTAATGAGATATTTAGACCAGCAATATTCAATTTTTTTTCTCGGGGCCGCAAACGTTGGTTTCCAACATTTGTCAAGGGGCAACGCATATATAAAAGAGCAAAAAAGATAATTTCAGTAAAATGATAACTTACGCAGCATAAAAAAAATTTATATTATCATTAAGATTGATCATTAATTGTCGAAGAAATGTTACCAAAAAGTTTTAACACCATTGTTTTATAACAATAAACATCCAGGTAGATTTCGATGACAAATATTGTAAAAATGTGTGGGAAATATGTTGTTTAAAAATAGCGGTAAACAAATTTGTGGCACCATTTTTTTTTTTCGCAAAAAACATCAAACATTAAAAAGCGTAATTAGCTATACATTAGGTATAACACAAATAACATAACAATGCAGAATTTCTATATTCTAAAGAAAATAACTTAGGAAGTTTTAGGAAGTGAGTAGAAATGTACACACTTCTTTCGCACAAACAATACTACAAAAATATGTAAAAAGAATTTTTTATTATGAGAAACAGTATTTAAGACGTTTTAACATAATTTTAAACTGACTACAAATAACAATGCAGGTTTTTCCCCCCATGAAATTCTATAAAACAGCGGCGAAGATTATTACTTTTTATGCACATTTGAATTAATTTCATAAATATGGATTAATGATATTTGTCTAGGGCCCCATATAAAAGGTCGCAAGACCACATGCTCAAGTTGAGTGTGACTGATTTAGACTATTAAACTTTGAGACAGAACAAAACCATATAATAATCACAAATCATGTGTGAGCTTTAAGTAATATAAGCTGCAAGAATTTTCACAAAGTACAAACGCAGAAAATAGTGATGTCCTGGGTAAATACCAGGACATCAAAAACCACATACGACCATTTCAAGGATTCATGCCACCTATAACTCAGTGTCAGAAAAAAAGAAGTTTTATTTGCCAGTTCTCGGACAATAATTGTCAGATTCTTTGAACCCGTTTAAAACATTTTTTTTTCTTTTATTACTTTCCTTCTTTCATTATTCCCCTTTTTTTTCTAGAACTGAGGAAGTTATCCATAAATAGTTGAAACATCCGTATCTGGTTTTGGATGCCATGCTGTTGTTAAGTTTGTGCACATAAACTTTGTAAAAAATCTTGAAGCTTATGTATCTAATCATAAAATGTTTAAACTGCTAATTATAAAAATAAATTTCAAATATAAATCCCATTTTACTAGAACGAATTAATGCTATATCAATCTTAAATGCATGTTTGGATAAATTTTATGAAGTATAGAACACCACTGGAAAATTACACGAATTTCGCTCTCACAAATAACTATTAAATTGCTAAGGCATTTCAAATTTTAAGACTACAATTGGTACTCCTAACCATCTTTGAAATATCTTCTATAACTGATTAATATTCTACAATAGTTTTAAAATCTAAATTCGACTAAATGGCATTAATTTGATTATTTAAAATGATATTTGGACTATTAATCTTTATAGGAAGAACATTTCATATTTAATTATTTAGAATTTAAATTACGTATCATTTTAAAATTAGAATTAAAGCGAAAAAGTGAAATGCAGAAGGATTTCCCAAGCTATAATATCCGCATTTCTTGATTTTTAAAGTGTAATATGAAATAGTGTTTACATGATCATTTAAAGAACTATTTAGACAATTAAACTTTGAGACAGAACTAAACGTTAAAATATTTAAACTGATACTTTAAGAAAATTATTTCTTCTGAAATCGAAATTTTATTGAAATTAAATTAATGTTAAATCAGTCTTAAATGCAAGGTAGGGTAAATTTTATAAAGTAAAATGTATGTTATGTGTATATATAAAATTTCAATATTAAAATCAAATTTCTTATAAATTTTCATCATAATTTTCAAATAACATGCCATTTTGCACCTTTCTTGAGATAATATTTGCTCATTTCGCCAGCCATATTTTTCTGATATTCATCCCGCCGCCACTAATTAAAAGAATATTGCAGGCAGATTCTGCATCAATTCGTTTGCCAACGAGTGAATTAACTTCGCAGTTTTCTCTATGAGAGTTCCTCATTCTACCTCTATTGTTCAAAACAACACGAGCATTGCACGAGCATTGCACGAGGCAGATTGTGCATCAATTCGTTTGCCAACGAGTGAATTATCTCCCCTGTTTTCTCTAATGAGACTTTCTCATTCTACCTCTATTGTTCAAAACAACACGAGTATTACAACACGAGTATTGCTCTCGCAAAAGACTATCAAGCTATTAAGGCATTTTAAAGTCTTATGGCTAAAATTATAGTCATAACCATCTTACAATATGTATTTTTATAACTGTTTAGTATTCTACTGTAAGTTTGAAATATAAATTCGCCTTTGGAACATTCCAAGTGGTGTAAATGTTGTTTATACTATTAATCTTCAGAGAAAGAAAATTTCTTATTTAAATCTTTACGAATTTTAATTTTGTATTGTTTTGTAATTTGGATTAACATAAACATATGAAATACGGATGTATGATACACATATATCTTGATCTTTGGGGTAATCTAAATAGTATTTAATTAATTAGTCAAATAACAATTTAGACTTAAATTTTGAGGTAGAACACTATAAAATTAATACTATATCAATTTTCAATGTGCGTCAGGATACATTTTATAAAATAAAATATGTCACATGTCTACTTATAAAATCTCACTTATTAAAAATAAATTTCCCACAAACGCTCATAAAAATTTCCATATAGTATACCATTTTGCAACTTTCTTGTGATAATATTTGCTCATTTCGCCAGCAACTATTAACATATTCTTCTGATGTTCATCCACCGCGACTAATTAGAGGAATATTGAGTTTCAGACAGGTTCTGCATGAAGGCGTCTACCAATGTGTGAATTAACTTCACTGTTTTCTCTACTGAGAGTTCCTAATTTGACCTCTATTGTTGAAAATAACACGAATTTTGATCTCCCAAAAGATTATAAACTTATTAAGGCAGTTTATACCGTATGACTACAATTGCAGTCATAACCATCTCAAAATATGCATTTCTATAACTATTTAATATTCTACAGTAAGGATGAAATGTAAACTCGCCTTTGAGGCATTTTAAATGGTGTTTATTTGATTACTTAAAAAGAAATTTATACTATTAATATTCAGAGTAGGAACATTTCTTATTTAAATATTTAAGAATTTGAATTTTATATTATTTTGTAATTTTAACGTAAAAGCATGAATTACTTAAGTATTTTTCAATCTCTTGATTTCTGGGGCTAAACAGTGTTTTGTTAATTATTCAAATAATAATTTAGACTACAGTAAAACCTCTATAACGGACACTCCCGAATAGCGGACACCTCTATTTAACGGACAGTTTTCCAATCCCCACTCCCAAAACCTTCATTTTTGTATGTTTAACCTCTGAATAACGGACATTCCGAATAGCGGACACTTTTTTCGGCGATAAAAGATGTAAAAGAACTTTTAATCCAGAAAAAAAAGCGAAAAACGAGTAAAAAGGCCTCTAAATTTATCAGAGCAATGTGTCACAAATTTTGTGATCACAGATTAACGTAGAGGGTGGGCTAGGGAAAATCTCTCCCCCCCCCCCCTACATTTAGTGTGAATTCAGGGTTGCCCGGGAGGGACATCTTCTTCAGCATTGCAATGTCCTCCCCGAAGATTTTAAGATTTTATGCTTTTAATAGAGAAAAAGTGCAATCCCTCCTCCCCGCCCGGAATTCTTTAGAGTCCAATAACGTCACATTGTAAAACAAATTATATGTAATTGCAAGCAAAAGTAAACTTTTGTAGCAGATTTTAGAAAAAATGAAGTTTACAAATGGTGTAAAGGTTTGCAAAGTTTGTAACGAAGTTTGTAAAAGTGTGCACAATTTTATTTCAGTTTTATTACTTAAAAAATAATTTTAATTTCTGATTAATCATATAATATAGATTTTAGGAATATTAAAGTCAATTAATGAAACATTAAGCATTTCTTAGTGATTTTTGAATCTCTGAGGTTTTCCCAATAGCGGACACCTCCGAATAACGGACAATTTCTGCGTTCCCGAGGTGTCCGTTATTTAGAGGTTTTACTGTATTAAATTTTGAGACAGAACATCATAAAATATTTAAACTGATATTTCAAAAGAAATAAATATTAAGAAAACAAGTTAATGCTGTTTTATTAACTAAATCATTTTACTTTAAATTCACACAGAAGAAATTTTATAAAGTAAATTATATGATACGTTTACTTGTAAAAATTCACTATCAAAAGGGAACATCTCACAAACTGTCATCATAATTTCCACTATAAAATACCATTTTACAACTTTTCTTTTATAATATTTGGTCATTTCATGAGGCACTCTTTACATATTCTTCAGGTGTTGAACATTTCGCAGCTAATTAGCGTAATATTGAGTTACAGGTGTATATATTCTGTATGAATGTGTCTAACAAGGCATGAATTTACTTCGCTGCTTTTACTATAGCTTATTGTCTAATTCCAATTCTATTGTTGTAAACAACACGAGTTTTCTATCTGAAATAACTGTTAACTTGTTAAAGCTATTTCTTGTTTTAAAACAGCATTTTGTTGTTAAAACCATATTTGAAATATATTCTATAACTACTGAGTTGTCTACAATAAGTTGAAATGTAAGTTCGCCTAAATGGTATTAATTTGATTATTTAAAAAATATTTAGACTATTAATCTTTAGAGAACGAACATTTATCATTTATTTTTTAATATTTACGAATATGAATTATGGGTACTTACGTATTAACGCTACCGCAGCAAAACTTGTGCTAATGTACCAATAAAGAGCAATCTTCTTGTTCGCACGCGCCCAAATTTAAAAAAAAAAGCGTCAAAAAATGAGCAAAAAAAAGCACTAAAAAGTACTAAAGCACTAAAAAGTTGCGTCAAAAATCAGAAAACAACAATGCAAAAAGGAATCTAAAAGAAAACTGCGAACAACACGATTGCGCTTTATTGGCGCATTAGCGCAACTTCTTCTGCGGTGGCGTTAATACGTAAGATCGAATTATGTATCATTTTGTGATTAGTATATCGCGAAATATTAAATGGGTTTTGCTCTTCCAAATGATTATCAAGTTATTAAGACAATTTATAGCCTTAAGACTAAAATTGCAGTCATAATCATCATAGAATATGTACTTCTATGACTTTTTACTATTCTACAATGAGTTTGGAATGTAAATTCGCCTTTTGGGCAATCAAAGTGTTGTTTATTTGATTATTTTAAAGGTTATTTACACTATAAATCTTCAGAGAAAGAACATTTCTTATTTAAATAATTACGAATTTCAATTTTGTATTGTTTTGTAATTACGATAACCGTAAAATTAAGAAATATTGAAGTATTTCTCAATTTTTAATATACGTATCTCTTGATCTTTGAGGTGATCTAAATACTGTTTATTTGTTTATTCAAAGAATAATTCAGGCTATTAAATTTTGAAGCAGAACACCATAAAATATTTAAACTAATATTTCAAAAGAATAAATATTATGAAGACAAATTAATGTTGTGTAATTAATAAAATCATTTTACCTTAAATTCACATAGATTAAACTTTATAAAGTAAATTATACGATACATCTACTTGTAAAATTTGACTATTAAAAGGAAACAACTAATAAACTCTCATCATAACTTCCCATATAAAATAGTCTTTTACAACTTTTCTTACGATAATATTTAGTCATTTACCAGACACTGTTAACATATTCTTCAGATGATTAATCTACCGCGAATAATTAGAGTAATAGTGAGTTAAAAACAGATTCTGTATTAAGGTGTTTCCAAGGCATGAATTTACTTCGTTGTTTTCTCTAAAGATGGCTTCCTCGTTCGAATCTATTGTTGAAAACAAATTCTTCTTTTTAAACCTCTTTATTTAGTTTTAATGCTACAGACAGGCGGATCGAAACAGCAATACCTCCCTATGGAGATTTACTGCGCATGCTCACTTAGTGCCAAAGTGGTAATCAGGATTGGCAGTACAGCTTTAAAAAGAATTGCCAACTACACAGACGAACCGAGTGTCGATTTATATAACATTTTTAGCTCCGGATTTTTCGATTTATTCAAATATTTTAGCTTCGGATTTTTCAATTTATTCAAAATTTTTAATTCCGTATTTTTCAATCTATGCAAAAATTTTTAGCTTCGGATATTTCCACTTATATAACATTTTTATCTCCGGATTTTTCGGTTTCTACAACATTTTTAGCTCCGGATTTTTCGATTTAGTCAAATTTTTAGTTACAGATTTTTCGATTAACTCAAAACTTTTAATTAAGGATTTTTCAATTTATGCATAATTTTTTACTCACTTCAAAAATTTTCAAAATAAGAAAAGAAAAAGAAACATTAAGAAATTATTTTTACATGTATATGGATATTTTCGCAGAATTTTTTTTTTCATTTGCTTAATATATATATAAATAACTTTGGAACGATATTTAGAATATTGAAAAGAATTTAGAATTGTAACAGTTATTTGAAGAATCGAAGACTTAATGTCACAAAAACATTTATTTCACAAAACATAACAAACACACACAAAACATACCACGATTACAGATGAGATTTTAGACACACATGGGAATTATTCACCTTGTATAAGGTGAAGAACATTTTTCATGTCAACGGTGCGACATGTTTTCAGTCGGGCTAACTCAGATCTCACTGGGGGGGGGGGGGGGGTAAGAAAAAATGTTCCGTGCAAGAAACCAATGAAAACAGCGCCCTCTGAGCTCTGGAAAAAAAAGTGGAGTTGAGAGATACGTTACAGAATTAAATTAAAATTTATTTTTTATAAAAATGTCTTAATTATTATTAAAAAGCAACCAATAATAATAAAAAGAAACCATAAAACGACTTTTGGCCCGCGAAGGATTCGAACCCACAATGTCTGTTTGTAAGCTCAATTTTCAAACCGATTGGCCATCAAGCTCACCTTCGAAGTCTTCCTGAAATGTTCAAATGACCTGAAATTCAAAGGTTGCTTTATCTAAAAAGCTCGCCAAAGTTAGCCAACCAAGCTACTAAACGATATCGGGATAGTACATGCGCGGTGATAGTCTTCGTAGGGAGCTATTGCTGTTTGGATCCACTAGTATGCTACAGTTAGGGATTACAATCCCGAGACTAATTTTCGATCCCGGGATTTCGGGATTGTTTAGATTTAATCCCGGGATTACGAAGATTAGAATTTCTCTAATATAACCAATTTTTACAATAGCTAAATTTCACAATATTGTAAAATATAATAATTAAAGCAAAAATGCAGCCTAACTTATGAAAATATACCAAGTTCAAAATTTATTACTTTAATAATAAAAAAGTATAGGATTAATTACAACAATTGGAAATTGAAACAAATATGCTGTTAATGTTTGACAATGTAAGAAAAAACATTTTTTGTTTTATTTTTCAAATAATTTCTTTCATTTGATGTTAAAAAAGTCTTTGAATGGGTAAATATTTACAATATGAAAAGATAATTACTATCACTAATTAAGTTTTGAATTATTCTCATAACCAAATAATTAAAGATTACAAATTTAGGCTATCGAAAACACAAGATTTTTCACTACATAATGCTTTTTATTTTGCTTGCAAAAATAAAAGTACTTAACACATGCACACACATAACAATAAAAAATTATATAGATATATTATTTAAATTTCTAATTATATGTGATCGTTGTTAAAATTTGAAAACGTTGTATAACATAAAAAAATATTTCATACCAAGATAAAAAAGAAGATTAGTTTCAATAGCTCAGTGTTTTTTAAAATAAATCAGTTTTCCTTTGAAAATACGATCTAAGAAATATCAAAGTATCAAACGTATCCTCCCCAAGTTGACTTCTAAGTTTGTTTGCAATAAATTCTGTTGCTGAAAATGCTCATTCTATTTATTTTACACTCGCGGGAGCAACTGTCAGGAAATATTGATAAATTAATTCTAATAAATGACTGCATACTCCTCCATTTTCAAAAAGAGACATCTCATTTCTAATTTGTGTTTATAAATCGTTTTGTTTTTGTGTTTCATGTTCGACACTTCGAATGCTTTTTTCTATTTCTTGTAATTTTTCCTTATATGTCCGGTTATCCGTTTGCCGTTTCGCAGTGGGCTCAATATGAGTTATTTCTGTATCTTCAGAATTGCCATTGTCAACACACTTTACCCTTCCAATTATTGCTTTCACTTGCTTCTTAATAATAGTTTTGTTAGAAATAGAAAACATACTGCTAGATTTTGCACTCAGGTCATCTCGTTTAGGATTATGCAAGTAATTTAAACACCTGATAATTCTATACGTTGTCCTTCTCTAATGTGTAGTTTTAGAGCCCCTGTCATTTTGTAAGCAACTTTTGATTTTGTCTCCAACGATTCGTTTAAAATTTTTTTTAAGGTTGCGTCTGCGGTTAACAAATTAGAACCCCTACAACAGATTGATTCTATTGTAATTTGTATTAGTTTGAGGACTTCAACAATTTCGTTTATAAGTAGAAAATCGGAATCGTCAATGCATATCTCATGCTCTAAATCAATTATAGCTAGTTCTATGCTATTTTTCAAGAAATAAAATCATTCAAGCATAATTACTAGGCTGTTCCATCTTGCAATCTAAAAGAATGGAAAGTTCTTTCTCTTTTTCAGATTTAACATACTTTTAAAGAACTTCATTCCTTGTTGCAGATCGTTAAAATACATTACTAATTTTCCAACTTTTTAAATAAGTTCATTGATATATTCATCAGAGTATAAAAAGCGATTCTAATTGAAGATAATTTCTACACACGCAACAAAATCGAAATAAACAAACGATTTCATTTTTCCTTACTAATAGCTGTGTGGGTTACATCTGTTTCCAAGTCAAAAGATTTCAGCTGTAAAAGATTTCATCGCTTAGAAATATATATAAAAAATATTTGAGGTATATATTATTTTTCAATCATATATAAACTTCATGAAAATTGATTTTTTCTTCCCCAAAAGCGATAGTTTATAAATATCTTTTTTAATTTCAGCTGAATATTATTCCACTAAAAAAACCAGATAATCCCGTAAATCCCGGGAATTTTTCTGACAAATCCCGGGTATTTTCGGGATTAAAAATATACCGGGATCCCGGAATCCCGGGATGCGGGATCCCGGGATTGTAATCCCTAGCTACAGTTGTAGTTGTAAACCATCTTAGAAATGCATATTTCTACAATTGCTTATTATTCTACAAGAAGTTTGAAATTAAAACTCCTCTTTGGAACAGCATAAATGGTGTTTATTTGTTTATTTAAAAATGTTCTTAGATTTTTAATCTTTAAAGAAAGAACACTTCTTTTTTTAACATTTACGAATTTGACTAATACGTCTATTTGTAACCAGGAAACCTGAAATGCAGAAGGATTTCCCAATTTATGACATGCGTATTTCTTGACATTTACGGCATTTTAATTAGTGTTCACTTGATTTTTTAAAGAGTTACTTAGATTGTTAAACTTTGAGATAGGTCTATACCAAAAAAATATTAAAACTAACCAAAAATTTTAATTTAATATAAATTCAAACTTCATTGAAAAAACGAATGTTGTTCAAGTACTTAAATCCATTTATCTTATAATCCATGGTAATGTAAATTTTATAAAAAATATACAGTCGAGTCTCTCTATAACGAAACTCCATACATCGAATTTCTCTTTATAACGAATTTTTAGTAGGAACGGTCCTCTTTTCGCATGATTACATTAAAACAGTCTCTATATAGCGAAATATTCATCTCCATATAACGAATTTTCTCATAAATTGGTCTTAATTTATTCAGTTTTAAAAAAGCTTCGAAATCATATGGAATCAATTTTCCATCACTTATTTTTTATTTATCGTCAGTGCTGAGTTTTTTTTTTATTACTTCTCCCCTTGTTCTTTAAATCCAATTAATTCGTCCCACCTCGCACACACCTTTCCACATCCTTCTCAAATTAGTGTCAATTGGATTGATACACATGTAAGAGAGGAATCAATGAGAGGCACATAAGAGAAGCCTTCAAATGGAGGGAAATGTTAACTACAATTTTTCATTCCTTGCTAAAATTTGAGCATTTTTTTGAGAGAGTAACAATTTTAAAATCAAAGCAACAAAAAATTACGGACTTCTTCGTCTGAAATTAGTGCAAGTCTTCCTCATTTGATTTTCACTAAGCTTTCAAATAAATGCCTATTCTCTTTTTTGAAACAGCTTAAATAATTAAGAAATAAAATGTTAGGTTAATATTTACTTTTAAACACTTCAAATTCTTAATTCGAAAGATCAAAAATAATATTTGTTCAAATTTCACACATTAAATACGATTTTTAACATCATTCTCTATACATCGAATTTCTCTATATAACGAATTTTTTTACTAGAACGGTGGATTTCGTTATATAGAGACTCGACTGTATATGACAAGTATACATATAAAATTTCGTTGTTAAAATGAAACATCTCACAAACTCCCATCATACTTTCCACATAAAATTTCATTTTACAATGGCATTGCTGTAATATTTAGAAATTTCACCAGGCAATGTTAACATATTCCATAGATGTTCATCATACCATTACTAATTAGTGTAATATTGAGGTACAGGCAGATATTGAATCAAGCTGCCTGCCAAGGGGTGAATTAACTTCGCTGCTTTCACTAAACAGGGTTTCCTCTTGCGATCTGTGTTGTTGAAAACAATACGAGTTTGTTCTCCCAAATGACTATCAAATTATTAAGTCTGTTTCTAGTTTTAAAATTGGAAATTGAGTCATAACTAGCATAGACATATATACAGTCGACTCTCGTTAATTCGAAATCGGATAATTCGAATCTTCGCTTAATTCGAACTAAACATGAAGTCCCGAAATTTTCAATGGCAGAATAACGTTAAAAATTTTCATTAATTCGAACTCATTTTCGCTTGACTTCGTTTAATTCGAACTAACGGGAATTCCGATTTTTCATTTTCCTTTTCTTTCTCACGGATTTCAGATCCTTTAAATAACTTTCTTCCTTTGATTTTTGTGCAAATTGTTCCGAATGAGTATATATATAATACAATGCATTTGATATCCTTTTTCTTAGAGCCTCGTCTGTCCATCAGTGACTCTTTAAATTTTTCTTCCATAGTGCTTGTTTCTAATCTTTTAATTATTTTATGTATTTATACATTCTAATTTAATATTAAGTCATATTCTAATGACAACAAACGAAATAAGTTTAAAAAACACTATAACATTAATTCATTTGTAATAGTACCATATTAAGCATGTTTTCCATAATTCAAACTTCGGATAATTCGAACATTTCTTGTGGTCCCGACGAGTTCGAATTAACGAGAGTCGACTGTATTTCTATAACTGCTTAGTATTCTTCAATAAGATTGAAATGTAAATTTGAATGAAAATTTGTAAGATTTGTAAATAGACTTAGTGGACGCTCTATATACATTTTGCAATTAGGGTTAACTTGAATTATTGAAAAAAAAAGAAGAAGAAGAAGAAGAAGCACAGGGAAATGTGTTTACCTCTTAGAGATACGTGAACTGAATCAAGAAGATGATAGATCTGTGTTTACAAACAAAATTAGTTTAATTAAATTCATTATTATATGAAACTTATTATTGAATTGATGTCATAATTACACGCCTTATTCGATAATGTTAAAATAATTCAATTTAATTGCAATAATTTTCACTGTAGAATTTTTCTAAAAAATTGATTTACAGGATTACAAAAATCTGCCCATACGAAGTGTGAGCAATTTCACCTGAATGTGTGCTTATGCTCTTTGGTGATTTAATTTTTAAATGCCTATTTTGAACGTAAAATGTGTAAAAAATAACTTTGATATTCGTTTGGCCTGATGAAGTTGTATAACGCTTGAAGTGTCTGTTATTATTGGTTGTAATTATGTGATTTTAATGCGTTTTTAAGTTTTATAAAATGTGTTACTAAATTTTTGATTCAGACATAGTATTTTCAGTTTTTTAAAAATACTATTGATTTCTTTTAAAGCACAATAAAACAGTATTTGATATTTTAATCCCTATTTAATTTCGTACACATTCTCTGCGATATCAAATGTATGTATGATAAATCAATACTCCTAAGAATGAATAAAAACTCAAAGGAAAGACACGACTAGAGGTCAAACCCCATTGTTCTCTCAGCCATAACTTGAATCCAACATGTTTCCTCTCTTTCAACACTAAAAAGATGTTCTTTTGGCGCCAATCCTTTTATTGGCAATTTTTGATTTCATTTTCAATCAATTCATAGTGATTCTGAGCAGCTTTTGCAGGAGAAAAGCCAGTTTGGCGGATATTTCTGTTTTTCGAGATTTGACAGAGGGTAGAGATGTAAGATTCAAGGAACGGTTATCAAACGGAGGTTTACTTATGTGAGAAATCTGTAATTAAAACTCATCAAACTAAATATTCTACTGTTGAATAATCTATATTGAAACTAGTGCATCAATTATCTAAAGCAGACCTTCCCAACACCTTTTGATTCAGGTACCTCTTTCTTAGACTTTTCAATTTTGCAGTACCAGCATTTCTCATAAGCACGCCCCCCTTTCACTCAACTAGATAAAGCAAACATTCTTTTTTCCATTAGTAATCTTCATATAACAGTCATGTAATAAACAGATTAAGTTACATTAATACTTCTAACATTTTTGTGATTTTAGTAACCATTTTTCAGATTTCCGTCATTACTAATATTATTTTCATGCACCCCTAGTAGGCCTGCTTCGTACCCCAGGTTGGTAATCGATTATCTACACTGCTCAAAACAATTAAAGGATATTTGAAGTTTTATATAAAATAAAGATATAAACGAATTTTTTTTTGCCGAAAATAGAAGAAGAGAATCACAAATGCAAATTTTTCTGGTTTTCAAACTGTGGAGTATGCAAATTTTGAGTTCGACGTCAAAAACGTCGCTTCAGCGGCAGCGAATGAAATTTGACTTTCAACTTGATAAAAGAGAATGAAGACAAGGATGATCGGCATTCAGTGATTGCTTTGTTTCGATGAGTACGATGTCTCAGCGAAGTCATTTGACAGATTCAGAAGCTTGGAGAATTGTTGGTAGGTTAGAAGGGGGCCAAACTGAAGCCGAAGTAGCGCAAGCCATTGGAGAGTCACAAAGTGTATTTCCAGGATCTGGAACCATTTTTTGGAGAGTGGATGTGCAGGCCGAAGACCAGGGCAAGGTCGTAGATGGGCAACAATGCCCAATGAAGATAAGTATTTAGCGTTAACAGCTCGCAGACACCGAAACATGAACGCTACTCTTCTCCAACAACACCTTCGCTCGGCTACAGGCACCACGACTTCAACTCAGACTGTCCGAAACCGGCTCCATGCTGTAGGTCTGTATGCTCGCCGACCGGTATGTGTTAGATTAACATCAAGGCATCGTCGCGACCGCAGGGAGTGGGCAACCGAGCATGTCAACTGGAGGAGAAATGAATGGAGCAGTATTTTGTTTTCTCACGAGTCCCGTTTTTCTGTGCATCCGGATAATAGGCGTATTTTCATCTAGAGGGACCGTGGTAGTAGGAATAATCCTGCGTTCGTGCACGAAAGTGTCAGATTTGGCAGTGGAGGAGTGTTGGTGTATGGTGCCATCTCCATTGACGGGCGCACTGACAACTACATCATTCGAGATGGAGCTCTGACTGGTCTCCGATATAGGGATGAGATCCTCAGGCCTATTGTAGTCCCTTACGCTGCAGCAATCGGAGATAACTTCATTTTAATGGACAATAACTGCAGGCCACATCGTGCAAACCTAGTGGAGGATTTCCTTTTCGAGGAGGGAATCGTTCGAATGGAATGGCCAGCGTGTTCTCCAGACATGAATCCAATCGCGCACGTTTGGGACGCTCTAGGAAGACGAGTTCCTGACCGCCAACAACCCCCACAAACTCTCCAAGAACTGGAAAGAGCTCTTCTGGAAGATTGGGGCAGAATACCCCAACTTGTCATTAATAGCCTCATTGAGTCCAAGCCTCAAAAGTGTTCAACGTTGTTGGCCGCCCGTGGAAACCATACCCCCTACCGAAAATGATTTTCTTTGAAGAAAACACCTTTTCTTATTCTTTTTTTCTCATATGCACAAATTGTGTTTTTTTCCTTTTGTACACAAATGCGCAATAAAATGCATTTTTTTCTGCCAAACATGTGTAATTTATTCTCATATAACCTACTATGTCTGTCGACCATGTATCAATCAGCTGAAAAGTTTCCCAGATACAAAATCCACCTAAAACTGCAATATCCTTTAATTGTTTTGAGCAGTGTATATAAAATATGCTAATATCTGTTCATTTATTAGTAAATAAATAAATATCAAATTCATGACCAGATAAATTTTACATAAAAGGACATATTTCAATTTTGAGTGCAAAATTTCACAGCTGCACATAATTTTCTTGCAAGATTTTCCGAAAACTTTATCATGTACAGCAACATTCAATTTTCTCACAATACCGCTAGGCCCTTTCCACTGTCAGACTGTACTAATATAATCTTTGGAAGTTCATCTCACAGCATTTAATTAGCGCTGAATTGAGTTGCAGGCAAGTATTGCTGTATCAAGTTATTCACTAGAGCGTGAATTTACGTGAATTGCTTTCACTAAGAGGATAGCTATTGTCGAAAACAACATAAGTTCGTTTTCCTATATGACTTAAATCATTAATGTAATATCTAGCTTTAGTATTGTAATCGATATCTTAATTTAGAAATATATTTTTTCTGTAACTGTATAATGTTCTTTATAGTGAATTTCAAATTTAAATACGACATTTTTAAAGCAACTAAATCTTTTTCTTTTTAATTTGAATCATTTTAAGTTAGTTATTTCATTAAATATGAATAAATATATATATATATATATAAATTATTCTCTTGTTGTAATACATGAAAGTCTAATGTACTTGCAGGTGTATAATAAGTCAAATCCAAAATTCGAGACAAACAGCACGTCCTTTTATTTGAATAATCCCAATATTTTTATATAGTTTGATTTGCATTTTTAAACGTAGAATTTGAAATTAATTTCTGCGGTTATATTAAGTTAAAGATAACATAAGGAAACACTGGAATTCACATAGAAGAGCATATAATAACTCTCGTTTTTTAAGGTTGAATTGTAGAATATGGTAAGGGAATAATTCTTAATCAAAATTTCATTGTCCCTCATATATACAAGTTTTCCTTTTCGAAATATGTATTTTTCTACTCATATTTATTAAAGGGTTACATTCCATAAAGTTTAATGAATTCTTTTTAAAAATTTAAAAAAGTTTTTTTTTTTAATTTAAAACATACAATATAAAAAAATCCATTAAATTTACATCGAAAATTGCTGGCAGCAATTTTGCCAGCAGTTTTTGCCTTAAAAATTGCAGTGAAATTAGATGTAATAAAAATATCGACATCTAATTTTACTGCTATTTTTACGGCTGGCAACATTGCTGTCAGTAGTTTTTGATGTAAATTTAAAGATTTTTTTTTATAGCGTAACGTTTAATTTTTCTTTAAATATCGTGATTGTCTGAAACTGAATTTACTTATTAAAGCTTAAACTTTAATTCTTTCATACATTAACTGCACAGTGTAATTAATGCTAAATAAATGTCTGACTCCAATGTACAAAATATTCTCATTTTAATTTTTGTTTATTAATATCTAATGCAAAAGCGCGACTGATTATATTAACCAGTATTTTATATAAATTTTGTTATGTATTATAAATTCATATATGATTTAGTAATTAGGATTCAGACGCAATAATGGTGGTAAAACTGAGCAAACCAAAATTTTTTTGGATGAATTAGTAATCGAAAATAAATTATTTCGATAACATAGCATGCTTCAAATTCATGATCAATTTAGTAACATAGACGGGAAAACCACCATTTCATAAAACGTCGCAATATGAATTTTAAAAAGTGTACCGCTCAGTTAAAGGGTGACGCATAGTAATAATACACATTTCAGAAGTTTAAAAATATAGATTTTATTTAAAATTCTAAGTGCTTTCGGTATGTAACCCTGCAGCTATCATCAAGGAGTCATAATTTTCCCAGACAATGGCTGCGGGAATAGTGATCGAAAGTTCTTAGAACTTTAAATAAAATGTATATTTTTAAAATTTTGACAACTGCATTATTGTTATGTGTCATCTTGTAAGTAAATATTGAATATTTTAAAATTCAAATCATGCAAAGTTTTTGATTGGATCAAGGCAATATTGCATTTCTTTTGAGATTTTATCGCTACGTCATTTTATACTTTTAGCGTTAAAATCGTCATTTTTACTGTAAAGTAAAAAAAGGGATAGTTGGTTAACTTTTTAGATAACGATGAACATGCATTTCATGATGATACTTTAGATGGGAAAGTTCTGATCATGCTGTTTAGTATACAGGATCGTCGCCACTATCAGAAACTTATCAGTTGTTCCTCACTGCTTGACTTACGTTAGTGCATTGTATAGTAAATAGCGCTCAAAAGATATTTTAACAATATTATATTCGCTATTATTTTGTTTAATATTCTTAGATTTTTTTTTTTTAGTTTTAGGTTATTCTCCAACAAATTATAGTTAATTTGCTAAAATTCTGTAAAACATTGAATATGAATAAATAAATAATTGATTTTTGTACTTTATTATTGTTTTTATTCAGTTAATTACACTCTTTGTCATAATACTTTTGAGCGTTACTGTATTTTGAGCTTGTCTAGGTGTATTCTACCTCCAAAAATTCTGCTCCTGAATTCACAATCACACTGTATGTGTCACGAGAGCATTCAGATTATAGAAAAAAATGATACAATACATACTTTTGTTTGTTGAAAAAGCACTGTTACAAAAAGTTACGAAAAAATACCATACTTTGTGAATAACAGAAGAAAACGACCAAAATTATATTCATGCATTTATTAAACTACTGCAATTTATATTAAAATTAAAAGAACTAATTATTCTCTGTTAACACATGACATAAGAAACAGAAATGTTTCAAATTCTATTAAAAAATATATTTAAACCAGATAGGAAACATACACTATATGGCCAAAAGTGACCGGTCATTTGCGATTTTAAATATTTTGTTAAATACCCAGAAAAATACAGAAGGAATTATCGTCAAATTCCAAGTGTGTAAATAGAATAGTACAGATAATACATTTCCGTGAAATTGTTTTCCAGATACCCCATAGAAGGCCGTCCATAAATTGGAAAAGAACGAAGATCTTTTAGACAATCCTGACAAAATTAATGTAGCAAAAGCGTTCAAATTTAGATTATGATTATGGGACTTACTGTAATAAACTGTGTTTATTCTTAAATGAATAGCATGTATACTCGCAGAAAATTTGGGATTTTCATAAAAACAGTCACATTTTTTTCCTTATAATTTGCAGAGTTCTTGATATTAAAAGAAATTTCCTTTCATAAAATATGACAAATAACTTTGTACACAGTACCCTGTAATTTGAATTTAAAATTAATAGAAATTGTATGAAAAATGAGCAGATTTACTAAATAATGTTTTGTTGCGCATGAGCAAATTTAATCTCAATGTAATGTTCATAATGTGTTAGTAAAATGTATAGAGAAACTATTGTGAAAGTCTCAAAACATATCATGAAAATTCTGAATTGTCGATAGGTTAACCTTAAAATCCGTTTTTCCCAAAATGAATCAAAAAGGATGAAAGGCTGTGTCCACATATCCGTTCATTATTGTCAATATAGCAGGCACAATTTTGCACGTATTACTATATTTGGATACAGCCCCTCATCTTTTTTGTTTATTTTTGATGATAGACTAACATTTTAATGAAAGACTAACATAAAAACTTTTTGTATATATTCATGAAATTGTTTTAAATGCAGTTACATCAATTTTGTGAAATAATTTATCTTTTAAGGTGTAAAAAAAATCGTTTTCATATTTTCTAAAACAAAAACATGATTTTTACAGAAACTCTCACATAATCTGAAAATAAATATGAAAAACCTCATTTTTTTCTTAAAAGAAGTAGTGCGGATGCATATTTCAGATGTGTATATTGCTGGGACGATTACTGTTTCTAAACCAATAGGAGACCGTCGTTATCACGGTCAAGTACACGCCCACACAGTTTGATTGACAGGAACTCGTGGACAATTGATCGTGTGTGTTTATTATTTATTTGTACTCGGATTGTTTGAATTTGTACTCGGTAATTAAAAATTAAAGGTACGAAAGAATTTTTTTTTTCAAAATGACTGAATTTTATTTACTTCAATTAGAAATTATACTTCCTCTGATCCTGAAATAAATAAATAAATAATTAAATAAAAATTAAAGTAAGAATTTTGCTTATACGGATATTTTCGCAGAATACTTTTTTCCCATTTGTTTAATATATATATAAATCATTTTGGAACGATATTTAGAATATTAAAAGGGTTTGAAATATTTTTTTTAAATGTATTATTTATTAATAAAGACAGCCTCCAATAATTAAAAAAAAATCACTAACGGACTCTCGGCCCGCGATGGACTCGAACCCATATCCTCCGGTTTCAAGCTCGACGCTCTAACCATTCAGTCAGTCAGCTCACTTTCATCCGCAACAGATTATCGTTATAATTATCACCGTCAATTGTCCACGAGTTCCTGTCAATCAAACTGTGTGGGCGTGTACTTGACCGTGATAATGACGCTCTCCTATTGGTTTAGAAACAGTAATCGTCCCAGCAATATACACATCTGAAATATGCAGTGCGGATACATTTTACAATACAGAGCAGTAGATTTGTTTTTAAAACGCATTTAGCCAAAAATATAGTGGGAAACAAAATGTAATGAGATTTATCCCATACTTGTAGTAACGTAAAGTAAAGGGAGTGCGTTTGGCTGATGTGTTAGTTTATGTGTTGATCGAACGATATATATAAAATTCTCACAAATGTATACATAATATTATTATTACAATGCGTTTGAACTGTTGAAATATTGATTTTAATCTTCCTTATCCACTTCAGGGAAACCACATCAGATTTTCGTTCGCTTTATACAACTTTACAGAATACGTTTTATATGATAATAACACATTGCTCAGTGGTGCACAAAACAGGAATTTTAATATACATTAGTACATATTAAAATAAAATAAAATTTTCAACGTTTCGCGCCGTCTTCTGCGGTGGTCTTCAGGAAAAAAAAATGGAAGGACTACGTTTGCATCTTGTTCGAGAGATATTTTCTATAGATATTTCTAAGTAGAAATATCTCTCGAACAAGATGCAAACATAGTCCTTCCATTTCATATTTTCCTGAAGACGCCCGCAGAAGACGGCGCGAAATGTTGAAAATTTTATTTTATTTTAATATGTACTAATGTATATTAAAATTCCTGTTTTGTGCACCACTGAGCAATGTGTTATTATCAGTTAAAGTTTATGGTGCAACTGTCCTATATATATTTACGTTTTATATGTTTCCCTTAACGATCCTTCATATTTAATGATACAATTACAGTAAATGGCTTGCGGATTCTATATCACTGTGTGAAACGAGGCGTATTGAAATGCTTAACTTCTATTCTGGAAAGGACTGACGCAAAACTTTATTCGAAAGCGGTGTTATACTTGAAAGATTTAGCTAGGCTTCTCATACGTTATAATACCTAAGAAAATTATATAACCTGCCTGCTTATAAGTATCAGTAAACTAATCAATCGGCAATGAGCAAAAGTATGTCTTCCAACATTTTTTTTAAAATTAATTACTAACAGATATTTTGTAAAAAAGAAAGTTTGTTTTTTTTCTTAATTTAACCGTTTAATGCACGCATTTTTGAATTTTTATTAAAAAATATTACTTCAAATGTATATGTCGGTCTAATAATAGGGAAAATAATAGTAAAAAAATTATATTTCAAATTTCCACAGAAATTTTTATATTTAATGCTGTGTGCTATATGTATACACAATTAAAGTTTTTAAATATTGTTTTGCTATATTTTACAACTCAATGAGCTTAAAATAATTAATTAATTAATTCTTATTTTTTGTCTAGTGCAGACATCTGACATGAACAAAATATTTTTTTTCATTCTTTGATTTATGCCTGATTAGAAAGAGATCATGTTGGCCAAATGCATGGCACATAATGGAAATTATAATGTTCTTACAGGGTTTTTCAAAAATGACTGGTATATTTGAAAAATCAATAAAAATTAAACGGGCAGGGATAGAAATAATCCCTTTTGTTGTAATATGCTTAGGATAACAGTAAATTTTCAGGCAGACAAACTTTAAAAATTGGTGACAATTTTCAACAACAGATGACACTGCAGGCGATTTGAATGCTATAGAAGAAAACGCAGTCTGTGAGTTAGCCGTTCTGCAAGTCCTCTTTTTGCTGTAAGCGTGTGCTGTTCACAGATTGCAAGTGTGCTGTGAAAAAATGGTATAATCCTTAGAATAAAGGATTTTTGACTTGTAAGACTAAGTGTACTGCCACAATACAGAAACAACTGACCAACTGAAGCAGTACATCTCTTCTGCATGTGAAGCCATCCCGCAAGGCATGTTTACAAAGATTTCTGGTAATTTCTTTCAGAGACTACGCCATATTATTGCTGCGCATGGTAGATATGTGGAAAATATCATACTTTAGATTTTTCCAAACTGCAGAGGCATCTGTTGCTGAAAATTGTAACTAATTTTGAAAGCTTGTCTGCCTGAAAATTTACTGCTGTTACAAGCATATTGCAACAAACGGTGTATTTCTATCGATGCCCGTTTAGTTTTTATTCATTTTTCAAATATACCGGTCATATTTGAAACACCCTGTATATAAGTGCTAGATATTACATGTGATGTAGTAAAGGGTTGATAATTTTCCTCAGGGGCTGCAGCAATATTTGAACATTTTTGCTTTTGCATGTTTGATTTCAAGTTTTATCTTATTTTAGAAATGTTGATCAAATTTTCCATAAATTTAATACATGTAGTCATCAAGATACGTCTGAAACGTTGAAATACTTATTTCAATATTCTACTACAACTTCGAAGAAACCGCATCAGATTTGCGATCGCTATAAACAACTTTACAGAGTACGTTTTATATGTTTCCCTTTACGATCCTTCATGATTAATGATACAATTACAGCAAATGGCTTAACGATTCTATATCACTATGTTAAACGAGGCATGATGAAATGCTAGCCTTCTGTTCTTATGCCTTCTGACGCAAAGCAAGTTTGCTTTATTGGAAATCGGTGTCATACTCAAGAAATTTAGCTAAGCTTCTCATACGTTAACACCCGAGAAGCCTGAATATTTTACCTACATATAAGTATAGGTTAAATAATATGGCATTGCTATATTTTGGTACTAAATGAACTTAAAATAATAAAATTTATCTGCTTAAGATGCTGCAGTTTTTTATGCATTAATATTTTTATGTATTCGGTAAAAGTAGTAAAAGTGGCTTTTACCTTAATAGCTTCGTAAAAATTTCTTTTTTTTTTCAAAGTACAAATTCTATATATATATATATATATATATATATATATATATTGTCTAATGTAGCCATCGGGCATGAACAAAATAAATGAAACTCCATTCTTTAGATTGTTTTTGATACTGGACAGATATCATAGTGGCCAAAGTCATGGCTGTGATGTCAACCAGGTAAACAGAAGAAAAACACCAAATAGACGTGAAGAACATCTTAATATTGCTCCTCCTTCTCCAATAAACAGCCACGATTTTGCGAGTAGGAATCCTACAAAAAATACTATTAAAGACTTAAAAATTCTAGGATTCTGCACTTACATTATGTAGCTAAATTGTTTTTGGTATTCCTGTAAATGAACGATATATCTATGCTTACCGTGCTTCATAGTAAAAATGTTGTATTACACTTCATAAATAGATATCGATTTTAATGCGTTTAAAATTGTGCAAAACTCACGGCAAACCATTTCCCCTTACATCGTAACACAACATATTTCTTTTGAGTGTTACTGTAATTGAACCGTAATTGCTACACACTTCATTTTCAATACCGAACATGCTATAGAGACAGCCAATAGCACATGTACGTTAAATGGCAATCAGACTATATTTACATGAATTAGAGCACGGAAAGACAGATAGACGGACAGCCAGACAAACCAATTTCATAAATACTTTTTAAATATGTCAGAAAGTGTTAAAAACATACTTTACAGACAAACAAGGTAAATTAAAAAAAATATTCAAATTGGTATTATTTTCTTGCTTTTCAATGGATAATATCAATTATACAACTGTAAATTTTTAATTCAAAATTACTAGCCTGCTAAAAACCGATATTTCCGTTTGGGATAACTAATTAATACACTATAAAACTATTATTTGAATTCTATGTTTAAATCCCAATAACATATTAGTTTTTTAGGTTTCTAATGGAACAGAACACTTTCAGGAATCGTGGGTAGAGCGTAAGATGCTATTGTATCTTTTTGTTCTTGATTACATTCGGTTTCCGTAGATTAAGAAAATATTTGTTTTCTTTCATTTTTCAACAAAATTGAAAAGTGCTTATACACTCTTTTGTCTGTCTGAGGTTTGTCTGTCTGTCATGCGACTGTCATGAAATGCATAGATGTTATTGGGTGTCACTATGGTACTTTCGGTATTGAAAATTAAGCGTGTAGCATTTACAGAAATACTCAAGAGAATTTCGTTGCATTACGGTCTAAGAGAAAAATTTGCTTTGTGATGATTATATTTCGTTAAATTAAACATATTAAAATTTAGGTATATCAATGAATTGTATCATTAGGCACTTACTGCAGAATATGGTGTGTATCTATTAATATGGTGCATCGTTCATTTGCTGTTACATAAAAAGTGTTTGGCGACACAAGAAATTGAATAATAATTCAACTATAAAAATCTACTATAAACAATATGTTTAGGAAATGTATTTTCACTTGTGGTATACGTTTTTAATCTGAACTTAAAAAAAAATGTTACTTGGTGTGTGTTCCCTATCAATTATATACAGGGATGCACTAAAGTTATCAAGTACATAACAGCTTATTAACGGAAATTTTTGAATGGAAATTTTCAACTGTGCTATTCGATTCACTAAATTAGCTTTTCGCAATATATCTGCAATACATGCAACTGTTTAAATCACATGCAGAGTAGTGCAAAAAAAAATCAAACCTTTTTCCACCTATTGATAGTAAAAACAAAAATTGGGTTTTCAAATGCACTATGTGTATTTCAAATTGCTTATTTATACACCCTTTCAATTTCATAAACTGTGAAATTTTGTAACAAAGTTTCTCATTATAATGGAAAGCATCTAGTAATTTAAGCTGAACGTATGATTTTTAGTTATTAATTTTAAATTGTAATATTACTCTTCCATTCTTTGCGGAAATAAAGATATTTTTAAAAATGAACATTTTTATGCATATCTCAGAATAATGTTCTGATTAATTTCGTATTCTACTTGCAGGTGACGGAACTACACTTTACTGCCCACGCACTTTTGATGGCTGGGGTTGCTGGAACGACACAGCTGCTGGACACACAGCCTACATACCTTGCCCCAGTTTTATTCCAGGCTTCTTGCCGGAAAGTAAGTACCAAAATAAACAATCTTCATGGACTTTGATTTAACTAAGATTTGATGTGATTATTGTGGCTAACGATCTAAGACATATATATATATATATATCCAAAAACTACATTATACTATACAAATTTACTGAACTGAATCAAAAATAAAATTTATTAAATTAAACAAGAGAAAACCAACATACCTTATGAAAAAACCTGAAAGCTCGCAAAAATAAACCATCAAACACGAAACAAAATTATTTTTACCGAACCCATAAAAACTTGAAAAATAAACGAGAAAAATCTATTGTTTCGGTATTTATGAATCACCCTGTATATATATCAGGGTGATTCTAAATTCTTTTTATAATAAAAGAGGGGTGATAGTACACATCAAGACAAACAATATTAAATAGGAGACCAGGGGTCCCAAACGTTTTCCAAAGGAGATAGCCGCCATTAAAGTTTAGGGACTAAATTTTCAAATAAACATAAAAAACGGAAAAATCGGTCGATTGATTTGCGATTTTCACTAAAATTATTCTTTATGTCGGTATTTTCTTGAAATTAAATAATAAAGATAATCTTCCAAAAATGCCGATAGAGGGCGCTTTAGACTTTGGAGTAACGAACAACTATTTTTTACCGGCATTTTTTGCATCTCATTAAATGTTTTCGTAAGCTTAGACTCAAACTTAAATTTTGAGCTCAAATTCTGAAAGTGGGAGTAGTTAAGTAGCACAAACTGAACTGTGTTTAGAGGGTTGAAATTTCAAATGATTATAAAAAACGGAAAAATTGGTTCATTGATTTGCGGTTTTCACTAAAACTATTCTTTATGTAGGTAGTTTCTTAAAAATAAATTATAAAGATAATTTTCGAAAATTGCCGAAATGGGGCGCTTTAGACTTTGAAGTATCGAACAACTCTTTTTTGGCGTTATTTTTTGCATCTTATTAAATGCTTTCGTACGCTTAGACTTAAATTTTGAGGTCAAAATCTGAATAGCTGGGAGTGGTTAAGTAGACAAACTGAACTGTGTTCAGAAAAATTCAAATTTCAAATGATTATAAAAAACGGAAAAATTTGGTTTGCGGTTTTAGCTAAAACTAATTTTTAAATGAGCATTTTCTCGAAAATAAATTTTAATGGGAATATAATAAAATAGATTGTGGGCCGATGGGAATATAATAAAATTGATATGCAATAATAATATAAATAGTAAAATATACATTCTGTACAATCTGTGGAGCACGGAATATTTCCTATTAATTGACAGGGCCACACAAAAGAATTCCATTGCATAATAGCATTGTGGAAACATTATTTGGGGCGTGCCTTAATTATATTAAACTAAGTCACATTTTATGGAATTGTAATACGCTGCTGAAGTTTGCTACAAGCTACTTCCAGTATACTAGAAAGAATATAGCATTTTGAAAGACACACAAACGATTTCAGATATTATGCTGTATCCGAAGAACTCTATACTATTACACAAAGATCTCAATATTTTTAAAACTACGTTATAATACGAACGCACCTCAATTGCTACATTTGACTTAGCAAGATTGATAGTTTTTTTTATGTGCAGTATTGAATAAATACAATTATTTTTAGTTCAAATATAATACACAATGATAAAAAAAAACATAAACTCCTAGCAATATTTTCATACCATTTTAAACTGGTTGGATATCACATTTCCAAAACTTTCTTCTATCTCATTCATGTTAGTAATTCGTGGGAAAATGTGGCAAAGTAGCGATACCGGTTAGGTGCTTTATCTCAAAATCCAATCAGCAACAACTTATGCATACATCTAACTAAATCTGATTTTTTATGAAAATACAAGCATTAACTTTCGAGATAGAGCTATTGCGGAAATCGTAAAAACTTCTGTATATTAGCGAAAGTTGTTGGACGATTTAGCCAGTTAGGCTAGATGATTTAATCAATTAGGCCAGTTAGATTCTACGTCCGTTACCACACCAGTGTTGTTTTTCCTTTTGAAAAGCTTTAGTAATAAATGATTTTTTAAGCACGTAGTTATTCTCCTGATAGGGCAGACAATCGACAGTACAATTTGAAAATTTTGTAACTCAAAAAGTATTGTCGAAGCCAGATATCAAACACATATTTTTCGCTTAAATTCTCAATGCTTTTTCAAAAGCTATCTGGAACAGTAACCAGTCAACACATGTGACGTCCATGCAACGTCAACATCCGAAAGTCACAATCACAACCAGCGTTAAATTCATGGGGTGGCCCGTGGGGAGACAACTCTCGCCCCTCCCCCCCCAAGGAATATTTTTGATTTTACGTTTATAATGGACAAAAACTGCAATTTTCTCCACGTAGCTCTATAATTCACCCCAGACCACATAAATCTCTCTCGGAGAAAAAAGTCTGAATTCAACACTGGTCGCAAATGTAGTCATAAGATTGCATGTTCATCTCGTACATTAATAATCCGATGAACTTCCCTTCGTTATGCAGTTATAAAGTCACCGGAGCCCATTTTTGAGTAATTTATACCTTGCCCTAAAATAGAACTTATCGATTTCATAGTGATGTAAATACTACCAGACCCACATACTCCGGGTTACGTTACGAAAATTTGTAAAGAAAGTAAGAGTTGTATTTGAATCATGGTTCTTTTCTATATTAATGTAACTGCAGATAATGCTTACACACGTTACCTAAGCATTTCATTAACGATGCTGACATGACTTATCATTTTTTCAGGATCTGCTCACAAAGAATGCACGACAGACGGGAGTTGGTTCCGACATCCCGACACAAACCGGACTTGGTCAAACTACACCACATGCGTAGACAGAGATGATCTCACGGTAAATTTTCTGATTTTGAATTCCTTGATTATTAATTTACTTACATAATTGCTAGGTCTCCCGATGTTTGACTAAAGCTAATTCAAAGTAGAAATATTTACTTTATTTAACCGCAGAAATCTGTGAATGTGTAAAGTGAATATTTCTATATTAATAAAGTGGTATTCAATTTCAGAAGTCTTAACAACCATACCTTGTCTTTTATTTAACCATATCTTTATCGTTATCTTTTATCTAACCATATCTTTATCTTTATCTTTTATCTAATCATATCTTTATCTTTTATCTAACCATATCTTAATCTTTTTCGTTATATACTTATATGTAAGTGCTCTCTAAATGTTTTCAAAGGCCGTTATTGTTAGACCTGGCTCCAACCTGTACGTTTCCGAAGTTCGTGTACCAGCCCCACCGAACAAAGACTTTATTATATGTGTAAAGACTGTTTCCTAAAAATCCACACAAAATTTCCAGTTATGTAAAACAGCAAAAGAGTACTCTATGCCTGAAGTGTTACTTTACCATATATTAAAGGATTTTCGTTAGTCGAAAGTTCCTTCAATAACCTGTGTTTTTCACATTTAGCGTCGAAAGAGGAAAGTCTGCGTACGAGTTTGCAGAATTTTTACAAAGTTAATATTCATCGTAAGAACAAATTCATCGTGAATCTTTTTTTTTTTTTTTTTGCCAAAAATATCCCCAGACGAACTATATATGGTGTTCAATAACGTTACTAAAGGAGACCCACGGCCAACAAACAAACTGGGTTGGGTTAGTAAGGCCGAAATTCTTAACGAGACAAAGTTGCAGCAGTTGTTACGGCTGTTTGACAAAAACGACCAGGTATTAATCCATTTTATGCTACCAGATTCAAATCTTCACCTAGTTACCTACATAGAACGTTCACCAAGAAGCATAACATCAAATATCTCAAGAAAATCATCATGCCAAAAGAAACAGAAAAGCAAATAGTTACCGTAAAAATAAAGTATGATCGTTTATTCAAAAAATTCTCTCATCGAAAACGCATCTTGCATGACGAGTCATAAATTCAAGCTCACTCTCTCAAATTTTAGGAGTAATGGTAGCTACTACACATCTGACATCTGGACGAGCAAACCTACTATCAAATTTTTTTCTTTATTTTGGAATCAGAATGAATGACAGAATTTCTAGATGTTTAACATAATATCTAAAATCGCAAGTAACCCATCACATGTGGTTATATAACGTATATCCAATGCACAGTTCTCACAGGATTCGAGAACTAAGTAATACCTGCAGAATGATTGTAGAACGTTCGAATAATGATAGAGTATAGTTAGCAAATAAATTTTTAAAAATAGTATTGCAGATTTGCTAAAACAAAATTTGGTACTACTCTGTTATCTCGTCGAACAATTTCGCCAAATCATATAAATCGCCAAACTAGAGCCAAATTATACATATTGACATAATTTTTATTTTAAATAACGAGAAAACAAATATTTAGTAGAATATTAATAAAAATACAAATAAAAAGTCGAAATAAAAATCACTTGGTGACATTTTAAACACGTGAATCGCATTTAATGTCATTGAATGTGACATTCACGATCATCAATTATTGGCATTTAATCTTATAGTTTGGAGATAGTTTTTTGGTTGACGGGATAACCTACTAGTACCCAAAATTCATAATACTTTTAACAAATTTTAAATTATTTATTTACAAATTAAGCATTAAAATTTTAATAAATTTAATAAATAAAAATGTAATACAATTGTCGTGCTTTTATTCTTTTTTATGAGACTTTATTATAAATTCAAACAACTGCATAAAATTAAATGCATATCTAAATGTTTTTAAGGTATAATATGTATAAAAATACAATATTACTAACAATGACTTTGTTGTTTTCTTTATAAACATAAATCCATATGTAGTATGTTGCATTTTATATAGAAATAAAAAAATTAAAGTTTTTGGATATACTTAAATGAGCAACAAATGCTGTGCATGCTATCAAAAGATTCAAATTTATCTTCAGGTATCACTGTTGAACAATCAGCATTTCTTCTGGGAGAAAAAATTATAAACATAAATTCAGATTATTCAACAATAAATATTGATCAGAAAATATTTTTTTCGTGATTAAATACATTCAGTTGAATCATCCAGGATTTTCGACGAAGCATTTTATTTTTCCGAAAAAGCAATTGAATATTTTAGATTTTAGATTTCTACGCATTATTCGAAAACTGAAACAAAATTCGCTGCTCCCAGAGGAATATTATTATGCAACGTTGCAGATTTTATTTCTTAAAAATTTGTACCTTTGATTTTGAATTTTCAAAACGATCTTTTTATGCTTTTAATGTATTTTTCAGCTGTTTTTGTTAAATTAAAATTCACTTAAAATGCTCCTTTTTCGAATTCAAATTTGATACGAATAATTTATTATTTCAAGTAGGACAAAAAAACATGCGTCAAGCATAGGTGATGAAACACTTTCCAACATATTCAGAATAGAGCAACAAGACTGCGCCTTTTAAAATGTAGTAGGATAATACCTTATTAATAAATCACTTAGTAAAATAATTTGGATTTTTTGTGTACCTTACCTAGTTTTAGCTAAATTTTTAGCTATCCTTTACCTGTCTTTTTAACTATATTTTTTGCTGTCTATCAACTTTTAGCTAATTTTGGATTAGAGAATGTGGTCGTCTACGGTTATATGAATTTGTTACAATTTTTTTCCATACGTACACTATAAAAAATATTATTGATTTAATAGTATAATATTTGTACCTGGTGTGTCAGTACTGCACTGTTAAAAAAATTCTGAAATTCACGAACATTTTTTTCCTGAATTTCACAGAAAACTCCCTTTTAATAACAAAAGGGTATTTTCCGTTACAAATCACAAAAAATTCCGTCATATTTCCTGAAAATAACGAAACGGATGGAAATAAAAACAAAAAACGGAGACACCCCGTTGTGTGGGGAGCTCCATGGCCGAGTGGTCAAGGCACCACACCGCTAATCGCCTGCGATCGCAGATTGTGGGTTCGAGTCCCATTGGCGCCATGGAATAATGAAACATAAATAATTCCTTTTAAATTACATTTTTTCTGTTTATTTTTATCTTTTTTTCTTATTAAAAATCTTTTAATTTATTAGCCGAAAAATAAATAAAGAAAGAAAGAAATAGTGTACGACAATTTCAAAAAAATGTCTATATATATATATATATATATATATACATTTGTAAAAAAATTTCAATAAAAAAAATTTTATTAAAAAAAACAGTGGTTTTAAACAGTGATTTTTTTTTTATTTAAACTATTTAAAAAATTAAAAATGATTTTAAAAAATAATAAGTATTATGCATCAGTCTAAAATAATCCGTTTACAAACATTCTAAGGAATATATTTGAAAGGAAATCTTTAAAAAGCACAACAGATTTTCCCACTAACTCATAAAAGACATACTTTGTACCGTTTAGCATCAGCAACTTTGGCTTAGTTCGTAAGAATTGGTTCCGCAACCTGTAGGTCCCGAGTTCGATCCTGAGGACGGCGTGAACTAAATTATCAAAAATAACAATTAAGTAAAATAACCTAGCAGCTTGGAATCCCTCGGTGATTTCGAATTCTTTGAAGATTAAACGGTAAATCATTTTTTAAAATTATATTAAATTATTACTATTATAAATCAAACTTTGCAGCGGAAAGTTACTCATTCTTACACCGGAGTTTTCCCTTCTTGTATTTCACACAACGGAAAATCTACTAACGGAACGGTAAAAGTTCGGCTACATTGCTGCCGGTAGTTTCACCTGGAATTGACAGATTTATTTTTAACAGTGTATACTGTAAAATTAACAATAATAAACCATAAATAAACAGTAGTATCCCTGCTTATAAATGAAAATGCAATAATATACCATATGAAAATGCAGTAATACATCAGTTATATTTACTTGTGGCATACTATTATTTATATTACAATTTAAAAGAGTTAATTTTGTAGCATAATATGGGCACATGAGCTGCCACTTTTATTCTGCAAAATCAACATTGTTTTCTATACATTTATAAATTATTACTTTCTTCTATCTTCGATTAAAAAAATATAGTAATCGATTTTTTTCGATGGGTTTGCTCGTTTTCGTCGTCACAGTCGCCAAATAACATGCTTATACAAAATATCTATCTATCTGTTGATGTGTTCGTCTGTCTGTATGTCCGTGTGTCGCTAATGTACCATTGAGAAGTACACTGTAAAAAAAAAGGGTCGATCTACTAAAAAAACTTTAGTGATCCTTGTAATTACTAAAAAATTTTTAGTAATCTTAGTCGGTTACTAGAAAATCTGTAAGAATTACTAGAAAAAAGTTAGCAATGGATAGAGTTAATAGTTTTACATTTTTAATAGCTATTACTAAAGCTCACTTGGTGTGGCCTTGATAGCATAGTGGTTATAGTAACGGATTCCAGGCTAAGAGGTCCCAGGTTCGATACCGGACCACGTCAAATACGTCCCGAATGTATGTAGTGTAAGTACTCGTTGATAAAGGGATTATGAAAATCCTGTCAGAGCAGGTAGCATTTTTGGTGCTGCCATCTATTGTGGTTTTGCCGAAAATCTATCGCTTCAGAAGTTTAGATACAGCTCCTGTCCTTCGGGCACACGTAAAGGTTATTAAAAACAATTTTGGAGCTATTACTAAAATTTTCTTGGTGGCTCATACTAAAAATTTTTAAGTTAGTTATACAAAAAATTATTTTGTTCAGTTTACAAAAGAAATGCTTGTTTCACTTGCAAAAAAAAAGTTTGTAATGGTTACTAAAAAATACTGTGGAATACAAATTTACTAAAGAATTTTTAGTAACCTCTTGAATTTTTTTTTACAGTGTAGGTATATGAAATTATTCATAGAATTGAATCATGTCTTTTGTCTATGTATTTAGCTGTGGCAAGCAGGTTCTCTTTCAATTTAGAAATTTAGAAAAATTTTATGAAGTTGTGCATAGAATTGAACCAAATTTTTTATGTAATTGTTTGGAAATAGTCAGCGGACCTTCTCAGAATTTGAAAAAAATCCTGCGGAAGGGAGCGCTATAATCGCGATATATGTGCCATTTTCATTATTGTACCGCCGAAAAGGGTATGATGTTTTGTATAGAAGTGGTTGAAATTTTTCGTGCACATTTTCGGCTATAGTTTTTTTTCTGAATATTAAAATATTCGGCCGGAAGGAGGTGCTTAATAGCAATTTTTGTCTCATTTTCATTATTGTATTACTGAAAATTGTATGAAGTTATACATAGATTTTTTTAAAAAATTTTATGTTTTTTTGACAATGACTAACAGGTCTTCCTTTGATTTGGAAATACATCGTCGGAAAGGGACACTTATTTGTGTTTTTTTCATTATTGCATCACCAATAAGAATATGAAGTTGTGCATAGAATTGAACCAAGTTTGCTGTGTATGTTTTAGGCTATATCCAGCAGTTTCCCCTGGAATTTGAAAGTAATCTGCCGGAAAGGGACACTGTAACAGCAATTTTTTGTCCTGTTTTCTGTTATACTAACAAAAAGTGTATGAAATTTTGCATAGTTTTGAACTAAATATTTTGTGCCTTATTTTTTATGGTCAGCTGGTTTTCCTTAAATGTAGAAATATCCCGCCTGGAACGGGACTCTGTAATAGCGATTTTTGTTGAATTTTTTGGATTTTTCGTAGTTTTGTTGACCATTGAGATTAACTTGATTTTACTCCGATTTATTGAAATAAGCATAAATTTACGGTGAAAGTCAAAGTTGGTATAGTATTAAACTAATAATAGTGAAGTGTTTACATGAGTAATTACTTTTTGAAATATTAAGATGTATGAGTTAGAAGTAAGTTTTGGGATTCGCAGATCCAACTAATTTTATTGTAACGTAATAATCAACAAAGAGGTGATTTTTGAAAACTATGTTTCTTTAAGCAAGTTGCTTAGTTATACTGTTAATGCACAGTTTATGCACTCATTATTAATATACTGTTAAAAATATATCCGTGAATTCACGGTAAAACTATTGGCAGCAAAGCTGCCAGATTTTCTCCATTCCGCTTTTTTTTTCTTCTGGGAAATAAAAGAAAGAAAAATTCCGTATGAAGAAGCCGAAACTTTCCATTATAAAGTTAATATAACAACTGGATGATCGATCGAACATCTATCGAACAGTTTAGAAGTTCCTATATTTATTGATCGAGGGAAAAGTTTATGTCGTCGGAGTGATTTGAACTCACGATCTTCGGTGTGGGATCCCATTGCTCTACTTATCACGTCATAGATTCTGCCATATTCTTCAGCGTGTTTGTATTTTTGTAAGGTATATTGTAATTTTATCGATGATGTTATAATTTTTGTAAAATTTAATTAATAAAGCTAATTTATTATTATGATTTTCTTGTAGTTAATGAATAATTATAATATGGCTTGATTAAGTAATATTTTTGGTCAATGAAATGGTTAAAAAATGGTTTAGTTAATGCTCAGAAAATTGCAGGTAGCACTTTGCCGTTACACTTCAGCAGCATAATACTAATATTACAAAAGAACCAGGATTCTTTCCATGTGTTTTTTGTTTTTTTTTTCCTTTTTGTGCAACAACATGTGAGTTTTATATATATTCGAAATAAATTTGCGGTAGATATCGGAGTATCTCCGTTGTGTCCTTCCGTCTTCGTCCGTTTTGTTAGTTTCGGGAAATATGATGAAAATTTTCGACTTTTAAACGAAAAATACCCTTTAATCGTGAAAAGGGATTTTTTTTATTATTAATTCAGGAAATACATATCTGTGAATTTCCAATTTTTTTTCAGTGTATTTTAAAGAATATTTTTTCATGTGTATTACACGCGCATGAATGTGTGTCCACGTCTGTACGTGCGTGAACGTGTGCGTGCGCGAAAGAAAGAGATCGAGTCTTTATGGACAATAGTAAAATTCGTGGAATATTTATTGTTTACAATTGTTATTTATTAAAATGATATTTTATATATTACATTTATATTATATTTTAATCATATTTTAAGGAACAATTCATTACAAATATCACAAAAGAAAAAAATACGTATTCAAATATTTCAAATTCACCACAAATTTTAGTTCAAATCCAAATTTATTCTCGGATATTTCCAGAAAAGTAAAATTCATCTTTTTGATGGCACAAATATATTGGATAAATTCAGATCGGAATTTCCTATAACGGTAAAGGGTTTTTTTTCTATCGAATGGTCTCCAATTCTGAACAGAAAGCATATTTTTTTCGTAAGCATTCGTATTTTTCGCATTCTGGATTTCAATGCCCTATTCAAAAATCGACTCAATATACCGTGTTTTCCTGAGATGAATATTTAGTATTTTTATTTTTATTTTAACATATATCAAATCCGATTTTTTCCGAGCAGCTATCTAAAAAATCCTAAAAGTGAAGATATATTTACTGATGTCTAATTAGTAATCCTTTTGTAACAACGTTATTAAAATGTCGTATTACAACAGTATTAAAAGAACAGACAAAAATGATGATAATCGAAAAATTAAATAAACATATAATTTAATTTAAAGTATCAGAATATGAAATTTTAATTATATTATTGATACGAAAAATAATACATGTATTGTACATATACAGAGAGAGTCATAACTATCGAAACAATAGGCTATCTCCTTCAATATTGCCCCTAAACACGTACTTACAGTCTCAAAGTTTTATAAATAAAAGGCGCACAATATAATAACATAAGTTGCAACTCCATGGGAGGTCTATTTGAAAAATTATATTTATACGGCCTATATTATGTAACTTTTATACGGCGCCCAAAGGGTGAAAATTCCAATTAGGAAAACTGTCCTTATCCAGTCCTGAATTATACACAAAAAAAATTGCATCTTGATATCTGAAAAACTCGCAAAGTTATAGCCGTTTAAAGATTTCATCTGGTTTTAAGGGATTAGACACAAATTGAAATGCGCGCAAATTCAAGAAACAATGTTATTTTATTCTTTAAAGAAACATCTAAAAAGTATATCTATTGAATTAGAATTTTTTTCTATTGATAGTTAGCCAGGTAATTTGCAAATACAGTCAAATCCTAAAAATTCTCATAAAGTTTATAAAAATTTAATTTAAAGTTTATATATAAAATTTTAATTAGACTAATAATACGTAAACATAATGCATATATATATTCAATGATGATATCTTGAATTTTTTTACATTGTTAACAGAAAAAAATTCTCTAAATAAATAATAAATGAAAACACGTTATAACAATCATTCGTTCATTAGAAATTTGTTCTTCAGCATATTTTCGCTCATATTACAATAATATCGAAACTGGAGAAGATTTAAAAATTAAATCAACACATAGCTTATTACCCGACTACGGCAAAGCCAAAGGAGGGTTATGATTTTGACAGGCTATGTATGTATGTATGTATGTATGTATGTATGTATGTATGTATGTATGTTCATCTGTTCCCTCGTAACTTCTAAACCACTAATCAGAATTCGACAAATGACATATCATTAGAAGCGTCTTAATTGTCCGCTGGTTATAGGCTATATAGATTTTCACCAAATTCAATGTGGCGCCCTCTAGCGGACAAAATATACAGAGTAAAAAAATAAAGTTAAGCTAGATATGCCGTGTTTGGTATCATTTTAAAGCGCTTCACTTGTACATTTCGAATATATATATATTACTAGCATTTGCTTGTGACTTTACTTGCATTTATGGGCTAATTGCATATAATTCACATCTTTTCGTTCTTAATTTCTTTGGTACTTAGTAATCAGAATAAGACCACTGCAGTGCCATTAGAAGGGTCTTGATCTTGATATTCTGTTGGTTGTGAGCTATAAAGTTTGTCACCAAATTTACTATTATGCCCTCTAGCGGACAAAAAGTATAAAATAAAAATATATGTAATGTGTTTGGTATTACTTGAAAGAGCTTCACCAGTATTTATATGCTTATACATAATTACAAGACTGCTTTGAAGATGTTTAAAAAAAATGAGCGATAAGAGTAAAGCGCGGATCACGGGAACTGTAATGTAGAGCAGCGTGAACGTTAATAGAATAATTTAATGCACTAATGTAAACGACATAAGCTGGGAGTACCTCCACGCGGTGAAGGCGGAAACAGTTTGATAACTGGCTAAAACTCCCATAAAAATGTCCTCTGCATTATATGCCTTCGGGCTTATGTTGTTATATGTGCGTGTGTATCTATTTGCCTATTCGTTGTGACGTTGTGTACCCGGTAACGCAGGGAAGCAACCACAGCCATCCTACTTCGATACACTGTTTAAATTTTGTCGGATTAAATAAATAAAAATAATTTTGCTGGTATTGCACCAAAAGTACCAGGTTTATATAGTCTACGAAATAGCAGTAAAAGTTAGTAGTATAGTATAGTTAGTAAGTATAGAAATAAGAAGTAGTATAATAAGTATAGGTCTATAAACAAAAACAATTTAGTTTGAGTTAGGTTAGTAAATCTAGTGTAAATAAATAGAGCTATAAATATTAACATTTAGTTTCATTATTTTAGGTATAAAATAAAAGATTTTAAAAAATGGCTCCAGAGTAATGCTTCGTAGAAATTTGAATGTAAACCAGGGTTTAGTAAACGGAGCGATGGGAGTGGTGAAGGCCTTTGAATGGCCTGCTCTTCGGCGCGATCAGTTGGAACAGGGAGAACAGCCAAGCGCTGTTCTCATACAATTTGACGACGCATCCATAAAAGCCGATATTAACGGACTTGTCAGAATCGAGCCTTGCCTCACTGAATTTGACGGCTTGAGGGGGTCTGGGAAAATTCAGCGTAAAATGCTCCCGCTGATTCTTTCTTGGGGTTGTACTGTACATAAATTACAAGGTTGTACTCTGGATAAAGCAGTTATCGATCTAGGAAAGTCATTGTTTGCTAAAGGACAGGCCTATGTCGCTCTCAGTAGAGTCAAAACCATAGAGGGTTTGTTTATAAGTGCCTTGGATCATAATAAGTTGCTTAAAAATCCACATGACAGTCAATCGTTAGCAGAATTAGATAGATTAAGAAATCTTCCTAGGTCATCTTAATACATGAAACCTTCAATCTACATTACACATTTACACATTACACTAACGACCTCATCCACTAATCGGTCCATTACCCATTTGCTGCCATCGACGGATATGTGCGTCACTACTACCAAATACTGGAAGCGTCATACGTCAAAAAATAAAGTTAAGATAAATATGCCGTGTTTGGTATCATTCAAAAGCGCTTTACTTGTACATTTTGAATATATCTATATATTACTAGCATTTGCTTGTGACTTTACCTGTATTCATGGGGTACTTTTATACTTTTTCAGCGTAGTTTTTTGTCGTAGTTGGGTTTTAGTTTTTTTACTTTATCTTGTTTTAGAATATTAAATTTAATTCGATCATGATATGTAAAAATAACATAAATATATTCTAAACGTATTCAATGATAATATTTAGAATTTTTTTTATTTTTACTTTGCTAATAAAAAAGGAATTTTCTGAATAAATAACAAATGAAAACATATTAAAATAATCATTACTTAATTAATTTTTCGCTCTTTAGCCTTTTTTCTCGCAAGCAGAAATAAATGACGATATTGGAAATTATTGAAAACTTAAATCAACACGTAATTTATTTTAAAATATCAAGTTTTGCTCAGGTAAACATTATAAAGAAACGAATAATTTTACGAAATATGTACTATATATATATACATATATATATATTGGGACGCCAATACAATTAACTGATTTTTAATGGAAAAATTTCCGTAAATTCCAAAAAAATTTTCCATTTTTTCAGTGTTTTTTTGGAGGGGGGGAGAGAAATTAATGGAAATATTTCCGTTAAAAAACAGTAATTTCTACTGGCATTCCGATTACCAGTACAATTTCTGTGAAACTGTCCTTTTTTACAGTGAATGATACGTAAAAATAATATTTATATATTCTAATAATATTTTAATACTTTCTCTTTTACTTTATAAATAAAAAGGAATTCTCTAAATAAATAATACATGGAAACAAATCAAAACAATCATTCTTCCATTAAATTTTTTTTACTTCATCATATTTTCGCGCAGATTAAAAAAATAACGAAAACGGAGATGATTGAAGAATTAAATCAACACACAATTTATTTTTAAAATATCAAATTTTAAAACACATACGTCCTTCATTCACATCTGGCTGATGATTCATTTGCACAATTCTACTATTATTTCACTTCTTTTTCGAGTTAAATTTCACGCTACAAATAGAAATTTAACTCAAAAATCGAAATTGTTATTTCAACTTTCCAAATTTAATAGCGATTTTAATCCGCGTAGATTTCGTAATCTTATCAGCTGCTACGTTATTCGAGGAAACCAGTAATGAAATAGCTTTGCTCTGGTTTCTATCATCTCTTTCAGTTCAATTCTGGGTATTACTAACACGACCTTCGTTAGGTTATGTTTTGAATTTAGTTTTAAAATAACTTTTGCTGCGAATTTGGTATTTTTGACATCATTTACATACGGTTTCTGATTTTAATTAGAAAGACATGTGTGTGAAAGATAAAAGGTGAACAAATATATAATTTACTTGGATCGATGACAATGGATAAGTAATCCAGTGATATACTTGGATTTTTAATAAAATTACAAAATATTGTGTAATGTGTAAAAAGTGCATATTTTGATATAAAAGTGAATGTATACATAAACACACACGCATGAACTTTATATATATGTATATATAGCGAGAGTTTTATCACATAAAAAAATAAAATTTATATTAGAAATATTATAATGGACTATTTCACGATACTTAGATTAAAATATGCCATCCAAATAATAGAATAATAATAATGTCAATAAAATATGCCATAGTTGAGCGCAATTCAAAATTATGCAATAATTGGACGCTATTAAAATTTATGACATGGGTGAATGAGATTCATATTCATACCATAGTTGAACACGTAATGGTTAAACTCGAATCCAACCCGAAATATAAGATTTTGGATTGATTTCGAATTTAATTATTTTGTTTCCGAATGGTTTCAGATTGAAGAGTGTCTGATTCGATTCGGGTTTCAAGCACCCGAAAAATTTTTCGGCAGATTAAATCCGATATAGTTAGACTTGTAAAGTATTCTAGTTCAAATTATGTTTTGCTTTGGCATCGACCACTTTACATTAACAACGTCTGTATTTTATTTAACTGCCTTGAACCCTAAGGCTATTCTCACATAAGAAACACACATACCGGAAATACCTCAATTGATAAAGCATTAGACTCGTGATAGACTAGAATTTCGTCAATCGCTCAAATCGCAGAAATATCATGAATGCTAGTGACGTCTGTGTTTTATTTAACTGTCTTGAACCTTAAGGCTATTCTCGCATAAGAAAGACATAGGCCGAAAATACTTTAATCGATGTAGCATAAGACTCGTAATCAACTAGAATTTCGTCAATCGCTCAAATCGCAGAAAAAAATCATGAATGCTCAAATCTATCCTGTATACATAATCGCGAATAACGTTCATAGGTTACATTAAAATTTTTTTATCTGTCCGGTCAGGCACGGGAAAATTGCAAATATCATCAATTCGACGAGGGATAAAAAATCACAAATTTCACCATTCGGTCCGCAAAGATCATATATTGGTTTGGTTTGGTTTATTTTGTGGCGGCCGATTATATGCTCGCGGAATATAGATCCTAGATAGCGTGCCCTTCGTGGGGGTCTTTCTAAGAGATCCTAACCCGTATTAACGCAAAATTTCCGAAGGTTTGATGAAAGCCACGAAAACGCTGAACGGTTAGGCCAATGGCCGCGATTAGGTTCGAAATCAACGCCTCCCCTGTACCAGTTTCGGAGGCAGAAACTCTCTGCCACTGGTGGGACCGAAGATCATAGATACCGTAGTTGCCGGAAATTCAATAATTGCACATTTCGCAAGTCAGTTTCTGGGGAAAAAAATTGCATAGACTACTGGCATTTATTCTCGACAACACAGTCCTTTTCGTCTCTGTCCCATACTGTTTAAGGACCCCTAATATAGTCAGACAAAAAAATAATTAAAACAAAATACGGAGTGTTTCTAAATAAATATCGGGGTGTTTAATGCTTGATAGTATTTATTACATGTAACCAGTGTTCTCGCTGGGTTTTAAGAAACATTGGCAATTTGGCGAATAAAAAATAAGAGTCGGTAGCCAAATGAAAAAAAAAATCTTAGCAAAATAGATTTGGTGTGAAACTCTGAAAAATCTACCTTTAATATATCGTTTTGTATATATATTTTTTCAATGTATTCTAAAATACTATATTATCTGTCATTGCTTAGAAAATAGAAATTCTACTATGCACTACAAAAACTATTTCAAATATTTTTTAACGATAAATTGCTAAGACATTTTTATTATAATCTATAGAAAAAATTGATGATTGGCCATCGATACTTTGCAGTACGGTAAATGACATATTCAATGCCGCATTTCAGCAAAATTTTTCTCAATTTGGCGATTGATGCGAGTAGTTTTGATTGTAATTTCACAGACGCGTAGATAGTGGAACTGCCAACAAAGAAGCACTTATCGTATAGTTCTTTCTGTATCTTTGGCTGTCGTCAAACTGAATTGGTGTTAATCCAGCATCTAAATAAACAATAATGTAAATGACACAGTGTGATAGAAAATGAAAAGTGACATCAATCGTACAGTAACCTAGATAAGAATCTCAACAGTAACCACACAAAAAAAAGCAAAAATGTTCATTTACAATTTGGCGAGTCTCATTGCTCATCTTCTCACCAAATTAAGCATTTTGTCGTGATTTGGCCCAATGGTGAATGGCAGCAACAACAATGCATGTAACTTAAAATTATAATTAATGCGTAAAATGAAAGATCAACTCAAGCAGTTTTACCTACAAGCTTACAAGAGATCAATATGAGTACCTTTCGTCACACAGTACGCATCAAGTCGATAGCTCCGCTCTTCCCAAACGTTGATTAACAAAGAATTTCTATTAAGACGCTCACCCGATCTGACGCCATGTGACTTCTGACTGTGATGGTTCATAAAGGATCGTGTGTATTTATCTCCACAACCCGCTGACCATTGTTGTTGCAACAATGACTCCACAAACATTAATCAACGTTTGGGAAGAACTAAGTCATCGAATTGATGTGTGACGTGTAACGAAAGGTGCACATGTTGAACAACTGTAATCTTACAGGTAAAACTGTTTGAGCTGCTCTTTCATTTTATGTATTAATTATAATTTTATGTTTTGTGTAATAAATACTACCAAGCGTTAAAACCCCGATGTTCTTTCAGAAACACTCCTTATTTTATGCGCTTTTTATTGCGAATCTTTCTACATTTTTATTTAAAATTTTTGAAGAAGTGTTTATGTGCATTCAAATTTGCTAAATGTGAGGGAGGTTATTTAAAAAGTAATTTTTCCTTAATTTAGACCTAATTTTAGATTTACTTAAACAGTATGTCTATTATTTTAATTAAAATTCAATAAAATCACCGGCAATATAAATAGCTAAATTGAAAACATAAAATCCTTAAAACAATTTTATAAAGCGTTTCGAATTTTTCTAAAACCCTCATCAGTTATTTTAACGTATAAGTCAATCAGATTTTAAAAACCAACACATAGAAAAAATCACAGAAAGTTGCCAAAAAAGAAAAAAAGATTATAGTTAAATAAGACCGAATACTCAATTGGTATCGATGCAGCTTCATTAATTGCGAATGCATTTGTTTTCGAGAATCAGGCCTCCAAAAGATACAGCTCACGTTATTGTTACTGTTGATTTTGATTAAGAAGTAATTTTCAATTTTTTGGCAACTTGTTGGGATTTATTCTATGGGTTGTTTTTTTAAGATCTGATTGACTTATACGTTGAAATACCTGATGAGGGATTTAGAAAGAATTTGAAACGTCTAATGAAATTGTTTTAAGGCTTTTGTGGTTTCAATTTAGTTATTTGTATTGTCTGTGAGTTTAGTGAATTTTAATTAAAATGCATATTATCAAACGTAATCCAGTTGCTCATATCAAAGTATGTCTATCAGTTTATTGCGAGAATAATTATAGCAGTACCTGTCATATGTATCTTCAACTGTTTCCCCATTTACATATAAAAAAAAAAATTTTTGAATTTGAGAATCAAATTATCTAACATTTATACTTACATGTGCAAAACACATGTATTTGATCATTAACTTTTACCAACAAAAAGATTTCTTTTTTTAAATTCTGTAAATGTTCTTTCAAATTACTAAAAATGATGAAACTATTCCGAATTTCTTACACTTGCGAAATTTAATTTTTCATTTTTCCTATAGTGAGATTTTTGTTCGACATTTCAGTTTTAAAAGGGACTTTTGAAAGAAAGTTTTAGCATATAGATGTAATAAAATAACGTTAAAACTTTGTTCTTAAATATTTTTTTCCCTTATGCGGAAAAATGTTACTTTTAGGAATATATTTTTCGGTCAATATTTCAAAATGGAGTTTGAAATGGATTATGTTGCCAAGTATACAAATGTAAAAACAGCTTCTTTTATTACTTACCCATCATTCATAGTATAGAGTAATCTTACGATTATTTTGGAAAACGAAAAAAAAAATTGACGGAATTACACATTTCAGACGTTGGCGCTGAAGATTCCGAAAAACATATTAAAAAACAAAATTGTCGTCCGTCTGTCTCTGATAGAGACTTAAATTTTGGTGTGTATTTAGTATGTGATAATCAAAAGAAGCTTATTGAATACCAGTAACCTCGAGTATCCAGAACTATTTTTTTCGGACTCTCGAAACATTAATTCTGAAGAAAGATATATAAAGATTTTCGAATATTTTTTAATTTAATTAGTGGTTGTAAAAGGCAATAAAAATATAAATTATACATAAATAATGAAATCGATCTAATAAAGAGCTGATATTTATAATCCTTTTTTTTTCCACACTCTTCGACTTTTTCACGTTCCTCTATTTCATTCAAATTTCAATTCAAATATATATTTTAATTGGAAATGAGACACTTGTTTCAAGTCAGTCAACTATTAGTTAATAGGTTTATCATTTTTGGAGTTATAAGTATTTTTCTTTTATTATTTGATTATTAAGTCGACCTAAAAACTATAGCCATACTATAAAATTAAATTCCAATGTTGGCTTATCGTAAATGCCACATGCATTTGACATTAAATACATGTGTTTGCATATCATTACTGATTTTTAATTTGACGATTTATTTGTATTTTTATTAATCTTTTACTAATTTATTTGCTCTTTTCTTATTTAAAAAAAAAAAACATTATGGCAATCTATAATTTACGATTAGTTTGGTGATTTATATAATTTGTCGAAATGGGTCGATAGGATAATCAAGTAGTACCCGTGTAAATCCGTTCTAGAGCACTACTATGTACATTTTACTACTTACTTATTAATATTACTTTATTAATTATTCTAATAAAATTGCACAAGAATTTTAAAATTGTGTATTTTGAATTACAAAATTTAACAAATGTAAAAATATCTTTAAATAAAGATATCGAAACCTCTGCAGGGAATTAGGTATAACAAAAATGAAATGTGTGAAAAATGGTGACCGAGAAACTCAATCAGATGTATTTAACCGTGAACTACAGTCGAGTCTCTATATAACGAAACCACCGTTCCAGTAAAAAATTCGTTGTATAGAGAAATTCGATGTATAGAGAAAGATGTTAAAAATCGTATTTAATTTGTAAAATTTGAACAAATATTATTTTTGATTTTTTTGAATTAAGAATTTGAAATGTTTATAAGTAAATATTAACCCAATATTTTATTTCTTAATTATTTAAGCTGTTTCAAAAAAGAGAACAGACATTTATTTGAAAGCTTAATGAAAATCAAATAAAGAAGAATTGCATTAATTTCATACGAAGAAACATGTAATTTTTTGTTGTTTTGATTTTAAAATTGTTACGCTCTCAAAAAACTCAAATTTTAGCAAGGAATGACAAATTGTACTTAACATTTTCCTCCATTAGAAGACCTCTCTTATGTGCCCCTCATTGATTCTTCTCCTACATGTGTATCAATCCAATTGACACTGTTTTGAGAAGGATGTGGAAAGGTGTGAGGGAGATGGAATGAATTCGTTGGATTTAAAGAACAAGGAGAGAAGTAATGTTGAAAAAAAAAAAAAAAAAAAAAAAAAAAAAAAAAAAAAAAAAAACTTAGCACTGACGATGAATCAAAAGTAAGTGATGGAAAATTGATTCCATATGATTTCGAAGCTTTTTAAAACTGAATAAATGAGGGCCAATTTATGAAAAAAATCGTTATATGGAGATAGATATTTCGCTATGTAGAGACTGTTTTTAATGTAATCATGCGAAAAGAAGACCGTTCCTACTAACAACTCGTTTTATAGAGAAATTCGATGCATGGAGTTTCGTTATAGAGAGACTCGGCTGTAGTATAAATTTACAGAGAGTCTTGCTTTTTTTCTGTGTTTTTACAGAAATTGTTAACAGTGTAATATTCATTAAAGAGATAGAAAGAGGAAGAAAACCGTATCCAAAATATTATTTTCAGACAGAAATAGTAGTATTTCTTAAACGAGTCGTTGGGGGCATCCGTAATACTTACCCATCATATGTATGGATATATAATATATGAAAATAATACATTTGGAAAATATTTATAAAATGGATTACAATTCCAAAACAAAATTTAAACGTGTATTTATATTTTTATTGTGCGTAGTAATGCTGTATTAATGAGTTGCTGATGAATCTCTTTCGATAAATTATACAACACGCCTAACTACTCAAGTAGCACTGACTTGCAGAAAAAGAAACATCTTTATAACTCCAAAAATAATAATCTTATTAACTAACAATTTATTGCGTCGGATTAAGCGTCTCATTTCCAATTAAAATATATCTTTGAATTGAAATTTGAATGAAATACAGGGTCATGGAAAATCGAAGAATGTGGAAAACAGGATTACAGATATCTCGGCAACTAATAATTCGATCAATTTCCTTCTTTATGCAAAATTTGTGTTATTTTTATTGCCTTTTACGATCACTCCTTAAAATAAAAAATTTCGAAAATTTTTATATACCTTTCATCAAAATGAATTTTTCGAGAGTCCGAAAAAAATAGTTCCGAATAATCGAGGTTACTGATATGAAATAGGCTTCGTTCCATTCTTACATTCTAAGTACATACAAAATTTCAAGTCTCTATCTCAATTCGTTCGGGAGATAGAGCGTTTACAGACAGGCAGACGGACGGCAGTTTTTTTTTTCTAAAAATATGTTTTTCGAAATCTCCAGTGTCTAAAACGTGTAAATCCGTCAAAAAAAATTTTACGATTTTCAAAACGATTGCAAGACTTATCCTACACAACGTATGATGGGTAAGTAAAAAAAAAAAAAGAAAAGAAAAAGAAAGAGTGAAGGCATAACATTAAATAAGGAAATATTTCTCCATTTAAACGTATTATGTTTTTATAATGAGATTGTCAGTCAAATATTAATGAGTATAATTGAAACGATATCTGCTTACTTCTTTACATATAAAAGAAAAGAGTTTAAATTTTGAAACTAACAACGAAATCAAATTAACAGACATTTCTTGTTTACAGCTACAATGCGTTTGTTATTTGAACATTTGTTTCTGCTAGCAAAAAGAATTCTTTTTCACTGTTCCCTAAATTTAATTTCAAGACTGTAAAAATGTTGAAACAATTTTAAATATTTTACACTTGTGAAATTTAATTTTCTTTTTTCTCAAAAGTAAGATTTTTACTCGATATTTCAATTTAAAAAGAGCTTAGCAATTTTAAAAATAAATTCTAGCATAGGTATGTGAAAAATTAGGCTAAGTCTCTGTTTTATGAATTTTGCACAAATTCTATGTATTTTTTAATGCATTTTTGAAATAGAATTTAATCTTCTATATTAAAAATGAAGTATTTTGTAGATTACATTGTAAAGTGTGAAACATGACAATTATTATTATTATTATTATTTAGAAAAATGCATTAGGATTCTTCCTTTTAAAAATAAAATGTAATTTAACAAATTATAACGACAATTTGGGAACTAATATTTTCAAAGACTATATTTGAAACTTATTAATGATTTCTATATTTAGAAAAGCAATAATAAGATCATTTTTATTGTGATCACAACGTGGCTTACGTAATAAGAGAGTCCTATTAATATGCCTGAACATTTAGAGTTACGTTAATATTTCTGGGCCAGTTATAAACAAATATTAAGTGAAATTTCAGTTTAACAATTTTCGGTAATGTAAATTTTTAAATTTCTAAACATTGCACATTTTTAATTTTTACACCCTCATATACAGAAAAAAAATATTTTTAAATGCAACTTGTTTGAAACTTATATCGGAATTTGTCATTGAGTTATTATTATTATTATTATTATTATTATTATTTTGCAGTTTTTTAATACTTTTTTGTCATTGTAACAACAGAAGTATTTCATTTCTAGACATTAAGGGGGCTCAGGGGTTGATCGATACGGAAAAACATGTAAACAGAGCTCTCGCTTCAAGTCCATATAAAAACAGAAGTATTCAGTGTAATTAATTTAAACTTTCTGATATTTTAAAGGTATGTTTGTAGTCTTATAAAATTATAAAATGAAGTACTTCAATGTAATATAATAAGAAATATAGCACAATTTATGTAACACAATTTTCGAAAAATAATTGTGTGTTATATCACCAACACCAAGATATCTTAACGTTGAATTGACTTAAGAACTAATTTTTGCTTTAAAATGATCAGGAAACTTTACTCTATAGAATGAATTAAGGATATAACAATAACTTAAAAAAAACATTATGAAAAAACTCTTAAACTTAAAAATTTTAAAAGCCCCTAAAAAATACAACTTTTTTTCATTAAAAATACTCAAAATATTAAACTGTCTAAACTATATTAATTCATTTTATTGATATTGATGTTATATGCATGCAAAAAAAATTTAAGCCATTCCATCAAATAGTTTTTTTTTTTTTTAATCTTGGTGTTAGTCGTCAAAAATCAAGTTTTGAGGAAACACAAAAAAGTTGAAATTATATAGGTGCGGCTATGAAAGTGTTGATACATAAATGTTTATAACTCCGTTAAAAATGTAAATATTTTTATGCGGTTTTTTGCATTGAGTTAAGAATTAATTGAATAATCAAAATAGATCATTAAAAAAATCGATTTTTTGAAAAGTTTTCAAACCCTGAGTTCCCTTAAGCAGAAAACGAATAAAATAAAAAACAGAACTATTTTATATTTGGACATTAAACGTAGATCAATAAGAAAACAAATAAAATGAAATAAGTTGCGAAATTCAACCAAAGAAATCATTCAGATATACTTCAGATTTCCCAATTCTCTACCGAGGACAAAACTATTTTCCAAATAGTTAAAAAAGCTGCTTTTCCTGTTGCCGCAAATTGTTTTTTTCAAAATGACCAAATGATTGGAAGTCTTTCTTCGCTAATGTCAAGAAAAGTTCTGCATGTAAAAATAAGAAGATTGGCAGTATTACAGAGCAATGTTTTATTAACATGCTGAAGCAGACAATTTTAAAATCGAAGAATTCTTTTAACAGATGTTTAATGTTAAAGTTGGTAAAAATCATTCTATTAAGAAAGTCCCATAGCAGCAAAATCTATACATAGATATTTAATAATTTATTTAAAGGATATTACATTATTAACTCGCAGTGCGCTTACTGCATTTATTTTTTCAACTCAACTTTTATTTTCCAATTTTTATTCAAATGTTCATATTTTCTAGAGTTTTTTGTTTATATTTTAGAAAAAAATGTTTTAATTGTTGCCAAGTGTTAAAACAACGCAAAAAATGAATTCATTCAATTAAAAAATATATTTACACGCAACTATTAAAGATTGGAAAAAAAAACATTAAAATTAGAATTACATGTTTATGTGTTAAAAGTAGACAAGTCTTCAAAATAACGAAATAAATATTATATTTACACGTGAATATGAAAAGAAAAAACAAACTTTAAATTATAAATTCATGAATATGAGTTCAAAGCAAGAAATTGCGGAAATTACATCCTACTTAAAATAGCCGAATAATAATATTGCCAAACAGTTAAATTTAAAAATACAGTGGAGTCTCTCTATAACGAAACTCCATCCAATGAATTTCTCTATTTAACGAATTTTTAATAGGAACGGTTAATTTTTTTCATGAATACATTAAAAGTAATCTCCATATGACGAAATATATATCTCCATATAACGAATTTCTCTAAAATGTTCTATCATAAGTTCAGATAACACTTCAAATTATTTGTAGAATAATTTTTTTTCGTTGATTTTTGGTTTATGCTTCTTAGCTGCGTTCCTCTACCTTATCCCTCGTGTCCAAAAAAAGGCATTCACCCCCCCCCCCCAAGAAAAACATCTTTTTGCATGGTTACACTTGACTTTGTTTTAGCCAAGATGAGCATGCGTTCTTGAAAAAGATTGAAACATTTTCTTGCTAGTGGGGCGATTTGCAACTATCACAAAGCATCCTAAAAGATAAAACTATTCCATTATTACCTTTAAAATGGCGTTTGTTTCTTGGTTTGGATAGTAAGGGAGGAATAAGGGGGAATTGCAGAAAAAGTCGTTTTTCAGCAGGTTTTTATCTACCTAAATTAACTCTCATTACTTTTAGAGTATAGAGAGGATGTTTGCTGTTTGTGGTGACTCGGAGCATTTTTTGTTGTGAGGGATCATTTGAATGAAGAATTGTTACTAAATGTCATCTTTGCTGGTGTTATCTTCTACTGCATTTCCATAAAATCGCTTCTAGTTTAAACACAACTCTCTCTGATAAAGTAATAATTTTGAAAATAATCAATAAGACACTGGAAAAAAAAAGAAAGTGGCGAAAATGTTTGAGATTTTGAAAAAAATTCCCTTAAATATTTCAAAAACTTAACTAAACACCTCAAAAACACTTTTGTTTCAAAAATATGTTTTTGACATTCTCTATTCAACGAATTTTTTCTATATAACGAAATTTTTGTCTGAACGATGGATTTCGTTATATAGAGACTCGACTGTACATATTTATTCGAGACATTTATTTCACATTTCGCGATTTAACTATTATTGCCAATTCTGAGATTGGCCAAATAATAATATTTTCTTTCTGACTGCAAAAATACTCGTATGTGAATATTAATACGAGAACAAAAACTTTGGTGAAAATTACGTCAGATTTAAAATGATACATTTTAAATGTCTTATTTAATACAAATTTCTTATAGCGTTGTTTCTTATAGTATTGTTAGACAAAGAGAAATTTACTTTGTTCATTTTATATTAGATTTTTTTTTTCAAATGCTTAATTGATCTTATTTAACCAAACTACCATTAGATGTCCTAACAGCAGCTGAATCGGCTTTAAATTCTTCAAGCAAAGGAAAACCCGTTTACAAGTAAATTGCCCCTGGTTTTTTAATTATATTTAAACTTTCATAATGTTTTTATAATCGATCAAATTAGCGTGTATTTGGAGTTTCCAGCCTGAGAAAGGGGGTTCCAAGAGTAGCGTGCAGAGAAGGGTTCCTTTGTAGATAAAAATATGGTAACCCTGTAAGTTTCCTTCAAATGTTAATAAATGTTGTCTTCGGTATGAAAGAATATTAACCATTACCATTTACAAAAAGAATTAACAACATTATTTCATTTTTTTATTATTATTGCATAACTTATTGTAAACATGACTTTTACAAAAAAGAAAAAAGAAATATATATATATATACTTATTAAATTTTGCATTTAAAAAAATATACTTCAAGATATTTATTTTTCTTTTTAGACGCAAAATCTATAAATTTATAATTAAAATGAATTTAATCTACTGAACATTTTTAATCAAAAAATCAAATTACAAATACAGTATTTGATATCAGATTTTAAAATGATTACAAAAAATAATCTTTGTGGAGCAACCAATTTTGAAGAGACGTTTCCCGAAAAAAGGCAATAATTTCATCATATATATTAAATAAGTTTGACGCTTTTAAATTATAATTCGAAAACTACTCGGAAGAAATATTTGGAATCGAGAATTCGCATAAAGAACGATTTAATAAATATAAATCTATCAAAAGAGAATGTAGTTTGTAATTAATATTTATTACCGAATATTAACTTCATAGTTCAAATTAAATTTTTTTTATTACAAATTAAATGTATTTATGTTTGAGATTTTTTGCATTATAACCACAGAATAAGTTATTACATTAGGATTATAATTTCAGGAGATATTAATAAACGTGATTTAACACTGGAATCGCTAATTTTTGAATGTGTATAATTCAAAAATGTATCATCCAAATGATTTTAAAATTTCGTTTCTAGGCATAGTTTGAATCGGAGGTGTGAAACATACTGTCAAAATTGGATGCTGCCATTGAAAAAGAGCGAAGTTTGAGCTGGTTTTGATTTGTAGATGGCCTTCCTATGTAAATTTTGTTTACATCATTTAAAAATAGACCATATTTCTAATTGCTTGTACTATTAACTTTCTTCTTTTATGATTAGTTGTAGAGTTAGAAAGGGGTATTTATTTTTTTCCCACGACCGAAAATTATTGCAATAACAACCTTCTCCCTTTTCTTCGCCATTTATACTTTTAAAAACTAAAGTTTGAATTTTTCAAAATGGCAACGAAATCAAATTAATTTATATTTCTTAGATACATGTGCGATGCGTTTCTTTTTTCAGAATTTATTTTTGTTCGAAAAAAGAAAAAGAAAGAAAGAAAAGAAAAGGAAATTCTGTAAATTTAATTCCAGATACTAAAAATGAAATTTTGGAACTATTTTAAATTTCTTATATTTGAGAAATTTAATTGTAGGTAAGATTTTTTTTTTCGACATTTTCCAATTAAAGAAAAAAAAAAAATGCGTTTTATCATGTCTTTTAAAAAAAAAAAAAAAATAAGTTAAATGTTTGTTCTTTAGATTTCGTTCAAATTTTACAGAAAAAATTATTTTTTCTGAATTTTCTTTTTCGTTTTTAAAAATTGAATATGTGACAAATTAAGTCTTACAAATAGACGAAATGAGAAATCTCTGCTTTGTCTCATATTCCTAAAACTATAAATTGCTTTGAGATCCACAAGTGATTACGTCACTATAAGTTTAATAATGGAACGATAAATGAGATTTTTTTCAACGCTAACAAAAATTATGCATTGCCTTTTTCAAAAAAGCAATTATCAATTATATTTGACATTTAACATTTACTTTAAATTATTTCAAACATGTGAAATAAAAGGGGGGGGGGGTTTCATACATTAAATTTGTCACTTTAAAAAATATATTTTAGGTGCATTTTTATTATTTATTTGTTTATTTAACTTTTCAATTGGTAACAAAATCAATTTGACTAACATTTCTTATTTACACATGTAACATACTTTCCCTAAACATTTTTTTTCTACCAGCAAAAATATTTTTTTTTTTCACGATTCAATAAATTACATTTTGCGATTTTAAAAATTTCGAAACTATTTTTTTTTAATGTACACCAGAAAAATTCAATTTTCCATTTGTTTTAAGTGAAATTTTTATTCGACATTTTAAAAAACTTTTCTGTATATTAAAAAATAATAATAATAGTTATTTTTGTTATTTAAATTTCGCTCAAATTCTGTAAAGAAAACGTACTTAGTTTTTTTTTTTTTTTTAATTTTCAAGTAAAATTTGTTATTTTACATTTCAATTTCTAATGAGTTAAAAATTATCTCTGTCAAGCGTGCGAAATATGAAATATCTTCTTTTGCTTTTATCCCGAAACTGAAAAATACATTAGGATGCATTTCAGAAGATTAAGTCTCAGTAAGCTCCTTAATGAAACGGTAAAGAATTCATTTATTTGTGAAAGAATATTATATGTTGTCATTTATAAATAACATTATGTTGCAATTACTGACGATATTTGACATTTAATGTCTATTATAAATTATTGCAAACGTGTTTGTATCAAACGATATTTTCCCTTTGCATACGTTAACTTTTGCCTTTTTAAGGAGAAATTTAAGGAGTATTTTGTTTTTGCTTTTAACTTTTTAATATTAAATTCAAAAAATATTATAAATTAGAAAAAACACGGATTTGCTCGAGTAAGCAAAAAAAAATCTGTAATTTTACAGGTCTAAATTTATAGAACACACGTGCTAAAATTTGGCTGCGTACTAAACTTTTACCTGCATACTGTACAGAAAAAGATGTAAATCTACAAAATTAGCTTTTGTACAGCTAGATAAAGACGTAGCTTTGTGAAAATAAATAAATAAATAAATAAATAAAAATATTAAAATAAAATAAAAAAAAATAGCAAAATTATAGTAACCTTGCTAAAATTTTATTTGTAACCTGGGTTGCAACTACATGAAAAGCTCTATGCATCCAAGTTTCCTAAAAAATCTTATTAACTTTTTTAATTTCCAGTGCAAACATGTATCTTTACATGAGTTTATACTGGTCTCGTTTCATTAAAAGTTCTAGAAATCCCAGTTTCCAAGAAACTTATTAGTAATTTCACAGTTTTGTTTTTTACACTGTGTCATTGCTGAAGTATCCAAAATGGTAGTTACGGAAAAAAAGCTGTATTTTACAGTTTGGTGTTCCTGCTTCTAACACAGTTGCTGTAAAATTTACAAATTGTTGTCGTTAGAATTGATCATTTCTGGGAAAAATCGCATTTATAAAGCGGTGATGCTCGTGACACAAGAAACGCAATTTTTAATTCAATTGTTGCTTGAATTCCCTTTCACAGCTCGGTGCTTTAATTCGATTTCCCAGCATCGATGCTTGAAAGATTACAGCATAAAGTGCAGAAAAATCACTGTACTTTACAACAAAAGCTACTAATAGCACGATTGTCAACACTGCTGCTGTAAAAATTACAAGTGGTTGATTTTTAAAATGCTCCAGAATTTATCAAGTCTGGGGAAAGTTACGATGGTATTGCGTGATGCACATGAGAGGACTTCGATTTTTGCTTCACTTGTTGATCGATTTCACTTTCTCAACGTCGTTGCTTCGATTTTACAGCATCTTACAACTTTAAGTACAGAAAAAGTCACTATGCTTTATAACAAAAGATACTGGCACCACGACTATCAAAACAATTGCTATAAAATTTACAAGCTACTGCCTTTAACACTGCTTTAAAATTTCCCAAATCTGGGGAAAGTCACATTTGTATTGGCTGCGAGATGCACGTGACAGAAAGACTTCAATTTCTACTCCCTTTATTGAACGAATTCGTTTTCACAGCGTTGATGCTTCAGCTTGATTTCATAGAATCTATGATAGAAAAATTACGACATAAACTTATTAATGCAGATTCAAGATCGCCAATCGCCACGTGGCGATTAAATTTTTTAACTTGGCGGCTAGTTTTTGGTGTCTAAGTCGTCATCTGTTCTCAAATTTTGTATTTCACTCGTAATCATTTGACAAAAATTGCATTTTTTCGCAATCCACTGTCACAAATTGTATGTTTTTTAGCGATCCTCTAACCAAAATCGCGTTTTTTTTTTTTTCACGATCATTTGACGAAAAGCAGGTTTTTTTCGCGATTTCTTTTATTAAAATCGTGATGTTTTTTGCAATCTTTTGATAAAATTAATTTTTCTTCTGCGATCTTTTAACGAAAATCGCGTTGTTTCTAAACTTTTCTTATAAATTAAGTCTTGGTGGCGACTGGAATATTTGGGTTTAAGAGCCACTGGCCCCTTTCAATTTTTTAAGGGTTTGCACTTATACATAAAGTGCAGAAAAAGAACTCACTGTACTTTATAACAAAAGGTTCTGGCACTCCGATTACCAATGCAGTTGCTGTAAAATTTACAAACTGCTCTATTTAAAAGTACCGTAAAATTTCTCAAGTCTGGGGCATGTCGCGTTGTTATTTGTTATGCGCTGCACGTGACAGAAACGATTCATTTTTAACACTTTTCAACAAAGCTGATAAGTGTTTATGATTTCGGTTTGTCTGTCCGTCTGCCCACGCTCTAACTCCCGTAATAGTCCAGGCATTACGTGCTTAAAAAAGACAAATAAATGCAAGTTTTGGTGTAGTTTTGATTTCTGGCTCCCTTTATGTTTTTTGGGTCGCTGAACACGAATCTGGCATTATCCAACAAAATTTCTCCCCGGAAACACTTTTTTTGGCAAAAAACGTGGCTTTTTTTCGTTTTTTCTAAATAACTTCAAAATTATGCATTTTACATAAAAGTCATCAATACATAAATTAAAGAGCACAAAATTTCCTACATTTTATGTATTTAAAGTTTTTTCTCTGATCAATGGTTTAGCCGTGAGAGAGCCACAAAAATGGACGTGAAAAGCAAAAAATTCTGAAAAACGTGAATTGCAGCACCGTACGTCGATGGAACATGAAAAACAACCATTTTACGCAAATTTTCTCCACTTAATAATACTAAATATATTATTATTGACTATATTTTATTAATCTGATTTCATTGTTTCTTTCATAACTAAAAAATAAATAAAAATGAGCATATTTGTGATAAAAAACTTCATTCGCTATTATAAAATAATAATAGTAATAATTTCTTAATTTAACTTTTAAATAATGTAAATAAAATAACTAACACAGGCTTTAACATATAAAAGCTGACACGGATTCCAGTTCTTAAAGTTCTCGAAGTTCAAAATGGGGGTGTGACAGTAAAAAAAATCCGGAAAATAGGAATTATGGCACTGTCCATTAGATTTAACATGAAAACTGACCATTTTTCGCAAAGATGGACTTTAAATGATACTGAAGATATTATGATCGACTATATTTTACAATGAAGTTGCGAACAATAAAACCGACGACTCATTATGAATTATTATTTAATTATAAATAATTATGTACATTAGTAAGTGCATTTACTTAAAAAAACAAAGTACTATTTCCGCTTTTTTTATTTGAGGGTTCCTGCTTTTCACCAACATTTACAAAATAGAAAATAGACGAATGGAATTAGTGGGTGTTTTTATAACTATTAATATTATAAATAAAAGTTTTTTTAATAGTAAATATTTGATACCTTGCGGCATGATTATGTCCCCTTCCATTGGGACCTCTGATTCATTGTGTGGGCAATCCATTTCCAGATCGGTTTCAAAGTCTAGCTCATCCTCTTCGTCTTGACACACAACTGAAATGTTGTTGCAGTTTCCCGAAGCAAATCATCTATCTGATATCTTCGCAAATAATTTTTGATGCTGCTTCAACCACTCGCAGCCTCTCATCTCGATCAGATTTACATGTTTACTGATACCATGCATTAATCAGTATCTTCACTCCTATATTCTTGAAACACACAATGGACTTTTTTTTCTGATTCTTTTTGATCAGTATGTCGTCTCCATATCTCTCAATGAGGTTAAACTTTACAGTTCCCATATCAGGTTGATAACTCCCAGTAACCTGTTTCATTAGCTCTTCCATGGGGAATTGACACTCGTCATCATGATTTTCAAGGTAATCGTAATATGCTTTGCATTGCTCTGTCGATTGCCTCGGCAAATGGACCACGTTTCTACTGTTCTTGGACCTTCGGCCTCCCATAAATATATTTAAAACATTTTATGTGGTATTGAGCATTTGCTGCGATCAAATCATTCACTGGTTCGATGCGCTGAATTATAGCCTGCCCAAAATCATCATTGCGAGCTCTTGCTGCTATCAGAATTGTACTTTTGAATCCCATGTGTCGCACACTATATACAATATTGCATTCGCTTGGTGGATTTTTCGCTTGTGTTGCGATGAACTCTATCGAAATGCACAGTTCATATATAAAACAATTAGTTCGAAAATTAAACTGAGGAGTTGATGATCTTTAAATTTGAGAAGTGCTAGCACTTTGTTCCTCAATCTTCTTCAGATAAGCAGTAATCATCCGTTCATTTAAGTATGCTTTTCTACACTTAACATGCACATCTACTGAGATTTTTCCCCTTTAGGAAAACTGCCTTTCCATCCTTTCTTTCTGTATTTGCCTTGATTAACGCTGCAATACTTCGACTAACTTTCACTGACCCATCTTCTAAAGGAAAGTCACAAATAAAACTCAGCGATATTGCGCAAAATCATTTTAGATGTTCACTATATTCACGAAGACTCAAACAGTGAATTACTAAATTATAAGTAAGCAGTTGCATATAGAAACTGAGAGAATGTGTCCTCCTGATAAGCTAGTGATCTGTGCGACGTATATTTCTAACAGAGGCGAGACTGGTGGAAAAGGGGGGTGGGTAGTATTCCACTGAACGTGGACATGGGATGCGGGGGGTGGGCGCTTGACCAACGTTATTTCATACTTGCACCCTTTCAATCAAGGGGGAAAGTGCAGATGGGATCAGTTAAAGCCTGTTTTAGTTATTTTATTTAGATTATTTAAATGTCAAATTAAGAAATTATTACTATTATTATTTTATAATAACAAATGAAGATTTTACTCACAGATATGCTCATTTTTAATTATTTTTTAGTTATGAAAGAAACAATGAACATCAGATTAATAAAATATAGTCAATAATAATATATTTAGTATTATTAAGCGGGAAAAATTTGAGTTAAATGGTTGTTTTTCAAATTTCATCGATGTACGGTGCTGTAATTCACGTTTTTCAGAATTTTTTGCTTTTCACGCCTATTTTTGCGGCTCTCTCACGGCAAAACCATTGATCAGAGAAAAAAACTTTTAGTACATAAAATGTCAGAAATTTTGTGCTCTTTAATTTATGTATTGATGACTTTTATGTAAAATTCATAATTTTGAAGTTATTTAGAAAAAACGAAAAAAGCCACGTTTTTTGCAGGTTTTTTGCCAAAAAAACGTGTTTCCGGGGAAAAATTTTGTTGGATAATGCCAGATTCGTGTTAAGCGACCCAAAAATCAAAACTACACCAAAACTTGCATTTATTTTTTACCAAATGCCTGGACTATAAATATACTCGGCTTTTCATGCAGTTGGTATGCCTTATTTTGGTAAGTTTGGTATTGTATATGAAGTATCCCTTACGAAAAAGGCTTTTAGATTTCTAAAGAAAAAATTTTATAGAATGCTGTAGAATTATGGCCCGTTTTTCTATAAGCTAATTTATAAGCTATAAAAATATCTGCAGAAATTTAATAGAAATGTCTGTAGAGCAGAAGTTTCTATTAAACTTCTGTTGAACACTTCCTCTCTACAGACATTTCTATAGAATTTCAACAGATATTTCTATAGCTTTTAAACTAAGCTTATAGAAAAACGGGCCATAATTCTATAGCATTCTAATAAACTTTTTCTATCGAATTCTAAAAGCTTTTTTCGTAAGGGATGTGAGATAAATAGTTCACATACAGTGGCACTCAAAAGAATTCCACTACATTATGGCCTATGAAAAAAATCGTTTGTAGATTATTTTAATGACATTAGGCTATTGCAGATGCATTGAAACTGACATAAATCACTGAATTTTACTACAAGTACGTTAGAACAGAACGTTCATAACATTTTTAATCCATTTACAGGGACACACAACAGAAATAGGTTACAAAAATGTCTTTGAATAATGATTACTGGAAATGCAATTTCGTTTACGGCATTAGCTTTTAAATTTAACTGTTTTATAAGTGCGTCTAAAAATTATATAAATACGTAAAGACTATAGTCGTCAACTGATCCATCCGTCTGTCTGCCTGCATTTAACAATACAAAAACTACCCAACTGAATCGTTTGAAATTTCAAATATATATTTGTTGCAGAAATTCGTTCAATTATTTCAAAATTTAGTAAAATGAGATATGTAGTTTAAATGCAGGGACATCTAAAGTATTCAGTTATATTACAGGCGGTGGGAAAAATAGTTTCAAGTGCTTTTTTAATGACATTACACCCGTGTCGTTGGCAAACACAATGAAATTAATTTGCATGTATGAAGGGCACTAAAATATGCATTTTGTAGAATACGCATCACAAAGATTACTTATTATTCATTTACATGACTACAAAAAGAATTCCGTTACATAATATAGGGATGGCACATTATTTGTAGAATTAATTAATTTTGTTAAACTGTTTCTCGTGTAATAAAATTGATATAAATTGATATACTTTACTTAGGTTTACTGCACGCTACTTCCTGTATAGTAAAAAATACGTTTACATATTGTTGAATAAGATATAATATTTTAACTTATTAAACGGTTCAATTCTGTTACATTATTCTAAATGTGTTGGAAAGTGTTTCATAATCTATGCTTGACGCATGATTTTCAATTCTCGTTTCTTTACTTTTTGATTGAATTTGTTTTCACAGAATTATTGCTTGTATATTTGCATCATAATATGCAGAAAAAAAATCCCTTTTTTTCAGTGTTTGCTTATTTTAATTAGAGAAAATTATACCTGTTACGGATAATTGAAAAACTACTATTTAAACCCCAGTTTAAATAAACATTATTCTTATTCCACATTGGGCAAACATGAAACTTAAATCAATAAAAAAAAAGTAAAATTAACTCAATTGAATGTTAATTTAAAATGTATTTTGAAGGTTTTCTGATTTTTCTGATCCGTTTTTGAAAAGTATATATTTATATCTTAATTACAATTCCAAATTTCAAACTTCTATAATGACTGTGTCACAAAAACCGCAATTTTGAAACTTTTTGTTGTTGTTGTTGTTGTTGCATACTTTAAAATTTATGAACTTTTAAAAATTTATTCTATGAGTGGATTTACAGAAATGATCGCTATGTTAACTTTAAATTTTTTTATCGAAAAAATTTAGATAAATTACAGTTTTGAAGAGTTTTCCATTCACATTTAACCCTATTAATTCTCTATTTGTTTTTCTTTTGAAGCAATACTTAACGAGCATTGAAATCTTAAAAATAACTAGCACTCCAAATTGCTAGCTCAGCAGCCTAACAAAAAATCGGATTTTTGGACAGGTTTAACTTTTCCACCGTTTTAAATTTCAAATTTTGTAAAAACTGTTCTGTACTAACAATTATGTCTTACAAATTATTACAAATAACATGCATGTAAAGTTTAAAGTTTCTGTCCTTGAAAGTTCTAAAAAACAGTAATTTAAAACGTTTTTCGCTCATTTCACATTTATGAATTTCGAAGTTTTTAACAATTGTTTATTATTGTACGCCTACTTCTTTAAAATAACAACTATAATAAACTTCGTCATTTATAAATATCAAAGTTATCAAATTTTAAGCTTTTAACCAGAACAAACATAATTAAGTCGTTATTTAAAACTTTTAAGCTTATTTCATACTTTTAAATTTCGATTATTTTTAAGAAAACGGTCTAAGCAAGTATTTATATTTTTAAAATAAACACCATGCAGAGTTTCAAGCTTCCAAACCAAGTACCAACTCTATCACATAAATCGCAGTTTTAGAATTTTTTTTCACTATAGCACCCTTAAAATTTTGGGGTTTTCGGTTAACTGTTCTGGGCAAGCATTTACATCTTTTAAAAAGAATCCATATCAAATTTTAAGTTTCTAATCCCAATAATTCCAAATAAGACGAAATTTAGAAAATTTTTAGAAAGTTTTCCGTTCATTTTTAGAAACTGTTCATAACAAGTTTTTACTTCTTAACACTAACTACGGCACCAAATTAAAAAAATTTAGTCCCATTGTTTAAAAAATGTTGTGAATCCTTTTGCATTATATGCTATAATTTTTTTAGCATTGATGCTATGAAATCAAATTCGAGCACCGATGCTATGAAATCAAATTCAAGCATCGATTCCTTGAAAACGAATTCAAGCACCGATTCTTTGAAATCAAATTCAAGCACCGATTCTATGAAACCGATTTCAAACAGCAAGTAGGGTAAAAATCATATTCTTCCTGACATGTTCACCACGCTTGCTATAGCAGCGCAACTTTCCTCAGACTCGAGGAATTTTACAGCACATTTAATGACAACAGTTTGCAAATTTCATTGTAATTGTATTGGCAGCCAGAGTGCCAGCCCCTTTTGTTGTAGAATTAATTGATTTTTCCTGAACTTTACGCTGTATCTTTTCAAGCACTGATACGTTAAAACCGAATTCAAGCAATAGTCGAAGTTAAAATCTAATTCTTTCTCTCGCCTGAACCATGCAGCCAATAGTACTGCGGTTTCCCCTAGATTTGAGTAATTTTACTGCTTTCTTAAAAACAGAAACTTGTAAGTTTTTACTGCGACTGTGTTGACAACTCCTTTTGTAGTAAAATAATTTCCTAAGACTTGACAAATTTTACAGCAATCTTAAGGATAACAACCTGTAAATTTTACAGTAATTGTATTAACAGTTGAGGTACCATCACCATTTGTTGTAAAATTCAATGATTTTTCCTGAATTTTATGTTGTACCTTTCCAAACACCGATGCTGTAAAATCAGTTTCAAACAATAATTGAAGAAAGAATCTAATTCTTTCTGTCATCTGCAACATGCGACAAATAGCAACACAGCTTTTCCCAGTTGAGAAATTTTACAGCTCTTTTAACGGCAGTATCTTGTAAATTTTACAGCAACTTCTTGGCAATATTTTTTGTTATAAAATACAGAATTCTCTTTCTAGTGCAAAATATCGAAAAAATCAAAATTTCAGAATATTTTTTGCTTTTGCATACCCTTCAAATTTGTTGCAAAGTTCTTTGATTGTCGTACGGATTGTATAAAATATAGCGCGCATTAGAGCAATGTTGATCATCAGCATTTTGCAAACATTAATTTTGAAACTGGTTCAAAAAACTGTAAAAAAAAAAAAAACTGTAAAGTTGCTAAACTTTTTGGGGAAACAGGGGTTGCTAAATCGTTTTACGTAACGGTTTCCGCAATTCAGTTTATTCAAAATTTATGCAACTTTATACGGTTACGGGAAATTCGCTGTTACCGTTACTAAAAATGTTCTAGAAATTCTAGTTTCCTTCAAAAAGTATAATATTTTTACAGATTTTTTTTTTTTTTTTTTTTTTTTTTTTACAGTGTAGCGCCCAAAAATACCAATTACAAACAAACACATAAACACACAAAATATAATTATTTATAATACTGGTATAACTTCATATTTTGATTATTTTAATGTCCTAGATATCTTTATTTTAAAATTCGGGTTGAAAAAAAAGATATATGGAACTATACCATAGAAATAATTACAAAACATTCTTCAAATGCCATATAAAAAATAAACTTTAAGGAACTTTTTTTAATGTATACTGCCTTATATTGGACTAGCGTTGATCGCTAACATTTTGCCAATTTTTTTTTTTTTTTTTAATCGATTTGGTTGTTTTAAAGTTTCTCCTAGAAGCAAACAAACACACAAACTAACGTTACTTGTTTATGATATCAATATATTTTTATATTTTGAATGTCCTAAATATTTTTATCTCAAAAAAGAAATTGAAAACAATATTTAATATCAGCCATAGAAATAGTTACAAAACATTCTGTAAGATACAAGTAAAAAAATAATTTTAAATAAACTTTTTTAGAATATTTAAGGTAATTGGATTACAATTATAAATTGAGAACTTGAAAAAGATAAAAAGTGACAGATTAAGATTTAAAATAGAATCTCCTGAACTGTTGAGTTTTTTCAATGAGATGACCTGTCAGTTTGTTACTAATGTAATTATAGTAAAATACCCATTGAAGCTGTGTTAATTGTAAGATCTGCTTCACTTTCTATTTATTTCTCTATTTGCATGTAAAAAAAGTTTGCATTTTTAGAGTGACAACGAAATCAAATTACCGGACATTTCTCGCTTACAAATACAACATAGTTCCTGTTTGAACATTTATTTCTGACAATAAAAAGAATACTTTTTCACTGTTCTGTAAATTTAATTTCGATGTTCTAAAAATGTCGGAACTATTTTAAATTTCTTACAAATGCGAAATTTGATTTTCTATTTTTGTTCAAATTGAGATTTTCGTTCGGCATTTCAATTTTAAAAAGAAACTTTTAAAATAGGTTTTATCTATAAAAAAGAAGTTTAACTTAAAACTTTGATCTTCACATATTGTTCACATGCTATAGAAAAAAGTTACTTTTCTGAGTGTATTTTGAGATTTTTTTTAGATATTATTTTGCATATTTATATAAAAAAAAAGATTTCAGTGATGATATCTTTCCAATATGTGAAGATAAAACAGCTTTTTTTATCTGATAATCTATATATTAAGAAAAGATTGCGAGATTGTCTGCATAACCTCTCTTATCAAAATCAAGGTTATTTTCTTGGCAAAAGAACTTTCTGTATTGCCATTTACCAAAAGAAATTTTCAACAACGCTTTCTTTTTACTTTTTATTATAAGTTACTGTAAATGTGTTCGAACTAAAATATGTTTCCTTTTATATACGGAAAAAAAGTTGCTTTTATAAAATTCAATCATTTCTGTAAATTCAGTTTTTTTTTTTTCGAACTTTATATTGTATCTGTTTAAACACCGAAGCTGTAAAATCTATTCAAAGCAACAAATAAAATAAAAATCTAATTCTTTCTGTCGTCTGTCCCACGTGACCAATAGCAGAGTGGCTTTTACCAGACTTGAGAAATTTTTCATATCTTTTAAAGGAAGCAACAGGTAAATTTTACAGCGACTTATTAGCTGCACCTTTAGTTGAAAAATACACAATTTTCTTGAATTTTCTTGAATTTACAGAATTTGATGCACAATATCACAGAAATTGAAATTTTAGAATATTTTTTTTCTCCTACTTCCCTTTCGGAGTGTTGCAAAATTCTTTGATTTTAATACTCATATAAAAAATAGCGTTTGCTGAAGAAAAATTCGTCATCAGTCTCATGACAGCATTAATTTTGGAATTGATTCGGTAGTTTTGAAAACTACTCAGTACCATCAAACAAACATATAAACACACAAACAAACATTGTTTCCTTATAATATTTTGTATAACTTTACATTTTGATTGTTTCTAATGTCGCAAATATCTTCATTTTAAAAATCATATAGAAAAAAATACATTTGGAATATCAGCCACAGAAATAGCTACAAAACATTATTTAAAAGCCATTTAAAAATTAATTTTAAAAGAACTTTTTAAAAAAAAATGTGTGTAACCTATATTGGACCAAAGTTGGTCATTAACATTTTGCCAAAATCATTTTTGAAATCTATTTGGTAGTTTCAAAAATATTACATATACAAACAAACAAACATTAATTCTTTATGATATTAATTATACATTTATATCTTGAATGCTTCTAATATTCCTAAATATTTTTATTTCAAAAATGAAATTGAAAACAACATTTTAAATCACCCATAGAAATAACTATAAAATATTCTTTAAGAGACGAGTTAAAAAATAATTTTAAGAGAAGCTGTTTAAGAAAATGTAATGTAATTGGATTACAATTATAAAATGAGATCGAGAAAAAGTGAGAGAGTGACATTTAAAATAGAATCTTCGTTAATAATAAGCCTTTCAAGTTTTTTTCAATGAGATTAACTATCAACTTGTTACTGATGCAATTATAGTAAAATACCCATTGGAGCTTTGTTAATTGTATGATCTGATTGACTTTCTATTTATTTCTATATTTACATGTAAAAAAGTTTGAATTTTTAGACTGACAGCGAAATCAAATTACCGGACATTTCTCTCTTACAGATACAATACAGTTCCTGTTTGAACATTTATTTCTGACAGTAAAAAGAATATTTTTTCACTGTTCTGTAAATTTAATTTCGATGTACTAAAAATGTCGGAAGTATTTTAAATTTCTTACAAATGCGAAATTTGATTTTCTATTTTTATCAAAGTGAGATTTTCATTCGGCATTTCAATTTAAAAAAGAAACTTTTAAAATAAGTTTTATCATATCTATAAAAAAAAAGTTTTACTTAAATCTTTGATCTTCACATTTTGTTCACATGCTATGGAAAAAAATTACTTTTCTGAGTATCTTTTGACATTTTAGATATTTGTAAAATAAAGTATGTCAGTGATGATATCTTTCCAATATGAGAATATAAAATAGTTTTTTTTTATCTAATGAGCTGCATTAAGAAAAGATGGCGAGATTGTCTGCATCAAAATGTAATCAAAGTTATTTTCATTGCAAAAGGACTTTCTGTATTCCCATTTACAAAAAGAAATTTTCAACAACAATTTCTTTTTACTTTTACCTACCCATCATGCGTATAATAATCGTTTTTGAAATACGAAGAAAAAAAATTGACTGATTTACTCGCTTCAGACACTGAAGATTCCGAAAAGCATATTTTTCGATAAAAAAAAAAAGGCCGTCCTTCTGTCTGGGTATCTGTCTGTAAACGCTCTGTATCCTGAATGAATTGAGATATAGATCAGAAATTTGGTGTGCAATTAGTATGGAATAATGGGAAGAAGCCTATTTTATAACAGTAGCCTCAATTATCCGGAACTACATTTTTCGGACTCTCGAAATGTTCGTTCTGATGAAAGGTATATAAATTTTTTTGAATTTTGTTATTGTAAGGAGTGGATGTAAAAGGCCATAAAATAACACAAATTTTGCATAAAGAACGAAGTCGATAGAATAATTAGTTGCCGAGATATTTGTAATCCTATTTTCCATACTCTTCGATTTTTCTAAACCTTGTTTTTCATTCAAATTTCAATTCAAAGATATATTTTAATTGGATATGAAATGCTTAATCCTTCGCAGTAAACTGTTAGTTAATATGATTTTTATTTTTGGAGTTATAAAAATATTTCTTTTATGCAATTCGGTATTACTTGAATAGTTTGGCGCTTTATATAATTTGTTGAAATTGGATCATCAGCAATTCATTAGGAGCATTACTACCCTAATAGCATGTATGGTCACAGTGACGTCACTGTGAGTCACTTTGGTCACATCACAGCTGAAACCAAAATGCCAGCACTCAGTGACGTCACATTGTGACTTTCTTAAAAATCTTTAGAAATTTATAAATATCCTTCAAAACATGTTATTTATTTTAAAAAAACATGTTTCTGGCAATTTAAATATCGTCGCTTTTGTCACAGCTTCGTCACAATGTTAATATCAAATAAGTCACAAATGACACATTTTTTACAAATTTGTCACATTGTGACCACTTTGTGAAATGTCACAAAAAAGCTCTAAAACGGCCATAACGACTTCACATCGACGTCACGTGACGTCACATCGACAATCAATTGTCACAAAGTCACATTGTGACTTCACAACGCCGTTGCAGTGACGTCACTATGCTTTACGGATATGAGTTAAAAAAAGTTTAAAACTTCGTTTAAATTTTACTTTTGAAATGGCGATGCACTGTATGAATAGTTTACACGTGTTTTATTTTCATATTTCATATTATGCATATCTATGATGGGTAACTATTAAGGTGGCCTGCAACGATTAGCTTATTATAAGTTACTGTAAATGGTATCGTATTAAAATGCGCTTCCTTTCATATGCACTGCAAATTCGTGAAACACTTTTAAAACACTAACTGAACCTAATACTTAATTCCGTAAAGCATGGTGACGTCACTGCAACGTCGTTGTGAAGTCACATTGCGAATTTGTGACCATCGATTGTCGATGTGACATCACGTGACGTCGATGTGAAGTCACAGTGACTAAAATGGGAAGTCGTTATGGCCGTTTTAGAGCTCTTTTGTGACGTTTCACAAAGTGGTCACAATGTGACAAACTTGTGAAAAATATGCCATTTGTGACTACTTTGACATTAACATTGTGACGAAACTGTGACAAAAGCGACGATATTTAAACTGCCAGAAACATGTTTTTTAAAGTAAACGTGTTTTGGAGGATATTTATAAATTTCTAAAGATTTTTAAGATAGTCACATCTCAGTCACAATGTGACGTCATTGAGTGGTGGCATTTTGGTTACAAATGTGATGTGACCAAAGTGACGCACAGGGACGTCACTGTGACCATGCATGCTATTAGGGTACGCTTCTATCTAAAATTGCTTTTGATTGTCTTGTGAATGTGTTGCGAATGTGTTGTGGCACAGTAAAAAGATTGCGCAAAACGTTTTGTTAAAAATTGCATACTTTTGTCAGAAATTAATTTATTGATATTTATTAGCAAAATTAGGTAATTCCCTTAGTAATCTCCTTTTTTTTTCTATAAAGCCAATTGTCTCTTATTTCCTTTTTAAAATTTTGTAATTTTAAAGGCACCATGTAGAAAGTGTTTTGAAAATGTTTTAAATTTTTTGTTTTATAGTGTTCTAAGTTGTGTGGTGTTTACAATATGTTGTTACTTTGGTAACCAAAGTGATGTGCAGCACAAGATTATTGTAAGAAAATTTTTATATAAAAACTATTTACAGTAATATTTCAGCATAATTAACAACGTTATTTTTAGAACACATTTCGGTACTACTAGGTTATCCCGTCGACCAAAAAATTATCAGCAAACTATAAGATTAAATGCCAATAATGGATGATCGTGAATGTCACATTCAATGACATTAAATACGATTCATGTGTTTAAAATGTCATTGTGATTTTTATTTCAACTTTTTATTAATATTTTTATTAATACTCTACTAACTATTTATTTTTTCGTTATTTAAAATAAAAATTACGTCAATATGTATAATTTGGCTATTAGTTTGGCGATTTGTAAAATTTGGCGAAATTGGTCGTCGGGATAACAGAGTAGTACCCACATTTCTAGATAGCAACACTTTTGCAATACCTTGCGAACACATTTCTAGATAGCAATAATTTGGAACATATTAAGAACACAAACACAACACAGAAAAGCATTTTGTATATGAAGTTTTTTAATTCATAACACATTAATATGTTGTAAATTTGGTGACAAAAAGTGACCTAAAATGTGATTATTTTCGTGCGTTGAAATTTTGCAATGTGCATAAAAAAGTTGATTTCATGAAACATGTGATATAGTTTCTAATAATGTGCATGCTAATTTAATATTTCCGGCTGAGCGAAAATTTGCCGAGGGAATCGAACCCAGATCTTTTGCTTACAAGGACAATGTTTTACCTTTATGAAGCTAACTGGGCGACAGCCGGCGGGCATTTTTCTCTCAGATAACCTTATTCGTCATAACAACTGACCGTATAGACAGCTTGATAGAATAAACCGCAGGTAAAGGAACACCTTATAACGACGAGCACGTAGATTGGTAGTTTTTCGCTAAGCTGGAAATATTCAATTTGTATGATAAATTTACGAAACAGTTTGATTGGAGTAAAATAATAATACAATGTGAAATCTATTTAAACAATGAACTGTGGGATATGGAGGTACATTTCAATTTTTACAAACGCTGTTTGAAAAACAAACTTCATCGGCAAAACCAATAACTTTCATTATATTACTATTTCTTTACAACTTATTCAAATATCGTTATACTGCTGTTTATTTTCACGATTAATCAGATGAAGTATTCAATTAAATAGAAAGAAGATTATTACTCTTGTAACAATTGATTGCTATTCTTATTCACATGGAAATGTCCACTATCCACATTCAAATAAATCGAAAGTTATAATCCATAATCGCATATACTATGTTACAGACCGAAAATCAGTCCACTCAAACAAGTTTACGATTTCATCACTCTTTTCAGAATGCGGCGTTAATTTCTTTATTTTGCTAAAGTATATTATTCAATAAAGTATATAAAGTTATAGTTAAAATTATAGTTAAAATTATGAATGGCAATTCAGGCTCAGTTTAGAGTTAATATTAATTAAATTTCTATATATTTTTGGCTAAATTAATGGACTAGTGTTTTTAATCACATTAAGAGACCCAATACGGACCTAGCGGAGATTATTAAACAACTCTTTCTTTAAAGTATGTAAAATTATCCTACAATCAATCCAACTAATTAAATGTAATTTGGGGGGGTTTTTTCGAATTGGTTTTAATTTGATATAACTTTATTGAATTTTTTAACAAATGTTTTGGGATCTTTATTATTTCTAATACTTATTATGTATTTTTAATTTCTGTATTCTAAAATGATTTATTTATTCTTAATTTATTTCTATATTCTTAAAATTAATTCTGTATTCTTAGATGAAATAATATTTTTTGCATTTTTCCCTCACGTGAATAGTGGCACCCATCATTGATTTCTATATTTTTAATTGATTTCTTTATTCATAACTGATTCGTATAGTTCGAATTGATTCCTACAATTTTAATTGATTTCTATAGTCTTAATAATATACATTCTATATTTTTTATTTCTCTATTATCACTACTTAAAGTTTTAACTTTCACTTTTTTATATTATTGAATTAAACTATTCTGTTTTTAAATTATGTAAAAATAACTAAAACGAAAACAAAACCGATTTTTATATTCTAAAATCATTTATTCATTCTTAAATGATTTCTATATTCTTTGAATTAATTCTATATTTCTCAGTGAGATACTATTTTTGCTTATTCTCTTTCACTTGAATAATGGCTCTCAAAAAATATTTGCTTCTCTTCTTACGGAAATTTTGAACTGTCTTGCTCTAAAATGCATTTTATTAGATTATCAGTCAAATTATTTTTTTTTTAATCAGTACATCATTTTTTAATGTGAAAACAAAAAAGAAATCTCCATTTTCGAAAATGAAAGCAGAATGAAATCGTCTTGACATTTGTTACTTGCACACGCGTTTACATTTGCTATTTGAACATTTCCAACGTCGAAACAGGTGCTTTTCGTAAGTCTGTAAATTTAATCTAAGAGTAAAGATGAAAGTTAGAACGTTTGATATTTGTCGCACTTTTCGGAATTAAATATTTTATTTTTACTTTTCGAATTTTCACAGAGTATTAACAGAGTACTGATATCATTCTATATGTATATGTGAACGAGGAAATATGATATGTCTGAAACTAATTCTTGATTGAAATTATATTTTGGATATATGTTTTATACAAATGGGGCAATAACAGAATAACTTTCTGTACAACTCGGTCGGCCGAAGGATTATCTTTTTAAACCCCTTTCAAACCATGTTGTTACCTATTTTACAATATTAAAAAAAAAGCTTTGCAAGAGAATGTTCCAAAATTACAGCAACCTTACTAAAATTTTAAATGTAACGCGGGTTGTAGTTAGATAAAAAGATCTAGACATCCCAGTTTCCTAATAAATTCTTAATAACCCTACAGATTTTTCAATTTAGGTATATCTGTTACATGATTTTTTTTTGTCCCTTTACATGAAAAATTCTAAAGAGTCCCAGTTTCCAAGAAAGGTTTAGTTTGGTTTATTTGGTGACGGCCAATTATCTACACTAGGGATATAAGCCCTGGAAGGTGAAAAATTCTAAGAAGTCCCAGTTTCCAAGAAAGGTTTAGTTTGGTTTATTTGGTGATGGCCAATTATCTACACTAGGGATATAGGCCCTGGGGGTAGTGCCCTTCGTGGAGGTCTTTTTAAGGGAACCTAACCCGTATTTACGCAATGTTCAAAGAAAACCACGAAAACCTTGAACGGTTAGGCCGACGGCCGCGATTGGGTTCCAACCCCGCACCTGCCGTCTACCAGTTGAGAGGTCTAAACCTCTCGGCCACTGCTGAGGGCGTTTCCAAGAAAGGATTTAGTAACTTTACAGATTTTTTTGCAGTGTATGCTAAACTCATATGCATATTCTAAAATGATTTATTTATTCTTAATTGATTTCTGTATTATTAGAATTAAATCCGTATTATTCAGTGAAGTAATATTGTTGTTTATTTCCCCTCTGGTGAATAGTGGCGCTCATCATTATTTATATCGAATTTATTGCTTACTTGCTTACTGAAATACTTATCTGGCTTGATCTAAATAATATTTTACTGGAATAGCTGTCAAGTTAATTTTGAAATCATCACTGCATTGTTTACAGTGAAAAAATAAAATCTGCATTTTCAAAATAGAAAATTAAATCAAATTACCTCGACATTTGATGCTTACACACGCGTTTGAATTTACTATTTGAATATTCCTACGATCGAAACAGTTGCTTTTCATAATGCCGTAAATTTAATTTAAGGGTGTATTCGAAAAAATCCTTTTCCACCTTCAACAGTTCGAAATTTTCTGATACAATTTCAGACTCATTTTTAAAAGTAGAAACATGAAACTTACTGAGAGGATTTTTGAAGAGACGTATAATGTGCTGTGTGATGTCATTTTACGCTCAATTCATTAGAATTTGATTTATAAACAATTAACTTCTCAGCTTGACCATTTTTTTCGTTGCCAGATCTCCCGCATCCGAAAAATCGATTAAAAATACCGTTTTAGATTGCTTTTTTTTTTTTTTTTTTTTTTTTTTTTGCAAAATTTTCTGCATTTATCAAAAAATCGACAATTACGGCACCTTGAGTACTTTCTGAATAAGACAATTGCCAGTTTGATGCAGTTGAGAGTTAGAAGTTTAAAGTTAGAACGTTATAAATTTGTCGCACTTACTAAATTAAATATTTTATTTCCAGTTTTCGAATTTTTGCATAATATAAAGAGAATATTGTAATCATGATATATATGTGTATGAATTTATGAGAGTGAGTAAATACAATAATTCGCAAACAGTACTTTTGATTAAGATTGCATTTTAAGAATATGTTTTAGATTCAATAATTTCATAATTTTGTTCAGGGATTCGAGGGATATAGGCCCATGGGGGAGGGTGCCCTTCGTGGAGTCTTTATATGGGAGCGACGGATTAGATATTTAAACCTTTTTAATCTATTTTGTGAGTAAAATAACTAAAGATGCATCATAATACGTTCTATTAGATATTGATAATTATTTATGTAGTGCTTTTAACTGACATTTATTCAAGTAGAATTTTGCAATTTTGAAATGAAATTCTCAAATTCCATTGTTGCAATAACTACATAATTTGTTGCACAAATCGGCTGACGGATTAGGTATTTAAACCGTTTTCAAACAATTTTGTGAGCTATTCTATAGACAAAGTAATTAAGGATATGTCATAATACGTTCTATAAGTGATAATTACTTATATGGTGCTTTTATGTAATACGTATTCAGATATAATTTCACAGTTTTTAATTGAAAAGTCCAGTGTTGAATTTACAAATTCCATTGTTACAATGATTCCATAATTTATTTCACAAATCGGCTGATGTATTAGGTATTTAAAACGTTTTCAAACCGTTTTACGATTTATTCTGTAGATAGAATAATTAAGGATATGTCATAATACATTCCACATGTGATAATTACTTACGTGGTGTTTTCAAATAATACTTATTCAGATATAATTTTTCAGTTTTGAAACAAGTGGTACAGTGTTTGAATCCAGCAGATTCCACTGTTGCATTAACTCCATAATCTTTTGCTCAAATCGACCGACGAATTAGGAATTTGAACTATTTTCAAACCATTTTGCTAGTTATTCTATGGATAAAATAATAAAGAATATGTCATAGTACGTTCTAGGAGTGGTAATTACTTATGGGATGTTTTCTAGTAATATTTATTCAGATATAATTTGGCAATTTTAAGGCGAATAATCCAATGTTTGAATCCATCAAATTCTATTTTGCAATATCTCCAAGGTTTTTTGCACAAATCGGTCGACGGATTATGTATTTAAACCATTTTCCTATCATTTTGAGAGCTATTTTATCGGTAAAATAATTAAATATATGTCATAATACGATCTATAAAGGATAATTACTTATGTGGGGTTTTCAAGTAATATTTTTTCAGATATAATTTCGCAGCTTTGAAACGAAAGGTCCAATGTTTGAATCCATCAAATTGTAATGTTGCAAATACTTCATAATTTTTTGCACAAATTGGCTGAAGGATTAGGTATTTAAACCGTTTTCAAACCATTTGAGAGCTATTCGTATAATTATTACGGTATGTCATAATATGTTCTATAAACGGAAATTATTTATGTGGTGTTTTCAAGTAATGGTTACTTACGCTTTAGAAAATATTCTCTAAATTTATGGCGCAACAATGTTGCCAGCAGTTTTGCCATAAAAATTGCAATAAAATTAGATATAATAAAAAAAAATCTACATCTAATTTAACCGTAATTTTTAGTAATGCTAATTTTAACTGCTGGCAACATTACTGCCAGCAGTTTTTGCTATAAATTTAATGGATTTTTTTTTTTCATTTTACAGTGTAGAAATAAATTACATTTTTGTAAAGAAAGGTCCGTGTTTTCTAGGAATCTCGGTTTCCTAGAATAAATTTAGTTCATTGACAGATTTTTTTACAGTGTATTGTTACCTTTTAATATTATAAACTTTTGCACTTTGAATATATTATCGTATTATTCTCGCGTACAATATAAAATTATATTGCTATCAATCAAACTTATATGTAGCATGTTTTTTTTTTCAATTTACTTCTACTCTACCATAATTTTATTGAATTTTCTGACAATTGCTTTTGAAAATCATTGCAGTTTTTCTATATTCTTCATTATTCTTAATTTCTACAATCATCTTAAATAATTGTATCTTTTAAATTTGTAAAATTATACAACAATCTTACTGATTTAGTGTTGTTGTGCATATTTTGAATTACACACTAACATGCATTTTATAGAATTTTTTGACAAATTTTTAAGAAATAATCATGCTATTTCTGTATTCTTTATTGTTTGGGATTAAAGAAAAATACATTTTCAAACGGATAGAGAAAAGAAATCAGCTTGACATTTTTCACTTATGCATTTAATATTTGAGCATTTGTTCCTTCGGAATAAAAAGTTTTTCTTCGCAAGTTCATTAATTTAATTTAAAGATACTAAACTTGAAACTTGGAACTCTTTAAATTTCTTATACTTTCAAAGTTAAATGTTCTACTAATTCTGGGAGATTTTCGTTGGATATTTATATTTGAAAAGATGCTTTTAAGGGGATAAAAGATCTTTTCATTTCAAATTCATTTTATTATTATTATTTATTTGTTTGTTTGTTTGTTTGTTTAGTAAAATATTTGGAAAATGGTTGATATTTTCGGTCAAGATTGAACCTTGTGATATCAACATTTTATTAATTTTTTAAAAATCATTAGCCAAGGAATATTAATATTTAGTCCATGGCATACGTAATACATGACTCTGTTATTACGTAAGCCGCGTATATTTCGAACTATTTTATGTTAAGATTTCTAAGAAATAATTTGAAAATCAATTTAGTTGTTCTATATTCTTCCTTAGATTTTCTTAATTTCTATATTCTTCATTCATTCAATATTTTTAATTAATATTTATGTTCTTAAATGATTTCTATATTTTTTATATTAAATTTCCTATGATTTAATTTCCCCGCGTATTGTTACCACTTAAATTTCTAAGATTTTGCACTTATTATTTATTATTGTATTAAATGATACTCTTTTAAAAGTGCTTTTGTTCTTAGTTTCTCCATGCATTATCATCATTTAAAGTTCTGAGCTTTCTACGCTTTTTATATATTATTGTGTTCAATAATTCTCTTTTTTAAATAAGTAAAATTGTATTACAATAAACCTAACTGATTTAGTGTTACTTGTGTGCATTTTGAATTATACATTAACATGCATTTTATTCAATTTTTTGACAACTGTTTAGGAAATCATCATATTATTTCTATATTCTTCATTGTTTGGGATGAAAAAAACATACATTTTGAAACGGAGAGAGAAAGGACATCAGCTTGACATTTGTCACTTTGGCATTTAATATTTGAGCATTTGTTCCTTCGAAAGAAACAGTTTTTCTTCACGAGTTCGTAAATTTAATTTAAAGATACTGAATTTTGAAACTTGGAACTCTTTTAAATTTCTCATACTTTACACTGTTAAAAATCTGCAGCATTTTATCCAGTCATTTGATCGTTTTCTACAAAAAAAAAAGTAAAACAACCGTCTTTTTACGTTATTCTGAACTTATTATTACCAATTTTATGGTCAGAATAGAGTTAAATTACGGTTATGTTACTGGTTTTTCAGAAAACGGTGAAATGACTGTACAAAATGCTGCAAGATTTTTAACAGTGTAGTATAAATGTTTTACTATTTCTATGAGATTCTCGTTGGATATTTCGAATTTGAAGGATACTTTTAAAGGAACAAAAGACCATCAAATTCATTTTTTTATTATCATTTATTTATTTTATTATTTAACCATTTGGAAAATGGTTGTTGTTATCGGTAGAGATTGGACCTTGTGATGCCCACATTTTATTTTATGTTTTATGATTGGTTAAGGTATTAATCCATGGCGTACTTAACATATGAGTAGCTCTTATTCTACGTTTTGAACATCATAAAAATGATGTATTCTTCTGATTTTTATTAGCTCAAAGGTAAAAACTTTCAAACATTTTGCTTTGGCAACGGATATCCGCATTTTATTTATTTATTTATTTTTACGAAATTCTTTACATTTAGAAGAATTTTTATTTGAACAGAAAGTCGAAATGTCGTTGTTAATAATGAAGAAAATAAAAAAAGTTACAAAATAAGCAGACGCAAATTATTTTATTGAATTTTTCGGAAAATGTTTAGTAATGCTATTTCTATATTCTTCATTGTTTGATATGAAGGAAAAATACGTTATGAAACGGATAGAGAAAGGAAATCAGCTTGACATTTGTCACTTATACGTTTAATATTTGAGCATTTGTTCCTTCGAAAGAAACAGTTTTTCTTCGCGAGTTCGTACAATTAATTTAAAGATACTAAACTTGAAAATTGTAACTCTTTTAAATTTCTCATGCTTTCAAAATTAAATGTTCTAGTTCTGTGAGATTTTCGTAATATATTTCTATTTGAAAAGATAGTTTTAAGGAGACAAGACACCTTCAAATTCATTTTATTATTATTATATATATTTTTTTTTATTTATTTATTTATTTAACGATTCGGAAAATGGCTGTTGGCCAATTGTGATCTTTCTTAACTGTTTCATGGTTGCAGTTTTAGCTTCACGCCGAACCAACACATTTCCTGTCTGCCTTTCACTGAACTCTATTGTTTCTTTGGGAATCAATTTGTGGTTTATATGTGGAGTTGGGTTGCCTGTGACGTTATCTCTGACATGATCTATTAGTTAAAAACATAATAGTTTCTGGGTACATATGCAAAACAAAAGGTTGCTATACTGCTACTATATTCTAAAATCAACTTGATTATGAAAAGAAATAAGACAGTGTGAATTGTTATGGACGAATAGTACCCATGTAGAATTATCTATATATATAAAATAAGAGATGCCTGTCTGCCAGCCTGCCGACCCAACTACGATAACGCCGAAATCATAACACCCGGGTCTCTGAAATTTTTGTCATGTGCTGATGCTAACACCGGAAAGTGCACTTCGCAGCCGGATTTTCAAATTTCATTAGAGTTCATCAGTGGTCACGTCGCAACTCCAGAAATTGGTTCAAAACAAACCACAGAGTTCGGAGAAGATAGAGATGAAATATGTTGTTTTATCGTGAAGCTAAAAAGTCAACCCTGAATTTGATTTAAACAAGTTACAATTCGGCCCACACACTTGCGGGTCGCTTTTAAAACTTCACCCATTTCAATGAATTCAGCCTTTGAACGATATCTGACTTCATATTGAAAGCCTTTTTGATGGTATATAGTGCATCTCTAACACATTCTAAACTCTTTCGGTTTGTATTGACCCAGTTACCAAAGAAATGTGGGGTTGAGTTGTCTGTGACGTCACACTGATGAGCTCTATTCGTTTTTTTTTTTTTTTTTTTTTTTTTTTTTTTTTTTTTTTAATTAAAGCCTACTGGGTAAGCAGATATTTGCAGTTTTCAACCAATCCTCGACTACGAAGCAATCAATAATCAGCTATTTGCAGCTCGCCACCAATCCGCGTCAACAATACAGCCAGCCAATGATAGCAGGTGGCAAATATGGGATATAGCAGAGCCCCCAGATGGTCCGCCAATTAAACATCAGAATTTTCTTAGAGAAATTTTCCTTTTATATTTTTCTTGCTAACTGCCAAGAAACCACCTTTGAAAGTCAATTCTAACGCAAATTTTGTAGAAACCTATCATGAAATTTTCTGTTAAAAAATATTGATGTTCAGTTCGCGGACCATTTGGGAGCCCTGATATAGCGACTGCATTTCGCGGCTGAATGCTAACGAAATTGAACTAAACACACAAATTAACAAATTGCACCAACATTTGTTTGTTTTTCCTGTTTTGATGAATTTGTTTTTTCCTGATTGATTTACAATCGATCTTCAAAATCCATCTATGACGTCATCCAAAAAAAGTAATAAATTAGGTAATTACTCCTTTTATGTTTTCTTGGGATTTATGGAGATTCACGTGCGTGCTCAGAAGATTTTGCATGTAGTTGGTCTCAATGAAGAAAAGAATTTTAAAATAATTAAATTATTGCATTATTTTTGCGATTCAAAACATCTAAAATCAAAGAGCTGTATTTCTTTATCCACCCAAAATATGATTTTCGTAACAAAAATAGATACCTGTGTTACCTCAGATAAAATTTTAAATATTCTACAATTTAAAATATTCTTCAGATAAAATGTTAATTTTTTTTTTCTATTTTAGTATGAATGAAGATTAAATATTCGGAATTTGTTTGAAAATATCTATGGTCCCGAAAAACGCCAGAAGGATCTGCTAGTTTTACATAATTTATGCAAATAATCCGGCTGCAAATATTAGAAATATATGCTATTGAATGACATATCAAGTTCTTTTAAAGTCTTTTTTACATTTTTATCGTTTAAGATGTAGGTAAAATCTGCATTTTGAAACGGATAACGTAATGAAATTACTTCAATATATGTTGCTTTATACCTGCATTGTATTTATTATTTCCACATTTACTGCATTCTAAAACCGCTTTTATTTGCGAAGCTGTTTATTTTAATCTAAAGAAACAAAGCATATCAGAAGTACCTTGAATGTTTTGCACTTTCAAAATTAAATATCCTGTTTTTCTAAAACTATCACCTTAGTTGGAAGTTTGGATTTTATAAAACACTTTTAAGAATATTATGTGTGAAATAAAGTTAAATTTCCTGGGTATATTTTTTACCCAGACTCTATTGAAATTCCACATCGAAAAAGCTTTTTGTTGTTGTTGTTGCGAGTACATTGTTTGAAATAGAATTTTGTGTTATGCATTTATAAATTATGTATGATAACTCATTTTTTTTTAATATGCGGAATTTCCAATATGTTACACATGTTATAATCTGTAAAATGCAAAATCCATTACCAGAATACAACTAGATTATGCTAGCGTCCTAAACGCAATAGAACATAAACGCGGTTATTGTCTTTATTGTATAATACTTATCGTTCAAACAATATAGAAGAAATAAATAACTAATATATCTCTTTTATTATATGGCTCTTAAAATCCTTCTATAAATAAAAAAAGTAACGATTTGGAAATGGACCAATGAAAACCTGCGTAGATATGAATGAACCAATGAGAATTTGCGTAGATAACATGAAACTGAAAGAGGCGTTGCCTCAGGAGAGCCCTGTTCTGTCGCCAAATATCACCAAAATTGTTTCAACTCTACAATATATCGCCGAAAACCTGATGACCAAATTTAGTCGCCAATAATGAAGTTAACTTGCCACTATTTCCGGTATTTCACCAAATCCCCATATACTCCCATTAGAATCGAATAGGGTCTCTTCTTGTTTTCATTTTTATTTTTTATTTTTTTAATCTTTTTTTTTTTTTCAGTAAGAGTTGGTTTTATCAAAAAATTGAACTGTTGAGAATGTAATAGGTAATATTTTTTTACGAAATCCTCGTAAAGTATGCAAAGTTTAGCTACCGCTATTTTCGAATAGTAATATTATCAAATATCTTAAATTCTTGTCACCATCCGCCCGTCATTCTCGCTAGTAATATATCTGTGGATAGGTTGTTTGTTTAACGTTGCGATATAATTTTGTTAAGGATAGATTGTGCTCCCTGGTGGTGGAATGTAGAACTATCAGAACGCAATTGTGTGGGTTATTTGGATTTAAACTTTAAGATAATTTATAACACATGATAAAAAATTACAAAAAAGAACTGTGCAATGCATTTAGGGAACGGGGGGGGAGGGTCGAACAAAATTAGGAACTGTAACAATGTGATCTGTTTGAAATTTTGAGATAGTTTAAAACGCATAATAAACATTTTTAAAATGCGGGCATGTCAAAAATTAAGGTAAGGGGAGAAGCGCGTTTTTGCCAAGTAGAATCTAAAAATTTAATGCATAAAAAGCTAATCATTGGGAGGGGGGGGGGGCATCGTAATACTTACCCATCATGGATATGCATACTATAAGATATGAAAATAAAACCAAGTAACAGGGAACTACGTAATAGAAGCATCTTTATAAAGCAAAGACCAAATAGAAAAAGCCAATTTTAATTTCATCAAAAGTGATATCGATATCAAAAGACAACCCCCTCCCCCCTAAAATAATCATGTTGCATATGCACAGCCCCTTTTCATTTGCAGTTTTCTGCTAGGAACTCCTTTAGGCTGCCATCTGTTTTCAATCATTGTAATCAGAAATATTTAATAACGATATCATAAAGTGATCCTTTTTAATAGTAATATTTTAAAGTAGCGATATAATTGATTTCTCCACTCTACATACTTTTATCCAAAATAAATAAATACAAAAAACTATTATTACCTCTAATTAAGGGCTTTATAAGAAACTATTCATATTAATATTATTTTAAGAAATTTAGGTAGATTTTTTATGAATAATTAATATGGATCATATAATAGATCCACGCATAGTTATGCAGTTTGTGTATATAATCTTTTGAAATTATTTATGGATATAAACATAGCTCTATGATTTGGATATTATTTTAATATTTGGGAACCACTTTTTGGTTCAAATGCAATATTACTAATTTGAAGAATATATATATTTATTTGGATTTCATTTAATTTCAATAGATTAAAATTTTAATTTGTTAAAACTAGTTAGCATTTTTATTTACAATTAAAGACACTGATTCAAAATTTGTTTTGTACATCAAAAATAACAAATAAAAATATATTTTATGCTTAAGAAATTTGCGTTTAATTTTTGTTCTTATAAGAATTTAATGCTGCCATCTGTCGTGATTATTCGTAACGAAAAGAGAGTTTTTCTTTATGTCAGCTTGAGTGGAAAATAAAGTTTAATTCTGTATTCATTATCATTGTTTACAATATAAGAAAATATGTCATTAAAACTCAAAGTATAACGTGTAGTACTTTTTAGGGAGATACATTAAAACTGTTTGATTTATAAGAAATCTTTAAATATTCCTAACATAGTTCAGAATTAAACTCGCATATATTTGATGAATTGACTTCTACTAAATAGAAATTATTAGACAATCATGTAGTATTCGCCCGGAGATGGTGAACATTTTTTTTAACCGATTTTACGTTTCTGTATTTGGGTTTACAATTATTTTTTTGTAAATGTATAATTTCTGAAACATTTTTCATTGTAATTTCGAAATATGTATTTTTTTTTAAATGAATATATTTTTATTTAAATATTTTAAAATTTATGCCTTCACTGTTTGCTAATTATGAAATTCTCATTTATCTTCCCATATTTATTATTATTATTTAAATTTTATTTTTTCCTCTTTTACAAATAATGTTTGAAGTGCTAATTTTTAGCTTCAGTTTAAACTGTTCCAATTATTAAATTCGATTAAAAAATAGTGTGACCATTTGGGATGGGGCTACGTTTTTTTTTTTTTTTTTTTTTTTTTTTTTTTATGTTTGGAGAAATTTTTTTTTAATTTAAATATTCGATTGTTACTTCATTTATTTATTTATTTATTTATCAATTACTTTTTTACTGTTCAAGGTTGTCCCACAATTTTTTTTTTCTTTTGCCCAAATTTTATTATCATGCACTTCTTATTATTAAATTAATATAATTCATTCTGAATTTGTTTTATGAGTCAAAGATAACAATAAAATATACAGATTATGCAAAGAGACATGCGTTTGATTTCTTTTGTCGTTTTGAATTGCTTTAATGATGCCATCTGTCGTGATACTAGGTAACGAAAAGAAAGTTTTGTCTTTTCTTTTTCAAATCAAATGGAAATTAAAGACGAATTCTTCACTTATTGTTGCTACTTAGGTGTAATCTATAAATGATGTCATGTGTTTTTTCCATATTTTTGACTCCCCTCCTCTCCTCTTTGTCACAAAATCTCACACATCACTTTATTTCTCCCCACCCCTCTTGCCACATGTCACGCTATGTTACTTAAGCATATACATGCAGTTCAGAAGCAATGTACTACATTTTAGATCACATTTGAAATTTTATTTTTTAACTTCAGTATGTGTTTTAATGAAATTTGTGAGCTGAACAATAAAAATGATTCCTATTTTGTATTTAAAAAAATGTAGAATAATAATAAAATGTTAATACGAAAGAGCAAATAAAAAATGTAGTATTTTGGAATTTGAAATAGAATTTAACATATTTGGCGTTAAATATTATCCTTACGAACACAAAATATTTTAATTTTAAAATAATATCATACTTAAAAATTTAATCTGTTGAATTTTAAAGGTTTTATATTAACCAAAATGTGTGATGTCAAATTTCTTCTTACCCCATTTCCCCCTCCAAGCGTAACATAATTTATAGATGGCCTCTACTATATTATCTGCACATGCGATAGTATTGTTTACATTATAAATAAATTTTAAATTAAAACACAAAAAAATATTAATTATTTTTTTTAGAGAAGTAGGGGAGAGTGGGGATACTTGATTCACCCCTATTATTTCTACAGTTGGTTAATTTTTCTTTCTAAAACTGGCAATATGGTAACATATTTATAGTTCTGAACATGTAAAAAAGAAATCACATTCCTTGGTACCATTTTGAAAGTATGGTGTGATTAATAGTTGTTTTTCCCTATCTAAAGTAAATATTTAGGTGCGTGGTTTTTTTTTTTTTTTTTTTTTTTTTTTTTTTTGTATTTTTTTTTCAATCATACGGATAAATTTAATAAATATAATTTCAATTGTATTTTGAATCTAAACTAGTTCAAATAGCTGCGTGCTTTACTTAGTAAAACTCTGATAAACAAAAATGGTGGTAATGGGGATACTTGAGCCAGTGAGAATGGGGATACTTGAGCCATGGCTCAACCATTCCCACTAGGAAATTAGACGTGGATGAAACAAACAAAAAATAAAATTGCGTCCTTATATTCATTGATTTTTTTTCTTTAAAAAATAATGACTTGGAAAAAAAATGTTTTAAAATGTATATTTTTTAATGAAAATATCCATTTTATTTTTCATTTTGACTAAAAAAAAGCTTAGATAAATGTAAACATAGTTTTCAATTTAATTTTTATTACATAAAAAAAATTAAAACTATTTTAAAAATCATAATCTCTAATACTTCAATTAGTCAAGTCCAACATATTAAAATATTTATTTTTAATATATTTTATGAAGATTAATATTTTATAGTGAAATTGTAACACCATCTGTTACTGTAAGTTTTTTTTAAATCAAAGAAATGACTATTGTCACCAACAGAGGGCCCTACTGAGTTACCATGTAGCTAAAAGTAAAAAAGATTTTGCAATGATCCTTCGATCACCAGCTATAACGACAAAAAATTATCGTATTACTAGCTTTGTTTTCTCAATTAATTTTGAAGTACTTTATGTATCATAATTTATCATTCTGTAAAATATTTGTGTAAAAATAAAGCGAAAAAAAATTACTTTTGTATGTTTTTCTCCGTACTGGCTCAAGTATCCCCTCCATGGGGATACTTGAGCCACGATGTAAAAAAAAATATTAAAAAAAAATTAGGCATAGAAAAATAGTTCACAATTAATTGAAAGTGGTTTTCAGTTGAAGAAAAATTATCAAATTTTCATTTTCAATATTTTATTTTGTTCTAAGAAATAATAAAAAATTTTAAAAAATTTAAACTTAAAAAGTGGCTTAAGTATACCCATCTCCTCCTATATGGCAATTGTTTGCAGTGTTGATTTCAGACACTTCTTTCCGGGAGGGATGACATTATAGAGTTCCGGGGCGGGGGTTTTACAATGCATAGCGGGATTGCATTTTTTACCAATGAAAACACAAAATCTCAAATCTTCCGGGGGGTAACATCCTATTGCTCCAGGGAAGATGTCCCCCTGAGCCCCTAAAATCAACATTGATTGTTTGATAAGAAAGTTTTGAATATTCTTAGCATAAAATATGGTGAATTTAGACACTTTTATCCGGAAAGGATTTCAGTGATTTCAGGGAGGCGGGGGCGATTATAGAATACTAAGGGAAAAATTGTACTTTTCGACCATTAAAAACACAGAATTCGAAATTTCCTGGGAAACATGCCATTGTTCCGGAGAAAGACGCCCCCCCCCCCCCCCCCCCACTCTCTCCTGTCCAGGTAACCCCTGAAATTTAACACAGAGCATAAATTAAAGAACGTCATTAATGACGTCATTTTTATTTTTTCTTAGTTTAATTTTTCGAATGGAAATTGCTCAATTGAAACTTATTGCCGTTGAAAAACTATTCCATATTTTGATATTTTTTGGCAACGATAAAGGAAATAGGTTAAATTTTATCTAAAAAATCGCTATTGATTCTGTATGAAAAAGAAGGAAATTTTGAATTATTAAGGAAAATATTTGAATAAAATTAATAAAACATACCCTATGTTCTTTTCTGGACTACGTTATATTTATACACAAAAATACAAAGACATTAATTAATTCATCTGTTTTGACGTTGACTTCATTTAAATTTTTGTACACGCATTCAAATTTATAACATTATAAAAATAAGGATTAGGATGAATGGTTGCTTAGTAACCATTAAGAGAAAATAAAGAAAGCTAAATAAATACATTTAAAATAAATAAATCTCTAAAACAAATTAGTTTAAATTGTTGGAACACATTTATAAAAAATCTCCAAAATTTACAGTAATAATTTTAAAAATCTGATAAATGCGTAGATAAAATTTCAAAACAGTATGAATAATTTAACTGGAAAACTTTAATATCCATTTATCGTTGAATTCCATTAATGAATGTGTCATTTTCTCTCAAGAAAAAAAAATTTGAAAATCATTGGATTTGCCATAGAAAAGCATTATTGCACAAAATTAAATATTCTATATTTTCCGAACGAATGAATCAAATCTAACAAAAAACCATACAGCTTAATCCCAGTGCCTCACTAACATACCCACTTAATTTCAAGCCAATCGTATGCTTTTTGCGTCAGTTATCGCGGAACAGACAGACAGACTGACAGACAGACAGAAACCAAAAAATGTCATGTCTCCAAAGAAAGCCGTCACTGACGTTTCGGCAACTAGTGGTTGACTCGTAGAATTGACATTGTGTTTTCCTGCCTCTAGTTTTAACTGTTTCATACCTTTGTTGGAAAAGCACGATGATGAATCTACAAATGAACCACTAAAGGTATAAATGCTTGGCTTATGTTCAGACACATTTAAAATTTTTACACCGTTGTGTAGAGAAAAAAACGCACTTTTAAATGTTTTTTTTTTTTTTTTTTTTTTTTTTTTTTTTTAAATTATTATTATTTTTAAGTTTTTATTACTTTTTTCTCATCGTGGAAACAGAAGTATTTCACTTTTGAACATTAAACATGGACCAATCAGAAAACGAATAACTTGCAGAATTCAACCAATAAAAATATTCAGAAAGATATTTGAGATAAAAATATTCAAAACTTCAGATTTCCCAATTCTTTACCGAGGACAACAAATATTTTCCAAATAATTAAAAGAAATCGACATATTTTTACAGTATAAGTAAAAACAATATAGAACTACGCAAACAACTGTTTTTGTAATAATTTTAATATTTCTTTCAATGATTTTATTGGTACTAATCTTTTTATCTTTTTCAGTTTCGTCAACGCATTGTGAACATCTATATAGCTGGTTATTCAACATCAGTCATCGCTCTGCTCACCTCTCTTGCAATTTTCTTTTATTTCAGGTGAGTCGAATCTCCCTTACATAATTCATTTCTTTACAGTTTGAAATTTATACATTGTGTGTTGGTTGATAAAATATGAAACCTAAAATGAGTATTTGCTTCTAAAAAATTGTGGTATTCCACACCTTCTTGAACAATTAATGGAATGTAATACGTAATAATTAGTACGTAAAAAATGAAACCTAATTCTCCCTAGCTTTCAAAGAAATGTCGCCTATAAAAAGCCTCTTTAAATTGAAAATAGAAATTATATCGAATGTGCATAGGTTCATAGCAATGAAGATAACGTTATAAAACTAAATTGCATTAAACCGATTTTTCGAACTAAATTTTTAGAATTTCGAAATTTCGAAATTTTAAATTCCAAAAATTGATAAACTATGGCACTGTAAGCTGTAAAACACGTTCCTTGTAAACAATCTAAAACAAGAAAAATGTCATATCCAGCATCTTTAAAATCAGAATACAATCTTCTCAAAATATTCACCTTTCGTAACTTCTGTGTAAGATTTCTACATCTTACCTAATATACAAGCCGTTTACCGCATAATTCTTTCGATCTTTGTTTTTGAGAAATTTAATTTTGAATTCGAGGTCTTATTTGCTGGACCCCCTGTAAAATAAGTAGACCTGTAAAACGTTTTCGCTCTGTAATCTGTAAGTTTATTTTCCAATACACTTTCCTTGGTTTGTAATTAACCGTACCTTTTTTAGTCAAACAACTTATTTTAAAAAGATATGAGTGTATACAATACGTTGTATATTATGTGCTCTTTATATTATGAGCAGCAAAAATTGCATTTCATTTTTTTTCTCTTTCAGAATTTCTAGAAGAATTTTTATACTATACAATATTTATTAACCTTATGTAATTCACATTCTTTTGTCACACATTAATTGCAATTCAATAAAGCATTTCATTTTATTCTCTTTTAAAACTTCTATAAGAATTTTTATAGTATGCAGTCTTTATTAATCATATACTTTCCATATTTGTAAAACAGAATATTGTCACACATTAATTGGACTTCAATAATTGCATTTCATTTTCTTCTTTTTCAGAACTTCTATAAGAATTTTTATGTTATACAACATTTATCAATCTTACATAATTCACATTCGTAAATCAGAACACACTAGTTGCACTTCAATAATTGTATTTCATTGCATTTTCTTTTAGAATTTCTGTAAGAATTCTTATACTGTACAGCATTTATTAATCATATATTTTTCACAATTGTAAAACAGAATATAGTCACACATTAATTGCATCGCAAAAATTGCATTTCTTTTTCTTCTCTTTCAGAACTTCTATAAGAATTTTTATGTTATACAACATTTATCAATCTTACATAATTCACATTCGTAAATCAGAACACACTAGTTGCACTTCAATAATTGTATTTCATTGCATTTTCTTTTAGAATTTCTGTAAGAATTCTTATACTGTACAGCATTTATTAATCATATATTTTTCACAATTGTAAAACAGAATATAGTCACACATTAATTGCATCGCAAAAATTGCATTTCTTTTTCTTCTCTTTCAGAACTTTTATAAGAATTTTTATGTTATACAACATTTATCAATCTTACATAATTCACATTCGTAAATCAGAACACACTAGTTGCACTTCAATAATTGTATTTCATTGCATTTTCTTTTAGAATTTCTGTAAGAATTCTTATACTGTACAGCATTTATTAATCATATATTTTTCACAATTGTAAAACAGAATATAGTCACACATTAATTGCATCGCAAAAATAGAATTTCTTTTTCTTCTCTTTCAGAACTTCTATAAGAATTTTTATGTTATACAACATTTATCAATCTTACATAATTCACATTCGTAAATCAGAACACACTAGTTGCACTTCAATAATTGTATTTCATTGCATTTTCTTTTAGAATTTCTGTAAGAATTCTTATACTGTACAGCATTTATTAATCATATATTTTTCACAATTGTAAAACAGAATATAGTCACACATTAATTGCATCGCAAAAATTGCATTTCTTTTTCTTTTCTTTCAGAACTTCTATAAGAATTTTTTATGTTATACAACATTTATCAATCTTACATAATTCACATTCGTAAATCAGAACACACTAGTTGCACTTCAATAATTGTATTTCATTGCATTTTCTTTTAGAATTTCTGTAAGAATTCTTTTACTGTACAGCATTTATTAATCATATATTTTTCACAATTGTAAAACAGAATATAGTCACACATTAATTGCATCGCAAAAATTGCATTTATTTTTCTTCTCTTTCAGAACTTCTATAAGAATTTTTATGTTATACAACATTTATCAATCTTACATAATTTACATTCGTAAATCAGAACACACTAGTTGCACTTCAATAATTGTATTTCATTGCATTTTCTTTTAGAATTTCTGTAAGAATTCTTATACTGTACAGCATTTATTTATCATATATTTTTCACAATTGTAAAACAGAATATAGTCACACATTAATTGCATCGCAAAAATTGCATTTCTTTTTCTTCTCTTTCAGAACTTCTATAAGAATTTTTATGTTATGCAACATTTATCAATCTTACATAATTCACATTCGTAAGTAAGAATAATATCATACATCAATTGCACTTCAGTAATTGTAATTCATTGTATTCTCCTTTGGAACTTCTGTGTGATTTTTTATACTATTCAATATTTATTAATCTTGTATAACAACATTTGTAAAACAAAATATTTTCACACTTTAATTGAACTCCAATAATTTCTATTCATTGCCTTCTCTTTTAGAAGTTTTATAAGAATTTTTATAATTTTTTTTTAATAAAACTACAATATTTATATTACAAATTTAATTTTTTTTCACAGAAATTAACCTTACATTATATTAATTTACTTTTAACATTATTCCGTATTTATTGTAACTTATTAAATTAAATCCTGTTATTAGATCTAATCTATTAATCTTTATAGAAATTATATAAAGTCTTAATTCGCCTTAAAAAGCATTTATTCCAATATGCGTGATTTTAAAAAATGGCTATAAACTAAAAATATTCTTAATTAAACTTTATTCCTTAAAATTCCTAATAAAATTCATTTTTCCCTGTTTTATCAACCCTTTTTTTAAGAGAGTCTTATTAAACTAAATCCAAAATCATACTTTTCAAAAATATCATTCCCTTTTTTTCTCTTTTCTTAGCATTTGATATTTATTGCGTATCAATAAAATCATTTTTCTTTTTTGTGGGAAATTGTCGTCTGTGAAATGCATTCGAATTTTGATTTCGACTATAAATTATTTAAATAATAATCTTTTAAAATAAAATTACCGTTTTACATACGATTCGAGATTGCTATTTTTAACCTCGATGCTAGACATTAAATTCTGTTTACATAAAAGAATCGTGGTTAGAGATTATCGAAAGTTCTGGAAACTCTTTTTTTTTTACTTAAGTGTGTAGGCCAGAGATGGATGGAAGCTTTTATTCTATGTTTCAGATTTAGGCGACTTGCAGAAGTTACTTTTTTTTTATGGAACGTCTGGTACAGGGAGAGCATTTTCCTCTCTTTATGAATGCATTTTAATAAACTATTTTGGAGCAGCCAATGTTTAGTTTAACCTCTTCAGACCTGAGCATAAAATAACTCTAAATAAATATATTTATTGCTTTTGCATAATCGAAATTTCACCATAGATGACAGAAAGAGTCATTTTTAGGAAATCAGTACTTTAGGGGACTGGTAATTTAGGTTTACAAATATGGATATAAAAGTACTAATCCCCATAAAATATCAGTTTAACTATTAGTAATATAAATTTACGCAATAACAAAATTTAAACAAGAAAAGGATCAGCAAATCCTCAAAATTTTTCATTGTAAAGCATTTAAGTTAAATGATCATGAATATTTCTTACTTTTTTGGCCACAATGTCTTGAAGGTATTTTCGAGACTCGGATGAAAATAAATTTTATTTAATGAGGTAATATTCATCAGTGCTGACATTTTTTGGTTTTGTTTTAAAGCAAAAAACATTCACTTGTATAGAAGTAAATTAAAAATGCAAAAAATTCGAACAGTTTAGTTTTTATGAGGAAAAGAATGGAGGTACACATTTGTATACCTCAGGTCTGAAGAGGTTGATGAAGTTTCTACATATATTTATTATTATTTTTACCTCTCTTGCTACAACTTCTGTGCTGTAAAACGGGAAAACCGGCAATGATGCTTCTGGCTCCTAACTTCAAAATGTCACATTTATAAATCTTATATTTTTCACATTTGTAAAAAAAAAAGAATATTGTCAAACATCAAGTATACACAGCAAAAACTGCTCTTCTCTTTCAGAACTGTCCAGTGCACCCGCATCACCATCCACAAGCAGCTCTTCATCTCTTTCATCATCAACAACATCATGTGGATAATCTGGTACACGGAGGTGGTACAGAAACCGGCCGTACTGATAGCCAATGAAGTGAGTATAGTTCTGTGTTCATACTGAAAAGTACCGGATGATCCAAAAGTCAGGACGAACTTTAACTAGTCGTTGGGGGCCACCGTAATACTTACCCATCACGGATATGTATATGAAAATAAAACATGTGAAAACTATTTATACTATGCACTGCAATTCATAAACAAAATTTAAATATTGTTAATATACATAGTAATGCTACATTAAAGACCTGCTGATGTACCAATTTCGACAAATTATATAAAACGCCAAACTTACTCAAGTGGTACCGAACTGCGTAAAAGAGACATCCTTATAGCTCCAAAAATAATAATTCTATTAAACAACAATTAACTGTGTCGGATTAAGCGTCTCATTTCCAATTAAAATATACCTCTGAATTGAAATTTGAATGAAATACAGGGTCATGAAAAATCGAAGAATGTGGAAAACAGGATTGCAAATATCTCGGCAACTAATAATCCGATCGACTTAGTTCTATATTCAAAATGCGTGTTATTTTATTGCCTTTTACGTCCATTCCTTAGAACAAAAACATTCGAAAATTTTTATGTACCTTTCATCAGAACGAATTTTTCGAGAGTCCGAAAAAAATAGTTCCGGATAATCGAGGTTGCTGATATTAAATAGGCTTCGTCCCATACTTACATGCTAACTACATACAAAATTTCAAGTCGCTATCTCAATTTGTTCGGGAGATAGAGCGTTTACAGGCAGACGGACGGCAATTTTTTTTTTTTTTTTAAGTATGTTTTTCGGAATCTCCACTATCTAAAACGTGTAAATCCGCCAAAAAAAATTTCGATTTTCAAAACGATTGCAAGACTTACCCTATACTACGTATGATGGGTAAGTAAAAACGAATAATTCGAAAACGAATCAAGATACAAAAATACGGTAGCACCAAACGGATGCAAAAGAAACCGGGTTTTGTGTGGCAACGAAAAAAACAGTTTTGTGGGCAACCAACAGGTGACTCGATAGTGTTTTATTGCACCAAAATATAATTTACAAATGAAAAAATGCTGACAACTTACAAGTCAGCTTAATTAGTTAATTAGTACTGCAATAAATGTTCAATGTGATGTTCATAAATAAGAAGTATACATGTCAGACGAGGTACTATACTGTTCACAGAATTTACTAGCCTTTCTTGCGTTATGGCAGATACATTTTGGCAGATGACAGCTTTCAGTGCTACTGTTGATGCTGGTTGGTCGCGGTGCATTTTTTACCTCAAGAATCGCCTCAGCCAAAAGTCACAGAGTGTGAAATCTGTCTGTCTGACTTCCTCGAAAAAAATAGAGGAATTTTGAGATCTGCAGTGAAGCCACACCAGGCAGTCACTTTTGTCTGTTGCAAGGGTACCTCAAAAAATTCCAACATAAATATTTTTTTTTCGTTGCCACATAAAAACCCGGCTTATTTTCTATCCATTTGGTGCAAACCGTATCTTTGTATCTTGATTCGTTTTCGAATTATTCATATTTAAAGTTCGTCCTGACTTTTGGATCGCCCGGTATATTCATTTTGCAATTCCCGCTGTGTACACTGGCTGTTAACCCCTTGCGGAAGAAGGTTTCGGTTTCGGTTTATTTTTGTCGTCCGATTATCTACGCTAGGGATATAGGACCAGCGGGGAGTGCCCTTCGTGGGGGTCTTTCTAAGGGAACCTAACCCGTATTCACGCAGGGTTCGAAGTAAACCACGAAAACTCCCAACGGTTAGGCCGACAGCCGCGATTGGTGCGGAATAAGGACATGTATTACGTGTCGCAAAAAGGCTTAAGAATCCTTGTTTATTTCCACCACAAAAATTTTACTGTAAGACTTGCCTTATTTCACGGAGCATTTTCTCGATTTAGAAAGACATAAATTTCTGTTTTTAAAGGGGCTCAGGGGTTGAAAACTTTTCAAAGAATCGATTTTTTTTTTTAAGATCTAGTTTGATTATTCAATTAATTCTTAACTCAATGCAAAAAAACGCATAAAAATATTTGCATTTTTAACGGAGTTACAAGCATTTATGTATCAATACTTACATAGCCATATAATTTCATCTTTAAGTCGAGTTTTCTCAAAACTTGATTTTTGATGACAAACACCAAAATTAAAAAAAACTATCTGATGGAATGGCTTAAATTTTTTGCATGCATATAACATCATAATCTAGATTATGAATTAAAAATATAACTATCACTTAATAAAAACAGTATTAAAAAATCTCTCAAAGTTGAAAATTTAAAAAAACCCTAAAAAATACAACTTTTTTCCATTAAAAATACTCAAAATATTAAACTATCTAAAATATATTAATTCATAATCTAGATAATGATGTTATATGCATGCAAAAAAAAGTTAAGCCATTCCATCAAATAGTTTTTTTTTTTTTTTTTTTTTTAATCTTGGTGTTAGTCATCAAAAATCAAGTTTTGAGAAAACGCGACTTAAAGTTGAAATTATATGGATGCGGCTATGAAAGTGTTGATACACAAATGCTTATAACTCCGTTAAAAATGCAAATATTTTTATGCGGTTTTTTTCATTGAGTTAAGAATTAAATGAATAATCAAATTAGATCTAAAAAAATAGATTTTTTCAAAAGTTTTCAACCCTTGAGCCCCCTTAAAAACCAGTAGAAAACATTAAAAATTCAGTTCGCTCCCGTCGCGAAGGGGTAAAAACCCCTTGCGGCGCAGTGGTATACCTATGAAACCACTTAATTTTAATTCCCAAACGCTACATTGGCACCGGAATTTTTGTAAAAAGAAAAATTACGTTTTATTGAAAGCGTGAAATATAGCCCTTTTTTTTATTATTTATAAATGAGGTTGTTTTCAAATTCCGGTGTCAATCATTAATTTCAACATTTAAGCAATGAATTTGCCCTGCACTGCAAAGGGTTAACTGGATCCAATTTTTGACTATCGTATTTTCCTGAAAAATCATAATTTAGATTTTCCTGACAAATTTTCCTGATCACTAACAGGAACGCGATTTTCTCAGCAAACGTTGTAAAACCTTACTACAGTGAAACTTTCCTGTGTGATCACCTTCATTAAAAGGCCACCTCTCGAACGGCCATTTTTACATAGAACAAAATCTATTCCCATAGACTCAATGCTAGTTTCTGTGGTTTCCGTTAATAACCAGGTGAGGCACATTTTTGAAAAAAATTGAGATAATTTGGGAAAATGTAGCTTTAAAAGAGTATTTTCATCTGCCACAGTACTGAAAAATGAAAATCGAATACTTCCCGTCATAGGGTGACTGTAAATTTTCATTTAAAAATTGAAAATTCAGTAATAATTTTGTAAGTGCTTAAAGTAACGGTAATAACCAGATAAGATTTCTATTTATTTCTTTAAATCGTCTATAATTAAAAAATAACATAAACATGGCTTGTATAACTTATAAATTTCTTTTAAATAATTAAATTAACGTCAATAATCTCTAAAAAATTGCATATCTGTGGCGGGAAACTGCCACCAGCTGGTGGATTAATTTGGAAAATAATCTGGTTAATGCTATGTTTTCTTTTAATATAATATAAATAAACAATTATAATAATAAAAGTTGTTAAAAATGAAAATTTTTTATCATAATTAGGACATAAATTATAAATTTAAATTAATTGTCATTGTTAATTGTTATTTCAATAAAAATGTGTTGCCGAGCGCCAGCTATTGTGAAAATTGCTAATAATAAAGCCGCGAAAGATTCAAATAGAAAGAAAGTAAAAAATTGATAACGTATTTAATTGTGAAATTAATGATTAAAATGTAAATAAATATTTAATTTTATTTACATTTATTTAAAATAAATGTAAAAAGATAACCAGATAAAAGTTAAATTTTTAATTGGTTCTCAATTAATAAAAACTGTTTTTATATAACTATTTTGGCAAAAAGAAAAAAGAGATTCTTATATCCTAATTGAGTGTAGTGAAAATTATTAAGTTCTAATCTATTTTATAAAAGTAATGATAGAAGAAAACTTTAAACGTTACTTACTCAAAATATTAAAAAAGTGCCTTACCTGTTTATTATCGGAAGCCACAGATTTTATCTCCATTCAAATACTGTTCTAGTTCAACTCCCTCCATGAGCGACCAATTTCTTTCAAGAAAATTGTACAAATTATGTTTCTCCCCAGTCGCTCGAAAATGGATTTATTAGAAAAATAATTTCGAAGAGCGTATTATTTATTAATCAAACTTTAAACTAAAGTTTTTTTTTTTTTGGGGGGGGGGGTAATTCCGGTAACTTTTAAGTACTTAAACCGTTTTGCGTCTTTTTGGGAAATGCATTTAATTCTGAAGACGAATTAATAATGACGGTCAATAAACTCCCCTGTTCCATTCTGTTTAAAAACTTTTAAAGAAATAGTTGAAGTAAAGAAATCGTCATTATTTGTGGTCGTCCAAAATATATATATATGTATATATATATATTTACTGAATTTTGAAAGGACTTAAAAGCTGTGAAAGATAAAACCGTAAAATCAAAGCAAATGTCAATTGTATTCATTTTTAAATGCAGTAATCAACTGCTCTGCAATAATTAAATATATGTATTTCTATTTAAAGTGAAAAACAAATTTTAGCAACATTGTTAACTTTTTCAAGCAATTAAAATCTATATTTAAACATGACCTCCGTCAACAACACATTTTTATTCGAACGAAACGAGTTCACTTTAGGGCAATTTTACAGTACGAAAAAAATTGCTTCACACATAAGTAATGTTTTTTAAAAAATAAATGTTAAATGGTATGTTTTTTCCATAAAATAAACAATAAACATATTTTTAAATATTTAATTCAAAAGTTTCTAAGTAACTATATTATGACTTTTTACTGAGTGTAGAACATAATACTCCAATTGTTTGTTTTTTTGGGAGAGGGGAGAGGGGGAGTTCAAGAAATGCCTGATAAAAATCTGTATAAACGTAAACGTAAAATGAAAAGTACGTATTTTATAATCTTATTTGTTTATTTGTTTTTCTAGCTCCCATGTCAGGTGCTACATGTGTTGGTGCACTATTTCCTGGTATCGAACTACTTCTGGATGTTTTGCGAAGGACTTTACCTGCACACATTGCTGGTGGTTGCATTCGTAGCTGAAGATAAACTTTTGAAATGGTTCTACTTGATTGGTTGGGGTAATTATTTTTATGTCTAGCATTTGAAATCACTATAATGCTGTCAGAAGTAATAAATTAATCACCTGCTTTAAACATCAGAAAGGGCCTCCTTGGCCGAATGGTCAAGGCACCTCACCGCTAATTGCTTGTGAGCGTAGGAGGTTGTGGGTTCGAATTCCACTGGTTCCATTACACACTCTTTGTGTGGAGCTCCCAACTGTACTTCCTTCGTGTTGTAAAATTTCCTTGTGCTATCTCGTCCCTGCATATTGTCGATGATTTATAAGCAGTTTTTCATGTCCAGCACACAAGTCAGATGTATATGCTCAATAAATAAATATACCTCGAAAACTTAGCAACATCATCTAACCTACTGAAAAATGAAATCTCGGTTGACTACGTGAATGGTATCTCGGTTACGAATGTTCCAGCGTCTCTGTTAGTATCATTCGTAATCGGCATATCATACATTTTTTTGCAGAATTCTATGGAGTGCTACTGCCACGAAACCCCTAGAAACTGAGTTTGCGCTGACTTTTTACGAACGTTAGCAGTTTGGCTAATCAGAAAAAAATAAATATTTGTCAAATGAGAAAAAAAATAATTGAACAAAAAATTTTTAAATTCAATTTTTAACCACTTTTTTCCCAATGTGTTCTAAAATAACCTAAGATTTTGTAACTTTGAATAAATTAAATGAATCCTTTAAAGTATAAATTTGATATTTAATTTCTTAATAAAGAAACAAAGATTCTAATTAACGATGCTAAAAGTTATGTTATTTTCGCTAATCTAACAGCAATATCATTTTTTAGGTACTCCCTTGGTCATCATAATGGCTTATGCCAGTGTAAGGAACAGTTTTTCGGAAGATACACAATAGTAAGTTACATCATTATTATTTTAATGTTTAAAACACACATTGCATAATATTTACTCAATTAATCTTTTCACGTAAATATTTTTTTTAAATAAAATATTCTGTTTTAATTTTAGTTGTTGGATTGAAGAAAGTAATTATTCTTGGATCATCTCAGGACCTGTATGCATATCGATGTTGGTTAGTTATCTCCCTTTTATTTTATATTTTTCTTATAGTAGGCCTGTAAGCCTGTAAGCAGGGGCGCATCTCCACTGTTAACATACCATTTAAAGATAGCAAAATTTAGTCGATTTCTCTGGAAAAAGTAGCTCAAAAAGTTTTACTCATACGAATTGGGAATGTTTGCATCAACTGTTGGTGGCGCTGCAGGGCGTTGACCTTGAAATGATGGCGACTCCGCAACAAAAGGCTCAATGTGTTATTTGGCTCATAGAAACGAAGTCTGTAGTTACCGTACAAAGAAACTTTCGACGTAACTATGGTATTAACCCGCCTTCTGACAAAACCATTCGTCAATGGTTCAGTGCATTTAAGGAAACAGGAAGTGTTTTGAAGCAAAAGTCGCCGGGTAGGCCGAGTGTGTCTCAAGAGAAAGAGGACAGAATCCGAGCTTCATGCCTTCGAAGCTCTAAGAAATCGTTGACAAGACATAGCCTGGAGTTGGGGTTACCAAGATCAACAGGGAACGAATAGTCAATTGTGTGGCAACCGTCCCCCCCAGACATGCTCGCCAGGACATGGGAAGAGGTAGAATACCGTTTAGACGTCTGCCATGCCACTAACGGGGCATATAGAACTTTACTAAGTGTTAAAAAAACTTGAAAATGTAAGCTTTTCAGTCATGTATAAAACATGTATGTATGTTTTTTATTTCATTAAAATATTTTGCCTCAATATCCCGGAGTTCTTTTATAGACACCCTGTATAATGGATATCATATTCAGAATAAACACGCCCTCTGGATGGTTAAATTTCCTGCCCATAATCACAAGATAGTATTTAGCTATCAAAATGTCACACTTTACTCTCTTAAAATGTCAGCCAAAAAATAACTCAAGTTGAGCCGAAATTAGGTCAGTTTCTCATAAAGAGTTGAAACAACTCAAGTGTGTGAGTTGTTTTTAAACTATTTAAATCAAGATAAGTTACTTAAATAGCAATCTAAATCAAGATGAGTAAAGTATTTTAAAACCAACTCATTCACGATCCAATAAATTACAGCTCTTTTCTGAGAAAACCAATTTTACTCTTTCGTTTTAAGAGTATATAGATGTTCTGGTAGTGACTTTTTATGACATTTCTTGGACATATCTAGGTGAAATAAGACGGAAAGAAATTAAGAAAATGGCTAATACGCATGCGCATCCTATTAGAAAATCCATGGGCATTTTTAAAGACAATGTAATTGGATAATTCATTATCTGTATCCTCTAGATTTTTTTTTTATAGTTCTCATAGGTGTAAGATCTGTAACAGCACTATAGAAAGTTCAGAGGACAATTTTGATTGCATGGATTCATCACATGTTTGGAAACATACAACAATATTTTCTGATTGTAGAATTCTGCCTATATAAAGAAATGTATCTTTCTGTTGCAGCCGTAACGAAACCAGTGGTCCGTTTAAAATTTTCAGAAAAAAGGTCAGCTAAAATCAATTTTTAGTTCATTTAAATGAAGAGATAATTTCAATAATGTAAGGAATGCTTATTTATTCCATGGATTTTCAATTTTGTGGAGGGGGAAGGGGATTATCATCTTTGTTAATTTTATAAAGAATAAATAATGATACATTGCCCTCCTCAACTTCGTTCTTCTAAGCCCAAAAAAAGAAAATTTTGATGTCGAATATTTATTAGTTAAAATGTAAATAATAAAATTAATTTGATACATTAACTAGACAAAAAAATATTTAGAGATTTTGATGAACTTTTTGAGAACGCTGCATCAACGTCTGTTGTAACATTTTCAGTATTAAGTTGCAATACCATTTTATAAGTATTTAATTTTTTTTTTTTTCTGCTTTGCTAAAATGTGATCTTTTTTCTCCTTTATTGGGAAAATTTAAAGTTTTTCGTTGCAACATTTATATTTTTTAAACAAAATAAACACATATTGATAAAAAAAAGACATACAGTGTTTTCTTTCATAGCATGGCAATGATCGTAACTTTGGCAACGATCAACGGTTGCCTGGCATTAATTGTAGCCAACGCGTTATAAAATCTGCCAGTAACCACGTGCTATTATTTAATTTCTCTATCTATAGACTATCTATAGAATAATCTATAGACTATAGTGTTACATTTTGTAGAAAAAGGGCGCAAGTGAAAAGTATTTGCAAGGATTAAAGCAATCAAATTAAACAGATCAAATTAAAGCATTTACCTCTAAAAGCTTTAATTTGATCTGTTAAAAAAATTAGTTAATTTAAATTAAAGCATCTATTAATGTATATTTAAGAAAAAAATAGTCACAAGAAACATCGGGAGAGGCGCCAAAGAAATATTCAAAGAATGCCATAGGGGACTCTACCTTATAAGACACTTGAGAAAAATATGACATCACTATACTTCATCTTTTCTTTAGAAAGGCTTGATCTTCGCAGTCACCCTCGTTAGTTAACGTGCAAATCACACCTGTTACCATCTTATCTCCTTTTTTTCCACTTCATTTACGCTTTGAGACTTATCTCTTATTGCAAAGGACTGGAAGCTGAAGCAATCCTCAAATGCAATGCGAAAAATGATGAAAAACTGGAAAATCTACCACGCGTTACCATACAAACGCCCTTCGAAATTGTGATGGCAAGCAATGGTCAATGAAAATCAAGCGCCTAGCTTGCTGAAAAATAGTATAACAGGGAAGGGAATTATGGACAGGAGATACATGATTCAAATATTTTACTACTAGTGTATCGGAGTAACAATTTTCGCATTATTTAATGACGGAAATACCAAGCTTAAATAACATGAAGATTATTGCTCGAGAAAAAGTTTCTAAAATGTTGGAACCTCCAGAATCTTTAACATAACTCATATCCCTGTAACTTATATCCTCATATTAGTCCAAGAGCTGACTGCACAAAATCCTAAGTTATCGAGCACAAGAAAATATCCTTCATTTTATGGAAGAGTAGTAATAGAGGTGTGAGGGAGTGACCTTTGGAATAAAGGCACTCTAGTATTTCTGAGATCGTGACGTCAATAATTTAACATGTGTGAGCGTGAAAGCGACACCTATCCTCTCTTTTACTTTAACTTTCTAGAGCGTGTGTGTCTCTTTCGGATTCTACAGTTAGGTCTCGGTCAGTAGTAATATGTAAATTTGAAGTATCTCAGTTTGCAGCATATAAAAGCTTGGAGTTTGAGTGTGTGTGGAGTGTCTCTGGCAACAGTAGCCAGCAGAGAGTGTGTCTAGTGATATTAGCCAGCGAAGTGTGTCTCTAGCGGCGATTTCCCGCTGGTGTCTAGCAGAGTGTGTCTAGCTGCGTTGATTGATCCAGAGCAAGTGATATCGAGTGTTAGCAAACCTCCAGTGAGTTGCTAAGGAGTTTTGGAATTTGACTCGAGAAGTTGGCCAGTGGTAAGAATTTAATAGTAATTACGTTGATCATCTCAAAATTAATAAAGAAATATATACAGCCACGGGCTGTCTAATAAATCTTATCTAGCAGTTTAGCCGAAAGATAGCTGAGAAGTAGTCTGAGGTGCCCTGGTTGAGCTAGTTCCGGAACTGTGAGTATGAGTTTAATCTTTTAGTAGTATTCTCAGTTGTGAAAATTACAGACTTGCTCCACTCCCCTTCAGCCCTAATCGTTTTTAATAAACTGGTTTTTATCTTATGTACTGAGTTATGTCTGCATTTAACACCCAGTACGAGCACCCAACCGTTACAAAGGAATCTAATGATCCATGTCTGCCGGAAGCGAAGTGGTGCATAAGCCGAAAATTAATATCACTAGTAGTTCACTCGTAGGATTAGCATTGCGTTTTTCCGCACATAGTTTCCCCTGATTTCCTACTTTTTATTTTACGGCAAACACAATGCTAAACCTACGAGTGAACCACTAGTGGTATCAATTTTTGGCTTATGCACCAATTCTCTTCCGTCAGACATGATCATTAGATTCCTCTATTACTACTCTACCATAAAATGAAGGGTTTTTTCTTATGCTCGATGACTTAGGGTTTTGCGTGTTCGGCTCTTGGACTATATCATGTGCTAGTGTAAATCACTCGAACCTAACGAACCCAATTCACCATGACGTCGATGTACCTCAATAATGACCAATAACAAATGACATTAAAAATAATTTTGTTTCCCTATTATTAAATTTGTATTTGGGCAATTTCTGAACTTGAAAGTATTCAATATATGACTTAAATGTGACACCAATTGGATAACTTCTCATGAAGGAAAGATCATACAGAGCTCTTTGAATCAGGGCCTAGTTACCGCCGAAGGTAAAATTTTCACTATCAAGTATTAACAGAAACTGGTCTTATTTTATGAGAGAAATTTTGCATGAAAAAAGCATTTTAAAAGTGAAAATTTCTTATCAAAAATTATGGCTGAAAGTTAGCATTGATAGTAATCATACCCGTTCCTGAATACTAGGTCTAGGGATTAACTCAAAAATGGCAACTGTCGTAATCGAATTTTTTTCAGCGTTTGTATGGTCTCTTGGATTTTGGTACCACAATATGCTTGAACTATTCTTTAATTTAATAGCAGAAAAAGAACACAAAGAAAATGTTTAATGAATACTGATATTCAAAATCAATTTACAAACATTAAAATAAACCCATTTAAAGCAGCCACCATTTTTATATAAGCGCGTAAGTCTAGTTTTAAAGGGGCTTTGGGCCACAATACTTTTACGTAAAAATCCCAAAATTGCCATATATTTTAAAGTCATTGGGTGGCTAACTAGAAAAATCCCGTTTTAATCATTTTTGGGATTGTTATATTTGTGACTATTTGTGACGTTGTGATTTCATATTCGTTGACTGTTCTGCTTGACTTGTAAATGACAGTTTTCAATAGATATAGAAGTTGCCTCTTTCTTAAAAAGTCTAGTGCATAACATCAGTAAAGCAGTACAGTGCTTCGTTTTGTTGGGTGGTATTTTTTTAATTGTGAATTTTATTATTATTATTGTAGTAGGGTGAAACACCATATTAGTTTATTTTTATTGTAAAAAAAAAAAACGAATAAATGAAACAATGCGTTTCTTTTTTTTTTTACAGCTGAACTTCGTTTTCTTGGTGAACATAGTGCGAGTACTGGTGACGAAGTTGCGTGCTGTGAATTCACCCGATACCCATCAAACAAGGTTTGTAGCTTTCATATTTTGTACACAGTAGAAATGAATTAAAATATAAAACTAAATTTCACGTGTTTTGAATATGTTATTTTTACTATAGAGTATGAAATTTTTTTCTATACTAGGAGGCTTTGTCCATATATGTTTTTCATCAAGCACCAGTATCAAAGTTACTAATAGCCTTTTTATACGAACATTATAATCAATGCATTCTGCAAAGGTACTAAACCTTTTCTAAAAAACTGGGATTCCAAGAACTTTTCTTGTAACGGTAACAGCAAAAATTCAAGTTTCAGAATCGATTACATGAATTTTTCCTGTTATCGTTACATGAAAAGTTCTTGGAATCCCAGTTTCCTAGAAAATGTTTAGTACCTTTACAGATTTTTTTTTTACAGTGTTTTCGCGCAAAACAAATACTGCGCTCAATATAAAATGATTATAACACTAAACAACATGATTGTTTTTTTCACGAAATTTGTTGTCTTTTTAAAAGTGTTTCAGGGACTTTTTTGATATAGCATGTATACTTACATGTAATATAATACATACACTGTAAAAAAAATTGTGAAGGTACTAAACATTTTCTGGGAAACTGGGATTCCAAGAACTTTTCATGTAACGATAACAGGAAAAATTCATGTAATCGATTCTGAAACTTGAATATTTGCTATTACCGTTACAGGAAAAGTTCTTGGAATCCCAGTTTCCTAGAAAAGGTTTAGTACCTTTGCAGATTTTTTTTACAGTGTATGAACGCGTTATAACAGCGCATGAGCATCATCACAAGTGACCGAGATTTATTTCCGTATTATAAGCGCATATGACGTTATAGTCATAAATGCCTATGTAACATTTTATGGGCATATATTTGACAGCGTTACAGTCGCACATGACGGATATACATAAGGCATACCTATAAAACATATATCTCATATTTATGGCATAAAAGTGTAAACATTACATGTTTCTGTTGTATATATGGCGTATGTATGATGATAGCTGCTGTATATATGATCAATACAAGGAGCGCATATAATGCAATCAACATATATATGAAGTATGAGGTAATTCGGGAGAAAATGTCCGTTCGGGGAAGACACCAGTTTGTTCCTAGAACTATTATGTGTCAACAAATCGTAATATTGACCCATTTGTGTGAGGAGTCTTGTTTCAGTGACCAGCGGGTTTGTGACTTTATCTTAATTTATCGCATTTAATTGTCATTATTTTTGGATCTCATGAGTATTTAACTTGATGAGTAAACCTTTACTCATCACATAGAAAATACATTCCGTTGCTCATATATCATGTTTATAAATAGTTGTTTTATTTTAAATGGGATATTATCAATATAAGTGTCTTCTGTATTCCGTTGCACATGAAGAGCAAACAGAAGTAGTCATAATCTTTCAGTAATGTGGAAATAAAAGTGTGCGACGCCTTCCTCACTATACTTGGGGGAAACAAAAATGAATGTAACATGGCTCAGAAATAAATTAAAATGAAGATAAAAAGGAATTAATTATTTTCTGTCTTCCAAATCATAATACCTAGTACTAACAGTTATTTCATCCCTCCTTTTCAAACCATTAAAAACATATTGACGAAAGCACTGACCGCCTGGATCCACAGCAAGCCACATCATTCACTACCTAGATTTCTGTTTTGATTTACAGCTTAGAGCAAGGCAACCACGGTAGGAAATGGTATTTATGGGTATTCAGCTCATACACTGTAAAAAAAAATCTGTAAAGGTATTACACTTTATCTAGGAAACTGGGATTCCAAGAACTTTTCCTGCAACGGTAACAACAAAAACTCAAGTTTAAGAATTGGTTACATGGATTTTTCCTGTTATCGTTACATGAAAAGTTCTTGGAATCCCATTTTCCTAGAAAATGTTTAGTACCTTTACAGATTTTTTTTTTACAGTGTAGGATTTATCCCTATAACCCACAAGCAATTCCAAAACATACTTTTGCTACCTCTGATGGTTCCATTAATGATGGTGATTTTGCTTCCACGTGCGGCGCATGTGACAATAAGCCTTCAACGTGTTGGATGGTAGAAGCAACCAAAAGTTGCTTACTGCATCATGTGAGACAACCAGTTGATCTAACAGCAGATCTAGTGGGAGTAGATTGTCATTAGCAATTGCGTCCACCTGCACAGAAAAGATTTTTACTTTCTGAACGCAATAAGTCCTACTCCTCCGATTAGAAAAGCTAAACAATATGGGAGTAAGAAACGAACAATAGAGGTCGTAATTGCATCAGAGAGAAGAAAACCTGCGCAGGAAAAGGACAGAGAAAATCGAAAAAAGGCAAAATAAATTAAAAAAAACTTCGGAAAAACAGAAGTAAAAGAAACGTGTAAGCTCGTCTTCCGCAAGTGAAGAAATTCCTCTGGATACCAGTTGTGATAGTTTAGATGAGGATGATGATGATGATTTTCGTATTGTATATAAGGGATACTTTTACGCTAATACTTGATGCTTTTACCGTTTCAAGTGTGGCTAGGTTCAGCGCATAAAATGCAAGAAATATTTGCAGGAAGATTGAAACGGTATGCAATTTATATCATTTACACTGTTATGCAGGCTTGTACCATTATTAGTTTTAACAAAATAAAATTTAAAAACATGATTTCAGTATTAAAATAGCAAATAAAGCCTTTGTGCACAAATGTTTAAAGATAGAAAACCAACGAATATAAATGCACAAATAAAGTATGAGAAGGTAGCAAATAGCTATTTCGAATCTACTAACGAGATTCTTCATCAGTGCAAAACTCAGCGAGCTAAAAGTAGCAAAACTGAGCTAAGAGCTCTGTTTTGCAAAAGTAGCAAAAGTAGCAAAACTGAGCAAAACTGAGCTCAGTTTTGCTACTTTTAGCTCGCTGAGTTTTGCACTGATGAAGAATCTCGTTAGTAGATTCGAAATAGCTGTTTGCTACTTTCTCATACTTTATTTGTGCATTTATATTCGTTGGTTTTCTATCTTTAAACATGATTTCAGTTTATAGATTTGTTTGTTTGACCATAGGTATTGTTAATTCACAAGTAATATTCCAATGTTTGTATTATTCTTCTTATTTACAGTGGTGTTACGTCTTCTCCCATAGCTGGTGGCATCTTCATTTTTATGTATGGGGAAAGATGCTGCAATTACGCGTGTATTTTTAATATTAAATTTGTCGAACGTTTGAACACTGAGAAACAAATAAATGAAATAGCTAATTAAATACTAAAGGGCATAGTGGTATATTTTTCCTTTATCTCATCATTTCAATTTTGGCTCTAATGAGCAAAACATCTAATTATGTGGCATCTTTTCCAGATTTACTTTATATGAAGTAAACTTTATTTATATATACTATACAAGGCATATAAATAAATGTTGTACGTAAATATATGCGATATATTATATATTTAAAACTGGCAATGATTTTGGGGAAATCGTAATTCAGTAGGTTGCTATAGTAAGACTGTATCGTGTTTGCTCACAATACTTGCGAAGCTCAGGGCAGCCGTTTGTATTCATTGGCAAATGTTCCCTATGCATACCTGACTATTGCCTGCAATTGGTTTCGACAGGATATGACACATAAATACTGTGACATTTTAAAAATGTCAAGTTTATTTTAATATTTTTTCGCGTTTTTGAGCTATACTAATGTTTTATTCATGTTCCTCGTGCTTTTTTGTTATCTAATTGCTATTTCCGCTCATGTTAATTCGCTATTTCGCAGGAAAGTGTGCAAAGGTACACTTTCCAGGATAGCGTACAAAGGTTAATCCAGCATTCTTCCAAAAACCTATCCCCCCCCCCCCAAAAAAAAAAAATAACTTCACTGCTTCGGCGATCCTGACACAAAAAGTTTGTGCAATCAAACACAAGTTCCTGGATTATCTGAAACACTCTGTGGAAAAAGCCTGGGTCGACGTCACACCGGAAATATTGTGTCATGGCCATCTTGATAATTTTTCAGAAGCGTCTAAGACCCCTGCATCGCTGCGAGAGGAAGCCATTACAAATAATTTTAAATGTTTCCACTACAGAATGTTCTTTTCTTTCGAATGGTAACCAAAACGGCTTGTTTATTTCTGCAGTTAATAATTGTGGTCTTTTATTTGCGTCACAGTATTTCATATTTGTCAACCTGTACAGGATTCTATTGCGACTAACGATTGTTTGAGCGCATGATTTAATTTATTGTGTGCATAGTCACGTGTACAGAATTTTAAAAATGTAAAAAAAAAGTTTTCGATTTTAGTGTCCATTTAGGTTTAAAAGCAGTCGTTATTTTGTTCTCAAATATCTGCCACTCTCTGACATGTCAGACCACAGTATTCAACAGAAACAAACGTAGGTGAAATCATGCTGTACCTTTAATATTCGAGATTTAATATAACTAATCACTCATAAAAAAATGAAATAATAAATGTAATGTGCGATTATTTAACTGTCATGCTCTATCCAGATGCTTACACACTGTTAAAAATTTTGTCTTAGTTTGAACCAAATTTTGGTGCTCAGTAGCTGTCACCATAAGATGGTGCAATCCCTTACCAACATTTGGAGCTCCTTATTTCAATCTCGTACCAACTATTGCAACTATGAATCAATAGGAATTCCAAATATTGGTTCAAGATTTCACTATCTTATAGTGCAACTATTGAGCACCAAAATTTGGTTCAAACTAGAACAAAATTTTTAACAGTGTATTAACGATAAACTTGCTTTCCCTAATATCTCTATAAAGTCATATCTTTTTACTATGCCATTTTTCTCGAAAACATTTATTATTTTGCCATTACTATAATTTGCTAGGGTGTCCTGTTGTTTTAATTTCTTTCATCTTGAAAAATATCATGAGAATCTTATTGATACATAATTTATCAATGCTCAATTTCACTTTTTAGGAAAGCTGTTCGAGCTACCTTGATTCTCATTCCTCTACTTGGCCTGCACTACCTTGTCACCCCGTTCAGGCCGATGCCGCGCTCCCCAGGGGAGGCTATCTATGAAACCGTCTCTGCTATAGTCACTTCATTCCAGGTGAGTTTTTTACTTTAGAAACATCTATAAGTGTTTGTTGTACAGAGTTGCCAAGTCTCCGGCTTTTTTGCGCACAATCATTGTTTTAGAGAAAATCTGGTTATTTTAAATCGCCCAAATGTTCCAATTAAATAAAGTAACCCTTTCTGTATTAAAATACTGGTACCCAAAAAAGCCGGAGACTTGGCAGCTCTATTTATAGTATTAGACAGGCCGCACACCAAGACAGCACATCAAACATGGATCGAAAAAAATATTTTAAAACAATTTTGAAACAGCTTTGTTCTTTGTTTCGATTTTTCTCCTATATGGCACTTCATATTTTCCCTGTCATCTCAGTGTGCAACCTGCCTTACACTGAGGGGCGACAGCACAGATCATCTCACCAAGTTGACAGCTGAAATTCCAAGATTAGATAGAACTCGAATAGAATATTAAATTGCAGCTGGTCTGACAATTCATATCTCAGTGAAATTTTCTGATTTTAGTTGTCTGACATTGTATTTTCCTGCATCCAAAGTTCTGAAAACATGGAGGTCTTACAGCAGATAAATGCAATAAACACTTATCAATTAACCTCCAACATCGGGATTGCAGATGATTTCCACCAAGATGCGACTTGGCAGATGAGTTATATTTTAATGTGGGAATCAAGTTTTACTAATTCTGGAACTTCAGCCATCATCTCCATGAAGTTATAGTTTAAGCAACCAATATCCGGTCAATATAAAGCATAAATAACCTCCTGAAGGACGGTGGGATATATTATATCAGTATTTGGACCAGAAATTTGTAATAAAATTTTACATTAATAAGTTTGGTGAGAAAAATCCTAAAACTGCTTTTCTTTATTTTTAAATGGAATTTTTCGAATAATCAAGTGTGGATTTAACAATAACGAAAGGCAATAACTCGATCCTAAAAGGGTTAAAGCAATCAAGAATAATTTATTTTTTGAAGGACAGTGGAACAAACACACTGTGCATAGAAACACATCATATAATGGGTCTTTGATTTTTATGATTTTATGTTATTTTAGTTTCACATACACAATTCCGAAGTTTAAAAAAAATCTGAGAAGTTTTATCACGTGATTTTACTCACCCATCATACGTAGTATAGGGTAAGTCTTGCAATCGTTTTGAAAATCGAAAAAATTTTTTGACGGATTTACACGTTTTAGATAGTGGAGATTCCGAAAAACATATTTTTAGAAAAAAAATTTTGTCTTCCGTCTGTCTGTCTGTAAACGCTCTATCTCCCGAACAAATTGAGATAGAGACTTGAAATTTTGTATGTAGTTAGTATGTAAGAATGGGACGAACCCTATTTAATATCAGCAACCTCGATTATCCGGAACTATTTTTTTCGGACTCTCGAAAATTTCGTTCTGATGAAAGGTACATAAAAATTTTCGAATTTTTTTTGTTCTAAGGAATGGATGTAAAAGGCAATAAAATAACACACATTTTGCATATAGAACGAAGTCGATCGGATTATTAGTTGCCGAGATATTTGTAATCTTGTTTTCCACATTCTTCGATTTTTCATGACCCTGTATTTCATTCAAATTTCAATTCAGAAGTATATTTTAATTGGAAATGAGACGCTTAATCCGACACAGTTAATTGTTAGTTAATAGAACTATTATTTTTGGAGTTATAAGGATGTTTCTTTTACGCAGTTCGGTACTACTAGAGTATTTTAGCGTGTTATATAATTTGTCGAAATTGGTACATCAGCAGTTCTTTAATATAGCATTACTATGTATATTAACAATATTTAAATTTTGTTTATGAATTGCAATGCATTGTAAATAGTTTCACATGTTTTATTTTCATATACATATCCATGATGGGTAAGTATTACGGTGGACCCCAACGACTGGTTACAAATGATGTGGTTAACCATCACAAAAAAATTCAAAATTTTAATTCAATGAATATATATTTTTTTAATGTGTCCCGGACCCCCTTTAAGTGTAGTGGTTGTTATGTGATAAAAAAAATCTACTAAATAAATGTGTGTAAAACTGCTTCAATGCGCATATAATGTTTAATGTATAATATACAAAGTTAAAAAAGTCTGCTGAAAAAAAATAGTATTTATACAAAATTGATATAAAAATATTTAATTATTAAATTTAAAAAACATTCTTAATCTAATATTCAGTATTTAAAAATTAAATTGGATATACTATAAATTAAATTGGAATTAGCTGGAATTATATATTTATCATTGTTACTTAGAATATTAAAGTAACATAATTAAATGTAATAAATATTCAAGTTATGTTTTTTAATTATGTTAATTATTTTAAAAGAATCAATAAATTATTCATAATAATTATTTAAAAATACTTAATTGAATATTTAAATGTAATTAAGTAAAATATTCATATTATTAATCTTATTTTTTTTTAAATTATGTTGGTTATTTAAAATTAAATATAAAAATATATCAAGTTTAATATTAAAAAATATTTAATTGATATGCAATATTTCAATTAAATGTGTATGTAATTTACAGTATTTTTTACATATTGTTGTATTATAATATGCTGATAAAATGTATGTAAAATCACTTTTATATGAATTTTTATTTCTTTTTCTACAACAGGGCTTAAGCGTAGCTTTACTGTTCTGCTTCTTCAATGGCGAGGTAAGTCAATAATAAATACTAGCTGTTCTTAATTTCTAAATTTATTTTTTTATATACTAAAATTCAGTTAACCCTTTATCTGCCGACGGTACTTATAAGTACCATTAAAATAACTTATTATTATAATTCTTTTAACACGTCAGTTAGTTGTAATGCTGTTCAGAATGAGTTACAAATGCATTACTTTATCTTGTTCCAAAAGCATTATTGGTTACACAAAACCAAAATATTTTTCAAAGGATGATTTCTTTTGCCTTTGTATCTTTTCAGCTTTCTTGACGCTGAGGGAGGTGGGTGGGGATTTTTCAGTGCGGAAATATTTCTATATTTATATTCTAAGAACATCATATTTGTAGAGAAAACAATTTAAAATAAAGGATTTGAGTGGGATTGTAAAAATTGCACAAAATCCCTGTAAATTCAAATTTAAATTATCCTTCTAAAATCCTTCAAATATTTATTAAATGATCGTGTAGATCTTTTAATTTAGTTTAAACAATTTGCGTAAAATGCTTTAGACTGTAAAATTTTCATGAATTTATAATGTGGTAGATAAAGGGATAATTTACTTGTTTTCCATCCGTATTTCTTATCTTATAACAGGTATATGTTTACAAATTTTATTACGGATACACCAACTTCCAAAGATGTACGAGACTTGGTATGTGGATGTAAAATTTTTGTAGATCGGTATCGGAATCTCTGTTTAATTAATAGTTTAAAATTTTCTGATTAGATAAGGCGAAGAAAACTTTATAGAATGAGTAGTATCAAGTGCATCTGGATCGCACCCCCCCCCCCTCCTCTCTAGCTAAGCTACTGATCCACGCCCTATTTCATTAGAGGACTAGAAAGCTCTTGGTTGTTAGGACGGAGTCAGAGCCTGATTACCGCATAGGCCAAATAGGATGTGGCCTTGGGCACATTGCCGAGAGAGGCCCAAATTTAACAAAATGTTTTTAAAAAAAATATTTCTTAAAATTTCAGTTTTCTGAAATTATTTTCTCAAAAATCAAAAACAATTTTGGTTAACTTTGCAACCGTATGATAATCTATTGATAACCTTTCGAATACTCCCGAGGAAAAGTAATGTAGATACTATTTTGATCAAGGGCGGATCTGGAGAGTCCTCAAGGGGGGGGGGGCGATTTTAGAAATTTGGAGACTCGACTTTAATGCGTGGGTCGGGGCTAATTTTTTCACTGCGGGTCATGTTGCTTTTATTTTTTGCTGCGGGTCTGGTCTGGGTCCGATTGACTTCTAGTTTTTGCTGTGGGTCGGGTCTGGGTCCGATTGACTTCTAGTTTTTGCTGTGGGTCAGGTCTGGGTCCGATTGACTTCTAGTTTTTGCTGTGGGTCAAGTCTGGGTCCGGTTGACTTCTAGTTTTTGCTCTGTGTCGGGTTTAGGTCCGGTTGACTTCTTTCCTTTTGCTGCTGGTCGGTTAACTAATGTTTATGTTGTGGATCACATTAGCAGGATTAGCAGGTGTTTTTATTCAGAAACTATGGCGTAATTCATTTTTTGATAAGCAGTTTCAGAAAATACTGTGAAAATTATCGTTTTGAATAGAATTTCTGGAAGCGACAGCATGAGAAGGTAGAAAAATCCGCAATCATTTGACGTGCGAAGAGAAAACTGCGCTCGAGGCAAAGCAAATTGTGGCGCCGCCCCCCCCCCCCGATCCAACTTTTTCTTGTAACAGGCCAAAAATTACGCTGGTAGCATAAATTTAGCGCCCCCTAAATTTCCACGCCCGGGCCGACCGCATCCTTCGCCCCCCCCCCTTTTTGCACGGCACTGCATATTGTCTGTCCTACACATCTTGAGAACAATTAAGTCTAGTTCCAGCCCGGCTCGTCTATATGTAGGAAAACAATGCAAGCCTGATCTCGGGCAGGTACGAGCCTGCTAAAAAAAAATATTAAACCCGGGTTACACACAATATAATTCTCCGATGCTGATCTCTACACTGTAAAAGTTAGATTTCTGTATTGATGTTGCCAAATTAGTTTCGACTGATGACGCACATTTATACTTATTCTCATTATACACATATAATTGAAAATAGCTTAAATCTTTACAAAAGGCCAGTAAGCCCGCATTTTTTTTTTTTTTTTTTTTTTTTTTTTTTTTTTTTTTTTTTTTATGGGCTTGGCCCATATGGCCCTTCAATTTTTTTTGCCGGCTCGTCCCGTTTATTTTGTTTATTGGCCCGGCCTGTTGGAAAAATTATTCTAATTTTGTTGTTTTGCCTAATTTTGCCCGTTAAAAAATTCGGAATCATTTCGCCGACTCGGACAGGCCCGGGCACATGCATACGTCTAGGCTGGGTCGGACACGGACCGAAATTTAACTTTTATTCCGAGCCGAGCCCCGACCAGGGAAATTTTGGTCAGTGCGGACTGGAGATAAATTTGGGCTATTATTCCACAGCCCGGTCCTGCCTGAGGCAGAAACATTTTGCGGCATCAAGAGCAAAACCCGATAATGAAATTATACAGTAGAAAAAATTGCATACTACTTATAAAAAATGTTCCAAAAGTAATTATAGTTTTAAAGCTATTTTATTTTTTATATTAAAAAAAGGCTGTTAAACGAAAAATTAAATTTAATATTATTAAAAGAACAGTTTGATGTAAAATAAAACTATACTTTACGCATAAAAAGATTCTCATATGTTGTCTCTGTTTTAGTAAAAAAATATGGACAATGGACATGTTAATGAAGTGTGTTTCATGAATAAATGCATGGAACCTGTAGAAAATACTGTCTATTATCTGTCAAATCGAATAACATTCTTAAATATTCTGTAAAAAATACACATTTTTAACTATAACCATTTCATTCTTCATAACAAGACTTCGTTATAGCATGACCCAAAAAATAACCTCAAATTAAAAATTTTAAAGTTCAACGCTTTTTTAGGAACAGAGGAAACACTACTCGATCGCAAAAATATGGTAAATACATTTACTTACCGCTACGGCATCAGCAGAGATACCAAAAGAAATGATAATTACTACAGTTATTTCTATGGGTGATTCTCAAAATAGGGGACAATTTATGTCTTTCGGCATACAAAAAAAAATGAGAGGTTTTCTGTCATGTTTTTATATTTAGATATGTTTGTCTTAATATTATTCATTATTTGCATTCAAGAATTATTCACTTTTTAGTTAAAAACACCTTAAAATAACAGAATAAATGTTCAAAATGTCATTAGCATGGATGTCCACAGCAGCTGTGCCTTGTATATACTAGCTTTTTCAAGCGTTAATATCATGTTTATAAAATAAAACAAATGTTATTCTTTCTTTAAATTAATCAAGGAGAGGATTTATCCAATAAATTTCTTTTTACAAATAAAATTATAGTATATAAAAAAAGAATTAAAGTTTGTCCTCCATATTCTATTTTCAAAACAAGGTCATACTATAACAGCTGGTTAATAATCAAAATTTCATTTTCACATATGACAATAGTTTGAAAATATAAAGTTTCTCCATGGCAACAAGTAGCCATTTTATCCCAGCCTGAAAATAGAAGCATGTATTGCATTTTAAGAATAGAAGTTGAATATTAGGGGCGTACATCAATTGTATGTCATTAGAATGGATAATAATTTTCATGTTTATTTTATAATTAAAATTTTTATTTTACTTATTTGCATAGGACTTTTGTGTTTTAAAAAGCCCCAGAAAAGACTATTGCATTGTGATTATATTATGGCTCATAATCTTATTTAAATTAAAATTTGTCATTAGCATGGACAAATATCAGTGTCATTAGCATGGTTTTTCTGTCCATGCTAAAGACTCCTATGTGCATAAATGTAACCATTGCTTATATTGTATCCTTTATAAAGTTTAATTTTACATATGAATTTAGTATTACATTTATTATCCCTAAAATATGCATTAAATCTGTCAGAAAATCACTAAGACAGCTTCTTACATTGTTAGTGTCAGAATGTTGCTCATGTAAACAAAGTTTGCACTTTGGTAATGTTTTTATTCTGCTTATATGTATATATAAAAAAATGGAAACCATTGGCTGAAAAGGAAGGCTAATATATATAGAAAAAAATATTTAAACAGGAAGAAAATAAAAATTTCTTGATATATTTATTCCATGCAATTTGATTTGTCATTAGCATGGCTCAAAAAATACTAATTATTTTTTTTAAGTTAATTTTTAAATATTTAGCTCTGCTGACTACATGTAAAGTATACCTAATACTATGTTAACAACACCTATTTTTTTCAAAAATTTTGCTAACAATAATTTTTTTAAGATTTCACTTTTGAAATTGTCCCCTATTTTGAGAATCACCCCTATATGAAAAGCGATTACGATTTGTATACGTTGCATACACTAGAAATTTAAATTATTCGGTAACCGCAAAATAAAATCAAAAGAAAATATTCTTTTCCCGTTACATGTCTAAGTAATAATAATAATAAAAGATCCAATTGCAAAATAATCTCTGCCACAAACAAAAATCGAACTAAACACAAATTCATTATTCCCGCCTTCTTTCGTAGGCGCCAGATCGGTGGTCGTCGGCAATGCTTGAACATAAATCTACAGATGTAGATTGATTTGAAAAGGAATAAGTACTAATTTTTAAGAGGAAAAAAAGTTTTTTACATTTTTCTATTCATCGATAAATAAAATTTTCAGATTTCAGAAAAAATAAGTCTGAATCAGTAGACCCGCATAAAAACAGATAACGATCTCATATCGGACACGGGCTAAGTCTGAACCTGTGTCATCTCTAATGCAGACATCTAAGAAGAATTACTCCAGGCCAGACTCGATCTGGAAGAAAAATAAGTCAGACCCAATCCAAATCAGCAGAAAAATAATGATCATGATAGTATCAAATAAATGACGGCCGAGTTCTGAATGCGGTAAGACCAGACAACAGTCCGAGCCTCGCGAACTTAAAAAGGCGGGGCCCGGGGGAGGGGGGACGCTGAATTCTAGTTAGGATCTAACTCATTTCTTGTAAGGATGCATGTATTTTTGGGAAACGTTTATTGCCCAAGAAGTGAAGACGATCGCCCCCTCAGACCCGCCATTGGGCCCGACCCAAATCTGCAGAAAAATAATGATCACGATACTGCCCGGTTCTGAAAGCGAGAAGACCTGACCCAGCCCGAGCCTCGCAAAATTAAAAAGGCGCGGCCCGCCCCGGACTCGAGTTAAGCTTCAATTCATTTCCTGCGAGGATGCATGTCTTTTGGCGGATCTAAGGAGGGGGGCGATCGCCCTTTCGCCCCCCCCCCCTCCTTAGATCCGCCATTGCTTCTCCACCCTTATGGTCTGGTTCGATCTTAGACCGAGCGTTTACCTCAAGAAAGAACGAAATCCACGACAGGCCCGCCCTGAAAAGAAAAGTGTGGTTCGATCTCGCTCTACACTCTACAGGAAAAAGTAAGGCTCGATCCGCCCCGGTTCTGAAAGTGTAAAGACCTGACCCAGTTCGGTGACTTAAAAATGGCGCGGCCCGACCCGGGCCGCGCCGGTCTCGAGTTTAAGTCCAATCCTTTTTCCGTGCGGGCATCTTTTTCAGACCCTTTACTGGGCTCAAGGGGGGGGGGCGATCACCCCATCGCCCCCCCCTTAGATCCGCCATTGATTTTGATGCGAGAGGGCCCTGAAAAAAATCTGGGCTTTGAGCCTAATACATCTTTAATCGGGCTCTGAATGGCGTTCATGACATCATATCACGTAATTTAACATCGAACCTATCGGCAGAGGCATCTCTTGTTTGTAACGATCTTTGCCATGACAACTTTCCCTAGAGACTAGGTCGAGGGAGATCACATCACTGACGTAGTCAATTCCCTTCTAAGCCCCCCCCCCCCCCTTAATAATCAAAAACTTCTCTGACGGTGCAAAAGACGAATAGAAATTGAAACAAAAAAAATTTAGCCCAGTTAAACTGATGGCATTGAGCTTACAAGCTATTCATTCTAATTGTATAATACAGCCTTATTTTTTTCAAGGAATAATGCCCCTCAAAAAACAAATTAATGGGGGATTAGCTCCCTACATTTCCATCCTTTATACTTAATTATTGAACCCCCGAAAAATAATCAGGAATGCACTTTAACATAATGCACCTTTATCCATCCCTGTCCCCCCCCCCCTTTATACTTAACTATTACATCCCCAAAATTATCCAGGAATTCACTTTATTAGAAAGAGCCTATATCCGAAATTTAAAACAAATCAGATAATTCTGGATAAAAATACATTTATCTAACATAAGGGGGATAATCACCCGTTCACCCTTCATACGTAACAAAAGAACCACAAAACTAATCAGAGAAGCGTCTTAAAGTATAAATTTATAAATTTAAGCAAATCAGTTAATTCTGTATGAAAAACTCATTTACCTAAGTTAAGAGCGGTGGCTCTCAGATCCAGCCTTTATACTTAACCGATGAATCTCCAAAACAAATCAGGGAAGTGTCTTATCAGATGGAAAATATATCCAAAAGTTTAAGTTCATCGGAAAATTCTGCGTAAAAAACCCATTTATCTGCATTAAGGGAGCAGGGTTACCCCCTATACCCTCCCTCTTTATATGAATACCCAGAACTAATCATGTAGGCACCCCATCAGAATGATCCTATATCAATAATTTGAATAGAACCTGATAATTCAGCATGAAAAACTCATTTATCTAAATTAAAAGGGGAATTACCCCCTCCCTTCTTATACTTACCCAATGAACTCCGAAAACTAATCAGGGAAATGCCTTATCACAAGAAACCTATATTCAAAATTTGAAGCAAATCTTTTATCATGAGTTATCCCGTTACATACATACATACAGAATGCCCTCGCACATAAGCTCTCAGACTTTGATAGTCTGTGTGCTAAAAACCGTTATGTTGAAAACAAAATAATAGGTTGTTTAAGAAAAATAAGCAAAATTTAGTAAAAGTAACATTCTGATGCTTGTGTCTTTCTCAGGTCATCGCTTTGGTCCGAAAGAAATGGCATCAGGCACTGCTCATGCGCGGCCGTCGAATGTCCTATGCTGCTACAACAGTGTCGGTAAGTGTCTATTATACTAAATTTTTTTTTGTATTTTTTTAAAATTATTTTTAGTATATTTTATGGATCCAGTCACACATACTGATATATACGCTATTGTCTCTCGATTCCTTCGAGTTTCTTATTCGCGCTGCATGTAAAGGGTTATTATGAAGACTGAATAGCAACCAGTTTTTTTATAAGCAACATACAAGTTTAGCGAGTAACCACTTTTGGGTGTTTTAAAACGTTGCATAAGCCTTCAAGAACTCAGAACAAGTATTTTTAGACTGATCTGGCTGGTGAAATTTAAAATAGTGTCTATCCTTGGAAATGCAAATAGCTATAAGTTCGGCATTGAGAAATTTGCGAAAGATAAACGTATCACGTGATCATTTTCGATTGTTTTACCTGTTGAAAAACTTGTTTAAGTGGAAAAATCTGATATTTTTTATAATACACTAGTACATATGTTCGCAGTTTAAACTAGGTCTAGATAATGCATATAGTGTTATTTATTCTAAATCATATATGGTAAAACTTTAAACTTAAAGGCCTTCGGTTTTCGAATTTTTTTCAAACTTAGGCACATTAATTTTTAATACTCAAAAATACTTTAAATAATTTGTCAAATTAGTTAATCATTTGAAAATTATATCAGATAATATGTCAGCAATTGCATGATAATAAAGAACTTTCTTTTGAAGATTAACGTTTATATCATATACAAGCTTTAAAAAATAATAACTAAACCATGACTAATACAAACCTGTTTACATACTTTATCGTATAAATAAAAAAGAATATTAAATCTTTTTGTCGGGAAACTTACTATTCGAAAATGTTAACAAGAATAAAACATATTCTTTCGAAAACTAAATTGTATAAAATTCACTCAATTACTTTTATAATAACTAAAGTGACTAAATAAGTTCACTAGTATTATTGGTGCTAATTTTTTACAAGCATTGGTACCATTTACCCTCAAATGCAAATACATAATATTAATCATCTACTGCGTGATTTTGTATTTTTTATTTAAAAATACATATATTATTCCTTAATAGGCATACATCAAAGAAAAAAATACTGAAAAAATTATCACTGTTTTATTTTTAATATTTTAGATTTTTTTAAAATGATTGCCAAATTCAAAAACATGCATCAATCGTATGTAGGGGGAACTGGGGCACATTGATACAGTTTTTTTCTGAGAATTTTTTAGCTATCTCGAAAGTAGAAATTTCAAATTATTTTTCCATGTGGTGTCAGAAAAACTTGCGTAGTGTGTTATAAAAATGTACAATCGTTGCTTTGTATAGTATTTTTGCATTTAATTTTAAAAACATCAAAAAAAGGTCTTTTGTGTCAATGTGCCCCATCCCCGGGGCAGATTGGTACACCTCATGAGGCACTTTGATACGTTTGTGAAAATGGAGACAAAATAACACCAATGTATATTTTTCGTAGAAAATTAATAGCAAACCATATTATATTTATTTATAGAAATTCAAATCACCCACAATTTATTTGTAAGTAATATTAAAGCAATCAAAATTAAATGAATAATGACTTGATGTTCTGGCTGTTCCTTGTCCGATTGTTGGCTGTCGTAACTTTCTCATATCTGTCTGTTTCTTAGAAAAGATGAAAAAACTACCAGGCTTTCAGTTTATAAATCAGTTTATAAGCAGAAAATAAAGGATAATTATATTAAAAATTCTGTTTATAATATAATTGTCCTTTGCTTGCAGCTTGTTCCTCTTTCTTAACATTTTTCATGTCGAAAAATAGTTTTTTCTCTGGAGAATTGAGATTCGAGATTCGGCAAGTTGCCGTCCTTTTCTTTTGTTAATTCTACTAGCACACTAGATTTTGGATAAATTCATACGTCTTCTATTTACAAAAAATACTATAAAATGTTCTAATATAAAAAATAAGAGCTATTTCATTTCAATAAAAACTAATATAAATTTTTGGCGAAAAATGCTGGAATAAGGAGTATATGGTAAAAACAATAATAATAAAAGGTAAAGAAAGATGAACTAGAAAAGGATTTAGGTTGTCTGTGGATATAATGGTGCACATTGATACGTATCAATGTGCCCCATACAGCCATTTTGAATAAAATGAATCTCAATTCCAACACTTCATAATTTACCTAACAATAAAGATTGAGGAACTGATAAAGAATAGCTTTAATTGCCAGGGAGAGTAATCTTTTCGGTTAAAAATAGTGGAAAAGTTGTATAATACCATTTCAATCATACAACACAAATTTACTTTTGACCTACAAAAACAATAAATCACCCGTCCCATTTCATCAAACTACTAAATCATGCCAAGAGTTTCTGCTTGTAGTTGTGTACACTAGCATCACCTTTTGCAGATGTTTTGAAATTTCTTATAATGACCCTGTGAGCTGTAGAGGGGGTGTATCAATATGCCCCATGTATCAATGTGCCCCAGTTCCCCCTATACAATATTTGTTTCAACAAAACCTTGCTGGAAATTATTTAAAATAACGTTTACAAACATATTCTTTTGAAAACAATTTTTTTAATAAAATTTTTACTTTAAATAATTAAATATATATATATATATATATATATATATATATATATAGAAATACATATATGACTAGGAAAATGAAAAACCTCTAAAGTTTCCATTTATTTTTAACTGATAAGCAACCAACCTATGGCATTTTTAATGAACTAAAAGTAAACATATCGCCAATATGAATACGTAAAGCATAAAGTTATTAATAGGCAACGGTAAATAAACGACAGGGAGATAAATTTTGGTTTGTAACCAAATGGCAACATTGTACACGAGAGGGTTAAACAGCTTTTTTGGATAGTTTGCATTCTTAAATAATGTGACCACTGCAATAAATTAGTAAAATAGAAATATTTTCTAGATAAGATTAATCTTCCTAAAATATGCTTGTTACATAACAATAAAAATAATATCAAATATAGATTTATATTAATCTTTATTCTATTTTTCTACAAGCACAATTATTCTAAAAACACGAAGATTTATTAGTAGCTTTTTTAATTAGCTAATTAAGCATTTGAAAACAATATGTCGTATAACTGAGTAACAGAATAATGCAAAATACTTTTCTGTTGATGATTAGCTTGCATAAAAAATACTATCTAACTGAAAAATAATAACTTATATAAATTCATTATTATTCTAAACATTTGTAACAATATTTCTTACATATAGTACTATTTATTATTTTTTAAAGAAATAACATTATGTAATAGTAGAAAAAATTTAATATAATTTTCTATTGAAATGAATATATTTGCTAATGAATATATTTTGTAACATATGTTTGCTAATGAATGTACTTGCTATCTAAAATCACTAATGTAAATTCCTTATTATTCTTATTGATAGTGATTTACAAGCTAATGCTTGACCAAGCACATTGAAAAAAAAAATAACACTTTTTATTTTGATCTGCTTCCTGAATTTCTAAAATAATTTTCAAATACAGATTTAATTTTCAGAAAAAGTATAAAATCAATACATGAAATAATTTTAGCTTTTAAAAAATAAATTTAGCCTTTAAAAATGAAATAATTTTAGCCTTTAAAAAGCCTTTAAACTAATAAATATTAAAACTTTAAAATACCATTATTTAAAAGTGTTCTTCGTGAGAATTCATCGTTATTTCTTTGTGTTGTGTGCTCAAGACGGTAAAGTGATGTAATGAACAATTTTGTAAAATTTCACTTAAATTTCCTAGGCCACATTACTATATATTCAGCGGTCGGAGCATATAGGACATTTTTTTTTTCATTCTTACCAATATATTTTATGAAAAATCTTTAACAGGTATTTTTATAAGATTTGCGACAAGAATATATCATGAAGGTTATTCATAAAAGATACTGGTGAAAACAATAAAATTTGTCCTATATGCTCCGACTCTTAAAACATATACAAGGGTATATATAGGGACCTTGTGCAGTACATGTAGAAAGAAATAGTTATTACTTCCTATACCTAGTGTATAAAATTTTCCTAATAAGATATCTAAAAAAAATCACTTTCAGACTAAATTCATGCTTATTGATTAATTAAAATTCTATTTTAACAGAAAATTAATTTGACCAAAAAAAAATCATGTTACTTATGATTTTGAATGTGGGAAAAACAGTTGGAAATAAAATGTCATACAATTATTTATACAAATGAAGTATGACCCGTAAAGCATGGTGACGTCACTGCAACGTCGTCGTGAAGTCACATTGTGACTTTGTGACCATCGATTGTCGATGTGACGTCACGTGACGTCGATGTGAAGTCACAGTGACTAAAATGTGAAGTCGTTATGGCCGTTTTAGAGCTCTTTTGTGACGTTTCACAAAGTGGTCACAATGTAACAAATTTGTGAAAAATGTGTCATTTGTGACTAATTTGACATTAACATTGTAACGAAACTGTGACAAAAGCGACGATATTTAAATTGCCAGAAACATTTTTTTAAAGTAAATAACATGTTTTGAAGGATATTTATAAATTTCTAAAGATTTTTAAGAAAGTCACATCTCAGTCACAATGTGACGTCAAAGGTGGCATTTTGGTCACAGATGTGTTGTGACCAAAGTGATTCACAGTGACGTCACTGTGACGTCACTGTGACCATGCATGCTATTAGGGCAGATGATAAAAATGATAAGTGACATATTGTTTTGAAAAGATGAGCTTCAAAGTTTCAAATACTTATTTGTTTTTATTGTCAAATGCCTGCTTTATCAATTTAAATCTCTGTAGAGATTTTTCCCCCAAAATAATAATTTAACAGATGGTAAAGGACCGTCCATTTTCTTCAGTGATATAATTAACTCTTTACAGCTAATTCATGGACTCTAAGTACCACCCAATGGCCATAGTTTATCAAAATTTTAAAGTAATCCATAAAAAATGGAGTATATTCAAAATTTAATATGAACTAAATCTCTCATTTTACAACAAATGGCAACGCTTCCATCTGAAGAACACTCTGTAATAACAGTCATCGTTACATAAACTCTTTTTCGATATTAAAACTACTAGTTTCTGGCTGTTTGTTATAATAAAAGCATAACGATTCTTTAAGAGCATAAAGCTAATAAATAAATTTATACAAGCAGGTGCAGCAAAAGAAAAAAATAATAATTTCATTTACATTACATAAACGTATTTCCCAACAGTCGAATAAATCCAAAAAAAAGAATAATTCGAAATCATAAACTGTTATCTGGTTTAAAATTCACTCCACTTAAAATTCACACGTCACTTTTTCGTCTGGAGCACACGTATTGTAACTGTGTCTGTATCGGTGTGACTGCATCAACGTCGTGGTGTGTTCTTTTCTTTCTTTTGTTCAATGCACATCCCGTCCCAACGGGACACTGTGGAAACAACGGCTGTCTAATGACTAACAAGAAGAAACAAGGGGACCAGGTGCAAGCAAACACTCTGTGACGAGCAGAGTGAGAGGTGAGTTGTCTGTGTTCGACACCAGCACCTCCTCCCCTCCCCCCTCCTCTGCAAATCAAATTCTGTAATTTTTTTTTAGATTTTTACGAAACTTATGCTTTACTAGAAGGGATTTTTCTCACCCAAATTCTGGAATCTCATGTTGACTTATTAAGTTAACGTAAGTGTAAATATTAACTTATCAGTTTAGATTCCATAAATTCATTAAATCATAGACGTGCAGAATATATATATATATCTTTAATGCCGCCATAAAAATTACAGAGAAAATATGTTTAATAATTCCATTGCAAAAAGTTATTCCGCTAATTATTTGCAAAACAAAATGCAGCGAAGAAGCAATTATGCATGCACATAAGAACTATACATATACATACGCTACACGTACAAATGCATATAGCATACATGCTGGTGTGATTCATACATACTTCTTTAACGCTGCAGACCCCTCCCCCCCCGCCCTCAACGGAGTTAATTTTCCAGTCTGAAACAAATGCAGTGATTTTTAATGTTTCTAAGTTACTATAAAGCAAAGTACATTTTAACGTCTTTAGTATCTCACAAAAACTTATCACTGTATTTTTAAATTTCATAATAATTCATTTTTTAAAGTTTTCCTTTTAACTCGTAGAGTATTGATGCCTAGTATCGACATAGCACCTTTGAGCAAACTTTCCTATTTTTTTTTTTTAATTCCTTATAAAAATTATTACCATTGACAAAGTAATCATAACTTTAAGGGAACAGTTTTTGAAAGCATAATTCAACGCGAAAGGCTCCAGTTCCAAAATTGGAAATCCAGCGTTTAACCCTTTCAGGGTTTGTGGGATATATTTTTTATCCCACCTACGATTAATGAAAATTTAAAAAAAAATTATCAAGTTTTACTTTTCTAACTTTGGTGGATAAAAGACGACAAAACTGCTTTTTCATTTTTGAAATAAAATTTTTCCCAATTTCCAGTAGTAGGATTCTAGAATTACACAAGAATTACATTGTTTGCCCCTCAAATAGTTAAATCTAGCCGATTTCATCATGTCAGAATTTTTTTTTTTAAACTGTTTTTTTTCTTCAAGTTTTTGAATACATACGTCAATGTCAAAAAAGACAAGTAGTGTTTCTCCAGATTTGTACATGTAGACAATAAAAGGGGGTTCAAAGATGCATGAGAAAGTAGTGAATTTAGAGATATACAAATTTCAGTTTAGCTATATCATTTTTACACAGCTTTAGAGTATTTGTAGCATGAGAAAGTAGTGAATTACGAGATATACAAATTTCAGTTTAGCTATATCATTTTTACACAGCTTTAGAGTATTTGTAGCATGAGAAAGTAGTGAATTTCGAGATATACAAATTTCAGTTTAGCTATAACCTTTTTACACAGCTTTAGAGTATTTGTGACATTGTAGTTTGTTTTAAAGATATAAGAGCTTTTAATTATTTTTTTTACGTATCATTATGTAATTTTGTATTTTAAAATCGTTTAAGAATCTTTTTTCTTATCAGATTGTATATTATTCTTTTTTCATGAACTTTTTTAAAAACTAGTGTTTATACAAGCCTACTCATTATCTACAACAACATTGTTTATATAGCTTGCTTATTATTATTTTTTTTTTCAATATGTTCTAGATTTTAAAGTTTGTGTAATTCTTTTTGTGTTGTATGTAAACATCTACTTAAGCATGATCAACGTTTCATTTTATTTAGAGAATAGCACTCCCTTTTAGCTATATCTTATCTTCAGTTCTTAGTTTTTGCTTTTTGTATCTCTGTATTATTTTTTAATCTGTATTTTTAATATTTATAGTGTCTTACTCGTTTTTAATATAGTATGTATTCTCCTTTAGTGATATGTTTATATCGCATTTCTTTATTTTTAAAATTTTCCAAACTAGTGTATCAGTGCTTATGTCTTCGATTCGTCTGGTCGTATAACCGTTCATGTTCTAACTTTCACAAATATACTTTGATTTTCATATCATTAATATACATATTGTCGAGGTTTACTATACCAAGTTCCCAATTAAAAATGGAGTATGTAGCTGTTATAGTTAGTTGACAGGAACACACAAAATATTCCGTTACATAATAATATAAAGGATAATTTTGTTTGGAGTATATTTTAATGATGTTACACTTTTCAAACATGTTGAAATTTTCATGCAAAACTGAGTTTCCCAACAACACACTTTTTATCGATTATCGTGTGCGTAGTATTAAACTAGTAGTTATCAATCATTTATAAGGACATGCAAAAGAAGTCGGTTACAGAACGGACAATGATCGATAATTTCAGGAAGTGCATTTTTCAGCAGTGATATATATTTTTATTCTTAAATAAATTTCAGCTTGTGACGATATTTGCATAAAACCTGTAAGTTTTATAAGAAATCTGCGCTTAATAACTCTTAAGACTATATTTTACCATATGTGTCATTACATGTGCATTAATTGCTTTAAGTGTGTTTCTAACTAACTTTTGTATTTTCAAAATAATCTACAATTTTATTTAGTGTGTTTAAAGATGCTTGTAGAATACAGTGAAACCTCCAAATAACGGACACCTCGGGAGCGCGAAAATTGTCCGCTATTCGGAGGTGTCCGCTATTGGGAAAAACCTCGGAGATTCAAAAATTGCTAAGAAATGCTTAAAGTTTCATTAATTGATTTTTATATGTCCTAAAATTCTAATATATGATTAATCAAAAATTAAAATATATTTTTAAGCAATAAAATTGAAATAAAATGATACATACCTTTATACACTGTTTATTACATTCATGCGAAAAAAATGTATTTAAAAAGTTTTCTTTTGCGTTTAAAGATAACATGTAATTTTTTTTTCAATGTGAAATTTTAACCCTGTCAATAGTTTTGATTTTTCTGAATCATCTTAAAGAAAAAAAAAGTATAACTGCTCACTGTATTTTACCACTTCTTTAAGCATAAAATCTGTAATTTTACGGAGGGGAGTGTGAGGGGGAGCATTGTGATGCTCCGGGAAGTAATGTCCCTCCAGACCATCCCCTGAATTTAATAATGGACGTGCGAGGGAAGATTTTCCCTGGCCCACTCTCTACATTTGTCTGTGATCACAAAATTGTGACACATTGCTCTGACAAATTTAGAGACTTTTTACTTTTTTTCTTCTTCGTTAAAAACAATTTTTCATACTTTATCGCCAAAATTACTGTCCGCTATTCGGAATGTCCGTTATTCAGAGGTTAAACATACAAAAATTTAAATTTTGGGAGTGGGGATCGGTAAACTGTCCGTTAAATAGAGGTGTCCGCTATTCGGGAGTGTCCGTTATGGAGGTTTTACTGTATTAATAAATTTGCATACAAGGCTTTTAAAAAGTTGGATGCATTGACGTGCATGATGATAATTACAAGAAGTGCGTTTGTACTTTTATTTCATTTTAAAGTAGATTTTAAATTATATATATTGTGTTGTGTTTGTAAATTTAACAGATTTAAGGCAATCCAAAAGAATTCGGTATACTTTTTACTGATGATGTTTTCTATAAATGCGTTTCCAACTATATTAATACGTATACTATTTTAAGTTCAAAAAATTTTAGCTTTACTATACATCATTGATATACTAGATTTATATTCAAAATTTATATTCGTGGCTCCTTAAAGGGATATAGATAAATTAAGTTTTATGACGGATAATACCCAGAAAAGTGTTTTTTAAAGCTTTTCGCATCTTCTAAGTAAATGAAAATTTAGCTTTTCTATGCGGTATGCATAAAAAATTATGTATTATATACAAGGCTGTACAAAAGAATTTATGAAAATTATCATGTTAAAAATCTTGTTCTAGTTTGAACCAGATTTTGGTGATTAATAGCTGCCAACGTAACATGGTAAAATCTTGAACCAATATTTGGATCTCATGTTCAAGCATAGTTCCAATAGTTGGAACAAGGTGGATTTAGGCAGCTCCAAATATTGGTACGAGATATTCCCCATCTTATGGTGGGTGCACTAAGCACCAAAATTGGGTTCAAACGAGAGCAAAATTTGTAACAGTGTATGGCTACACTGTAAAAAAAATTGGAAAATTACAAAAAAAAAAATTGTAGAACTATATTCCAAGAACTTTTTATGCAATGTCAACAATAAAAATTCATGAACAGATACAGATTTGCACTTTGAATCAAAACATTCTTAAGGTTACTAAGAATTTTTTTGGAAAATCGTATTCCCGGAACATTTTATGTAACGGTAACGAGGATTACAGATAAAAGTTTAGTAAAATTACCAAAACTTTAGTAAATTCTTTTGTAAAGTTTCAGATTGCTTATAAGTTTCGTCGATTGACATCATTTTCTTCTACAGTGTACATATAAAATTTTAGTAAGTTTAACAGACTTTGATAAATTTAGATTACTAAGGTTACAGACAGTGTTCTCGCTGTCGCTCGCCTTTGCGCCAAATTGCGACTAAATTCTTCATTTGGCGAGTAAACAAGCGATTAGATTCGCCAAATTGCTAGTGCTCATTTTTTGCTTTTTCTTTCTTTTCTTTTTCGTTTTTTCGTGTGTATTTAATATATATATTTTTTAAATATATATTTGTATAATAACATATTTTTAATATATAACGGATATTTGAATTTAGATTAATAACAATCGTTGTCGCAGTTATAAAAGCTTAGGTTATTTTAGAACATCAAGGAGTATACATTAAAGGATTAACGATGATTTTTTAGTGCTACAATGCGAATCTGCGAATCTATTTGGCTCATATTTTTTTCATTTGGCGAATGTTTTTTATTTTGAATTAGCCAAAATACTAACGTTGGTCAAATGTCAGCGAGGACACTGGTTACAGATTTTTTTACACCGTAGTAATTCCTAATTTTTGATTATACTTCTTAATTTTTTTTCCAAAGTATTTCTTTTCACTCATAAAGTTATTTTTCATTTTTTATTAGAATGCTGAACGTTCGTGCTCGAATGGAAAAGCTGTTCCCGCCGCTACGAAGAGCTTACTCGCATTAGTATAAATGACACGCTGGAACCGAAAGAGTGGAATGTAGTCTCCGTGAGACACTTTTTATGGATTCCTCTCCAACGACCTAGTTGCTGCCAAGGTTCGTTTACTGGACAAATATCTCAAAACATGACTTCATCTGCAAATATCAAACTCCTGTGTTGCAGATTCAAAACAAAGACAAAATACATTATAGACAATACATCCCTTGTAGCACCTTGATCAAAATATGACCGAATTGTGAATGCACCGTGATATAAATGCAACTGTTATTGTCTTCACTGTCAAGTGAGGGGGAAGATGAAACGCATTCAAATCACTGTGATATCCAAATATATCTGTCTATGCACCGTGATATAAATGCAACTGTTAATGTTTTCACTGTGAAGTGACGGAGAAGACGAAACGCATCTAAATCACTGTGATGCGAAATATATTTTCACTATGCACCGTGATATAAATGCAACTGTTATTGTCCTCGCTGTCAGGTGACGGGGAAGATGATACGCATTTAAATCACTGTGAAATGGAAATATATCTGTGTATGCACAATGATATTAATGCAACTGTTATTGTCCTCACTGTCAGGTAACGGGGAAGATGATATGCACTTAAATCATTGTGAAATGAAATATACATCTCTGTGCACCATGATATAAATGCAATTATAATTGTCCTCACTGTCAGGTGACGGGAAAGATGAATCGCATCCAAATCACTGTTAAACCGAAATATATCTGTCTGTGCATCGTGATATAAATGCAACTATTATTATCTTCATTGTCAGGTGATCTAGAAGATGAATTGCATACAAATCACTGTGATTTCAAACTATATCTGTCATGAGAAGTTTCAAGCAAATGTAAAAAAACTTCTCACAACGTTTTCTAATTTGAAATATTAAATCTCGATCACTTGAAAGTCATAGTTTGGTCATAATTGTGACAGTGACACTTGTGCCAAATGTGACATCACATTGATAACTTGTGCTATTAGGAATGTTGGTGCTACAATTCCACTGTACATAGATACTCGTACATACAGTGTCGAACAGACATTCTGAGGTAAATGGAACTGTTTCGGTGTTCTTTGTGTAAAATTTGTAGTATAACTCGTTCTGAATTCTTACGGTGTATTTATTTGCCTTTTTAAAGACTTGTGTTTATTTATCTTACAGTTAACCAAATAAATTAGTGTATATATATTGACATTTTTGTGATTTAACTGCTTGAATGATGCTGTAAATGATCTCAACAATATCACTTTCGAATGCGATTATTTACAAAGGTGTGACGTATGGACAAAACTCAACATTAAAGCACACTATGTTACTGGAAATAATTCAGGAGATTTCTTCAGACAAAAAGGTTAACGTACAGTGGCTAATGTTTTTTATTGTCATTGATGAACTTATATTTTATTTGTATATTAACTTCATGGTGTATAATTGCATATATTCATAAATTAGTAGTTCTAGACAAAGAATATCAGTCCCGATTAGGTTGGGATGCTTCAGTGAGTAATTCTGTTTCAATATGATTTTCAAATAAATTTATGCTGTTTCTTAAATCTTATGACTTAGCGATTTCACAAATAAGGAAAGATGTTCAGTTTTTATTATAGCTAAGTTAAACTTTAATGAAATAGACTTTTGACATTTAACAATGCAAACATTTTAAACATTTTGTCATTGTAGTAACCTCAAACAACTCTGAAACATATCATTAAAAATTGTGAAATAAAAATGCTCATGATTTGATATCTTTGTTTTATTAGTAAATAACAGTGAAAATATCTCCAGTTTATAGTTATTTATATCATTAAAAGAAATTTTTATAAACAAACACTATCGTGAATTAATTTGCCCAGTATCTTGCATCCTTAAAAAATATTTCAGAAAAGTACAGTGTTGCGTATATAAATCGCGTCGTAGACCGATTTACTCATGGGCGAATAAAATCTCCTCTCTACAATAAAAAATATAAAACAAACTATTAACCCCTTAAGAGCGCACACTAGTCACACAGTAATAGCCGAACGCTAATGATAAGTCTATGGGCACAATCTCTTCAAATATCTCACTTTTTTTTATTTTTTTAAATGTTTTTTTTTTTTTTTACAGGATAGCTGAGGACGATTCACAACCGGCCTAGTTTTTATTTTTTCAATTTTGGCTTTAGATTTTTTTTTTAAAAATTACTTTAATTTTCAAAACCGGTTTGAACCGGTTCTGAAACTGAAACTATCTTAATATAAAAAATATATAACCCAAATCGAAAAAGTAAAAACTAGGCCGGTTGTGGATCGTCCTCAACTATCCTATGTAAAAAAATCATGTGAAAATATTAAAATTTGAACGAGATATTTGAAAAGTTAGCCCCCATAGACTTTACATTAGCGTTCGGCTTTTACCGCGTGATTAGTGTGAGGGAGTGACCTTTGTCATAAAGGCACTCTAGTATTTCTGAGATCGTGACGTCAATAATTTAACATGTGTAAGCGTAAAAGCGACATCTATCCTCTCTTTTACTTTAACTTTCTAGAGTGTGTGTGTCTCTTTCGGGTTCTGCAGTTAGCTCGCGGTTATTAGTAATATGTTAATGTGAAGTATCTCAGTTTGCAGCATATAAAAGCTTGGAGTTTGAGTGTGTGGAGAGTATCTCTGGCATTAGCCAGCGTGTAGAGGATCTCTGGCATTAGCCAGCGAGTGAGTGTCTCTGGCATCGACATTAGATAGTGAAGTGAATCACTGGCGATTAGCCAGCCGAGTGTTCTGGAGATATTAGTCAGCGAAGTGCTAGCAGATTGAAAGTAGTAGCGAGCCTCCAGTGAGTTGTAAAAGAGTTTCGATATTCGACTTGAGAGTTGGCCGTGGTAAGAAATTTCATAGTAATTACATTTTGATTATTTGAAAGTGAATAAAGAATTACACACAGCCACGGGCTGTCTAATTAAGCTTTATCTAGCAGCTTAGCCGAAAGATAGTGGAGAAGTAATAGAAGGTGCCACGATTGAGCTAGTCTGGAGCCTGTGAGTATGCGTTTAGTTTTTTCACTGTATTCTCAGTTGTACAAAAATTAAGACTTGCTCCACTTCCTTTGAGCCCTTATCATTTTAATAAACTGTGTTTTTTTATCTTAATTACTGAATATGTCTGCATTTAATCCCCACCACGACCAACCAAACGTTACAAATGACACCCAGCGTGTGTTAAACGTTACAAGTGTACGCTCTTAAGGAGGAGCGACATGTATACATGCCACAAAATGTGATCAGAATCCTTGTTTATCCCCACCAGTAAAATTTTACAGTGAAGTTTGACTTATATAATCGGAGAGTTTTCGCAGTTCAATAAGCCACAAATTTTAGCTTATAAAAACCGGTGACAAAACATTAAAAATTTCATAAAAGGCACCCGTTGAGAAGGGATTAGAGGGTCTCATACCTTTTAGAATCTCCGACGCTAGTTCAAAAGTGATGCAAATTTAACTTCCCATAACTTTTTAAATATTTATTGAAATTACATAGTGCTTTGAAATATATTTAAGCTACATTTAACGTTTCATAAAATATAAAAATACTTATACTGTAATATAATTAAAAAAAATCAGTTAAATTAAAAGTGCAATTTTTTTCGCATGGTATGTCACAATCCGCATGATAATGTAACTGAAAATAGATATATCAACATAAAACTTATGTTAAAAAGAACTTTAACAATACTTTATAGAAATAATTAATGATATATAAATTTTTTGACATGAACTATTTTAAAAACTTAATTCAATTTGAAAATTGGAATCAAAATTGAAAAAGTAATTTATTAATAATAGAAAAATAATGAAAATATGTACTTATCTCAATTTATTAATTAATTACGTTATAAGTGTCTATTTTTATATTTTATAAAACCTTAAATATGGTTTAAATATGTTACAAAGAATAATGTAATTTCAATAAATATTTAAAAAGTTATGAGAACTTAAAATTTCATCTTTTTTGCACTGGCGATGAAGATTTCAAAAGGTATGAAACCGCTTAACAAAACGCAATTCAACCATCATAAACTGATTATTTGAAAAATATCAATTTAAAACGTTGTTCCTTTCCTTCTGATAGGTTAAAATTGAGGCAAAGTTTTACAGTTTAATGCGTTACTACAGGGTGTTTCACAAAGGACCCCTATTTGCATTTTCGTAGAAGTATTGTGCATTTTCGTAGAAAACCCACTCCGTATAAAATTCCTTAATTCGCATCAGGCTAAGTGACGTCAATATCAGCCTCAGCAGAGTGCCTATGGCTCTCAGCGCCATCTATGAGCGCTATTTTTAACTAATTTTCTGATTTATGTATAAGATTCTTACGATTTTTTTTAATAAACACACCACTGGTTTCATGTTTCTATCTATCACCGTTTCCGAGTTATAAATTTTTAAAGTTAGGGGTCCTTTGTGAAACACCCTCTGCCAATACATGTTTAATTTGAGTAAACAACATGTTGACTGCCGAAGCATTACCTGCATTTATAGGATACACTGCTTTTCAAGTCAGAAAAGGTTCAAATGACTACAAAAATTTTATTACTATTATGTTGGTGCATCATTAACTCATACTTACATCTTACTACATGGAAACGGATTTAACTCTAGCACTATAGTTCAAATCTTCATTTTCAGCATTAATACACGCGCATCTGCAAATGGAGCAAGAGCCGACAGCACAAAAACCTAAGGTATCGAGCACAAGGGAAAAAAAACAAATACCTCGTTTAAGAGTAATAATAGGGGAATCTAATAATCCATTTTTGCCGGAAGTGAAGATATGCGTAAGATAAATGGGTACTACTAGATTATCCCGTCGACCAAAAAATTCTTGTCAAACTATAAGATTAAATGCCAGTAATGAATAATCGTGAATGTTACATTCAATGACATTAAATATGATGAAGGTGTTTAAAACATCATTAAGTGATTTTTTTCGACTTTTTATTTGTATTTTTATTAATATTCTACTAATCATTTGTTTTTTTCGTTATGTAAAATAAAATTTATGTCAATATACAGCTCATATTCAAAATATTAGAATAATTACCCTTTTTTTTAGAAATTGAAAATATCGTTTGGTAATTTAATGTCTTTTAATGAAAATATGCAAACGATATTTTTATTAAGAACTTATTGTTGATTAAACTTACTTGTTATCTTAAATTTAATATCATTTTTGAAAAGATTAATTGCAAAGAAAATTATTTTGAAAAGTCAAAATATTAGAATATTTATTCAAGTGGTTCAAAATATTAGAATATTTCACATTAATTCTCCTTTAATTACTACCAATTCTTAACTGGTGGCATCATTGATTAAATTCAGACTATTTTATTTAAAATCAGTATTCTTTTTTGCAGTTTGTTTCTTTTTCGTCTTAAAATGGGCCGTGTGAGTGATATTCCTGAATCTACTAAACTTCGTATGGTTGATTTGTATCGGCACGGTAAAGATCAATGTTTTATAGCGAATTATTTACATTGTTCGCAATCGAGCGTTAGTAAAATACTAATACAATATTCAAAAATTGGAAAATTTCAAAATAATCGCCGAAATGGTGGCCGAAAACCAAAAACATCTGCTAGAGATGACAGGAAACTGAAGCGTATAGTTAAGAAAAACCGTTTTAAAAGTGTGCGATTCTTGCACCGAAAATGGAAAGAAGAAGGAGTTGAAGTTTCTACATCGACAACATTAAGACGTCTCCATAAATTTAAATTTGAATCTCGTGTACCGAAAACAAAACCTCTCATGACTGCAAGACAAAAGCATATAAGATTGAATTGGTGTAAATCAAGACGTTTATGGAGCAATGAAGATTGGAAAAATATATTATTTAGTGATGAAAGTATGTTTTGTGTTTCATATGGTAATCAAGGTATTCGAGTTTGGAGAATGAAGCAAGAAGCATTTGATAAAGAATGCCTTAAACGTTCCGTAAAATTTGCTGCTAGTGTCATGGTTTGGGGTTGTATGAGTGCAGAAGGACCTGGAAAGTTATGCATCGTCTACGAAAAGGTTAACTCTCTGATATATCAAGAAATTTTAGAATATTACATGATTCCATCATCAGAACATTTATTTGAAGATGATTTCATCTTTCAACAAGATTTAGCGTCCCCGCATACCTCGGTGTCAACTAAGAATTGGTTCCGCCAACGCAACATTAAGGTACTTCCTTGGCCACAAAATTCACCAGATCTTAATCCCATCGAACACTTATGGTGTATAATGAAGAAAAAACTTCAAGAAAATCCTCCTTCAAGTAAAACTGAGTTAATGGCACGTATAAAGTCTATTTGGGCTAATATTGATAGAAATGTTTGTAAACACCTTGTATATAGTATGCAAGATCGATTGTACGCTGTTATGAAAGCTAAAGGGGATGCTACAAAATATTAACTACCATTTACTTCATATTCATAAGGTAATATTGTTGCGTAAAATAAAATATTCTAATATTTTGAACCAATCTAAATTTTATTCTAATATTCTGGTGTGTTTAAGGAAGCTGTATACCTAATTTATTGTGCTGTATTTTATATTTTATAAATGTTAAAATCTTATCTAAACATTCCAGATTTAATTTATAAGAAATTTAATTGCATTTACTTAGTATAAAAAATAAATAAATGATAAATAATTTTTTCTTATTACTTTTTCTCAATTATTCTAATATTTTGAATATGAGCTGTATATATATTTGGATATTAGTTTGGCAATTTGTATAATTTGGCGAAATTGGTCGACGGGATAATAGAGTAGTACCGATAAATGCAATAATACTCATAGGTTTATCACTGTATCTGTCCTATTAATTAAAAGTATGAAATGATGTAGGACAAACACAGTGATAAACCTACGAGTGAACCACTATTGGTATTACTTTTTGGCTTGTGCACCATTTCACTTCCGGCAGATACAGATCATTAGTTTCTTCTATTACTACTCTTCCGTAAAATAAAGTTTTTTTCTAGTGCTCGATAACTTAGGTTTTTGTGCTCTTGGACTAAAAGGCCGAGGTTGGAAATAAGCAATGCATATTTTAATTGTTTCTATCTTATTATTCAGCAAAATTAAACAGTAATTTGAACATTAGATCACATTAAATGTATACTTCGAACTACGAAAAACAAGTTATAAAAATCTAAACAAAATATTATTTGGAGCATATACAGGGTTCGTATGCGTCATTGGAGTCGGGGGATTTTAAGCATTTTGGTTCCAGAAATTTCGTACTGGTCGCTATATCTAAAAATAGATTTTTTTCATTAACCCTTTCCGGCACACTGTGCCCGATCTGGATTATCCAATTTAATTCCAAATTTGCAAATGGCACCAATAATATTTTAGTAAATTTTTTCTTTTTCAGTAAAAGCTTAAATTTTTGGAATTCAAAATGTCTAAAAAATTCGTTTGCAAATTCCGGTGTCATTCGATAATTTTCTCATCTTACTAATAGATTTTGCTCGTGCCAAAAAGGGTTAAATGAGACAGACATTACTTTACAAAAGTTCTGATGAAAGATGCTTGAAAGTCCTTGAACAGGGTTCGTAGTCATCAAGAAACTCAGAGGATTTTAATTCTTTTAGTATCAGAATTTTTTTTAATTACTGGTTGTTACATGAGAAAAAGGGATTTCTATTTCGTTAAATAAAACAAATATCAAATTATAAAAATTCTGGTAAAAGGTCCTTACAAGGTGCTTCCAGACTACGCACCCTGTAAGCGTATGAACCCAACGAATGCATATGTTGGGCGTGCATATGAATGCTATGAACCCAACGAATGCATGTGAATAAGCAACAAAATTTCTGAAAAATATAAGACATTATATTATTTTGTCTAATTAAGGAAAATAAAACGGAGAAAAGCACGGCAAGCGGGATACGTTTGAACTTTGTGGGATTAAGGCTCCGGATACACGTGTGTTTTGTCCAACCTCAACTGAATTGCAATGATTCAGGATATAAAAAGCTCAACCTTATTTCAGGATAAAGTTCCCTGTTCTGCAGTTGGATTCGAGTTTTCCTTTCTTGACATGGAAAAGTTGTTATACATACAACACGCCGAATGCGAATATAAGACACTCCGACAAAGAACCGCAAGTATTGGTTAGGTCTGTCTGGACCTTAAGGCTGCAGGCATATTCTAGTTATGTCCCGGTAAACTGAATTCTACGAAAAGGTGTTGTAAGCTTTTTGTAAAGGACCTTTTTGCAGTTTCTTCATAATAGAATAAGGGGGAACAAAGAGTAAGGAGATAAGGAACTCAATCCTTCTTGAAGGAAAAGTTACTGTTTTGTCGATCATCAGTCCTCTTCCCGTAAAAGTCATTAAACATCAAAAACTTCGTGTCGCCACAACAAACAAGCCGATAGTTTGGAGATTCGTATGTCTATACCTTATGGGGAAGAGGGGTTTGTTGAGACCAAAAGATGCTTTATTTATGGGTTTACTGACTTTCGAAAGCTTAGTGTGAATGTTGTAGCAAAATTAATGCATTGTATTAAAGCCTGGACAAAATGCTAACCAGCCTCCATCGCACATCACTAATCAATTAATTTCCTCTTCAGACCTTAGGGTTTATTTAAATAGTTCTTTTAACTTCAGTTATGAATTGATATTAACAAATTGGTAAGTAAGAACGACTAAAAAGCGAAAAAAAATTGATGGTACGTGGAGACTCAATAAGCACATTTTTAAAAATATCTTGATTTTTTTTTTTTTTTTTTTTTTTTTTTGCTTTGCAAAGACAATGAAAAAAACATTAATAATGGTCTCGACAAACGATACCTTAACACGCAAAAGAATTGTTTAACTTTTCATTTTTGTATATTTCGTACATTTTTGGAGCAGGCCATTCTTATTCAACACATATCTCGCAAAAACAGCGCTATAAGAAACAAATTGCAATTTTGTTTAATTCAACTATCCATAAGGTTCCATTCGCACCAATTTCTTTATTTTTAACATTATTTATATATACGTAAAAAAAATGCAAAGATGATTATTCCGTAGGATACACCAGGTCTGAAGAGGTTTTCCAGACTCGGATCCGCATCATATGCAGTCAACATGTTAATTCTTGTGCTGTTTTATTTTGTTTTGATATTTAATTCAGCAAAAATAACGTTTTTATATTGAGCTAATTTACAAAAAAAGCTTCTTTTTATTGATTGAAATAAATATGTTTAAAACGTATATTTAAATATAATCTGTTAAATAATGTGTGTTGAGAAAACATGTATTAAAACTACGCTGTACTATTTTTGTTTATTTTTTTTATACATATTTAAATTCAATCGTGAAATTAATAATCATCCAAAATGATTTAATTATGTTTTTGTCAAATAAAATATGATCAATACATGTATAAAAAATATAAAATAAATGTTATTCTTATACACAAATATGTTTTCAACTCGTTTATATGTAAAATACTGTATTACATGTCATGTTAAGTTATATATCACGCTTAAGACATACTCTGCTGAACACGTGGTAATGAATATTACACGTATTAATGAAATATAAGTCAAGACGTTAGCGGCAAACTGCAAAAAAAACGTCATTTATATTTATACTTGATACATCTATATATAAATAAATGCACAAAATATTTCAACTGCAGCCGTACATTCTCTGTTCTTAACGAGAAAATAATTTTGCACATTAAAATCTCTGTGATGTATTCGTAAAATGTCATACCACAACTGTATATATCTTGCTTTGATGTATTAAAAATTGTGTTATTTAAATGCGAAATATTGTTGTTTGTTTTGTTTGTATATTCTTGAATTCTGTAAATAAATTTATTTTTATGTTTTCTTTTAGACCTAGAGGATGTTGAATTTAAGGTTATTCATAGAGTAGAAATAAATGTATTATTTTTGCTTGTGGTGTGTTTGTTTAGTTATTCTAAAAATAAAAACACGCATTTTTTTTTTTTTTTTTTTTTTTTTTTTTTTTTTTTTACATTTTAAGTAAATTACTTTTTTGTGTAATGTAAATCTTAACCCTCACGTCACCAAATTAATATAAAAGTAGACAAAAAAAAACAATCTTTCTAATTTTTAATACTACTATAATGCCTCTATAAATCGCGTTCAAATTTTTATTTATTTATTTATTTATTTATTTATTTATTTTAAATGTTGCTCCTCCTATTTTGTTGTTGTTTGAGCCTAAAACATGAAACCTAAAACTCTTCCACATTTTATAAGGAATTTGTTATGCTTAAGATTAATTTCAAAGCATGAACATATTAAGAAACAGGTGAAGAATAATAAAAGATTTTTAACCTCGCAAATAAAATATGCAACTCAAAAAATAAAGCAGCTTAAAAATTTAGTTCATTTTTCTCCTAAAACAGTAAAGCAACAATTTTAAATAATGCCGGAAAATATCTTGTACTGACATCTAATAACGAAGGTCTCCACACGGCCATATTCAGAATCTTAGTCTTACATGGTTATATATGTTTGTAAAAAAAAAAAAAAAAAAAAAAAAAAAAAAATCGGAGGAACACCGATAGAGCGTTTGTAAAAATATAATGAACATTTCGTTTATTTGGCAATTTATCACTGGTTGGCGACGAAATAAAATTTCAAAAAATACTTCTTTTTACCAAATACTTTTTAAGGTAAAAATGTTTCATGTTGAACTATTTTTTTAAATATTCATTTAAATGACTTCAGTTTTGTCGGGTTTAGTTTGTTATAATAATAGTTTTGCCATATATATATTTATAATGAAAATTAACAATGAAATTTTATGAATTAAAACGAAAATTAAATTTATTAAAATTATTTCAATCTCAAAATTAAGTCAAATTGTGCACTGTCGATTTAATTTAATTGCTATGGAAGCAAAAACAAATTTTCAATGTATTGGACCTCTCATAACATAGTAATAATATCCGTTTCACCTTCACGCAAAAAAAAAAAAAAAAAAAAAAAAAAAAAACGAATTCATAAAAGGATTTGCTTTCGAAAAATATAATACTATAAAATCTCTTATATTATAAACAAATGAAAGAAAAAATACTAGGTAACACAACGATATCGTCAATATTTAAATAAGATATTGGCCGATGTCAAATGCAATATTTGCCAACATTAAATGCTCCCCCTCCCTAAAATGATATCCGCGAATCATCTCTACATCTCTGAATCAGTATGTAAAATTAAGTGATAACTTTTTCTTTCATTGCTCAATATTATTATTTGACATTTAGCGATATACTTTTCTGATATTCAGGAATTACATTCTTAAATATTAACACTAGAACCGCCATTAGGGGTCAAAATGACCCCCTGCTAAGTTGATAATAGTCGATTCAAACCAGAATTTTCTTTATAAGATATGTTAAACGTTTGCAGCAAAAAAAATAGACTAATTAAATAAGTTAAATAGTTTAGAATTAAAATTCTGGAGAAAAACCAATTTTGTAAAATTTGAGTAAAATACCCGGCGGTTTTAGTGTTAAGTTATCACACTTGTAGACTAAAGAAATACAATCAGTGAGGTTGCTTTATTTTTACAAAAAAAAAAAACATTTCTTTAATATTTTGTGGTGTAAGACTTAAAATAAATCGGCTGTGATTTGGTGTTAAGTTAAAAAATTAAGTCTATATTGCAGTATTTCTATGGCAAATTAGAGAGAGAAATTATGATGTGTATTTAAGATATTTTTTTTTTCACTCTATTGCAGGTACTTACTCTTCTGAGATGATGAAATACATCGGGCAAACAAATTAGATAAATTGATTAATTTAGTATTTTTACTTGTAACAATTTGTTTTCTAATGAAATTCTTTATTTTGAATTTAATATTTGAATTTTTAAAAAAGATTACTCATAACAGGAATCTAAAATAATGTTCAATAATAACTAATTATTCGGAAATACGTGATTGTATATTTTTTAACTATATTAATATTTTATAATTATATGTACATATTTAGTTAGCTGAAATTTTATTTCCGATTTTTGAAACGATGTTTCACCAATATAATTTCATTATAAAAGGCAAAAATAAACATATTAATATTAAAGAGATCCTTTATTTATTTATTTATTTATTTATTTATTTATTTATTGAAAACAGGTGAATTTTTTAAAATAAAAAAACGCTCAGTAACCCTTATGACATATTCGTATTTTAAAACAAAACACCATTGAATAATCTAAACACTGATTGGGAATCCTTAGTTACATCAGTGTAAAAAAAAAATTCATGAAACTTTTTTCAGAAAAAAAAAAAAAAAAAAAAATTAATATGTATGGAAATGTCTTGTTAAATTCTTTAAAACAATAATAATAAATCTATATATTATAAGACTAATACTATGTAATTTTCTTTTAATTTCAAGACAACAAACGTTAAAAGAATTTCAGGCCAGCAGCAATACAGTTACAATTAAAAGCAGCAATACTGTTTTTAAAACCGAGGTTTCAAAGATTTAATTGTTGATAAACAATCGTAAAAAAAATAAAAATAAAAATAAAATAAAATAAAATAAAATAAATCTCAAAATTATTTCTATTATTTCAAGTTTGTTAGTGCAACTATAAAGCAAAGCAGCAATACAGTTTTTAAAACCGAGGTTTCAAATATTTAGTTGTTGATAAACAATCGTAAAAAAAAAAAAAAAAAAAAAAAAAAAAAAGCCTCAAAATTATTTTTATTATTTCAAGTTTGTTAGTGCAATTATAAAGCAGAGCAGTATATAAAATAAACGCCCAAAATAGAAGGGGGGGAGGTGTCCGCAAAATTAAGGCGGAGACACATGAATCAAGGTCAATCAAGGCCACCTGGTGGAAGTGGTGAAGTACAAGTGCATTATTAGATGGATTGTAATTTATTTTGGGTGAAAGGCAATGAAATCGTTATGTAGTTATTATATATTACTTTAAAAAGTTGCATAGAATAAAGTTTAGGTGATTACATAAATGACATGTGATTTCCTCCCTAAAAATTGATTATACCGTAGAAGATCTACTAATTTGATGTTTTAAAAACTCTACAGAATGTTCGGGATTGACAGAAATTCATGTCTACTTGACATATGCTCGCATTTACGGGCGTAATTTTGATTTCCTTATTGTTTCAGATATATTTAAAACCTACATAAACAACGTGGTACTGCATAATACAAAATATATAAAATGAATAACACCAAGCATTTTTATATAATTTTGGAAATTATAATAATCTCTACAAAATAAAAAAGACGATAAACTGTTAATTGTCAATGATTGGCATTAGTATCACTTTTCTATCTTGCTAGTTTGAAATAAGGCATGCCAATAAGTATTTATCTCAGAACAGTCAGATGCAAAGAATACGAATCGATCGTACTTATATTGCCAGATCTTTTGTGAATAATATGTGTAAACAAATTTTCTATGTCCGTTTCTTTTTTCTAGGGGAGGGGGGACGGTCAACATATTTATTTTTAAATTATTCTTACCAAATAAATTTCAAATGCATTTAAAAAAAAGAAAGAATAAAAAGATATTTATACCCCTTTTTAGCTCACAAGCTATCATAGCCTGAGAGCTTATGTGCCCGTTCTTTCTTTCTGTATGTTCGTTCGTGCGTAACGCGATAACTCGTGATAAAAATATCCGATCCATTTGAAATTTTGTATATAGGTATATCCTGATAAGGCGCTTCCCTGATTAATTTTTGGAGTTCATTCGATATGTATTAAAGCGGGAACGGGGGGCTCATGCCCCTCCCCTTAATTGATATAAATGGGTGTTTCATGCAGAATTAACAGTTTTCGTTCAAAATTTAGATATAGGATCATTCTGATGAGGGGATTTCGTGAATGTTATTAGGTGTTCATTGAATAAATATAAACAGGGGGAACGGGTCTTCTAATGCCCCTCCCCTTAAGTTCTTTGTTTTTCAAGCAGAATTGTTAGATTTCGTTCAAATCTCTGAATAGTTTTGGAAGTTTAATGGTTAAGTATAAAAGAGAAGGATAACTCCTCTTAAATTATATAAATGCTAAATGGGTTTTTATTGAGAATTATCCGATTTGCTCTGAATTTTGGATATAGATCTTTTATATGATAAAGCATGTCCTTGATAGTTTACGAAGAGCAATGATTAAGTATAAAAAAGGGGAAAGGGGAGAGCTGTTTCCCCTTCTTAATTTTTTTTTCGAATGGGGTTAACCCTTGACAATATAAGGCTGTAATGTACAATTAGTATGCGTAGCCTGTGAGCTCAATGCCATCAGTTTAACTGGGCAACATTCTTTTTATTACTTTATAGCTATCAAATAACTTAAATCCCTGGCTATAACACTATATTACATGAAATAGGACGATAATGATTTCCTGAGTTGCCAACCTCCGGCTTTTTTTTAAAATCATGAAAACGTATTTGAACCAGAAAAATTATTTAAATAGAAGTGTTATTTAAATAGAAGACATTAACTCGACGAGTTAGCTGAAATCTTTTCAATTTCGTTGACTCAATAAATTTCTGGCTAGAAGTGTAATTGTTTGAATTTTAAAAAGCGGAGGTTGGCATGTCTGTTATTTCTTTTTATCTTTAAAAACCAGAAATCAAGCTTTAAAATTTGACGCACTAAATTCAATACGAACATTAATTAGCCGTGCAAACTTATAATTATTATTGTATATGTATAATAATAATTATTATTATTACTTAGATTAACTTTATCTAAATAAATACTTTAAAAAATTGAAAGAATTTTTTAAATATAAGGTAGTATTTATTTAATACCTACATAAAATGATTTTTTTTAATGTAAAAACATTGCTTTGCATAAAAGTCGTTGGTTTGTTTTTGGTTTGTTTTTGTAAAAGGAACAAATGTTATATGTTAACATCGTTCTAAGCTCTACAGCATATTTTTTTAAATACAATTAATTCAATGGTATTAATTGCAGAATTGTTTATAAAGTTTGTCTTTAGCGTTATCAATAGAATTTAATATTAAACGGCATTTAAGAATTTTTTCTGTTGTAATCAAAGAATTTCTATATAAATTGTTCTAAACAAAAATTTGTACAGCAGTCTATATAAATTTCTATAGACACACATACATATATATATATATATATATATATATATATATATATATATATATATATATATATATATATATTTCAAATATTTTTTTTTCTGCATAAGCTACTTGATTCTTACAGAAAATTTATATATAATGCAAATTTCATGACAAATGTCTCCAGCAAATATTTTTCGAAGGAATGGAACCGCTGCGCCAGAAATGGCCGATTACTACCGCTAAACTTTTATAGTGATTCTTGACATATTGGATGACAGAATTCCTGAGATTTGACAAGGTAGAGAATACTGTTAAAATTTAATAGTAGAAATCAGCCATTTTTGGCGTAGTGCTTTCATCTCTGACTCATCGAGAAACTGTAGAAATGGGCGGTGCTTCAGAACTACCCCTCTACTTATACTTATCCTCCTCGGTCCGGATGTTGTCTGGAGGCAAACCTAAAAAAACCCTTTAAATTGATTTAAATGCTTCTAAAATTCATTCAATTACATCTGGACTTTTTAAATAAATGTGTGCATGTAAGAAGCATCGTTATATTCACTGATGCATCTTTGGAGATGTTTTATAATAATTTTAAGCTGGTTTTTATAATGCCGACAAAAATTTGCCTCAGGACTGAGGAGGGTAAATCAAGATTAATACAGACTTCGTCACACATGCTGAATGTAGACAGAAATTTTTAAATGTCCGAAAGCCGATATTGTTTTTATGAATGTCTGATGATCAACATTCCTGAATATTGTAATAATACAGTAAAATCCCGATAGTTCAGATTAATTGGGACCGGACTCAATCAGGATTATCCGGAGAATTAGCAAAAAAAAAATGAAATAAAATATAACATACTATCAGAAAATAGCCTTTATGTTAAACCTATTGAATATTTGCAGACATTAATAATGTTTACTTTGCCTAATTATTCCGAAAACATGTCAGAAAAAGTTTTTTATTTAGAATACGACGGTGAAACAAGTTAATGTTAAGGAAATTAGCCAATCGCTTCTCAAACTTGAAAAAAAAAAGACCAAACTGATCCGAATTATCCGGAGATCCGGATTATCGGGGTCCGAATTAGCGGGGTTCTACTGTAATATCATTTTGACAGCATCGACCAATGTAAACCACATATAATAAAGCATTAATATTTAGGATGCAAGATTCGAAACATGATCGAATTTAATGACCTTTTCCTGTGTGCTGACTCCGAATATTTTTCAGGGCTCTTCTGCAAATTTACAAGGATCGACTGTTCGAAAGTGTACAAAAAAACAAGGCATTCTGCGTCGACCGAAACAAATGATTGCTCGAAGGGCTCTATCGGGACTATACGAGGTGGGTGGCAGGGGTGTAGTCGTAAAAATAACAGAGGTTATACGCTATAAGCAGAGAGTATACGCTTAAGGACGAGAATATACCCTAGAGTATACCCTAGCATATACTATAGCTTTCTTGAGAAACAGAGGGTATACGGCTCTCCTTTAAAAAATACAGAAGGTATACGGCGTATACCCCGTATACCCTCCACTACATCCTTGGTGGGTAGGTGTTCCAAAACTTCAGAGCCACGAGTTACTAACGTGTTCAAGACAGGTTTTACGGCGTGAGGCCTGACGTTTTCATGAAGCAATTTCACGGCGTGAAAACCTTTACTAGTAAATAGACGTTTTTGATCGATTTCCTGGTTCAGATGAAGTAATTGTTGTCTGTAGCGTTCAAGAGTTACATTTACACCAGACTCCAACACTTATAATAGAGTACGTTCTTCATATCTCGTCAGATGCAGCAGAGAACATTTTTGCAGTTTCCCGCTCTTTTCAGCGTTGTTGTTGTTGTTGCTCCGTCTGGATTCAATCAAAATTATTTGCACTTCGGACTGTCACATTCATTTTTTTTTTATTTCCCGTAACGATTTTCTACAAGAAAGATTTTTAAGTTGATTGTTTAATAGATTCATGAACTTCAAGACATGCTTATCCTTATTACTCTGGCTCAATGTATGTGGCACCCATCTTCTTGCCTTCAGAATATTTCTCATTGCGGATAAACGATTACAAAACATTTTTTGTGAAACACGAAATTGTTCTACAAGTTCTTTTTGTGTCTCAAATGCATCTTCATCAAGCAGTGCTTGTAACTTCTGATGACTAACCATCAGTAAAGCACCGCTTTGTTCTCGATCGCAAACATTAAAATTGCCATCTTTAAAACGTCGAAACAAAAATTCGCATCTGCGATTCGATAGATTTTCTCTCCAATAACAGAACGGATTGATTGCATAGGCGTAATCTGGCGGGGACAAGGGGGGGCATATGCCCCCCCCCCAGTTTTTTAAGTGCAGGGGCAAGATATGGGTTTTGCCACTCCAGTTTTTTGTTTTCTTTTCTAGTTAAAAAACATTTTTGTATTTATTTTTTCCTTTTTTTCACCCCTATAATTTAATAATTTCTATACTATCTTGCATATTTTTTTTAAAAAAAAGTCAGTAGTAACCTGTCATAGTAACATTTGCAGTAAAAATATTCTTCCTCTCCTTTTTTCTCTTTGTACAAAGTAGAAAGATTTTATTTCCCCTTTTTATCTAGCAGGGGTGTTTGTTTGGATACAAGCGTGAGAGAAGCTATCATGATTACTGTGTCTTGACTTTGACCATTGTCCTTTTTCTTAGGATAATATAACACGACATTTTAACTTCCTGACCCCCCCCCCAGTTCTCTCGAACATATCGAGCTTTTCTTGAATATACCCATAGCGTCAACACGTCTGAAAAAATTGTCCGACGTGTCTGTTTCTGAACCTGATACCTTGTGTGGCCCATTTTCACAAAAAGCGAGACAGGGGGATTGTAAAGGAGGAATAGTAGCTTCTAAATCGGAAGATAAAAGCTACAATAATTCATATGCAAATGTATCTGTTTATAACGGAAAATATTAATATTTCTTACGAAATAAATATTATACAAATATACCTGATAAGAAGGAAACTTGTCTAAAACTGATTTTTTCTTTGGTCACTTACACTTGAAGTTTTACTGAATTAAAGAAACACAGTAATCTTATATAGTAAAATGCGTGTAAGCGGGATCACTAAGGATTGAAAAAAAATCCGTTTATGGAAAATTTCCGGAGGAGCGCTTATAATTGTATGCTATTATGTAGAACTATGAAATTTTTGCGCTTCTAAAATAGGATTCTATTGTACACAAGTACAGATTTTACAAGTTTTATTAATCAAAATACATAGGTTTTACACCTATAAACACATCCATAAAGTAACTGAAACATACTCCGTTTCAACAGGTAGATTTGTAATTTGTTGGTTATTCTTTCGGCATTATAATAAAAATATTGCTTTATAGACAAGTTTAAGAGATTTCGCAGTTTCTACTGTATTAAGTTTCATTCGATATAGACCAACGAATAACGAATAGTATAGTAATAAACCGAATTTAAAAGAATTTATGGATCATGAAAAATCGGAACTCCCAGGAGTTCAAGGGACAGGTCTTGCAGCACTTGAAAATCAGGACATCGTACGTAAAACAGGACACCTGATAGCTCTAATCTGAACACACTCTGTTCCGCACGTTTACATACATATAGGGACAAGAGTCTTCGACGGCCAAGTGGAGGTCTGCACGAACCGAAATTTTCGCGCCTGAATCCCGACCAGACTGATAGAAATAAAAATTAGACCCGGTCCAATACAAAAATTTAAAGTTCTGGCCGACCCGGAAAAAAATTAAAATCTAAGGTCCAAGCCCGGCCTGACTGAATTTCGACAAAATATTGATTTTTACATCCATTTGGCTGAAAATTTGCCTCGTACGAGGAGTTGTGACCAAAAATATTTATCTTAACTTTTTTTTTCATGTTTATAATCTTCATTTTTATAGAAGAGCGGCAGGCTGCGATATTAATTTCTATTTTTTGTATGCAAATTTTTAGTTATTATTATTATTTTTAATCCATATTCATTGTATAGAAGTTTTAAAAATATGAAAAATGGTACACAGTAAAATCCCCTAAGACGGAATTGCATAGAAAAGAAAAAAATGTGCAGGGGCGTAATCTGGCGGGGACAATGGGGGGGGGGTTATATCAGTAATTTCTGTTATGTATCTTAGTAATTTTTTTAATGCTACAGTTTATGTTCAATAAAAAGTATTTCCTCTGCTGCTTTTTCTCATCCAAAAATGTTGAACATATGAGCTTTTTTTTTTTCATTTTAGAGTTGTTTGTATGCATATGTAGGGGATGGATGTGTAAATTGTAATTAAGTAGCCATAGAGTAGTTATTTAAAAGGGAAATAGAAAAATTTGCTATCAAATTCAGTTCTTCAATGATTGTTTGGATTTGTGTCATTTTAAAATTCATAAACGAACAAACACGTCTATACCAATAAAATACAGCTTCGCTCTGTGTGCATGGGATGGCTAGAAAAATTTATCGCATGTAAATCTGAAAATTTAATGAAGATATTTCAAAACCTCTGCTGATGTAGCTGAGACTCTTAATTTTAAATTTCTGATAAAAAGTTAAGTTATTAATTAAAAATCAGAAAAAACTCTCATCAAAGACTCATCTTTTTCCCTCCCAGCGCTCGCAAATGCAGAGAAACCGACTTAATGATCATGGTTCGTAGTTCGTACGCTATTGAAAAAATAGGAAAAGTGCTGGAATAAAAAGTATTCATTTTCAAGGAATGAAAAGCGATGGAAAGTTTCCAAAAATGTAATAGTCCTTTAAGTTTAAAATAGTGAGCTTCATCAATAGGATTGGAAAAAAGTTCACGAATCTCCAAATGATTTGTACCGAGTTTTCCGAAAATTTAAAACATTCGGTTAAAAAAAAAAAAAAAAAAACAGAGTTTTTGCTCTCGAAGTTGGTGGACGGGAGGTGCTGGATTCGATCCCAATCAGGCCCGTCGGTCTAATCGTTCGGCGTTTTCGTGGTTTCCTTTGAACCTTGCGTAAATACGGATTAGGTTCTCTTAGAAAGACCTTGACGAAGGGCACTTCCTCTAGGTGCCATACGTGCAGATAATCGGCCGTCATAGATAACTCCACAAATACACCTTATTTAAATATTGAAATGTCTAAAGAATTTAAGTAATCGTTATTGTTGCTATTGTGTATTGGCTGTCTTACACATAAAAATTTAAAAATATACTGTCGATTTATCCCATAAATATGTATGCAGTATCTTCTAAAAGAATCTTTATTGCATGTGAAGTAAAATCCAAATTTTTTGTAAAAATCGAGTCGGGCCAGTTCAAGCAGAGACTGTTTTCATTGATTTCTGTACGTGTTTGGCCGGACCAAAAAAAATTTCGTTCGGACCGGCCCGGGGTCAGAATTTCCAGCCCGTGCAGATATCTAGAAGGCTGTGATAAATGTTTATTAAGTTTGTTTGAACTTTTTTCCCGTTGAACAGTGCATCAAACATAAGAGATAAACGGTTGTGCATTCAATATTTAAAAAAATCTTTTTAAAGACATAATATTACAAATTTCAGATTTTCCCTTATTTTTTCGTATATGACTGAACATTTAATTTTTTTAAATATTAATTTTTTCAAATATTTAAATTATATTGAAAATCGAACACATAATGACTGGAGTGGGGGGGGGGTGTAATTTTCTAAAAAAGTAATTCAAAATTTTGCCCCCCTAGTTTTAGAGCCCAAGTTACGCCTATGATTGATTGACTCTCTTTTACAACACTTTTCCCTTGGTGAAATTCGTAACGAATACAGTGATGAATAAATGATTTCTCGTATGACATTTTTCACTTCCTAAATTTCAACTTAACTTTCACTTTTCACTCAGCCTCTGGGACGATTTGAAAAAGCTGAACTGATATTTATCACTTGACACAAATGCTGTCTACTGATTGGTGTGCTATTTCGCAGTAAACGTCAGATAAAATTCGCTTCGCAACTTATTATTGCATCCAAATATAATAATCTCAACATGTTAAAAAATATTATTTTAAAAATAATAAACAATTTTTTTTAAGTTTCAAATGGAATTTATGAACATTAACTTTGTTCTCTCTTCTACTGCCTACCAGAGTCAAATATTATTTGATGTTTTTGATTTTTTTTATACATACATTTTAGAATTTATATTTATAATTGATAATTACAGACCATTGTTTAAATGCGTTGTACAACATCAGAAACATCTTTTTTTAAAGGAAATTTTAATGTATTTTAAGTATATTAATTAAACAATTTCGGATATCAAGCTTACGTGACATCATTGTAACATTTTCTTCAGCCTATTTTTCATTTAGTAACATATTAAATAATTAAGATTATGTTACAAGTTTTTCTTACCAGAAAAAAATGAATCATTATAAAACAAATATATGTTCGTAGCTAAAGCTGATGTCTTATCCACGGTGACAGCTATATTGGCCGGTTAGTTTCGCATTTTTCGTTTATTTCTTAGTTTCTAAGTACAGTGCAATTTCAACTTTTATGTTATCGAGCAGTATCTTTTTTTCAGTTGCAATTTATCTATTAACTGAAAATCAGTTTCTTGATTTTTATTATTTTTCGAGCATAAATGTTAAAAAAAACCCACCTGCACTCCCAACTATGGAAGATTATTAACAATGTAGTATAACATCTTCACTGTCTTCACACATGTAAACCTCTATCTTATGCAAAGTGACATCTTATTAATTTTTCTTCATTTGAATCATAAAAGTATGCGAAAATAAAAAGGTAGCCAGTTTTGTACATTACTTCCAACAAAAGAAATAAACTTTACACTTTGATAACGATGCCGTTACTAGGGGGAGGGGGGGGGGATTCGTGGGATGATAACATATGATATCTAAAGGGGAAGAGGTGGTCTAAAACTACCGAAAAGTTGATAACGTTGTATTTGCACAGGTCCATATCCTGAAAATACATGGTTTATGTATGTCTATGATGTATATATGACTAGATGATTATTATGTTTTCGGTGCATTATCAGTGAGCATTTCGTCACCAGAAGAATATTCTACAGCTATAGCACTGTCGTCCGATGGAAAGTGCAGGGTTACCAAGAGATAAGATGCCTATTTCGGAGGGTTCTAGAACGCATTCTATTGATCAATGATATAAAATTTGAACTACAGATAATTCAAGTGATGCATTTGACATTCACTAAAAAAGGACAAAAGTACAAAAATACAAAAATTTGCCGATGGGAGGCGCTATAATGCACGTAAAGAAATTAATTCACTTTTTAAATAAAACATAACCTTAAAAAGGTGAAACGGGTCAGTAAAAATGCAAAATCCGCCGTAAGATTGTTTGTGCAATGGAATATAGCATATCCACAGCTCAGAAAATATCTAATACATTCACACTACCATGAGACTGCTAAAAATAAGTTTCCAGCTTCAGAGGGCTTGATATATTTCGGCAATCAGTCTTCGCAACGTAATGTGAGCGCCCCTATCGGCGTATTTTTATATTTTTCATTAAAAAATTTTTTTAAATAAATGTCGAGCGCATCATTTCAATTATCCATAGTTCAAATTTGATCTTATTTTAACCAATAAAATACATTCTAGAGTCATATGAAGTGGGCAACTTATTTCTTTCAAACCCTGTATATCTGAAAGAAATTTCCAAACCTTTAATTGTAGAAAACTCATTGAATTCATTAAAAACGCAAAAAAATATTTTTCGATTTTTTTCTAACTTTTTTTTTTTTTTTTTTTTTTTTTATAAAAATACGAAATTTTTCCTGCGGATAAAAGTAATATGATTTTTGTTTCATTATTCAAGTGTGCCATACATAAACCATGCAATATTGTCCCTTATTTTGTATAAAATTCCCATGTGTCTAGCTCACACGCATCCCTTGTAAATATGCTCGATTTTACTCTCCATAAGTATTGAAACACTAAAAATCTAAGTAAAAATTCTTTTCAACGTATTCCCAACAGTCATCAAAATTATCGTTTTGAACATTGCTTCATAAAGTAACCAAACTGAAAATTCTTTTCTTTTCTTTCTTTCTTTCTTTCTTTACTTTTAGCATAATATATTGTCAAGTGATCTATTTAAAGCATGAAAATATATGATGGCCTTATCTTTAAGTTTTAAGATTTTTCCAAGCAAATGTTGTGAATAGAATGTCAGAGAAGAAAAAAGAAGAATAATTGATATCCATACGCACCAGGATCAATTTTAAGATTTAAGTCAAAACTTTTCTTCGCGTGCATTGCAAAAGAAAAAAAAAATATATTCTAAAATTCTGGTGTAATTGGAGCATTTTGGAATTAAAATTTTGTTTGTATTTTTTACTTCTCTTCGTGTGGTTAAATATTGAAATTGTCAAAATGAAAAAGGCTGCTGCAAGAAAAAAAAAATTTCTATTCGTTTTGACTATTACCACCTAGCATGAAGTTTATTCAAAAGTATAGATTTCAATAAATAACAAAGCTGTTTGTAAATGATTGTTTTTTTTTTTTTCATATAAGAAAGCTTATGTGTGATATTACGGGGTAGGTAAATATATATATATATTAAAATTTTCCATTGAAGACAGTTTTCTTCTACATCGGACAAAGTTTTTGTAATTATGATTGGATCTCTTGGCTGATTTAATTGCAAGTAAATACATAAATAAATAAATAAATATAATAATAATAACTATTATTGTTTAACTTAACGCTATTTCAATGTGTTGACTTTGAAAATGAGTCGAATTCACTCTGAATAGAATTATCAGTCACTCTTCTGTTTTTTATGAATTAAAATACTTTACAGCTGTTTTAAGTGAACTTTTCTTTTTACTTTCATACAGCTTCATAAATTAACTACATGGTAATAAATACATTATAATAATAATAATAATAATAATAATAATAATAATAATAATAATAATAATAATAATAATAATAATAATAATGGTGAAGATAGTAATAATAATAATAATAATAATAATAATAATAATAATAATAATAATAATAATAATAATAATTAATTATTATTATTATTATTATTATTATTATTATTATTATTATTATTATTATTATTATTATTATTATAAATCAGGGTTTACGCTAATAATCACACAATCAAAATGTCATCTGTAGTCTAAATTGAGACGTTTTATCTCGTTTCATGGATTTCTAAACAAAATATAGAACAAAGATTAACAACAAAACATGATAACACAAGCGTCTTTAGTTTATTACTATTGTTTATTTATTTTCTATTTTGTTGGATGTAGCTATCACTATTGTAAAACAAAACATTGAAGTGCGAAAAATTCGATTATTTTTGCTTTTGAAGAAGGTGAGGTGGAAGTTGGAAAATGTGACTGTACTTCTCAGTAATTCAATCTACGGCGGCGGTTTGGCACAGCAGAACATCCTGGCCATAAACTCTCTAAGCCTCTGCATTCTTTTCTTTTTCGGCTTCTGTAAGAAAATAAAAGTATCAAAATATTAATTAAAAGACATGGGCCATTTTTACCATTCGCTTACATTTCAAAATTTTATTTTTATTTTTCAAACTTAATACAGTCCAGTCTCAATATAACGAAATCCACCGTTCCAGTAAAAAATTCGTTATATAGAGAAATTCGATGTATAGAAAATGATGTTAAAAATCGTATTTAATGTGTGAAATTTGAACAAATATTATTTTTAATATTTTGAAATAAGAATTTGAAATGTTTAAAAGGTAAATATTAACCTAAAATTTTATTTCTTAATTATTTAAGCCGTTTCAAAAAAGAGAAGAGACATTTATTTGAAAGCTTAATGAAAATCAAATAAGGAAGACTTGCATTAATTTCAGACGAAGAAATCTGTAATTTTTTTGTTGTTTTGATTTTAAAATTGTTACGCTCTCAAAAAATAAATAAATAAATAAATAATTAAAAATTAAAAATTAAATTCTAGCAAAGAATGAAAAATTGTTGTTAACATTTCCCTCCATTTGAAGGCCTCTCTTATCTGCCTCTCATTAATTCCTCCCTTACATGTGTATCAATCCAATTGACAATGTTTTGAGAAGGATGTGGAAAGGTGTGTGGGAGGTGAGATGAATTCGTAGGATTTAAAGAACAAGGAGAGATGTAATATAAAAAAAACTCAGCACTGACGATAAATCAAAAATAAGTAATGCAAAATTGATTCCATATGATTTCGAAGCTTTTTAAAACTGAATGAATTAAGACCAATTTATGAAAAAAATCGTTGTATGGAGATAGATTTTCGCTATATAGAGACTGTTTTTAATGTAATCACGCGAAAAGTAAAAACGCCTAGTAAAAATTCGCCTAGTAAAAATTCGCCTAGTAAAAATTCACGCGCCTCGTAAAAATTCGTTATATAGAGAAATTCGATGTATGGAGTTTCGTTATAGAGAGACTTCACTGCAATTTCTTTTAAAAATGAAGACAGCTGTTATGGTAAAAGTTTAAAGTACATGAAAAAGCAATAGTCCGGGAGCCGACCGTCGATTTACCTATGTATCGAGTAAAAGGACCGGACATACATCAAAATGTAAGTCTCAATGTGTGCATTAAGAATATCACTGTCTGCCAGGTCCTATCCTGCCGGAACGCAAGGCAGCCGCAGTTTTATGACGTCAATTTTGAGTGTTTACCTATGTATCGAGTACAAGGAACAGACATACATAAAAACGTAGGTCTCAATGTACACATTAAGAATATAACTGGCTGCCACATACATCAAAATGTAGGTTTCAATGTGCACATTAAGAATATCACTCGCTGCCAGGTCCTATCCTGCCGGAACCCCGTGGCAGCCGCACTTTTATGACGTCAAGTTTGAGTGTTTACCTATGTACCGAGTAAAAGGACCAGACATACATCAAAATGTAGGTTTCAACGTGCACATTAAGAATATTACTGGCTGCCACAAACATCAAAATGTAGGTTTCAATGTGCACATTAAGAATATCACTGGCTGCCAGGTCCTATTCTGCCGAAACACGGTGGCAGCCGCACTTTTATGACGTCAATTTTGAATGTCTGCCTATGTATCGAGTACAAGGACCCGACATACATCAAAATGTAGGTCTCAATGGGCACATTAAGAATATCACTGGCAGCCAGGTCCTCTCCTGCCGGAACCCGGTGGCAGCCGCGCATTTATGACGTCAACTTTGAGTGTTTGCCTATGTATCGAGTACAAGGACCGGACATACATCAAAATGTAGGTCTCAATGTGCACATTAAGAATATCACTGTCTGCCAGGTCCTATCCTGCCGGAACCTGGTGGCAGCCGCACTTTTATGACGTCAATTTTGTGTGCTTACCTATGTATCGAGTACAAGGCCAAGACATGCATCAAAATGTAAGTCTCAATGTGCACATTAAGAATATCACTGGCTGCCACATACATCAAAATGTAGGTCTCAATGTGCACATTAAGAATATCACTGGCTACCAGATCCTATCCTGCTGAAACCCGGTGGCAGCCGCACATTTATAACGTGAATTTTCAGTGTTTACCTATGTATCGAGTACAAGGCCAAGACATACATCAAAATGTAGGTCTCAATGTGCACATTAAGAATATCACTGGCTGCCAGGTCCTATCCTGTCGGAACCCGGTGGCAGCCGCACTTTTATGACGTCAATTTTGTGTGCTTACCTATGTATCGAGTACAAGGCCAAGACAGGCATCAAAATGTAGGTCTCAATGTGCACATTAAGAATATCACTAGCTGCCACATACATCAAAATGTAGGTTTCAATGTGCACATTAAAAATATCACTGCCTGCCAGGTCCTATCCTGCCGGAACCCGGTGGCAGCCGCACATTTATGACGTCAACTTTGAGTGGTTGCCTATATATCGAGTACAAGGACCTGGCTGCCAGTGATATTCTTAATATGCACATTGAGACCTACATTTTGATGTATGTCTGGTCCTTTTACTCGATACATAGGTAAACACTCAAACTTGACATCATAAAAGTGCGGCTGCCACCGGGTTCCGACAGGATAGGATCTGGCAGCGAGTGATATTCTTAATGTGCACATTGAAACCTACATTTTGATGTATGTAGCAGCCAGTTATATTCTTAATGTGCACATTGAGACCTACGTTTTGATGTATGTCTGGTCCTTGTACTCGATACATAGGTAAACACTGAAAATTGACGTCATAAAAGTGCGGCTGCCTTGCGTTCCGGCAGGATAGGACCTGGCGGACAGTGATATTCTTAATGTGCACATAGAGACCTACATTTTGATGTATGTCCGGTCCTTTTACTCGATACATAGGTAAATAAATCGACGGTCGGCTCCCGGACTACAATTGGTTGTGCATTTTGCCCTATAATATAGTATGTAAATGCTATTTAAAGTTGGCTTGTAAGGCAAATAGTCAAGTCCGTTACCATACAAAATTACTGAAAATACTCAGCCTTAAATTTATTAAATTTCCTAAAATCAAGTTACTTTAAAGTGACTTATGTCTCCAAATTTCAAAACCTGATATTGATCAATAATACTTAAAATAAATTGAAATGAGAGACAGTTTTAGCCACAAGATTTTGATCACATAGAAATTATACAAGAACTTTTTCTAATAATTACAGCATATATTCATGTAAAATATTAAATTTTAAGGAAATTGCATATTTGTTTGTTAGTTAAATAAAAAATAAAAGTAGAATGGTGAAAAAATGATAATCATTAAAAAAACTGTGCGGTATTAGACTTGACATTTGGTAACGGATCTGACACTATGTTGAAAATGGCCAGTAAGAAGCACTTGCACAATATCTATAGACAGAAAAACAGTAATAATTAAAAAAAATTAAAGCTGTTTATAAATTGATTACTTTTAAGACATAGTATTTTATACATTTTTTTTCTCAAACAAAAGAAATTGGCAAGTGAATTTAGTAAAAGACTGTGCAACGGAACTGTTTTACCATTTTTTTCTAAATGCTTAGATATTCCAGAAAATGCTTCAAATTGGGCGTTTTGAACCGATTTAAAGGGGGCAATTGCGCAGGTAAAGGAACAGATTGCTGTCATAAGAGAACAATTCATTTTAATTCAAGATGTAATTCATTTATTTAAAATTAAAAAAAACTATTTGAAATTGTTAAATGCTATTTAATTGCAAATTAGAAATTAAACTGTGAAAAATGAAAAATAAAAAAAATAAACAGCGGTAAGTAAAACCGCAAACATTAAATTACGTCTGAAATCTACAATAATAATCACAATTGTTGTTGTTTTACTTACCCATCATACGTAGTATAGGGTAAGTCTTGCAATCGTTTTGAAAATCGAAAAAAAAATTTTGACGGATTTACACGTTTTAGATAGTGGAGATTCCGAAAAACATATTTTTAGAAAAAAAAAATTTGCCGTCCGTCTGTCTGTCTGTCTGTCTGTAAACGCTCTATCTCCCGAACAAATTGAGATAGAGACTTGAAATTTTGTATGTAGTTAGTATGTAAGAATGGGACGAACCCTATTTAATATCAGCAACCTCGATTATCCGGAACTATTTTTTTCGGACTCTCGAAAAATTCGTTCTGATGAAAGGTATATAAAAATTTTCGAATTTTTTTGTTCTAAGGAATGGACATAAAAGGCAATAAAATAACACACATTTTGCATATAGAACGAAGTCGATCGGATTATTAGTTGCCGAGATATTTGTAATCTTGTTTTCCACATTCTTCGATTTTTCATGACCCTGTATTTCATTCAAATTTCAATTCAGAAGTATATTTTAATTGGAAATGAGACGCTTAATCCGACGCAGCCAATTGTTAGTTAATAGTATTATTATTTTTGGAGTTATAAGGATGTTTCTTTTACGCAGTTCGGTACGACTTGAGTAGTTTGGCGTTTTATATAATTTGTCGAAATTGGTACATCAACAGTTCTTTAATATAGCATTACTATGTATATTAACAATATTTAAATTTTGTTTATGAATCGCAATGCATTGTATAAATAGTTTCACATGTTTTATTTTCATATACATATCCATGATGGGTAAGTATTACGGTGGCCCCCAACGACTAGTTTTAACATCGTAATTGTGAATTTTTGCTAGGTTTGATCAAATTCTATTATTGTTTGAGACATATTTGGCGCAATTTTAATTAGTGCTACAGAAATTGGTGCATAGCTACTGTGAGCGATCGCTTAAACAAATAGGATATGTAGAGGATTTTTATAATCAAAAATCATCTACTAGGAAATCTTTACAGATAACGGACCTTTAAACGAAAAATAATTTTACAAGTATCTAGTTGAAATGAAATTGAGAAATGATATTGTAAAAAATGAAACTAAAACAGCGATCTGTGTGGCAGCAGTTACATTTTAAATTATGTCTGAAACCTACAATAGAAATCATAAATTAAAGACTATAACTGAATTATTATTTTATAAATGATATATTTTTTAAATCGATTGATCGATTAATTTGTCAAAAACCATTTTATTTATTTATTTATTTATTTATTTATTTCATACTATGTCGTTGGTACTATACACACCAGACAAGTCATTAAATTGTGAAATAGAACACCTCTAGCATAATCTACGTAGATTTCTGAAAGTGAAAGACATTGTACAAAAATGTATTTACCTGCTGAAATTCTTCGATAGGATCTCCATTTTCCTCTGATAGTTCAAATAAGTTACAAAGTGAACTATTCAAAAGCCCCCCTTGTTGTTCCCTGACACACCAAATCTGTGGATCCCCTTTTCCTTCATCGCTATCGCCAAATGGTTCATTTTCAGATTCGTCATCATCGGATGATAAGCTCTGGAAAAAATTAATTTAAATCATATCAGAAAATAAAGGAAACATAAGAAAGAAAATGTGTGTGTAACCCATATAATGAAAATAAATATTGTGTATTTAAATTCTATATGACATGTATCGTGTAAGAAATAAATTTTATTATATTAAAATGAATTAGTGCCTTCATGTTTGCAATTTTTTTACTAAGTGCTTGATCACTGTTTTCATTTATGTAAAAAAAAAAAGCTGCGAATTTTCGTGACGTTTCTCGATTCCTCCCTAATTTCTTGTTAGCTCCCTTAAAAAGACTCGTAGATTGTATAACATTCACCGTGGCCCCAAAATGGAACATATTCTGTGTTATGGCACAGAATTTTTTTATTTTTATATCAAGCATGTTATTTAGGGCTCCGTAATTCAGAATGAAGTCTTTTGTAAGTTTATTTTTTAATTATTCTCGACTCACGACATAAGCTCCTATTCGCTTAATTTATCTTTCATTTTTATGAAGTAGTCTTTATTCGATTTTCATCTTAATTTTTTTACTAGATATTTTGTCATCTGTCTTAATTATTTAATGGGACATTAACAAAATTTCACGGTTCCTTCGCACAGTTATCCTTCATTATATTATTTTTGTTTATATTTTAAAAAATATATTCTATTGGTACAGTTTTATCGTCTTCTGGTTTCTCACTTCTTTTCGTTCGTTCTGAACTCTGGAATCCAGTCTACTTATTCGCATACTGATCACTATCAAAGAAATACACTGAGTGGCCAAAAGATTAGAAGCATCTTTTAATAATGAGTTGGTCTATCTCTAGCTTTGACCGTAGCCGACATCCTTCCTGAAATGGACTAAACAAACCGTTTCTAAGGGATGTTATCCATGCTGACAGTTGAAAGTTGAGCCAAATTGGATGGTGGCATTTCCAAATTTTGTTGTGCTCTTTCAATTTCTTCCCAAAACTTTTCAATAGAGTTAAGTCACGGGTTTCACATAACTTTGGAACAGGTTGAACTCTGACTTTTGTTTCTCAAAGCAGTTTAAGATTGATCAAACACAGAGGTAATGTACATTGTCTTGTTGAAAAGTATAATTTCCATAAAGGAACATTATAGCTATGACTTAGCGCAAGTGTTCGGCAGTGATGTAAGGTAAGCTATACTGTTCAGATTAGGGCCCACAGATGTCAAGAAACCTGGTATACTACAGAAAAACATTACCCATTCCATAATTTCATCGAAACCATCCCAAAGAGACAACATTTGGCTGGACGGGTTTATAAATTCGTGCTGTTTGCGCCATAGTCTGATTCTACCATCTACATGATGAATCAGGAATTGCGATTCATCGGAGTAGGCTACTTTTTCAGTCTTCAAGTGATCAATTTTGTCGTTCCATCGCTCGCAACTGGCTCTTTTTTGTATTTATCTGTCATACCAAAGGTATTCTTGAATATCTCCTGCTGCTAAAGCCCATCCTTTGCAAAGTCCGTCTTGCTGTCAATTAAAATATGCTTTGTGATGAACTTGGATTGATTTTAGCTGTAATTTGTCGCGTTGTTGCCTTACTGTTGCCACGAATTGCACGCGCAACTCGCATATCACCCCTTACATGAACAAATCTTTTTCGATCAGAATAGGCTTTACTACTTGACGTTTTCTGTCAAGTACCAAAATCGAAATACCCTAGATTCTGCGAAGCAAAGAAATATTTAAAAAGGCCGTCATGTTACAGATACTGGCACTAAGTCTTCTTACACCCGCCATAATCATTCGTTGGTTGTCGTTCAAGTATTCTGTCTTACCCATTTTTACATAAATTTCCTTTTGCTAACTATGTCGTACAAAGCTGAGAGTTTTTTATACTCTGAGTTTTTACGTCATTCTAGGTCAGTGACAGACTAGTTACTTTTAAATAAGGGGTGTTTAATTTTTTGATCACTCAATGTAAATTGTTCAACTATCATTACACCTGTGACCTCAATTTTGCCTGTTTCTCGTGTCATCGCAGTTGTATATAAATATTTCTACACATCAACGACATCTATTATAGGAGACCGTAAAAGAGTAGAGAAGACTGGCACAGAGAGCGAATTTCAGGAGTTTTCTTTCGAATTTTGATTTGTAAATTTTGTTTCTGTTTTTAACTTCGTTAGTTTTACTACTTCATCATTTTACAATTTGTAGTTTTTAAATAATATTTCCAAACATTGCCGTACTAAATTTTTTTCTTATTGTGAAGTTAATTTTATTAAGCGATTTGTTATTACTGCATGCTACTACATTTCCTCCTGGGCAATTCTAATAATAATATATTTAGATTTTTTGCTTGTATTCAGAAGTTGATATGACCTCCTTCTTCTGTTGATTGTGATACCGTTTTCTCGAAATTTTTATTTTATTTTACATAACTAATTTTTTCTGTCAACACATGTCGTGCTTTTATGATAATAGTTTATAAGACTGTATTGTACCTTTGAATATTTCTATAAAATTCCGGAGTCCACATGTTTGGTTAGGGAGGGATGAGGATCATCGTGCGTCGTATCTTCAGGCTGGATTGTGGACTCCCTTAACAAGGTCCTTGCATCAAAGGAAATTGGTGAGGAGATGTTAAAACTCCATAGAATTGAATTCATTATTAAGCAGTCTCCTTTAGGAATTCAACTTTTGAAAACTTAATAAAAAAGATATTAATAAAAAAGTTATGTATCTAATTTAAAATTGCTTTTCACATTTATATACCAGAGAAGTTCAAAATTTAAGATCGTCCTTAAAAAGGCATTGTATATATTTGTTGCGTAGTAGAGTTAATATTCTGATTTATGAAAATTTCGCTTGAAAAAAAAAAATTATATTTATTATTTGGAAAGTTTATCTATGTCATTGTTTACTATTTGTTCATTTTTACGATCATTCCAATGAAATTTAATTTTCTAACATCTTTTAAGCGATTTTCTTTTCTTTTTTTTTAAGCAATTCATTATGTTACAAATCAGCTAAAAATAGCGTATATTGCACTTTTATTTTTTATTATATGTTTTAAATCTTACCTTTTCACTTTGTTCATGAGTATCTGTCCACATTCCCGTGTTGTTAAATTGAAAATCCCTCTCACGCATTTCATCATCCTCAAGTGTTGAAAAATTCTGAAAACTATATTGTGTTTTTAAGGGTTGTCTATGCATTTTTTCGGACAAGTCATCAAACGATGCCCATTTCTTTAAGCCTTGATTTTGAGAAATCTTGTAATTCAGGTTTTTAAATCCAAATGCATTAATTGGAGATTTCTCAGATAAACTGCATCTTTCATTATTGTGTCCAATGTAAACAGGACGAGGTGTTTCGATCTTGTAATTTTTAATATTATTAGCAGATATATTTTTAGTCTTATTCTTCAATTCGATGTAATCAGAACTTTTCCCTTCTTGGCCATTTGAGCTTTCAGATTCAACATACTCATTGTTTTTACTTAAATCATGATCATCATTTGGAAAAAATATAAAACTTGTCGTTTCCACATCAGCATCAGTCTCGTTGAAATAGCTGAAATCCTCAGCTCCATAATCATATTCATCATCATCTGAAGCGTATTCAATCTCATTTCGCAGCTCGCTGTTATTACAGTCGTCTTCTGCATTTCCGTTTGACCTTCCAGATGAAACCAACTCATTGCAAGAACTTAAGTGGAAATCATCACTTGGGAAAAATATAAAACTCGTCGTTTCTAGATCATCATCAGTCTCATTGAAATAGGTGAAATCCTCAACTCCATAATCATATTCATCATCATCTGAAGCGTATTCAATCTCATTTTGCAGTTCGTCGTTGTCATTATCATCTTCTGCATTTCCGTTTGACCTTTCAGATGAAACCAACTCATTGCAAGAACTTAAGTCGAAATCATCATTTGGAAAAAATATAAAACTGGTCGTTTCTATATCAGTCTCGTTGACAGCGCCAAAATCCTCAGCTTCATAATCACATTCGTCGTCAGCAGAAGCGCATTTATTCTCATTCTGCAGTTCTTTGTTATCACAGTCTTCTACGTCATTGCCTTTTGAACTTTCAGATGCAACGTCAAAATCATCATTTGGAAAAAATTCAAAACTGGTCGTTTTCACAACAGTCTCATTGAAATTGCCGAAATCTTCAGTTCCATTATAATATTCATATTCGTCAAAGCAGGATTGAGACTCCTCAGCAGTATAATATGTATCAGATGTCAAAGACGAAATATCTGTGTCACTGTAAAGCAAATATTAAAGAAAATTAAAATATTTTATTCATTTATATATGAATTAATTCTGCTGTAAGAGCCTTAATCTAAACTATTAAAAAACTTCAGAACATATTTTTAATGTTTAAAAGTAATTAAACGCATCGAAAGATTATTTTAACTTAACTGGCAACGCTTTCATTAATTTAAATAACAAAAGTAATCTATTTTTTAACTTGATACACAAACACATTCAACATTCCTATTGTCTACTGAAACTACTATGGAATAATTATGGTTAGCATTTTAAATTTCATTCTCTTGCTGCAATTGCAACATCATCGTAGTTTCATTGAAAGATACGGAATTGATTGCTATCAGTATTTAGAAATTCTTTTAAACTTAAATTTGTTGATTGAAATAAATGAAATTATAGGTATTGTTTATGAACATGCATTGAAATCAGACGATACAGTCACCTCCAATGCAGAATCATGATCTATGGCAAATTTTTTTACTGCATATCCCAAGTTTAGGTTTCAATTAGCGATCTTGTAATGAGGTTTGGCCGTAAAAACTTCAAATTATTAAAGCTTTTATCTTTTATTTGATTGTTTGACCAGTTATTCATAAAAAGAGGAGAGTATTGCACTTTGTGCTAATATATGAAGAAAGAAAATCAGCATTAAATATACACAAATAAGTAGAGAACTGCCAAGTCTCCTGATTTTTAGATATAGGTATACTAATATAGAGTATATTCTTTTATTTAATTTGAACACATGGGCTATTAAAAACAACAACATTTTCTATACGATAATAGTGCTGCGCAAGAAGCCAGAAACTTGGCGTCTCTGTGAGTATGTAGAAACCGCATACTGCTGTTTCAACATCTAAGGTTTAATCATCAGTGCTTAAAATTTTAAATACTGATGATGGAGCTTTAGGGGTGTCTATTTGTGATAGGATTCACACTCGATTCAGCATAGTAAATTCGCCCCATCCCGTACTCTTGGAAAATTCAATGAATGATACTATCTGATTCTGATGTTAATACAATACTTAAACTGAATTTTTCAGGCTAAATGAAATTTCTGAATTTAATTTATTATTTCATGAATTTAAAAAAAAATGTTTATTTTATTAATTTAAAAATTTACAGATTTGGTATCAAGGCATTCAAAATTCTATACACTATGTACTCTGGGCATGTAATTTCATTGTAAAACAACGTAATTTCTTTTCTTTATAAGTTTTAAAAATTCAGATTCATTCCTGCCTAGTTCCTCACTGGATTAGCAGGGAAAGGCAGATTTTTCCTTTTGGAATTTCAGGAATATTCCCGATTTTAAAACACCTTGTATAAATACGAAGCACCTATAGACTTCGATTAGTTCATCCGCAGATAACAAGGCAAAAACTATTCAATCAAATCGTTTGAAATATAAAATAGAAAATTATTACATACTTTTGTCATGTCATTTCAAATTTTATGAAAAGGGATTACACAGACAATCAAAACTATTCCGTTACAATACGGTCAAAGAGAAAATCAATTCTACATAATAGAATTGATATGCATCTATGTAGTATATACTAAAATATTAAATATATACAACCTGTTAAAATTTTTCTGAACCGGCAATTTTTTTTGAATTGCAAAGAATATTTGTCACTAATTTACAGATCCAAATCAAAATATTCAATTGCATAAGAGTATAGAGGGAACTTTGTTTCGGGTGCGTTTCAATAATATTAAACTACTTCCCATTTTATCAAATTGATATAAGTTATTGAGCATTACTACAAGTTATTTTTTGTATAATAGAAAGCAGATAATAGTTACAAGGACACAGAAAATATTTTGGATATTTTACTGTACCTGAAGTACTATATATTCTATTACACCAAGATCTGAATATTTTTAAAACTTCGTTATAGTACGAAGCACCTTGTATGTTAAGTTTGATGCATACAAGGCAATTTCCGACTCGTTACATGTTAGTGATACTTCTTTTGTATTTTATATACGGATAAGGAACATAAAAGATCATATTGTTATAAGAAATATTTTTCTATGTCCTCACTTACCTAACAGTAGACCAATATTCCGTATTGTCAATTTCATAGTCATCTTGTTCATAATTAGGTGAATAAGTGTCAGACACGTTGCTGTAAAAAATGAATAAAAATTTTAAATAAAAACTTAAATAAACAAACTTCCAATCACTATCACACGTTTATGACCTTATACCAGAATTTTTTAATTCATAAAGTTTATTGAATAACAAACATATTTGATTCATGGCGTTATTTTTGAATTCGTTACTTCTTTTGGACAGACATTTATTTATTGCCATATTTATATTACTAAATATTGGGTTTGAATTAAAATAAAATGCCTTTTTTCCGTAATTAAACTATAAAAAGTAAGAAAAATCATGCGTTAAGCATAGATTATGAAGCACTTTCCAACACTTCATGAAATCTTTAACAAAACTTCGTTATTTGGGGACATAAGGGTATATAGCGAAATATAGCCAAATATATATTCCAATACTTTTGAACAGCCTTATACTTGATATGTCAATTGATATACGTATTATATAATGGGAAAATTTAGTTTAGTAAGAAAATGCCTAGTAGTTTAGAATTTCTTTTCCAGCAATTTATGCTAATAGATAGAAACATACTTGTATACCTATGTTGTGCCCTGTAGTTCACCTTGTACCTTTAATACACGTCAACATTTAGAAAAAAAAATATTTTAAAAGAAAAAAAAAACTTTTAAAACAACTGAAATCACATCCTCATAAATTATCATTCTTACGCTTCCATGTATTCAATTTTTTGCGTTGTCCTGTCTATCATTTCATCTATATTCTGCAAAAATTCCTTAGTAAACTGAATGCAGTTCAGCGTAAAAATGTATACCTTATTTAAGAACCACGTTTAAGTAATTTACGCTCATACTCAGTAATGTTGGTGTACTCTTTTGGGTAGTCCTGTATCCAAGTATAGCATTTGTACACATCATGTAATATACAAAGATTTAGTGAAACTTGAACGCGTATATAATAATTAAAATGCATTCCATCCATCATCAGATACATATACAGTATTTCGGAAAGAATATACTATTTGAAATCTTTTGTCTGTCCCTATAAATGCTATGTATTTCATATTATGCAAGACAGTATCGCATAATTTGTATAATTTACATTAAACCTCAGTGACATATATCAATTTTATTATGCATGAGACAGTTTGATATATTGAAAATATGCCGCACACCATTCCTCCCTTTACCGTTTTGTAATGGAATTCTTTTGTGTGGTTCTGAAAATGAATAATAGCTTTATTTACACCGCATACTTTACAGAATGTATATTTTAGTGCACCTCGTAGATGCATATAAATTTTAATAAGTTTGATAAGGTGTAAATCTTTAAAATCCCTTTGAAACGATTTTTCACCATAGGCCGTAATGTAATGGAAAAGTTTTGACTTTCCCTGTAAATAAACTAATCATGGTAGAAACTTCATTTTCAATAGGGTTCGTGTTAGGGTAAATGTCAATAACGTCCAAAAATTTCAGGGCAATCCGAGTGTATTTACAGGAGTTAGAGCGTGGACAGACGGACAGACGCCAGACAAACCGAATATATAACCACTTTTCAACTTTGCTGGAAAGTGCTAAAAACGGAACCATTAAAAGATCACACCTGCGTCTATCTGTCGCAGCCATTTTACTTGATAACTATGTAACGGGGAAAATTCTCATCGACGAAGTAATAAAGAATATTGATCCACATATTTACATCTATATTATAAAGGCCAAACGTATCTGTGCGTAACGCATACGTCATTTCGTGAATGGCAACACTTTCACATGCAATTAAGTTTTGCAATTTTCGGTACTACAAATTTTATACTTCTAAATATAGCACATTTTCAATTTTTACACCGTTGTATCGAGAATAAAATGTGCTTTTAAATGCAATTTCTTTGAAAGCTGTATCTCAATTTATTTATGAGTTATTATTTTTTTTTATAGTTATTAGTATGAATTTTGTAATTGTGGCAACAGAGATACGCCATTTTCTCTTAAAATTGATAAAAACTGAAATAAAAATATCATGTCAAAAGAAATCGTCTGACATAAAATCCGATGAATTTTTGTTTTATTGCATGTTTTTATAGCGTTTTTATTCATCAATTATTATATTATTATTATTATTTTTAGTTATTGCAAACTTAATTTACAAAAGACACAACACTTTCTCTTTACAAAAATGTATTTTAAATAATATTCGAGTGACTTCACCGCATTTACTCAGTTTGTTTCAGAAAGCTTAAATGAGTGTAATTTTATTTATTCGCGTGTATGTAATGATATTTTCCAAATTTTGAAAAAAAAAATGCAAATGAATGATTTCTGATAAAACATGGAGCTTTTATAAAGAAGTAAAGATTTGTGAATCATCAGATATCCGATTTGTTTTGCCGAGTGTCTTGAACATTGTTTTGCTGCGTTTGTGAAATATTCCGTCCTAATGACGTCATATGCAAATTTTTCTATAAATGTTGTTAAGACTGGATCCGTAAAAATGGAATGCATTTACTGCATGCAAATAACGTCTTTTTATATAAAAAAAAGCAAATGATTTTAAAATGATCAAATTAAAATACTATGGGAAGTGCGTATGTAAATTTTGAGACGATGAAAATGATGACAGGTTTAGATTTCACATGGGAATTCTATAATCATGTCAATTTGGATATTTTTAATTTTATTATTTGCTTTATACCAAACATAGAGCGTCAATTGATAATTTCATCATAATAACTGATCTTTGTTATACTTTACTGATTACATATGCGATTAAAGTTTAATTTTAATAATTTGGACAACTAAATTTTATAGAAATAGTTTTATTTTAGCTTAAAATAATAATTGTTTGAGAGTTAGGCTGACCAATCTAAGATGCATTTTTTACTGTAGCTAATTTTGTGGGTTTATTTTGGTTTCATTGATTTATAATCAATGAAACAGTTCCTTCCTAAACATTTTCTTTCGTCGAAATTCGACGGGTTCCACCTCGTATTATTAAACGTTAAAATATATGCATAGAAAAAATGTAAAGGGGCTAATTATGTGATTAAAAATATATTTCTTTATAGGGAGTATCGTGCGAAAGCTTTCGCAACGCTGAACTCAAAAACACATTTTATTCTATTTCAGGTATGATAATTTCAGAGATATCGTCGAAAATGTAGTGCAAAAATATTCTACCCCCTCCCTCCAAAAAAATCTATTTCGGAATCTACAGAAAGTAAAAATTATGGAAAACATTAGAGCTAGTAGACACTAAGTTAAATCTTGCAGGAAAACTACACCAATTAATCTACACTGTAAAAAAAATTCTGTAAAGTTACTAAACTTTATCTAGGAAACTGGGATTCCAAAAACAATTCCTGTAACGGTAACAGCAAAAATTCAAGTTTCAGAATCGGTTACATGAAATTTTCCTGTAACCTTTACATGAAAAGTTCTTGGAATCCCAGTTTCCTAGAAAAAGTTTAGCAACTTTACAGAATTTTTTTTACAGTGTACATCACATAGTTTTGGAGAAAAGGGCATTTATCCGTAACATATAAATTTCGATTTGCGGGCATTCAAAAAAGGTGCTGAGATTCGCTGAACGTATCTGTCGTACCAGAAGTATAAAAGAATTGATGTCAATGATTTTCGAGAACAATCGTCAGCACAGCGCATACAGCGTATGTTTAGACAGGTAGTCAGACTACACTGTAAAAAAATCTGTGAAGTTACTAAAAGTTTTCTAGGAAACTGGGATTTCTAGAACTTTTCATGCAACGGCTACAACAAAAATCCCTGTAACAGATACAGATTTGCACTGAAAATCAAAAAAATTGTAAGGTTACTAAGAATGTTTTAGGAAACTGAGATTACAAGAATGCAGCATAAATTGCTGGACTGACTTGTCCAAACTGTGGGTCATATATCCTAAGAAAAAAAAATTATTATCATATAATGTTATCACATCTTTTTTTACTTTAGTTTTTAGCTCACAGGCTATCATAGCCTGAGAGCTTATGTGCCCGTCCGTTCTGTATGTATGTTCGTATGTACGTAACGCGATAACTCATGATAAAAATATCCGATCCACTTGAAATTTTGTATGTAGGTATATCCTGACAAGGCGCTTCCCTGATTAGTTTTTGGAGTTCATTCGATATGTATAAGAGGGGGAACGGGGGGCTCATGCCCCCCGTTAGTTGATATAGATGGGATTTTCATGCAGAATTAAGTTTTCAAAATTTAGATTAGGATCATTCTGATGAGGCGATTCCGTGACTGTTATTAGGTGTTCATTGATTAAGTATAAATAGGGGGAACAGGGGTTCTAATGCCCCCCCCCCCGTTAGTTGATATAAATGGGATTTTAATGCAGAATTAAGTTTTCGTTCAAAATTTAGATTAGGATCATTCTGATGAGGCGATTCCGTGACTGTTATTAGGTGTTCATTGAATAAGTATAAATAGGGGGAACAGGGGTTCTAACCCCCCCCCCCCCGTTAGTTGATATAAATGGGATTTTCATGCAGAATTAAGTTTTCGTTCAAAATTTAGATTAGGATCATTCTGATGAGGCGATTCCGTGACTGTTATTAGGTGTTCATTGAATAAGTATAAATAGGGGGAACAGGGGCTCTAATGCCCCCCCCCCGTTAGTTGATATAAATAGGATTTTCATGCAGAATTAATTTTCGTTCAAAATTTAGATTAGGATCATTCTGATGAGGCGATTCCGTGACTGTTATTAGGTGTTCATTGAATAAGTATAAATAAGGGGAACAGGGGTTCTAATGTCCCCCCCCCCTTAATTTATACAAATGGGTTTTTCAAGCAGAATTTTCAGATTTCGTTCAAATCTCTGAATAGTTTTGGAAGTTTAATGGTTAAGTATAAAAGAGGGGGATAACTCTTTTTAAATTATATAAATGCTAAATGGGTTTTTATTAAGAATTATCTAATTTGCTCTGAATTTTGGATATAGATTTTTTATATGATAAAGCATGTCTTTGATAGTATAGGAGGTTCAATGATTAAGTATAAAAAAAGAGAAAAGGGGAGAGCTGTTTCCCCTTCTTAATTTTTTTTTTTCGAACGGAATTAACCCTTGAAAATATAAAGCTTTAATGTGCAATTAGTATTTGTAGCCTGTGAGCTCAATGCCTTCAGTTTAACTGGGCAGTATTCTTTTTTATTATTCATCTGAGAGATTTCGGCAGTTTTAGTATATTATAATCCGTCCACGATAAGTTGCTCAACGAGAAAAGCAAAAATAGCTTAATTTAATCTGTAATTAACCCCTTCGAGGCACCCTTGATTATCGTGTATATATGATGTTCATAGCACTTAAAATACTACTTTTTTGTACCAATAATTTTCAATAGTATATTTTCTCTAAGATGTACTATTAAATTGTAAAACGGTTTTGATTTGACATAGTATAATAAAGTGTTTAATAAAAAAATGTGTGCATTCTGCGTTCAACCCAGGTTAAGATAAAATTTTAGTAAGATAACAGTAATTTTAGTAGACCCGTTTGTAAAGTTACAGATTTCTGTAACTTTAAAAAAAAATTAGTTTTGTAGAGTTACATTTTTTCTTGAACAGTGTACAGATAAAATGTTAGCAACCATACAGATTTCGGCAACTTTTTATCTGTAGGATTAAAGTTTTACTTACCCATCATACGTAGTATAGGGTAAGTCTTGCAATCGTTTTGAAAATCGAAAAATTTTTTTTGACGGATTTACACGTTTTAGATAGTGGAGATTCCGAAAAACATATTTTTAGAAAAAAAATTTTGCCGTCCGTCCGTCTGTCTGTCTGTCTGTCTGTCTGTCTGTCTGTCTATAAACGCTCTATCTCCCGAACAAATTGAGATAGAGACTTGAAATTTTGTATGTAGTTAGTATGTAAGAATGGGACGAACCCTATTTAATATGAGCAACCTCGATTATCCGGAACTATTTTTTTCGGACTCTCGAAAAATTCGTTCTGATGAAAGGTATATAATTTTTTTTTTGTTCTAAGGAATGGACGTAAAAGGCAATAAAATAACACACATTTTGCATATAGAACGAAGTTGATCGGATTATTAGTTGCAGAGATATTTGTAATCCTGTTTTCCACATTCTTCGATTTTTCATGACCCTGTATTTCATTCAAATTTCAATACAGAGGTATATTTTGATTGGAAATGAGACGCTTAATCCAACGCAGTTAATTGTTAGTTAATAGAATTATTATTTTTGGAGTTATAAGGATGTTTCTTTTACGCAGTTCGGTTATATAATTTGTCGAAATTGGTACATCAGCAGTTCTTTAATAAAGCATTAATATGTATATTAGCAATATTTAAATTTTGTTTATGAATTGCAATGCATTGTATAAATAGTTTTCACATGTTTTATTTTCATATACATATCCATGATGGGTAAGTATTACGGTGGCCTCCAACGACTAGTTTTTCTTACAGCCTAACAGGAATTCCTCAGTGTTTAGTTTGGTACTCATTTTATGGGCGCCGAAGGCATTAAAGATTGAGTGTATCTTTTCCCGCTTGAAGTCAAATTCTTGACCTGTAGCGTGGAAGGCAGGAAAGCTGATTACTACCCCACTAAGCTTCATTGAAAGTAATAGTTTATTTCACAATCTGTTTGGTGTTTCTCATGTATTTAATAATAATGCGTATTATACTTTTGTTCGCACACCGTAAAAAAAATTCTGTAAAGTTACTAAACTTTTTCTAGGAAACTGGGATTCCAAGAACTTTTCATGTTACTGTAACATGAAAATTTCATGTAACCGACTCTGAAACTTGAATTTTTGCTGTTACCGTTACAGGAAAAGTTCTAGGAATCCCAGTTTCCTAGAAAAAGTTTAGTAACTTTACAGAATTTTTTTACAGTGTACTTTATTCCAGGTTTATGAAAGGTCACTTTATACTGTTTAAATCCATTGCAGTATTTTACTATAAATAGTTTTGTTTTTAAATTATTATCATTCTTTTACTATCATTTTTTTTTTTTTTTTTTTAGCATTCATTTTTGCATGCGTGTCATATACTGGAAAATAAATAAGTTATTTTAAATTTAGATAAAACTGCTTTGTTTTTCACTGAAAAGAATTCTTTTATAAGCTAATTATATTTTATCTATCTCAGATGTCGCTTTAGATTACTTTTTAAATGACAATTTCAGAACACATGGCGTAGTCATCTTCCGCCATCACAGTTCTCTGTAATCTTTATAATTACGTAACTATCTTCTAAAAATACAATTTTTTTAATTATCCAAAATTATTTCTGTAATCCTTGGGTGGAACATATGCGTCTCGTGTAAGATATTTATTTATTTATTTGTTTATTTATTTATTATTACTAGAATATTTTAGTCGTAAACATTGCTTTCTCCAGCAGTAGAACTCTTGAATTAAATAAAGCAAAAAATACACTACGGAATTACTGATTTAAAAAATCATGCACGATCTGAACTATTAAAGGAAATATAGCCATTTAATTAAATGCAGAGTTGTCATTTGGTAAAATTTTTAATTCATAAATTTAGCATAGTAAAATTCAATATCTATAATGAAAGACACCCCGTTATTAATTGAAATAAAAACTCTTCTTTTGGAATTTTTACTCCGAGTTTGAAATTTCTGAATAAAAAAGAAAGCAAAACTGAGTACTCTGGTTTGAAACAACATTATACAATTTACTTTTCTTTAAAGTAAAATAAAATGATGGATTTACTCACCTGTGCACAGGAATGTAATAGAAGAGAGGTTGGTAAAAGGTTGTACCTCTCACTTCTACTGGAAAAATTCCGAGTACTTCAATATAATTAGCAAATGCAGCATAAATTGCTGGATTGACTTGTCCAAACTGTGGGTCATATATCCTAAGAAAAAAAATTATTATCATATAATTTTATCACACCTTTTTTTTACTTTAGTTTTTATTCATCTGAGAAATTTCGGCAATTTTAGTATATTATAGTCCGTCCACGATAAGTTGCTCAACGAGAAAAGCAAAGATATCTTTATTTAATCTGTTATTGACCCCTTCGAGGCACCCTTGATTATCGTGTATATATGATGTTCATAGCACTTAAAATACTACTTTTTTGTACCAATAATTTTCAATAGTATATTTTCTCTAAGATGTACTATTAAATTGTAAAACGTTTTTGATTTGAAATATTATAATAAAGTGTTTAATAAAAAAAAAATGTATGCATTCTGCGTTTCCCTTTTAAAATTGTATTCTCGATTTCAATTTAGGTTACATATTTTTTTATTGTGATAGTTCATTTTCAGAACCAGTTCCAACCGATTTTGAAATTCAAAGTAATTTTTTAAGAAAAATCTGAAACCAAAATCGAAAGATTAAAAACAACCCCCCGGTTATAGATCGTCCTCAGGTATCATATGCTTAAAAAAAAAAAAAAAAAAAAAAAAAAAAAAAAAAAAAAAAAAAAGAGTAAAAGTATTAAAATTTGATAGATATATTTGGAAAAAAGCTGGAAATTGCACGTGAAGCGTAGCAAATGAGGTGCGTTCGTACGATAACGAAGTTTTAAAAATACCACTCTCATATATCTATCTCATAAAATTGTAAATAATTACAATTAAAATGCGCACCAATCAATGTTCTTCCTGTGCCATTATGCAATGGAATACTTTTATGTGGCCTTGTAAATCAATAACAAATATTGTTGGCACCACAGATTATGCAAAATGCATTTTATAATATGTACTTTATAGATGCATATCAATTTTATTACGTTCGAATGAGTGTAACACCATTAAAATGTATCTGAAACAGTTTTCCCCATTAACCGTAATGCAACGGAACACTTTTGATTGTCCCTGTAGTTTAACTATGTTTCCGATTTTGGTAAAATTTGAAATAACTCGACAAAATCATGTAATAATTATGTATTTAAAATTTCAAACGATTAAAATGCATTTCAGACTTTCTTCCCCATTGACCGTAATGTAACGGAATCCTTTTAATTGTCCTTGTAATTGATCTATGCATCCGATTTTCATAAAATTTGAAATGACTCGACAAAATTATGTAATAATTATGTATTTTAAATTTCAAACGATTCAGTTGGGTAGTTTTTGCGTTGTTATATGCGGACAGACAGACAGACAGACGGACGGACGGACGGACGGACAGACAGACAGACAGACGAACGGACTGAACGACAACAATAGGTGCTACGTATTAACATAATTACGAACGCACCTAATAACGGCATCATATGGGTCTTTTTGAGTGATTAGTGTAGGTTCTTAAAATATAGAAAGACGTGTGTCGCTTTCCTTCGTTTATAATAATCTGACACGACTGGGAGCAACGCTTACTCACATTAAATTTTACTCTAACTTTTTATACTCATTGATTAAATGTATCTCAATTTTATCCAAGTGTTTATATACATTTTAATTCATGTCTTTTATAAAACGGGAAGAACTTCACAAAAGTTAGATACATCTAAGTTTTTTAGCTTTCTAAAAAATTATACATTTCAACTAAAAATTTCATTAATTTCTAAAGTTAATCTTCAGAAATTTCGATAGTTTTTATTTTTATTTTTATTTTATTTTTCATTTTATTGTTATTTCATTTTTGTTTATTTTATTTATTTATTATTTATTTATTTATTTATTTTTGTGGTAGCGTATAAACATAAGATCATGTGTGGCAGATAGTTAAAAAAATAGTTTCAGGCAAAAAAATTCTGAAAACAGGAAGATTGCTCTGGAACAAAAAGTTTTATTCGTAGAAAAAGTCTGTCCGTCATAATTCTTAAGTATAATTCACTGAATGTGAATTCCAAATTTCATCAAAACTGGTCACGTAATTTCTGAGATAACAACTCTTTAATACTGCAGATTTCTCATAAGATTGCAACCGATCTTCTATTCTCTTAATTATATATTTATGAAGTAATCGCGCAAGCGGGAACGTTGTGTTTTCATTTGTTTGTAATATTTATATTCTATTAAATTTTAGGCATTATTACTTTATTTATTTATCATAATTATCTATTTAAATAGCAACAGATCCTTTGAGAAATAATATAATTTTTAAAAATGCAAAAAGTATCTAATACTTCTAATATTTGCTGTTTTGGAAGTTGTAAGAACTTTTTTCTGACAGAATTCATCTATTTCGTTTTGAAATGAGTAAAACAAATTAGTAATGTGTATTTATTTTATTTTTAATAAAAAGATGAAACATTATTTAAGAGAAATTTCGAGTATCGATGATTTTTTTTCTTTTAACCCTCTCATGCATACGGGCCTCATATGAGGACAGATAATTATTGCATTATTAAGCAAAAAACTTTTGAGCATTATTTTATAGAGATCCGATTTGTTGATAGATAATAGCTAGCATATAGTGCAATAATAAAATTATTTTATAATGGGTTTTCATTTATTTTAAAAAAAGATTTTTAGTCAATAATGCAAAATAATGAAAAATAATTTATGCATGAGAGGGTTAATGTAATAAGAAAGGACATATAAAATTAGTCAGTATACGTAAAGATAAAATGTTGTTGTCTAACTTTTTGCTCAATTTCTAATGTGCAAAAATTATAAAAAGTGAGATACACGCAAGGATGAGACATCCGCGTTTTGTATACCATTATTATGTTAGAGAAAGTAATATGTTATTTAATACGAACATTTTTAAGATTTAATAAAACAACATTTTCTCTAATAAAAATCTGGTATCGAAAAAAGCGGAAATCTCATCCCTGTATACACGATTGAATTTCCGATGAGAATAAAATTTTTATGAATGTTTAGAATATATATAGAATTTAATTATAAATAAAGTATTCAATTTTAAGTCTGTCTCTCTTTTTTTTTTCACCGTTTATTTAATGTAGACATTAAGTTTCCAATATTCTCTTAATAACTTTTCATTCATATTATTTAATATACAAGTAATTCATTCATTTAAAAAAAATTATTTCATTTTATATTCGGAACCCGTTTAATTTAAAATGTATGCATAAAATGTTGTATTATTAAAGGAGCAAATATTGTTCATTTATTTATTTAAATATTTTACGAGTCTAGACAGTAGCTTTAATAATATTTTCTAAAATAACCAAACTAGACTTTATTATTACTATTTTTTAAATAAAACTGTTGAGATAATGCTATATTGTAGATCTGTAATTTGAAGTATATTGACCAGGTTCTTTTTTAAAAAATGCATTCGCTGGAGTTGTAGGCTATGATCGCTTAAGACAATAAATGCTCTTTAAGAAAAATTATTTATTTGCAGTAAACTTCAAAATTTAAAGGTTTCATACAGAAAAGTTAGGGATGGTGCCTGAACGCATTTTTACGAAAACAGTCTTCACATGACTGCCTCGTGAAGCGAGAGAGAGGCAATTAATTCCTCACTGAAAAATTCACACATTGGCATTACACAATTGGCGACATTAAGCATATGAAAAATGACTGATATCGTCTACGCAAAATTGTCTGTTACGCTTAAACAATAAAAGGATTTTGAATTTAATAGCAGGGCAACCAGAAAACAGCAGTCCTAAAAAATACGCCAAAAAGGAATCCGACTGCCAATTCGTACGTTAGGAGCATATTTCGGGAAAATGTTCTCAAGAGACATAACAACCATTATGTACATAAAAAAACTCTTATGCAACGAATAAGTTAGACTTAAAATTACGCAGAGAGGAAAATGAACTTACACTGACCGCAAACACATTCGAGCTTTATTCTTTTTTTTTTATTATTATTTGTTTCCAGCAAGGGTGAAATACGCATCATAATGAATTCTCTTTATCTGACAGCCGTTTTTCAGTAATAAGGCAGATGCTAGATTTTTTCTTTCTTTTCTTTTGAACGGAAAGTTATTGTGGAATCGAAATAAAACGTTAAGATAAAAATAGCTATTTAATTAAAGATTAGTTTTAACTGTAATTTAGAAAAAAGTAAAATTTAAGAATACTATATGTGATTCTACATCACATATATCACCCCTTTCACAGGCGAAAAATTTTTTTTTTTTATAAATGTACATGGAGGGAGAGAAATCAATTTTCATATGCTCTTACAAGTAATCATGTGTAAAATGTTCATGAAAACAAACTAAATATTTACTAAATAAAGTAAACAGCATTTGAAATTCTCTTTAAGTAGGCAACCATCCCAAATAAAAGTATATATATCATGATATATTATATTGGTACCATAAATTTTGTCACACAAATGACATCATATATTGTTTCTATTTAGAAACAGCTGCAGCTTCCTTAATAAAATTTGTGATCACTCTTTAAATTTGTCTTATTTAGACGATGACCTGTATCAGAAATGTGCACATACAAAATAAAAATACATTAGGCCTAAGTAAACAGGTCACTTACCAGCTGGCTATAAGTTTCAAAATGTTTTCAATAATAAACATTAAATATATATATTGATCAATATTATAATAAAATAAAATAAGATACTCGAGTAATATAAAGCAACAAAAGACATAATATAACACACAGATAAACAAAAATAATGTAAATAATTAAGATTCCAGAAATAATGCCCATAATAATGACCGAAAGTATGGGTTTTAAGCTTCTTTCTTTTTTTTTTAAAGATTTTTTTTTTTATCTCTCAACATGAATATTAAACAAATGTATATTCATGAGATAGATGTAAGGTAAAGAAGACAGTAATAAAAACTGTAGGAAATCAGGATATAAAAAAATACCTCAAACACTGTCATAAGCCATTTAATTCCATGTGACAACTGTATTCCCCTGTCTTAATATAAATATAGTTTAAATAAAACTGTGATTTAATAAGCCTTTACTAGTGTAAAAAAATTGAGTTATTCCATCATGTACTCTTTTAAATGTAAAAATGTATGAGAAAAATGAAATTTAAAGTGAATTGTGCAACAGGTAATACTGAAGAGAAAAATTGTGTGTGTGTGTGTGTGAACTCAGCCTCAATTAATATCTGCTAAAGAATTAACTGGTATAAACCAGGAGAAGGCTGCATGTCTGTAATAAGAAAAATGAAAAATGAACACCTGTGCATTACCTATAAGAGAATTCGTGAACAATAAATATATATATTTATGTGAAATGTCTTGAACAACTAAGATGAAATGGTTAAGGGTGAGCATGACAAACTGTTAAAAACAAACTGTTAAAAAATTTCAAGTGGTTTTTTTTGTGTGTGTGTGTGTGTGCGTGTGTGTGTTAGAATGAGCCTTTTAACAAAAACAAAACAAAAAATGAACCGAAGGAAATTTAACGGTATGTGTGTTAAAAGAAAAAAAAAACAAGATATTTATGTGTGAATGAGGTTTTTAAATACATAATTACAAAGTAATTATTAAATTTACAGAAGAAAGGATTGATATCTAATGACAAAAGTGTAAAAAAAATGTAAACACATGACATGACAGTGTTGTGTGTTTTTGGGTGTTTTCATGAATCAGTTTTGAGAAAACAAGTGAAAGTCGTGTACAATCCTCAACCAGAGAAACAAGAGAAAAAGGGAGGAACAACATGACCTGATATGTTGCACATGACCTATTGTGTACCACATGACCTAGTGTATTGCACATGACCGAGTGTATATAGAAAAAAAAAACAATGTGATAGTGTAAGAAATCGCATGACCTTGTGTAAAAAAACACAAGAAAGGAAAAATGTGTGTAGTAGAAATCACATGACCTGGTATCTAATATACCTTGACCTAGAGAAACGCACATGACCTTGTGTAAAAACACATGAATGGAAAAAAAAGTGTGTAATAGAAATCACATGACCTGGTATCTAATATACCTTGACCTAGAGAAAAGCACATGACCTTGTGTAAAAACACATGAATGGAAAAAAAAATGTGTGTAATAGAAATCACATGACCTGGTATCTAATATACCTTGACCTAGAGAAAAGCACATGACCTTGTGTAAAAACACATAACTCTAAGTTGAGGAAAGTAAAAAAAATATGTAATTATACTGTCAAAAATCCTTTTAAAGTTAAAATTTAATTGAGAACCCAAAAACATATACACCACGAAAAATGTATTAAATGTGGAAATTGTAGCCTCTATAACAATAGAGTTGACATGTTGTTAATGTTAACTGCATTCCTGTTACTGCAAAAACCAAAATATTAAAGGGTAAAGAAAAGTGTGTTTGATTGTGTAAATATGGTTAGAATGATTGTGTACACCGACGCGACACATCCAAAACCAAGTGAAAACAAAATTGACGACCCACATCAAAATTTTCACTCCTACATGCCTTCTTTCTATTACTCAACCATCTGCATGTTTGATAGTCGAATAAGATGAAAGACAAAAATGCATTCGTGCACAAAATTACTGTGAAGACAACCTGTCAAAATTTAAAGTGTAACCGAAAATGTGAAGGAATAAAATTGAACCACAAGGAATGCTCTTGATGAGGGGGAAAAAAAGGTGAATTCCCACAAAATTGTTATTCACAGACCACAAGCTCATCCGCGTAGCATGCCGCAAAAGTAACATTGTAAAACCTTTGTAAAATAAAATACCATTGTAAATACCACTGCCGCATGCCAAGCAAAGCTCTCGTGATGGTCTAGAAAAACAAATTAGGATTTTTTTATTTTATTTTATTTATTTATTAATTTTGCAAATATAATAAACGGACAGTATGTGTGCAAGAACCCCAAAACACTTACCTAAATGAGTGACATTCAATTACGTAATTAATGAATTAACAATCATTAAACAACGCGATGAATAAGGATTAACTTGTCTCAATGAACTACATGTATAATGTGAAAAAGAAACTCTGGTTAAACTCTAAACCAGCTACAGTAAACTACGTGTTATAACAATGAATTTTGTGTGAAGGGAAAAGAAACTGTCGAATACTATGGTTAGCAAAAGGTTAAAAATTTAAGTGAATAGGCGTAAAACATTACCGAAATATCAAATGTAACAAAAAAAATGTACTAATAAAATTGTAAAAGTATTTAACTTCCTAGATATAAATACTCTTGATGTTTAAGATATAGCTAAGAGTCATGCCAAAACAAATGTGATCATTGTAAAAATAATAATAAAAAGCTTACAACTTTTTTGTATGTGTAAATAGTGATCTAAACAAACTGCAGTAAGTGTATGTATTTCTAAAAGCTTAAATGTGTGGAAATTTTAAAGTGTCATATAAAATAGAGGAAAGTACAAATGATTTAATAGCCATAAATATTCTAGCATACATACTTTTAAAGATAAAGTATATCTAACTAGTGAAAACAACCAAAATAATATTGAATATGTCAAAATTTTAAAGATGTACTATTAATATTCTGAGAAAAAAAATCATTTTGTGAAATGATTTAATTAGCATCGAGTCACCATCCGCGTCCAATCAGTCAAATTTTATCAGTAAAGAAAAATGTTTGTGGAAAGGCATGTGCATATTATAATTTATTTCCTATATTAACATCCTTAAAGTATGTGCTGGCAGTTTCCTGAGTGTTGTATGGATTTTTAGAAAAAATACATTAAAAAACTACTGTTTTATCTAAAAAAAAATAATTAAAAAGAGGTTCCAAATTATATCTTAAAGATAATGTACATTAAAATGTGGTTTACTTTCTAAGAAGTAATGTGTTACATATTCTATGAACAAAGATGTGTATTTTCATTGAACTAATGTGTAAACAATCTATGAACAATAATATAAAACTTCAACGAACTAAAGTGTACATCTCTATGACCTACAACGTACGACATGACTGAACACATGTATAAAATCTCTATGAACTAATGTGAAAAACATCGATGAACTAACGTGTAAAATTCTATAAACAAACATGTAAATATTCTATGAACTAATGTGAAAAAATCGATGAACTAATGTGTAAAATTTCTATAACTAAACGTGTAAATATTCTATGAACTAAAGTGAAAAAAATCGATGAGCTACTGTGTAGAATTTCTATAACTAACATGTAAATATGCTATGAACTAAGTTGTTTATTCGGTGAACTAAAATGTCCAGGAAAAAAGCGATTTTTTTGTTTTAACAAAAATGAATGTAACTAGTTCCCCATGTACAACAAGAATGGAAAGTAAAGCGATGAACTAGTGTAACATCAATGAACAAAGAATGTGCGATGAACTCCTGTGTTTTTTCTATGAACAAAATTCTCATGTGTACCAGGAACTAATACATTATATGACAAAACAAAAAACACGTGTTTAAAATAATTGAAGATGTAAATAAAGTGTATTTATAACAATTTAAACTTCAAAAGAGGAAAAATGCCTGTTCCTAACAGTAAACCAACCAGCATGAATGAGTGTAAAAATTATGTAAAACAAAATAGTTTTTTTGTCTGCAGAGTAAAATAAAAGAAATGTGATCATGACACAGTATGTAGAAAAAATATTACAGAACTACATAAAAATTATGACTGAATTCAACCAAGGCGAGTGTTATCTTTGAACCATAACCAAAAATAATTTTGTGAGAATGAAGTGTAAGTATGTGTATGCATGTAAAGCCAGGTTGAATATGAAACCACAACAAATATGTACAAGAGTTGCAAGAAAAAGGAAATCTCTGTGAAATATATTCTAACGAACTAATTTGAAAATCGCGAGGTCGCGCGAGACCATTCATCAGTAATGTCATGTCTAAATAAATAAAAAATAAAAATGTTCTACACATGAAAAAAAACGGTGAGAATTTAGCAAAGTGTCTAATAATAGTAAATTAAAAAAAAAATGAATTAATGAATTTTGTAAATGAAGACAAACATTCTCTCCCTTTTCGCAGGTAAGTGGCCATCTTACCCCCAAAAGGAAAAGAAACCCTTCAGGAAAAAACATTCTTGCCATTGTGCTACCTCTAGAAAATAACACAATGCAAGAAGAAATCTATTGAAAACAGTCACTAAATATTAGAAACAAAAATAAAAATATTAACTGAAATTTAAAAATACTGAGATGTCACATCTAATAATGTGTGCTGGTATGCAACAACACGACATACAATTGATTTAAAATCTATACTGGTACGTTATATGTTTTAACTGCATTAATGAAATAAATAAAATCTCTCTTTCTGTTATTATTAATAATAATATTGATGACTCGAGCAGGCATTAAAAAGTTAAGAGAAAAGCTTGTGACAGGTTGAGATAATTTAATTAAAGAAAATATTATATTTTACACATAAGATCTCCAAACCTAAAAACATATTATATTTGCGAGAATATTTTAAAATGTAAATTATTCAATGTCTAATTGCTGTCAACTATTTAAAGTTTAGCAAAAACAAGTGAAAAGTTTACCATAAGCGAAAACAAATTTAAGCTTCTCGCCTCCTTCATTATATTTCCAAATTTGTCAACATGGCAACACATAAAATATTTTTATAATGGTATGTCGTAATATACCACTTAATGAACTTTATGAACATTAAAAAATAAGATATCTATACACAAATATCTAAAAGACACACATATATAATAAAACAAATACACACATTGATTAATAAAAAAATAAAATTGTTAGTACCATTTGTACCATTTTGTATCAAATAAATGTCTAAGAAATACTATGATATTTCAAGAAAATTACCTAGATATATTTTTATGCAATAACCTTTAAAATGAAAGTTCTTATAAGGTTATAATTACTGAAGAATATTCTGCATGTAGTACGTTTATATATTATATGTTATAAAACAGTCGTCTTCTTTATGTATACAGAATAAAGAAAAAATTCTGTAATATTTAGCTGCAAGAAATAGCTCTACTTAAATGGATATAATTAATGGAAAATGCTGCTTTAAAGATATTGATTACATATATTCAATTATGCAATAAAGAAAATGGTAATTACTTTTAAGTACAAATATAAAAATAATGTATTATCTGCAAATAATACTCAATAGAAACACAGTAAAACATAACTTACCCTTTGATTATGGAATTTTCAAAGCATAATAACATATAATTGAAATGATACGATTTTATGTATCTCAAGATGAAGGCAGTGTCAAATATCTAGAGAGGTGCATACATCTTTATTTATGACAAGTATTCATATTTATCTTTCTTTATACTTTTTTTAAACTTCCAAACATGCAAAAAAATAATAGTCTGACACAAAAACATTCTGTCTTATTTACCTGGAAACATGAATATTTTAGATGCACCATTAACTTACCTTTAACTTCTCTTTTTTTTAATCATATTATAAAATCAGGTAACAAGATATATATAACTGTAAATTTATACATATGAACGTCAGATTGTGTAGTTCAAAAGGACTCGCATTGCACAGTAAATAAAAATGTAATCTTTATAGAAAATAAGTAAAATAAAAGAAAATTTTTTTGGCACAATCATCCAAAAAAATCCGATTTATAAAGTCAATATTCTGAATTCTTTTTTTTAAGATTGTCTTGCTACTTTGAATCAAATTTTAGTAAGAGTGCACAGTAGGTAACTACTTAATTATATGAAAAATATCCTTTTATTATGTTCTCATATTTGGCGTCTTATTTTATAAATAACATTTGTAAAATTATGAAATATTTCGACGTACTCTAAGAAACTTCTAACTATTATTATTCATAAAAATAAATATGAGCACGAGAAAATAATGCATAGTAAACAATAATTGTAAAAAAATAACTCAACATATTTTAAAATTTAAAAAAACGTCATGTAATTAAAATAGGGATTGAGTATTAAAATTATAAAAAAATTTTCTCGTACTCACATTTAAAGCCGCAGATGGTTATTTATTTTGTACACTTTCTTTCTCTCTTTCTTTTTTTTTCTTTTCTTTTCTTTTTTTTTTTTTTTTTTTTTATTTTGAAGAAATGCAATATTTGGATGTTGACAATCACAGACACATCAAATCCAGCGCGAAAAGCACATCTGTGTATGCCGGTTAAATTGGAGCCCAAACATGAAAATCCGTAGCACTGATCACACTGTAGCACTCGATCCATTTCTGAAGTAAATAAAAACTTCTGAGGTACACAAAGTAGAAATAAAATGCACTATATTGCCGAAAGCAAGACTGAGATTTTAACTGAAGCGAAGTAGGAGTCACCAGTCTACCGCAGAGTCTTAGGCCTACATCGGGAGGAGCAGGCGTTAACGAGCAGGAGTTCTTTACGCTGAGCCTCGTGAAATTTTTTTGATCAGCAAAATCAGCCGCATCCAACATGAATAATGGTCCGGCGAGGGGATATAACTCCAATGCGATCCATCAGGGACAAATCCGGCAGCGACAGTCCGCATTCTATAGGCACTGCAAACGATAGTCTATGAACTGAGAATACTCGTATGTAATAGTCTATATTCCGCAAACTTAATAGATAGTCATCTGTCGGGGAAATAGGCTTTCAAAAATCATGTAAACAGCCGATGAATAAGATAATGTCATACTACTCAGGCGGATAAATAGTCGAGAAAATAGTCCAGATATAGTCCAGATAACTGCTAATAAATAGTCCAGAAACTAAACTTTCAAGCAAATATGAAGCAGGCAGCTAAAAGCAGGCACCATCCCTTGACGTTAAAAAATTGCGAATGCCTGGTGTTAGGCACCATAAATTTATATATTGTAGATCTGTAATTTGAAGTATATTGACCAGGTTCTTTTTTAAAAAATGCATTCGCTGGAGTTGTAGGCTATGATCGCTTAAGACAATAAATGCTCTTTAAGAAAAATTATTTATTTGCAGTAAACTTCAAAATTTAAAGGTTTCATATAGAAAAGTTAGGGATGGTGCCTGAACGCATTTTTACGAAAACAGTCTTCACATGACTGCCTCGTGAAGCGAGAGAGAGGCAATTAATTCCTCACTGAAAAATTCACACATTGGCATTACACAATTGGCGACATTAAGCATATGAAAAATGACTGATATCGTCTACGCAAAATTGTCTGTTACGCTTAAACAATAAAAGGATTTTGAATTTAATAGCAGGGCAACCAGAAAACAGCAGTCCTAAAAAATACGCCAAAAAGGAATCCGACTGCCAATTCGTACGTTAGGAGCATATTTCGGGAAAATGTTCTCAAGAGACATAACAACCATTATGTACATAAAAAGACTCTTATGCAACGAATAAGTTAGACTTAAAATTACGCAGAGAGGAAAATGAACTTACACTGACCGCAAACACATTCGAGCTTTATTCTTTTTTTTTATTATTATTTGTTTCCAGCAAGGGTGAAATACGCATCATAATGAATTCTCTTTATCTGACAGCCGTTTTTCAGTAATAAGGCAGATGCTAGATTTTTTCTTTCTTTTCTTTTGAACGGAAAGTTATTGTGGAATCGAAATAAAACGTTAAGATAAAAATAGCTATTTAATTAAAGATTAGTTTTAACTGTAATTTAGAAAAAAGTAAAATTTAAGAATACTATATGTGATTCTACATCACAAATGCCTATTCAAAATTTAGTCATGAATTTCAAAGCGTTACTCTCTCACGGAAGGTGAGTGATAATAGTTTACCACATTTATTGCGAAATATTTTTGTTATAGTTTGTTTTTATAGAAAAGTGGTGTTGTTAATGACGTATGCTCGAAAGATAAGAGGGGTGCTGGAGCTTCCATTGGACTGCACCCAAGGGGTTGGAAGACAGACTTTTGCAGAAGAGGATGTTCGGAAAAGCCTCAATAAATGTCTTCAATAAACATCGCCACCTATTCAATTTTGATATGTCTCAGAAGGTGAGGGAAGGTTTTTCAGCGATCAATACCCATGGTAACTGCTACAACCGACCACAGGACTTTCAGAACCCCTTTATTTAAGAGCACGTACACTGTATACACTCGGTGGGTCTTGGTGATATCGAACATTGAACACGGGACCCTTCAGTCTGGAGTTCAGTGCTATGACCAATAGGCTATCATGGCCAATGTGGATACGGCCTCACAATAAAAATGTGTAAGTTTAAAAAATATATAGTCGCAATGAGCGGCGTAGCCAAAGGAAGGGAGGATGGTCAGATGCCACTAAAATTATAAAGTTTTTATCGCCCTGAATAACCGAAGATAATTCTCCGATTAGATAAGGAGAATAAAACTTAAAAAAATTATTAGTGCCAATTGCATCTGGACAACCCCGTCTGGCTGCGCCACTTGTCGCAATGTAATTTTAGTTTAGGGACAAAAGGCAAAATATTTTTCGTAGAATTAATTTCTTTTCTCCCGAAAATAAAATGATATTGTGACTATGTTTTATGCATAATTTTATCAAAATAAACTGTAAAACAATTGTTTCTCAATAAATTTGAGAAGCAAGATTCATATTCCATGAGCGAGTAAAGATTTAGTAAATATGCACAAATGGTAAATATTCCATCATATATGATTCACACAAAAAGCCTGCGTATTTTTATTACCACTCAGTCCACAAGATGGCACATCTCTGTCAACTTACGCACGATTAGACTATTAAGTTTGTACGCTTGATATGTACGCAGTTTTGATATTTAATTAAATAAATAAATTCTCCTCGTTCAAAGTATACTTTTTTTCGTAAAAAAAAAGGCCAGAGGTTGGTAATTATAACATGAACTCTGTATTCATGAAAGCCAATAAATGTTTTATTAATAAAAATGTAAAAATATCAACGTTAAACGCACCAATAATTTTAAATTTTAAACACACCGGTTTTAAAAGAAAGTTAAGGATACTAATCAGAAATAGCAATAAATATAAAAATAATGGGTACTTACGTATTAACGACACCGCAGCAGAAGTTACGCTAATGAGCCAATAAAGAGCAATCTTCTAATTCTCACGCGTACAAAAAAAAAAGTATCAAAAATGAGCAAAAAAAAAAAGGGAAAGCACTAAAAAAGTAGTAAAATTGGCGTCAAAAATCAGCAAATAACAAAGCAACAAGGAATCCAAAGGATAACTCCGTATGCGTGCGAACGACAAGATTGCTATACTCATGCATTTAATGTCTGAATTTAAAAAATTGTCTTGATTTGTTCAAATGTTTATCATCCGATGAATATTTATTTTTACTGATAAGACATTGCGAGTTATTTGACGAAACGTTTACTCTTTAGATTTTTAAATGTTTTTTAGTGTTTATTTATTTATTTATTTTTGTATATAAATTTTATTTATTTTTTATTAAAGTGTATTCAAGTCTGTCTTAATTTCTATTATTCGATCATTTAGTAACAAGATTGCCCTTTATTGGCGCATTAGCTCAACTTCTGCTGCGGTGCCGTTAATACGTAAGTACCAAATAATGCTTTAATTTGGAAACACTTTAGCTATTAGCTAACGTAAAATAATACCATGGCTAAATAAATTGCATAAATTGTACAATAGTTTTGTTTTCATATATTTCCATAGTTTTCCTTTAAAACTCCATACAGCAAGATTGTTGAATAAGGAATTAAAAATGTACTCACTCTGAATAAACAGAATTGTCGCTTTCAGATGCATAAGAATAGTTATCAAACTCCTCATAAGGTGGTAAAATTGCGGAGTCGCTCACATTGTAGTACGATGACTCATCAGATGAGCTGAAAAAACAATAATTAATTAAGTAAAAGTTTAATGTATACTTTAAAATGTTAATCAACGTTAATCTTCAGAAATGGAGGTGAAGAACTGAAATGGCATGCATAAAAGAGCAAGAATGAATTTAGTTATAAAATTTTAATGGGAAATCTTAATATTTTAAAAAATCTTTTGGAATTGAAAAGTTATCCTGAAACATGAGAAGTTAAGTTTCATAGTTTTAAAAATTGCAGTTTTCAACACTTTGCTTTAATAAGTTAGATTAAGTAATGAATGAGAAAATAATAGTAACATACTATAATGGATCGAATTATGGTACTTACTTTTGAGATGTTATATCTTCGTAATTATTAACTTTATCAATATTCTCCATTTTTAATGAGGAATGTTAATCAGAAATTAAAGTTTTTAATCGAAATCAGACAATCAGTTACTTTAATTAAAAATTAAAAAGATTCTTTTTAAGCGCCCAAAACACAACTACAAATATGGTAGCAAAGTTTTGAAAGAATTTTTCAATAGAGAAATAATGCAAGTATTGGGAAATGCAACAATGTGTGAGAGCAAAAATTCCATCTTATTGTTGATCTCATTGTCTCATTATTGAACAATCAATTTTAGTTTAAAGTCGGATTTAATTACTGAATAAACCCATTGTTAAATTACAAATTATTTACAACAGTAAAACTAACTATCGACATTGTTGAACGATCGACTGAAACATTCGAATGAAATAAATAAAAAATAAAACATATAAATAAGAACAATATAGCAAATCCACAAATACTTGTTACACGAAATTTTAAAATATAAGTCATTAGATATTTTACTTTTTGTGAATTATTTTTGTTGTTGTTATTTGTTTGTTTGTTTTTTCCAAATTTGAATTTTTACTCATCAAGTATAATTAAATCTTAAAACTAAGCAAAAAAAAAAAAAAAAAAAAAAAAAAAAAAAAAAAGGCCTATCACTTTATTTGATTTTACCTTTTCTTCTCGAATTAATAAATTTTTGTTTTTAGCTTTTCTTTAAAACATAACTAATTGGTTGTGCCAATCCCAAAATTTCCTTCCATGTTATGCATCTTAATATTTTAAAAAGTTGTTACAAATGCTAATATTTCAATAACATTAATTCAATACTATGCCAGTTTTGGTTTTATCTTTAATTTCGTCTTCAGCTAATTAACTGAAGAAGTAACGAGTTAATCTCTATCATAATAATTGATAATTAATAAAATCAATATTTTTCGCTATTCTCTTGTACGTCAGGTGTTCGCACACAGTCAACTTAGCAAAAAGCGAAGTTCCCACAGCTGCACGAACTGATGATGTATAACAGATCTAGTAAAAATCGAGAAAGTTACACAAAAGTCGCTGTTACAAGAGACCCTACTGATGCAAAATTTCCAAATTATGAAAAAGCTGCTTGCTACAGACGAAAACATGTACCTGGAATCTGGTTCAATTCCATACACAACAACTTTCAATTACATATACACCAACGCTTTTCGATGGCATAATAATGAAAATGACACAAAAATTACTTTTGAAACGATCTCTTCCGGCGGTTTACTTCCAGACTGAAGGAGGACATGCTTGCCATAGTCTTAAATATACAAGGTGTCCCTAAACAAATGGTATATACGCTAGGGGGTGATAGAACACATCAAGACGAGTAATAGTAAATAGGAAACCAAGGGTCCCAAACGTTTTCCAAAGGAGATAGCCGCCATTAAAGTTTGGGGTCCAAAGTTTCAAATACACATAAAAAACGTAAAAATTGGTCGATTGATTTGCGGTTTTCACTAAAATTATTCTTTATGTTGGTATTTTCTTGAAAATAAATTATAAAGGTAAATTTCGAAAAATGCCGATAGAGGGCGCTTTAGACTTTGAAGTAATGAAAAACTATTTTTTGCATCTCATTAAATAGTTTCGTAAGCTTAGACTTAAACTTAAATTTTGAGCTCAAAATCTGAAAAGTTGGAAGCGGTTAAGTAGCACAAACGTAACTGTGTTCAGAGGGTTTAAATTTCAAATGATTATAAAAAACGGAAAATTTGGTTGATTGATTTGCTGTTTTCACTAAAAATATTCTTTATGTCGGTATTTTATTGAAAATGAATTATAAAGATAAATTTCAAAAAATGCCGATAGAGGGCGCTTTAGACTTTGGATTAACGAAATAATCCATTCTAATACTATATTTTGCCGTCATTTTTTGCATCTCATTGAATGGTTCGTAAGCTTAGATTTAAACGTAAATTTTGAGCTCAAAATCTGAATAGTTGGGAGTGGTTAAGTAGCACAAACTGAACTGTGTTCAGAGGGTTTAAATTTCAAACGAAACGGAAAACTATAAAAAAACGGAAAAATTAGTCGATTCGTTTGCGGTTTTTGCTAAAACTACTCTTTAAATCAGTGTTTTCTTGAAAATAAATTTTAAAGATTAATTTCACAAAATGCCGATAGAGGGCGCCTTAGACATTGGAGTAGCATACAACTATTTTTAACCGTTATTTTTTTAAATCTCATTAAATGCTTTCAAATGCTTATATTTAAATTTTGAGATCAAATTCTGAGTCGTTGCGATTGTTTAAGTAGCGCAAAAGTGAACTGTGTTCCTGCGGGGGGGGGGGGGGGTAAATTTCAACTCCTGAACACACCTCAGTTTGCGCTTCTTAACCCCTCCCAACGATTCAGAATTTGAGTTCAAACTTTAAGTTTAAATCTAAGGTTTCGAAAACATTTAACAAGTTTTGGAAAGCATTTAATTAGATACAAAAAATAACGGTTAAAATTTGTTGTTGGTTACTCTGAAGTTTAAGGTGCGCTCTAAAGGAATTTTTTTAAATTCATCTTTAAAATTCATTTTCAAGAAGATACTGATTTAAAGAATAGTTTTATCTTAAACCGCAAACGAATCGACCAATTTTTCCGTTTTTTGTTATCATTTGAAATTTGAACCCTCTGAACACAGTTCAGTTTGTGCTACTTAACCACTCCCAACTATTCAGATTTTGAGCACAAAATTTAAATTTAAGTCTAAGTTTACGAAAACATTTAATCAGATGCAAAAAATAACGTAAAAAGTAGTTGTTCGTTACTCCAAAGTTTAAAGCGCCCTCTATCGGCATTTTTTGAAATTTATCTTAATAATTCATTTTCAATAAACTATCGACATAAAGAATAGTTTTAGTGAAAACCGCAAATCAATCGACCAATTTTTCCGTTTTTCATAATCATTTGAAATTTAAACCCCCTGAACACAGTTAAGTTTGTGCTACTTAACCGCTTCTAACTTTTCAGATTTTGAGCTCAAAATTTAAGTTTAAGTCTAAGCTTACGAAACCATTTAATGAGATGCAAAAAATCACGGCAAAAAATAGTTTTTCATTACTTTAAAGTCTAAAGCGCCCTCTATCGGCATTTTTTGAAATTTATCTTTATAATTTATTTTCAAGAAAATACCAACATAAAGAATAATTTTAGTGGAAACCGCAAATCAATCGAACATTTTTTCCGTTTTTTATGTGTATTTGAAATTTTGGACCCCAAACTTTAATGGCGGCTATCTCCTTTGGAAAATGTTTGGGACCCTTGGTTTCCTATTTACTATTACTCTTCTTGATGTGTTCGATCATCCCCTAGCGTATATACCATTTGTTTAGGGACACCCTGTATATCTGAAATTTGGTTTAACTCTATGTATAACTTTATGAGCTGTTTGATGGTACGATGAGAAAACCGTATGATCAACCGAATACAATGACAGATAAACATTTGGTATAAACATGCATTTGAGAGTCTCTGATCCTTAAAACGTATAAATCCATAAAAAAGCGGAAATCGATAAAAATGTCGATTACAATTCTTTTTTCTATTTTAGATTGAAGAAAAGCACTGCAATCATCACGATCATTTCTCCCAGATTGCAGTCAATTGGAATCAGTTTTATATATAAACTATAGTTTATAATATTATAATTTTTAATATCAAAAGAATTTTTGTTAATGAAGATTCTAAATTCTGTAATTGACGTCTGTAGTAAGTGCATGTTAATGTCAGGTTAAAAATATTTTATTCCGCACTTTAATGACACATATTTAGGATTATGCACAGATGAATCAGAATTCGCTTTCTAAACATGATAAATGAAGGTAAAGAATTGAAAATGGAAAAAATAAATAAATAAGGGCACAAGAATCAATTTAATTAATAATTTTTAACATGAAGACATTAAATTTTTTAATTATTGGTAGTTGAAAAGTGATCGTAAGCAAAGTGAAGAAATTAAGGTTTATGTTTCTGAAAACTGCAGTTTTCAACACAACGAATCAATAAGTCAACTTAAGATAATGATTGACAAAAGTGTAGTAACATGCTACAATGAGTGAATTTAAGGGACACTTGAGATTTTATAGCTTCGTAATTTTTAACACTACCTATATTCCCTATTTTTAATGACGAATCTGAATCAGAAATCTAGATTAGACAATTAGTTGTTTTAACTAAAAATTAAAAAGATTTTTTAAGCGCCCAAATCACAACCATAGAGCAGAATTTTGAAATAACTTTTTAACAGATAATTAATGCTAGTATTATTATATGCAACGAATGTAAGCGAAAAAAAAACTTACACATTGATAAAAACTATGAAAAATAAGAAATTGTCATTGTTAGCATATGTAGTGTTAAAATCTATTAAATCGAATGTTGTTTGAAAAGAAATTTTAATCAAGTGTCATTCCTGTTTAAAGATAATAATTAGTTCATACAATTTAAATCCCCAAAAATATTTAGACTATTATCTGCTACCCTGAAACAGAAGTTTAAACATCAGAAGAAATGAAAAACAAGCGGGTAAGTGCGATCGCAAATCGCACAGAGGGTTTCGTTTAATATCTCCTTCAAAACGTTTAATCATTAAATTAACAAACGAAAAGTGGTTTCAGGCGCTATTTCGTATTTATTCCCCAATCGCACCAACCAGAACAGAATACTAAATTCTTCTCCCAAATGCTGACTTGATCGCATAGATTTTTGATTTCTCTATCAGAGTATACAGATTTAGTGCAGGTACGCAAGTAAATAAAGTTATGTAAAAAGTGAAATGTTACAAAGCTTAGCATAAATTTTAGGAAGACCAAACTGGTCACCAGAGGCGGCTGGTAATTTAAATGAATAAGAAATTAATAAATAAAAAAAATATTTCACTTCATATGTTAAAATAGAGGATAAATATGATGTAATATGATGAAATACAAACAAATAAAAACGTTTTTCACGTGATTTATTTAATCCATTAATTCCTGTTGCATACATAATAATTTTATTTAAACTTGCGTGCAACAATTAGAAGAAATGAAATTTATGCTACTGTAAATCTTTAAACTTCTAAATATCGTAAATTTTCAATTTTTACACCATCATATAGAGAAAAAATGTACTTTTAAATGCAATTTGTTTGAAAGCTGTACCTCAATTTATTTTTGAGACATTATTTTTTCTTTTTTTTTTCTTTTTTTTTTTTTTTTTTTTTTTTTTTTTTGTAATTTTTAATACCAATTTCGTAATTGTGGCAACAGAAGTAGTCCATTTCTTTTTAAAGCGTAAAAAAGAAATAATTTTTATATCTATTAAAATTCGCATACAACGATGAGAAAAAAAAAACTTTAAAAAATGGATTGATGATATTAAAAAAAAAAAATACTTTAATTAAAATAATAGTCTTTTCCAAAATTTTGTGATTTGTTGACAAGAGGTATTCAGCTATAAGTACACAAAATTTGAATACTCTGACTGGTATAGTTTTTGTGTACGGACTCTGTGACAGATAGACAGACAAAGACGAATGTCAGAGACGAATAGGTTTTCGCCAGATGAACGAAATCCTAATAAAATAATGCTTTATTTATTTTATTTTTTTTAGACAAAGACATTTTCGAAAACTACTTAAACCCTTGTCAATTATATATTAAAGAAATTAAAATGAACCATAAACAAAGCCTGGAAAGTATTTTGTACATTTTTTGAAAAAAAAAATGACATTCACACCAAATGTTGTGTTTGGTCTAATATAGTTCAGGCGCGGATCCACGAAAGGGAGTAGATAGGGGCTACCCCCCCCCCCCCCAAAAAAAAAAAAAACTGAGTTTGGCTGGAAAAATTCTCAAAATGAAAGAAAAAATGAAAAATTAAATAAAAATAGGTTTTGTCTTCCTACGTAATATTTTGAAGTTCAATGCACTTCATCTAATGATGTTCCAAAGTCATTATGCAATCAAAAAAGTGAGATTCTTCAAGTCCTCCAAAAGAATCATCGACAGCTAATTTTATTTCTACACTGCTAAAAATACGTAGAAAATTATGTTTGTTTTTAAATGCTACCTATTTTCTGGTCAATGAGAATGATTTAAAAACACTCATGGAGCTTTCAGACTGGTCAGAAAATAGATAATCTTTAAAACTTAAGGTAATTTTTCACGATATTTTTAACAGTGCAGTTTCGAGCAAACTCGTTTTCATTCGTAAAAATTTTTAGTCGTAAGAAAAGTTGAAAGTTACCGTTAGCCAAATCAGGCGAATAAGATGTATTTTGCAACAGATCAAGCTTCTTCAGTTCATTCGACTTTCATATAAGAAATGGACAGCTGATGTTACTCTGAGTCAGCAAGAAAAACCTGTGTTTATTACGCCTAATGTACGTGGGCTCCGAAAATCTGATCGACCTACGATTAACATGTATAAGATATGATTTGCCTATAATTTCAAGATAATTCCTGCAATGATAGTTATAGCAAAAATATAATGGTAGACTGATTGACAGAAGTGTTTGTTTGTAAACGTGCTTTTTCTTTATGGCTCTACCAGCTGCCAGTGCATTTTTTAGATAAAAAATGATCCTCATCTTACGCAAAGTATTTTTTCATGATTTATTTTATCCAGTCGTCCGTCAGTGGTCGTCCCTTCCGGTGGTTTCAAGCCGACGCCTTAAGGCCCCATCATGTACTTGATAAAGACCCGTATGATAATGTAAAGTCTATGGGAGCGTTCTTTTCAAATTTCTCGCTCAAATTTCAATATTTTTTACATGATTTATTTTTTCTTGGATAGGATAGCTGATGATGATCCATAACCGGCCTACATTTTACTTTTTCGATTTTGCTTATATATATTTTATTATTATGATAGTTTCAATATCAGAACCGGTTTAAACCGGTTTTGAAATTTAAAGCAATTTTTTTTTTAAATCTGAAACCAAAATTGAAAAAGTAAAAACTAGGCCGGTTGTGGATCGTCCTCCGCTATTCTATCAAAAAAAAATTATGTAGAAATACTAAAATTTGAGCGAGAAATTTGAAAAGAACTTCCCTATAGACTTAACATTGTCATCCGGGCCTTTTTCTGTGACTAGTGTGGGGCCTTAACCCATTCCGGCGCACTACTCTTTAAAGTTGGAATTTAAAGAAAAAAAAATTAGGCAATCTATTTAGGCCTAGAGGAGCACACGGGTATCGTTTTGTTAAGATTGCACTAACTATTTTAATTATACAGCTGTTGCCGAAGTGGTAACCTCCCATAAGTAAAGCATTGATAAGCGCAGTGAGAAGAGCATTGCTGTGAAGCGCGTATTACAGTAAAAAATTTTACCTATTATTTAAAAACAGTAGAGTTTGATCTCTGTGGTGCTGCCATCTAGATCTCATAAGAAAGATTTAAAGTAGCCATTAGAGTAGTTTTTGAAATATTCACGGAGTTTTTGTGTCTCTAAACAGGGGGAACTTTAGGTGTTGCCGACCCGGCAACACTGCGCGTTAAGGGGTTAAGTAGGAGAGGAAACCTAGAGCCCGACAAACTCGTAGTAATGTTGCTTGATGGGGGTCGGTTGAGGACAATTCACAACTTCAACAAGTGACTCATTAATGAGTCCGACGGCCTTGGGTAACGAGCGTTGTGTGATGGTGTCGTCGTCCTCTTCGGAGGGAAGCGGAACAGCCATATCCGAAAATTTGAAAATCATCTGAATTGCCAAAGGAAGGCATTATTACAAAGAAAAATGGTCTGTAATTTCGAATAATTCAACAAAAATAAACCAACAATTATAGCTGAATCCGGGATCCACAATCAAATATCAATCTAATGCAGTGCTTTATACGACAGTTTTTGCTGAACTGACAGAGCTATTGTAACATTTTGCTTCACAATGTGTAACAATAAGCTATAGTCTGAAGAAAAAGGGCATTATATTATAAGAAGTTTGATTTACCAAGTATGTCGAATAATTGAGAGTTTATAATATTTTTATTTGCATTAATTATCCCATACCCATTTAATAATTAATTCCAAGGAATGACTTAATAAATAGTAATTATGACTGTCTTGATTAAATGTCATTCAGTATCGCCCCTCGTCAAAAAAAAAAAAAAAAAAAAAAAAAAAAAAAAAAAAAAATCGTATGATTAGCCCTTTATATGATTTCGTATCATTATTGCTTACAAGATTTAAGAATAGCATAATTCATACAAAAATATACCAGGGTTCGTATGGGTCCTAGAAATTGTAGATCAGGAAATTCTTCTGCACCAGTGTTTACTTACAAAAAATCTCTTCGTAAATAAAGTGAAATTTTGCATGCTTGAACTCGGTTTATTTTTTATGAAAAAAATACTAGCATTTCATTTGGAAAATAACGAGGCCCGTACAAATCCTCTATTCTTGTATACATAAAGATATAAAAATAAATAAATTACGTCTATGTTTACTTGATTGGGGTAAAGAATTCAAAATGCAAGATATGAAAATGCAAAAATTATTTTTGTTACTAACTTTTAATACGATACTTTAAAATTTTTAATCTTATGAAGTTGAAAAGTTATCATAAAAGTGAGAAGGAATTAGTATATATATTTCTAAAAATTTCAATTTTCAACTTAAAGAATTAATAAGTGTACTTAAGATAATGAAAGAGAAAAGTATAGTAATATGCTACAATGAGTCGGATAAGGTACTTACTCTTGGGATGTTATATCTTCGTAATTGTTATTATTACTAATATTATCCATTTTTAATCATAAATATCAATCAGAAATTAAAGTTTTTGATCGAAATTATACAATCAGTTACTTTAATTGAAAATTGAAAAGATTTCCTTTTTAATCGCTCAAAACACAACCACAATTATAGCAGCAAAGTTTTGAAATGACCTTTCAAGAGACATATAATGTTATTAGCATTGTTAAATACAACAATGTGGAACAGCAAAAAATATCTTCACATTATTAAACAATAAATTTTAGTTTATTGTCGGATTAAAATCATTGTTAACTTGCAGGCTATTTACAATAATAAAACTAACGATCGACAATGTAAAACGATTGAATCAATCATCAGAATTAAATAAGAATAAATTATCTATCTGTTTTTTTCTTTTAAGTCTAAATTTCAATGTTATGAAAATTTACTCACCAAATAAAGTTAAAATTTAAAAATAGCCCCCAAAAAATTGCTAAGAAGTTCAAATTGAATAATTTTAATTCAACTGAAATTATTAATAATGTCATTAGCCCATGTGTAATTCTTAATTTTATTTATAGAAAATAAATATATAATAGATTTCCCGTTACGATAATAATCAGATACATGCATACCTGCGAATCTTCCGAGTTTTTTTAAAGACAAATTTACTTCTTTGAATGAAAATATATATTTAATAATATAAATCTTTTTTCTACGTATTACTTATTTTTAACAATTTAAATTTTATTAAGAAAAAAAATCTCGTTCAAACATGTTTATTTGAATGGGTGGGGGGGGGGGGGGACGTATCATTGGCAACGTATCATTAAAAAAAAATTTTCTTTGGTTTCATCGCTGAAAAACGTTAGATTTCGGCGATTGTTTTAGATAAAATTTTCTTCTAAATTTTAGTGGTAAGAAAAATCCATACAAGTTGGCAGCTATATACATATGTTGCAGGGTTGTCGCAAAATATGCATCCAGATACCGATGTTTCTCCTTAATATGATTTCCAAATTCTGACGAGCTAAAACTTAAAAATATACTTTTTAACTTGTGTGTTAGGGACCGTTCAAGTATTACGTAAGCACTAAAGGGGGAAGGGAGTCCAGAGTCTGCTTATTTTTTCGGACAAGGGGCAGGGGGGGATCACGATAATTCTTACGTAAGCATTAAATAATGAAGCAACTGCAGTTCAAATTCACCAAGCAAACAAAGTATGATGGGGGAAAGAACGTTCTACAGTCCGTTCGAAATTCGCCGTTTATTTTCGATTTTATCCTTTGCTTATCCATCGACAGTCGCGTGACCCACATCACTCACTCGCCCTTTGTCTTAATTGCTGTCTGTTAAGTTGTGTGCCAAGTCAAGTACATTGCAAGACTAGAAAAACACAGGAACCGGTGTGGCTGAGTTCTGTTGCCAGGATAACTGGTCAGTTGGCTTTATTTTAGGTAAGTCTGGTATTTACTTTTCTCCCGTTCAATCGGTCATGGAATTCCGGGAATTTTTGCAGAATTTCTGGAAATTTTGGTCTTTCCGCTCTTATTGTCGAACTTCTTTCTATACAGATTTTGGAACTTTAGAAAGCAGAAAACCTACTTGGGGTTTTTCTTGTCCCGCATACACAGCACAGATATTTATTGTTCTAGTTCAGTTGCATAGTGAATTTTTAGTGAAAGAGTATTGCTTTTAGTTGTATAGTGAATTTTTAGTGAAAGAGTATTGCTTTTAGTTGTATAGTGAATTTAGTCGGATTTAATTATGGATACTAACATTGACAAATCCTTATTATATCAGAAATTTTATCAGAGCTTTAAAAAATATCGAAATGATGCTCCTGCCCAAGTCGTGCAAAAAATGGCGAATGATGTTTGGCGACGGTACAAAAAAGAAGCAAAGTGCGACAAAGATTTTGAAAGGCTTGTTTTAAAGAGAATCGAGGAAGAACTACAGATTGCAACCAAAAAGAAATCAACTTTTTTGAATTTTTTCACTAAGGTAAATATTTAATTTTATTAAACAAATATTAATGTTTGTAGAAATATAGAGTAGCTTACGTTATATTCTCAAGAGTGACTTCTAAAGTCTTGACATAGCTCATTAGTTAATAAAAAAAATCAATTTCTATGTTTGTTGAAAACCTGTTTATTTTAAATTCTAAAATTTCCTTTATTTAAATGTTAAATTTTTACATTGCCTTTTTATTCATCTCATCAAATTCTATCTTAAAATATATTACTTTTGTATGTCAGTTGGTTCGTCTTTTATTTCAAAAAGACGTATGAGATTTATATTTCTTAATCTTATTATAATATATCTTGTTATAATATATTAAAACCATTTTATATATTTTGATATCACAATCCCTATATGCCTATATAAATGTGTAGGATTAATAATGTAATTGATTGGTAACTTTTTATAAGTCAAGAAGTAATGATTATAAACTGTCATAAAATCTTGCGTAAGAAAAGGGGGGGGGGGGGGTCCTAGCATTTGTTTATATTTTCTTACGAGGGCGGGGAGGGGGTACAAAATGACTAAAAATATGCTTACGTAATACTTGAAAGTTCCCTTACGTATTTTCAAAATAATACAGCAAAAACAAGAGGGGGGTGGGCAATGAAAAATTCACTGGAGGGGAGGCATAAATCGGGATAAATCATCCATTTTCATACCTCAAATAATGATTAAAAAACACGATTAAAGTGTCAAGATCATTTTTCTGCTCTCTGCATCAGGTGAAGCTAGAAAAGAGATGTTATTCGGGTAGGATAAAAATTGCTATCATTAACCGGATAAATTATTTTTTTCTAATCTCACCTGATGATATTAGTAGATAATCGCTCTTGAAACTATAACTGTGGATTGTAATCCGCATCTGAAGAAAAAAAAATTACGTTAGTTCATAAACAGGGCTGTAACAAGTACTCGTAACTGAAACAAAACACTTCTGTATATGAAGTTAAAAGAGCTTGCTGTATTAGCTAGAAGGGGCAATTGAGAGAATATCGAATTCAAAAGAAAATACTTTATTAACTCTTTCGCGACGGGATCCTTTTACGAAATTTTTAATGTTTTGTCACCGGTTTTTAATAACAGAAATCTGTGGCTTATTAAATCTAGAAAATGCTCCGGTTAAATAAGGTGAATTTTACAGTAAAATTTTACTGGTGAAGATTGACATGGATTCTTAAGACATTTTGCGGCACGTATACGTATCGCTCGACCCCCAAGGGATTAAAACAAACAAAAATAAATACTACAATTTATTTTTATTTCTAAATTATTCACCTGAATGCAAATAGTGACAGACGCATCTATACACAATGGCAATGCTTATCACAATTACTGACGATTGTTGGGAGAATAATCCTAGTATGGAAATATGGAATGGGAAAATTTAAAAAAGAATTTTCTTAATCCTCTGGCTGTGTTTATGCAAATAGTTTTAAAAAATTACAAGCTTAACACCTTCCGATGAACGTACTTTGCAAAATTTTAATCTTTTTCACCGGTTCTTCAAATCAGAAATTTTTGTCTAATTTTATCAGGGAAATGCCCTGATTAAATAATGCAATCATCTATATAATAAAAGCCTAAATCATGTGACTGTCATCAAAACTTCCGGGCTTACCCACTTCACTCTTTATATGCTATGCAACCAATTTCATGTTAGCCAGCGCAGGTGATGAGTCGCCAAATTATTGATATTATAAGCGCATTTGGCTCTCATCAACAGTTTGTCGTGGTGACCACTTCACTTTTCATAGGCTAAGCGACCAGTTTTAATCAAAATTATTTTTTCGGGTGAAGCTGTATAAAAGTTATACTTTTATAGAGGTTGCTTGCAAAAAATAATATTTGAGAGATGAATTACATTGTAGTACATGTATATTTTGAGTTTACTTCAGTGAAATTTAAATTAGCTTCCCAAAGTCTGTTTCCACTAAAGTAAACAAATAAAGATTCATTCTCCAATGATTGAAAAAAAAAAAAAAAAAAAAAAAAAAAAAACATAATTTATGGTGGTAATAATTCATATAGAAAATCCTCCAACGATCAATCTTGCCATGCAAAAATAATTCGAGCATGTAATCTAATCAAATTTCAGTTTCATTCTCCTAGGTGGAATACTATACAACTCAACTTTCAAAACGTTTTCTTGACAAAGTGAAATGTAAATAAGCCAACGCACATAATATTTAATAATACAATCAAATGATTGACATTAAATTAACGATATTTTGGTTTAATGTAAGCGTAGACTTCATCAAAGGCCTTTTACAGAAAAGGTCAATGAACTGGAGACCAAACTGGCCACCAGGACGATTAGTTTTTACAATAAAAAATAACTGGTGGGATTAATCAAATTGTGTTAATACCTACAGGGGCGGTGGAATGTCTGTGAAACCTACTTCGCTTAATTTTAATTCCTAAAAGCCATATTGACACCAGAACCGTTAAAGTAATTCAGGCACAGATGTCATATACGCACCACATTTGTACGTGCTTTTCTCCCCCGTTAATTTGGCGAAAGTTTTGCTTTTGAATATAAGTCACAAATTGCATGCAATAACAGGACGTGATTTTTTATTGCAATTTAAAAATAAAATAACGTGAAAAAAATGAAAGAAATTCTATTATTAAAGAAAATAAACAAATAAAAAATAAATAAAAATAAAAATAAATGAATGATAATTTGATAGAAATAATTATTGATATAGTATATAATAAAAATAATTAAAGAATTAAAATAGAAAATAACAATAAATAAACATGAATTTAATAAAAAGTTATAAATAATAAACTTAATAGATAACAAAACACTAAATATAATTTTCACAGTAATTCATAAATATTAATACTTATAGCCATATTGAATACATGCAGTTGTGTATTTAATCAGCACATTTCACTGAAATCTTTAACTTTTCCCAATTTATTTGCCTAACATGTTAAACGGATTATTAAATGGATATTCTCCTCTCTAAACTTATAAAACTGATATTCTCCTTGGCACACATATGCAATGCCAAATTAGCAGGGGAGAAAAGCACGTGCAAATGTGGTGCGTATATGACATCTGTGCCGTAATTCTGAATCAAAAACAGAGACCCACACATAAACATGACTGATTTTTGATAACCTTTATGACGATCTATCATCGGGGCATGGATAATACATAGATATCAAAAATCACATTTGATCTATAAAGTCGTTCTTTAACATTATAATTAACTCTTTTTTCAATCGCTAAAGGTGCAATCATAACTAAAGTGACGAATTATAAGAAATTGTCAATTTTAAAAAGTTGAAAAAGATAAAACGTTAAAAATTTTAAATTTAAAATTTGACAATTCGAGTTTTGAAATGCTTTTTAATTTGGTCACTTAATTATGAGAAATTCCGGAAATTCTGATGAAATTTATTATATATGACATCAAATAAATAAATAAATAAATACAAAATTTAAACAATACTATACATATAAAGAGATATGTCACGTAGTTTACATATACATGTTTTCTTTACATCATATATACAGTTGAAAATATATGTCATCAAAACTTTTAAAATTGTTCAGCTTATAGTACCTTTTTCTCTCAAAATTATGCAAATATTTCATGCGACGTTTTTTGTCATCATCCGCCTCAGTCCTCATATCGCCTGTAGGAGACACTGAACACAACACTTAAAATGACTTAAAATGCTTCTAGAACTCCTAAAATTACTGCTAAACCTTTTAAATAAATGCGTGCATATCATAAACATTGATTTATAGAATGATACATCTTTAAAGCTGATTTATGCTTATTTTAAACTCATTTTTGTGGTTTTGTATTAATATTTGTCTCAAGAAAATGAGGATTATACAAAAATTGAATAAATTCCTATTTATTAGAGTGGAATACAGTGCTAAATCATAAAAAATGCGAAGCATAGAAGTGTACAAGAGATTTTGTGTATTTACTTTTAATACTTTATTATATTTGTTAAATGCATAGGCCTCAGTTTTAGGGTTTAAGAATGAAAATTGGAATGTTTCAGTACTTAAATGCATAAAATCGTAAAAAGTTCAGTTTTATACATAAAAGAACTACACAATATTTTTAACTAATTGGTACGAATAAACAGTAAGATATTATGTATAATTTAGATACTTACTATTCAGATATTCTGTCATTATTTTGATCTAAATTGTAAAGATCCTCCATTTTCATGAATGAAAATCAAGAGAAAATTAAGTATCTCCTTGAAATAATATTTTATCAATCACTTTAATACGAAAGTAATCAATAAAAAAGATTTTTTACCGCCCAAAACGAACTATAATTATAGCAGTAGAGTTTTGAATAACTGTTATCCCCACAAAAAAATCGTACTAATATTGTTATGAGCAACAATGTGTAATCACAACAATAAATTAATCTTTGTTAAACTACATGTCCTCGTAAATTAATACTAGTAATTGTTGTACATTTTCATTTTTAAACTGCATTTCATTTTCTAACACACAACCATTGTTAAAAACTTGCAAGTTAAGCAGTACAACTGAATTCTAGAAATATGAATAATGCGTTAAATCCACAAATATCAATTACGTCAATTAATTAGTTGCTTCATTTTGCTAATGATAGATGAAGTGTTTCTGAAATTCGTACTGTAACATTTGTAAAATTATCTCTTTCAGCATACACATACATGATTTTGAAATTATTTTAGAAAAATTTCACATGCCTTTAACTCGCTTATTTAAAATATTAAGTGCGGATTTTTTTTTATTAGTCAATTTGGCTTAGAGGCATAAAATAAATAGGGTGAAAAAGTATCGAAATCTGGAATCGAACTAGGCGTCATTAACATTATGCGTCAATGATCTACTATCCAGCTACCTAGACGATACCTGTATATCTCTTCTCGTTCTTATCTCTGGTAATGCTGTAACAGCAGCACCATGGTGGAATATTTTTCATGAGCCACCAGCTCTAAACGGAAAATAAAATTTAAAAAATAATTCAAATTCTTAAAGGAAAAATAAAGTATTCTATTATGGGCTGCACTCGAAGCTTTCTTTTTATTACCTTCTACATGATATGATAAAATGATACTTACCCTCTGATAGTCATCAACTGCCCTGTTTTTAAAAGATTTGGGCCACGGCAATCATTGTGTCCAAATAATTCCAGTCAGCTTCCGTTTCTTCTTTGGACGAAAGGCCTTGGAGACCGCCTCAAAAAGTCTTCTGGGAGAAGTTCTTGTGCTCAAAGCAATGCCCTGATTACCCAGTGCAGCTTTCATCTGTTTAGAATAACTTTTTTTCTGTTGAAAAGTTCTTGTGCTCAAAGCAATGCCCTGATTATCCAGTACAGCTTTCATCTGTTTAGAATAACTTTTTTTCTGTTGAAAAGTTCTTGTGTTCAAAGCAATGCCCTGATTACCCAGTGCAGCTTTCATCTATTTAGAATAACTTTTTTTCTGTTGAAAAGTTGTTGTGCTCAAAGCAATGCCCTGATTACCCAGTGCAACTTTCATCTGTTTAGAATAACTTTTTTTCTGTTATTTGTACTCAAATTCAATAAAACTCTGTCATCACGCTGTGAAAAAATATTGTTTTCTTCCATACCATTCGATTCTCTTATTTGTTTCCTTTGCATTCAAATTGATGTTTTTCTTTATCCTTACTACAGTTTATCGATACACGAAGAAATGTCAATTTCCTCTCGGGCCAAGATAGAATTTTTCAAGAGAACCTGAATCTGTTGAATTTTTCTCGGAGAAATGCCTTTCACGCCGTCCATTTTTATTACTGCTATAGAAAATGTCTCTGAAAATGTTGTTTTTCAGTTAAAAGCCTGCATTTAAAACAAAAAAAGAAGAAAAATGATTAGAGAAACGTTTAAAATACTAAAATCAATAATTAGTAGGGATATTATTTGGTTTGTAACAAACAGGTAAGCAAACAATATAAACAGAACAAAATTTCGGGATTTTATAATGATCAGTATTGCCACTCTCCGATAAAAAAATAAAATAAATAAAATAAACAATCGTGAAATATCTGTTTTACATTGAAGTCAGTACTCAGTTCAATTCTTCGAATAGTTTAATACATTTACATTTATTTTATTTTTTTAACTACTAGTTAACAACACAAAACAACTTACAATCAATATTTTACTTATCTTTAAAATAGAATTCGATGTGAGCTTAGGAGAAAATAAAAGTGGTGGGAAAAGATTTTAAAAAAATGTATTATTTATGTTTTTTATTAATTTTATTTTTTAAGTATAAAATTCATTTTTTCTTATGAACGAAATCTAACAGAATAGCTTTGATTTGCTTACTGTTCAGCAGGTTTCGTACGTTCCGTACGACTTTTTGTCAGAGTTTTCATAAGTATTACTTTCCGTATTTAAAGTTTCACGGTGCTTCCTTTTTTCTGATCTCAGAGATTTGCAGAAGTATGTTATTTATATACTTTTTATTTATTATGTTTTTTCTTTTGCATATTTATGCAAATGTTAATGTACAAAAATAAACAAAAATTTAAAAAATATATTAATCTACTAATTTTATACTTACACCAAACAAAAAATTACAAAATAATGCTCAAAGTTTGTGCTTTTAATGCAAAAAATTTCCTTAAAATTCATGACGTGCTATTTGAGTTATAGTAAAAATAATGCAAGAAGGTGGCTAAAATATTTGTAATTTTCCCTTTCTGTATTTGCATAAATATGCTACTATCAATGCATTAGTCGATTCCTGACATTTCCTCTCTTGCAGAATGCGCAGTACGCCAAATCATGAGAATGGTTCAATACATACCACTTCCGTATAAGTTTGTTCTTTGACTTATACGTTGTTTTGTATGGTATATATATTAGTAAACATATTGGTAACCTCAAGATGACAAAAACTAAACTAGTTCAAAACAGAGCGGCATGATATATTTTTTTACTTAACCAATAGCTAAGGATAGGGAAATTAGGTGTCTTCGGTTTTTGAGCCGAGCGTAGACCCCCTCCCTTCCCCTCCTTTATCTATAACAGGGAATATTTTATAACAAAATAATAATCCGAATAATATGTAACCATTTTGTAACAAAATAAATTACATGAAATGTAGATTTAATGTATAGATAGTAATAGAAAAAACCTCAACCTTTTCGTGCCTAGTATTCCAAAAATAGAGCTAAACAAGTTGGAAATTGCACGTGAAGCGTAGCAAACGAGATGCGTTCGTACGATAACGAAGTTTTAAAAATATCACTCTCATATATCAATCTCATAAAATTGTAAATAGTTAATTACAATTAAAATGCGCACCAAACAATGTTCTTCCTATACTATTATGTAATGGAATACTTTTGTGTGGCCTTGTTAATCAATAACAAATGTTCTTTGCACCAAAGATTATGCAAAATATATATTATAATATGTACTTTACAGATGCACATCAATTTTATTATATTCGAATGAGTGTAATACCATTAAAATGCATTTGAAACATTTTTTTCCCTTTGACCGTAATGTAAAAGAATACTTTTGATTGTCCAGGTAATTGAACTATGCATCCGATTTTGGTAAAATTTGAAATAATACGACAAAATTATGTATTAATTATGTATTTCAAATTTCAAACGATTCGGTTTAGTAGTTTTTGCGTTGTTATAGGCGGACGGAGGGGCTGAACAACAACTATAGGTGCTAATTATTTACATAATTACGAATGCACCTAAAAATAGGATTAGTCTAAAATAATATTTTGTTTTATAAATAATATCACTTATAAAATAATTGATAAAATAATTAAATATCTAACATTTTCTTACACGCCAATTTATTTCAAGACTAGTCAAATGTAGCAATCCCTAAACTTCCTTCTATCTTATACAAGTTAATACTTCCAGACAAATGTAGCATAGCAGCGTCACCTCTTGGGTGATTTACAATCTAATCAACAACAACTTATATCAAGTTGTTGTTGATTCTTATATCAAGTTCTTACAGAATCTGAAGTTTGGTGAAAATCCGTGCATTAGTTTTGAGACAGAACCGTTGCGAAAATCGTAAAAAAAAAAAAAAAAAAAAAAAAATTGGTTAGAAGCTCCTCCTCTTGAACGAGTTCTTCCAAAAACTAAAGAATACAAATTTATGTCAAGTACAACCGGAATTCGAAGTTTTATGAAAATATGTCCATTAGTTCTTGAGATCTTTGAGTTCCTGTAGCAGAGATCTTGAAAAAAGCAGCATAGCAGCGCCATCTGTTAGGCAATACACACCAAACGCTAATCAGCTCCAATATATATCAAGGTATACATGAATCTGAAGTTTTGTGAAATTCCTGTCTTAAGTTCAAATTTATTCATCAATTTTTTTGTCACAAGTAGAGTGACAGTGGCAGACGGATTCACATACAGACATTATGTAAAAACATGTTTTTTTGGATTCTCAACTTCTAAAACGAGTAAATCCGCCAAAAACCGGAATTCGAAAATTTTCACGTATCCAATACTTTTTTCTTTTAAACATAGAAGTAAGTAAAAATCCAACTTTCTAGTACAACAAACATTTATTTTACCCCTTTATTTGTAAAATTGGGCTGTCATCTATACTAATAAAAAACCAAAACGCTCTGTCTGTCTGCGTGTGTGTGTGTGAGTGTGTGTGTCTGCGATGGCTAACAAAATCTACAGCACGTACGAGGCTCAAAATTTTTTGAGAGTAGACCCAAATCTCTCCTGATGCACCTGAGCTTCAGAATTTTGAAATTCCAATTATTAACTGAGTAATTAATTAAAATCGAGAGGTCACGCTCATAAAAATATCATCTTTTTCCCAATTTTTTCCCTTTCGTTTGTTTACGGTTGGTTGGTTGTATAAAATTTTCGCAGAAGTAATTAAGAAAGCTGAATCACAATTAAAAAAAAAGACAAGAGATTTTGACAATTCAAAAGCGACTGTTTTTTCCAAAGACTTTTAAAATCCATAGACTGGCAAAATGAAAGTTTAACTTAGGATTTTTGAACACAGCTGTTGTGTACGCCAGATCGTTGATACTTCGCACATTAGAATATACATGTGGTTAGCTATGTTGCAGTAAATGTATATATTGTTACGAATTTTGTAAATAGTTAGTGTTTGTACTGTAAAATAATGTAAATAATCTTATTAAGCTCCATTCCTTTTCTAATATTAGTTTTTGTTGCATTGTCTCTGTTATCAAGCAAACTTGTCTATTATTTTCAGTGAATGTGTATGGCAGCTTTGCGAAATATTAGAGATATCGCCAAGTTGGCGTCACTTTTGGCAACTAATTTTGGTCGCCAAATTTGGCGATATATCGCCAAGTTGGCGACAAACTTGGCGATTGTTGGCGATGGTAACCCTTCCCTGTTTATGGTAACCCCCCCTTAGGTCTACTGATACATTGAATGTGTTCCGTGGTTTTCCGGGTTTTTTTCTAGAAGGTTGTAGAAACTTCGCCGCATGCTGCGAACCTATATAAGGAGAGCGATACGAGCTGCTGTTGTCATTATTTACCAGTCAGTCATTGAGTGAACAAGGCGTAAGCAAGTTTGCTTGAGTTTCATCTATGTTATTTTGAATGTTATTAAGTGTTGAGACGTTGTATAAAGAGTCTTTGGGGTCTAAAGCTGTAATTGTACGATAGATTTGAGCAGTTATTTTTGAATATCCAGTAATATTTGTGAGTTTCGAAGACTCTGTTGTTCTGAAGTCTGTAAATAAATTATTTTCTACTTTTCTAAGAGCAAGAGTTTGAAGTTGTCTAACCATAAGATCAAAAGAACCCAATATACGCTACAATTTTTGGTGTCAGGAGTCAGGATCTTATGGCGAAAACACGAACAATGGACGTACAACTGAAAGAACTGTTAGAAGCTATTAACGGATTAAGAACAGAGCTGACCAATAAAATTGATAAAGGCCAAGAAGAGTTGGCGGACAAAATGAATAAAAACGAAGAAAGAATGGAACAGTTGACAAATAAAATTGATAAAGGCCAAGAAGAGTTGGCGGAAAAGATGAATAAAGGCCAAGAAGAGCTGGCGGAAAAGATCAATAAAGGCCAAGAAGAGTTGGCGAATAAAATCGACAAAGTCCAAGAAGATGTGACTGAAGAAATGAAAAGAAGCCAAGAGAGAATGGAAGAATTAAAGGAGGAAGTTAATAAAAGCCAAGAAGAAATGAAGAAAACTTTGGAAGAAAAGTTCTCATCGGTAGAGAGAAGAATAGATTCGGTAGAAGAGAAAATTCAGAATAAAGTTAGTAATGTTGAACAGAAAATGGAAAGGAAAATGGCGGAAGTAGAAGAGAAAATTCAGAAAGAAGTTTGTAACGTTGAAGAGAAAATCAGTAACGTTGAAGAGAAAATACTAGGTGAAGTAGATGAAAAGCTAAGTAAAAAAGTACAAGATCTTGAGAATAAACTTTCAGCGTCTAGTGGTAATTATGAAGAATTTAGGAATCCGCCTGCTTCTCCCGTGAACATTAAGCTGTCGACATACGATGGAAAGAGTTCCTGGCAAGTTTACAAGACCCAATTCACCATTGTAGCTGAAGCGAACAAATGGAGTGACGAGGTGAAAGCTTGTCAACTGGCAGCATCTTTAAGAGGAGAAGCCGCCGACGTGCTACAAACATTGCCCGATATGACGCAACTCAATTTTGAGACTCTAAGTTGTGCACTTGAAATGAGATTCGGCGAAAAATTCTTCAAGGATTATACGAGAATACAAATGAAGAGCCGCCATCAAAAATCGAGTGAAACCCTTCATGAGTTTGCCTCGGAAATTGAACGGCTTGCAAATTTAGCATTCATTGACTGTCCAACAAATGTACGGGAAATGCTCTCACTGCAATATTTTGTAGACGGAATAAAAGATCCAGAAGTGCAGAGAGCGGTACGAATGGCAGATGTACAGGATTTAAAGGCTGCACTACTATATGCCTTAAAGTTGGAAGCAGCTACACAAGCCAGCCGAAGAGATCGTCATTCAGTCCTAGGGGCAACGGTGAACAAAAGCTCAGACACTGAGATCGACTTCTTGAAAGAAATTAGGAAATTAAATCAAGAAATTGAAGCTTTAAAATATGGAAGAACAAGCGCAAGAAGACAGAATCTCACGTGCTAGGGATGCGGTGATACAGGACATCTCCGAAGAAATTGCCCCAAAATCCACGAACGTGAGATAAATTCAAACAGTCAGCAGGGAAACTAAATTTTGGCCATCTCGCGGGGCGGAGGTTGCCAGAGAGTGAAAAGCCCCACCTGAAGATCCTCCAGATATCAAAAATGAGTGGCGGTGATAATGAATTATATGTGATAGGCTTTATTAACGGAATTCAATGCCGTATGATTGTCGATACAGGAGCCAATGTGACAATAATAAGAGAAGATTTGGCTCGAAAATTGAAATCTAAACTCATCTGGACTCCACTCTGCGTTACCCTGCAAACTGTGACGGGCGACAAGATAGTCATATATGGAAAGGCCAATTTAACCATCAACTTTGGAGGAAAGAAATATTATCATACGGCATATGTGGCTGACATAACAGATCCTTGCTTAATCGGGCTAGATTTTCTGAAGAAGTTTGGCTTCAAACTTGATTTCAAAAATAACAAAATGCTCTCAAAATTTGAAGAAATAAGTCTTTTTGGATTAAATAACGAAATTGAATGTAAACAAGCAGTAATAGCCAAAGAAGACATCAATCTAGATCCAAGAACAGAATTTTTAGTTCCAGCTGTAATTAAAAATGAAACTAATTACCGATTTGGCCATATAGATTATCCAGAAGACAATAGTACACAAGCAGGAGTATTGGTGGCTTCTTCTGTGGTAGACCTCTCGAAAAAGACCATTCCAGTCAGAATTGCAAACATCAGTGATAAGATGAGGACTATCAAGAAAGGAGAGGTGATAGCGTCATGTGCTCCTGTGACGTGCATAAGTCAAAATTCCAGTCACTCTGAGAAATCTTCAGATAATTTAGTCAAGGATTTGTTACAAAATACAGACTTAAATCCAAAACAGTTGGAAGCTGCGGAAAATTTAATTAGAGAATTCCAAAGTTTATTTTCCCAAACATCTGAAGACTTTGGACGAACTAAAATGGCACAACACCGAATTGACACGGGAGATCACTCTCCTATTAAACAGCACCCTAGACGATTACCTTTTGCCAAGCAAGAAGAGGTGCAGAATTTAATTAAAGATATGGAAGAAAATGACGTCATCGAACCATCAACAAGTCCATGGGCGTCTCCCATTGTATTAGTAAGAAAGAAGGATGGTTCTACAAGATTTTGTGTAGACTACCGCCGACTGAATGACGTCACCAAAAAGGATAGTTACCCTCTGCCAAGGATTGACGACACTCTTGACACACTTGCGGGCAACACTTGGTTCTCGACTTTAGACTTGAAGAGTGGTTACTGGCAGGTAGAGATCCATCCCGACGACCGCGAGAAGACTGCCTTTACAACGGGACAAGAATTATGGCAGTTCAAGGTAATGCCTTTTGGTCTATGTAACGCACCTGCAACTTTTGAACGCCTTATGGAAACGGTTCTTCGGGGACTGTCATATGAGGCATGTCTTGTTTATTTAGACGATATCATAATCATAGGAAAATCTTTTGATGAACATCTGAACAACCTCAGGCGGGTGCTACAAAAGTTAAAGGAAGCTAATTTGAAGTTAAGCCCTTCGAAGTGCAGTTTGTTTCGCAATGAAGCCGCCTACCTTGGACACATTATTTCAGCGGAAGGAGTTAGGACTGATCCGGAGAAGATATCGGCCGTGAAAAATTGGAGTCGTCCAGCAGATGTTCACCAGCTTCGAAGTTTTCTAGGATTATGCACCTATTACAGAAAATTCGTCAAAGGCTTCTCGATGATTGCAAGACCACTTCATAAATTAACAGAAGCCAATCAAAAATTTATGTGGACACAGGAATGTGACGCTGCTTTCGAAAAGCTTAAGGAGGCCTTGACATCCACTCCAATTCTGTCGTATCCTCAAATCGATAAACAGTTTATACTTGATACGGATGCAAGCAACGAAAGCATTGGCGCTGTACTGTCCCAGGAAATCGACGGCCAGGAGCGTGTTATCGCCTATTTCAGCAAGTGCTTGTCAAAGGCCGAGCGAAACTACTGCGTAACAAGAAAAGAGCTTCTTGCTGTAGTGAAAACCATAAACCACTTTCATCACTATCTTTACGGTCGAAAGTTCCTGATCCGAACTGATCATGCTTCTCTAACTTGGCTATTGAATTTTAAGAACCCTGAAGGCCAGATAGCCAGGTGGATACAAAAGCTTCAAGAGTACGATATGGAGATACGCCATCGAAAAGGCTCATCACATGGAAATGCAGATGCTCTCTCAAGAAGACCCTGCTCAGAGAATTGTAGATACTGCGACCGGGTTGAGAAGAAATTTAATGTCAAAGGTCCTATAGTAAGACAAGTTACAACTGGGTCTACATCATCGCAAGATCCGTATAGTGACGAGAGCCTGCGTAAAGATCAACTTGCTGATCCTGAAATTAAGCCAATTCTAGAGCTGAAAGAGGAGTCCAACAGGAAGCCCAGCTGGCAAGACATGGCCCATTACCACCCTACGACTAAATGTTATTGGGCTCTCTGGGATTCCTTACATTTGAAGAACGGCATCTTGTACCGAAAATGGGAGTCTGACGATGGAAAGACATGTAGATGGCAACTACTACTCCCTAAGTCGAGAATTTCTATGGTCCTTCAAGAACTGCATGGTAGTCCCACAGGAGGTCATTTTGGTGTAATGAAGACCTGCAAAAGGTTCGAGAGCGTTTCTACTGGAATAATGTTCGCAGTGACGTGGAGAAGTGGTGTCGAACTTGTGACACCTGTGCAGCACGTAAAGGTCCAAAGAGGCGCACCCGTGGACGATTGCAACGTTATAATGTAGGAGCTCCTTTCGAACGAATTGCTTTAGACATCCTGGGTCCACTTCCTAGAACATCTGATGGCAATAAGTACATCCTCGTTGTCATGGACTACTTCACTAAGTGGCCTGAAGCATATGCCATTCCTAATCAAGAGGCGGTAACCCTAGCAGACATACTGATTCAACACTGGGTTTCCAGATACGGAGTTCCTCTTCAAATCCATTCCGATCAAGGAAGAAATTTTGATTCGGCTGTGTTCAAGGAAATGTGTGAACTACTCGGCATGGACAAAACTCGAACAACACCTCTACACCCTCAATCGGACGGCATGGTGGAGCGTTTCAATCGTACCATCCTAAATAGCCTCTCCCTCCTGGTGTCTAAAGATCAACAGGACTGGGACAAGAAATTACCTCTGTTCCTGCTTGCCTACAGGAGTGCTGCTCATGAGGCCACTGGTTATTCCCCTTCTCAAATGCTCTTTGGTCGTGATCTTCGTCTACCAGCGGATCTTTTGTTTGGCCGTCCTCCTGATGCTCCTTCATCGCCTGAGGAATATGTCGATGAACTCCAGGCGCGGATTGAGGAGATTCATTGCCTAGCGAGGAACCGAATCGGACTGGCATCGGAAAAGATGAAGACACGGTACGACACAAAGGCAACAGGACATGAGTTCAACGAAGGTGACAAAGTTTGGTTGTGGAATCCGATACGTCGTAAGGGACTGTCGCCAAAATTACAAAGAAACTGGGACGGTCCTTACACAGTCGTCAACAGGCTGAATGACGTCGTTGTACGCATACAAAAATCGCCACACGCCAAACCCAAGGTCGTACACTATAACCGGCTAGCCCCTTATTTTGGCCAAAGTGAATAGAAATTCAAAACTGGAATTTCAGACCATGGTCATGAAAGTCAATTTTTGTAAATATGTAAATAGTAATTAGTTCTTATTTATGTACTTCTTATTATTGTTATTATTTATTATTTTATTTATTTATTTATTTTAAGTGTTTTCCTCTAACTCAAGGATTGCACTGCCCGGGACGTGCAGTCTTTGAGGAGGGGGTAGTGTTACGAATTTTGTAAATAGTTAGTGTTTGTACTGTAAAATAATGTAAATAATCTTATTAAGCTCCATTCCTTTTCTAATATTAGTTTTTGTTGCATTGTCTCTGTTATCAAGCAAACTTGTCTATTATTTTCAGTGAATGTGTATGGCAGCTTTGCGAAATATTAGAGATATCGCCAAGTTGGCGTCACTTTTGGCAACTAATTTTGGTCGCCAAATTTGGCGATATATCGCCAAGTTGGCGAAAAACTTGGCGATTGTTGGCGATGGTAACCCTTCCCTGTTTATGGTAACCCCCCGTTAGGTCTACTGATACATTGAATGTTGTTCCGTGGTTTTCCGGTTTTTTCTAGAAGGTTGTAGAAACTTCGCCGCATGCTGCGAACCTATATAAGGAGAGCGATACGAGCTGCTGTTGTCATTATTTACCAGTCAGTCATTGAGTGAACAAGGCGTAAGCAAGTTTGCTTGAGTTTCATCTATGTTGTTTTGAATGTTATTAAGTGTTGAGACGTTGTATAAAGAGTCTTTGGGGTCTAAAGCTGTAATTGTACGATAGATTTGAGCAGTTATTTTTGAATATCCAGTAATATTTGTGAGTTTCGAAGACTCTGTTGTTCTGAAGTCTGTAAATAAATTATTTTCTACTTTTCTAAGAGCAAGAGTTTGAAGTTGTCTAACCATAAGATCCAAAACTGCATATATATTCAAGCGTTCCAACTCCTATGGAAGAGCTGTCCGCTAGATTAAAGGCGGGGTCAAGGCATATGCCATCTAGTGGCAGGGGTGCATAACTAGAGGATTATTAAGTAGAGGATTATGGCAGTTTCTTTTGTGTGAATGGCAACAAAAAGCCATTTTGAGATTTTATATTAAAAATTCATTCATAAATTTCAAGCTATTCTCTCAATCATGACAGATTAATGTAGTCTACGAGGTTTATTGCAAAATATTTTTGCTATAGTTTGTTTCGGTAAAGTCATGTACATTTAAAAAAATAGTCACAATATCATTTTAATTTTATTTTGGGAGAAAAAAATACTAATTAGTACTCATAAGTACCATATCATGCTACGAAAAATATTGACTTTTACCCTAAAATTAAAATGACAATGAGACTTTTTTTAAAAACACAGATCTTTTTAATTAAAAATATGTGTATTTAAAAAAAGTCTCATTATTATTTTAATTTTAGGGTAAAAGTCAATATTTTTCGTAGCATGATATGGTACTTATGAGTACTAATTAGTACTTTTTCTCCCAAAATAAAATTAAAATGATATTGTGACTATTTTTTTAAATGTACATGACTTTATCGAAACAAACTATAACAAAAATGTTTTGCAATAAACCTCGTAGACTTGATTAATTTGTCAGGATTGAGAGAAAATTCAGAAAATATGCGCAAAAGATATGGAGATAATAAACATCTGCGCATATATGACGTCAAACCCACGTCATCCTCTAGTTATGCACCCCTGCCGCTAGATGGCATATGCCTTGACCCCGCCTTTTGCTTACGACAGATTCCAGCATTAAGTTGGTACGCTCTAGCAACTCTGATAAGATCAAAAGAACCCAATATACGCTACAATATATATATATATATATATATATATATATATATACATATATATATATATATATATATATATATATATATATATATATATATATATATATATATATATACACGAGGTTTTTTTAGCAGTTTTTTTAATCATTGATTAAATTTGAATGCATTTTATTTTATTTAATATTTTATTATGACTTTAATTTGTTTTTAAAACAAAAATGAAATGGCTGTTTGACGTACAATTGTTTGAATCGGCAGTCGATTTATACACAATAATAAATTATCAAATAGCAAAGTAAATCATATATCAAAAATAGTCACTAAAAGAATAGTAGCAAAACATAATGTTTAGCGTATTAACACATAATCCGATCCCAACCAGAAAAAAACAGACCATACTCCGATCCAAGCAAGACAAAATTCCATTAGCATAAACCCGACCCGAACCTAAAATTCCATTTGAAAAAAGCTATGGATTTGATATCTGACCCGAACCAAATCTGAATCCCACAAAAATATTCAAATGAAGCATAACCCAATCCGAACAAGGAAATATAATGTTCATGAATATGCAACCCGACCCGAACCTAAACATTTTCTTTGAAAAAACCCGAAAAATGACCAGAACGAAATCTGAAATCGATAAAAATATTCCAAAGAACTATAACTCGATAAGAGCAAGACAAAATAATTTCCGTGAACATAAACCCGACTCGAACCTAAAAAATTCCATTTGAAAAAAATCCTGAAATTTTATGCAAACTACATCTAAATCCGATCAAAATATTCGAAAGAACCATAACCGGATTCGAATAAGAAAAAAAATTCCGTGGACATGAACCCGATCCGAACCTAAAAATTGCATATTTAAAAAAATACCTGAAATTTGAATCGGACCAAATATGAATCTGACAAAAATATTTCAAAGAACCATACCCGGATCCGAAGAAGAGAAAAAATTTCCATAAACATGAACCCAATCCGAGCTTCAAAAATTTCTTTGAAAAAATCTGGAAATCTGAACTGAACTGAATCAAAACCTGACAAAAATATTCCAGAGAAGCATATCCTTATTCGAACAATACAGAATAATTTCCGTCGATGCGCAACCCAACCTGAACCTAAAAATTCCATTAAAAAAACCCAAAATCTGAAATGAACAAAATCTGAACCCGACAAAAATATTCCAAAGATCCAAAACCGGATCAGAGCAAAACAAAATAATTTCCCTGCACATGAATCCGACCCGAACCTTGAAAATCAATTTGAAAAAATATCTGAAATCTCAATCTAACCAAATCTGAATCTGACGAAAATATTCCAAAGAACTATAATCAGATCCAAACAAGGCAATATAATTTCCATGGACATGAACCCAATCCGAACAATAAAAATTTCTTTAAAAAAATCCCGAAATTTGAACCAAACCTAATCTGACTCTGACAAAAGTATTCCAGTGAAGTATAACTTCATTCGAACTAGGTAAAATAATTTCCATGGAAGTACAACCTGACCCGAACCTAAAAATCCCGTTAAAAAAAAATAATAAATTTGAATTGAACCAAATCTAAACTCAATAAAAATATTACAAACTACCATAACCGGAAGACAAAATAATTTCCGAATTTAAAATTCGGATGTTCTACAAAACATAATGCGCCCAGTGGCGGTGGAAAGTGAAACTAAGTACTTTGTAGCGCGTTCTGGTTGAGATTTTTTTTTTTTTTTTTTTTTTATAGTTTGTGTTAAGTTAGAACTTGGTTACGGTTAGATTAACGATATTAATGCTAACTGAAAGATTTACATATAAATTAGGATTCATTAAAAAAATAAAAATCGTAACTAGGACGCTTCTTTAAAAATAAAGATTATAAAAACAAAACAAAAAAAAAAAAACTTTTGGTCAGAACTCATCGTACGGAATTTTTTTATCCATATTTACGTAAAAAAACATGTTTTGTAGAAATTCAGTGATGCCGGCCTGGGCTAAAGCAGAGATTTTAACTTTTTTCCGGGTCGGCCAGTAACTGTTTTGAGCCGAGTAAGCTGTCGAACTGCCAAGTTTTTTACCAGGCTGAGCCATTTTTCCTTTTTGTATGGTCCAGGTCGTTTTTTTCTTTATCTGTCGGGCCGGTCCATGTTTGAAAATTTTGGGCCGTGCGTGTTTGGCTACTCCCAGTTCCGGTCCAACACACTAAAACAACATAAAATTGTATCATATATAAAAAAGCACAAATAATTCGAGCATCCGCGCAAAAATTATCTTATTTGCCATACGAGATGTAGAATTGCATCATCTTTACAACCAACCGGAAGTTATTCGACTCCTCAAAATGAGTCGAAACGCTCAACCCTGCATTTTAATCACCTAACACCCTATGATCGAGCTCGCGAAACTGGTAGACGGTAGGTTTAAACCCAATCGTGACCGTTGGTCTAACCATTCGGAATTTTTCGTGGTTTTATTCGAACCTTGGATTTCCTTGAGTAAGTACGAGTTAGTTTCCCTTAGAAAGACCTGCCGGGGGGGCATCCCTCCACCCGTTTGGGCCTGTATATCCCTCGTGTTGATAATTGGCCGTCTTAAACAAAACCAATTCAATCCTATAATCGAATGTAAAACAGAGATGGCCGAGGAGTCGAAGAGTCTACTCTAAATCTCGACTCTTTCCAAGTTTATCGAACAATCGACTCCTATGTAGTTATCTGAGTCGATTCAAAAGAGTCGAACTTTCATTTGAATTCAGTTTGGGATTCGGAGTCGAAGTCAACTCACTCACTCAAAGAGTGGTTGGACCCAGGGCTAGAGAAAAGAGGGGCTAGTTCATCGGACCTCAGGGAGTGAAACAGGAAGTTACCCGTGATGACGTAGTTATTTTCACGCTGGCTGAAGGAGCCAGCACAAAGAAATGGGATTTAAACATATTGAGTTTATTTTGCATAAAAATATTAAAATGACATTTGAAATTTTATGTTTGCCACTATTTAGGGCGTTTGGTTATTATGATGACTATTGTCTTTTATGATCAATGTTACTGTTGAATGATTTAAAGGAAAAAAATATACAATAAGCAGAAATATTGTTCCTAAATACATAACAACTTTTTGGTATTTCCCACTTTTCAAAATTAAAGAAATATTTAAATGCTTGCATTTCAGTATTTTTTCATATTTATTGAAGTATTGCTTACTTAAATAAAAAGTTAAGGGTATTTTAAAATTTACATTAAGTTATTACGATTCTGTTTATTAACTTTCCTGGTCATTATTACCATTAAATACTTTAACAAAGTTTATTTAAATAAGGAGAAATATTGTTCTTAAATGTGCTATAACACTTTTTGTATTTCATACTTATTAAAATTAGAAGAATATTTAAAAACTTGCATTTCACGCATTTTTCCACTCCATTAAACTATTGTTTTGTTAAATAAAAAGGAATACTTTAAATTCATGTAACAATAGCATAAGATTTCAGATAAAAAAAAAATATGTATATTATCTAAATTAGATTTAAATTTGTTTAGTTTTTCAGACTTTATTATGATTGTAAGATTTGCACTATTTATACATATAAATAAAATGATTGCAATAAGATGATTTTTAAAGAAATGAATTAATGAATTAGATGAATAAGAAATGAATTAAATATATTAAGATTAATTCCTTTTTAACAACTATTTCCTATTTAGATAAATATAAAGTTAAATTACAGTGAAACCTCCAAATAAGGGACACCTATGGGACCGCAACTTTCGTCCCTTAAATAGAGGTGTCTCTTCGGAGTGTCCCTTATTTTGAGGTTTCACTGTAGTTTTTTTTTTCTTTTATAAATATTCAATGTTTATCCTGAAAATCACATCTAGATCCCCCCCCCTCTATAATACATTTATTCGGCATGGGCACTGAACTAACTCCATTATGAAAAAATTGTGATTTTTTTGCATCTTATACAAAAAGCAAACAAGCCGATTTATTAAAAAATGCGTAATGTTTGTTCTGTTTTTTTTTTTTTTTTTTTTTTTTTTTAGATAAGGCAACTTGAGAGTAAAACAAGGCATTTTTAAAATTAATATATTAATTTATAAAAATTTTTTGAAAATATTAAAATGTTGTATAGTCATCAGAAATAAAACTGTGAGCGTAATTTGTATAATTCTAGTTTATCTAATTGGTTAAAAATCGATAACAAAATTCCATATTTACGCAAAAAAATCAAGTTGAATAAATAAAAGATTGTAAAAAAATCCATCCATCGAAAACTTCGTTTTATAAATATATTTTGGAAAAGAGCGAGAAAATGACTCAAAAGACAAAACTTTTTCTTTTCAGGTAATCTCAATAATCTATGTTTCAAGCTTTCTTTGTAAATCGCTTAATAAAAAGTATCACTGCATATCCTTGCGGGTTTTTTTCTTTGAAAGTGGGGAGGGGTAATTATGTATTTTTTGTTGCATCTTTGTATAAATTTTTTGTATAACTATACATTTTTTTGTGCAAACTGGAGAAAAAATTTCTTTCGTATTACGATACAGTCATGCAAGATTACATTTTTTTTAAATTATTATTACGATGCATATTTTGGCATGTAGCGACTGAATAAGATGCATATGTAAAAAATGATAATGTTTGTTTAGTATAAACAAACAAAAGAATAAAGTAAAAATAAAGTAAAATATATCAGTTACAGACAAAATAAACTCAAAATACTATGGATTCTCTTGAGAACGAAGTACAACGCAATGACCAGCGTGAAAAACAGTAACGTCACAGAGTTTCCGGTCGGGAGGAAGCTAGTCACAAGGCGGCATAGATCACCTCAAAGGGATGACCTAGCCCTTGTATTCTCTAGCCCTGGCTTGGACCAGTTTAACACAGTGTCGGATTTGGGGAGTCGAGGGTTGAAGATTGGGTTATCGACTCTTCGATTCTTCCACTCCTTGAAAACCACTCTTACGAATCGGTATCAGATTTCAACTCTTCGAATCCGCGCTGTGCTGTTTAGAATTAAATAAACGTCTTGGTTTGACAATATATAGGGGAAAGGTTGGGGCAGTGTAGATGTGCATTTCACGTATAATTAGGAAGATACCGAATGAATGAAAAGAGTGGGAAAAGCAAAGAAAAAGGGGCGTTCAACAGGGTATTTCTTGAAAGATTAATTAAATTTATGATAAGCTTGTGCTGGTTTCCGTATAGGGAAAAGACGATCAATCAATGTAAATATTAAGTTTGAATTTTTTGTTAAAAGAAAGTAGGACTGGTTAGGGAAATATTTTCAACTACCTTTATCTGATGCAATATAGAAAAAACCAAGTTGAAAAGAGAGAAATAAAATTCTACATTAGCATACAAATATATAAATAAATGTCTATATATATATATGTGTGAGAAAAGGTATTTTACCCCTGTCAATTTTTAAATAATGTTAAAAATATTTTCTAACAATTCAGACTTTGATTTAGATTTAACCTTAGTAACCCCATTTTAGCCGTCGTAAATCCAATAGAGTCTAAAACCACACATTAAAATTTTAAAGATGACCATGGTTCCACCCCATTAAATCTTTAAAACTTTTTAAAAATATTTATTAAATTCAACCATATACACCCCTCTGCATACAAAAAGGGTTAAATAACTTACCATCTCAGCAAATGTGGCAACTGTTGTTAAGATATACTCAGATATTCAATGAAAATACAAGGATCCAAACAACAAGAATGTCAATAGGTTATCCATGTGCTTTAAATGTTGGGTCATTGGCCTATTTGTTTTCAATCAAAGTCAATTATTTTATTTTTTTATTGTTTTCTTTAATTATTTGCTGAAAGCTATGCATTTTTTAAGAATATACTTAATACATATATATATATATACATATACATGCACACAGAATTATTCTTTTGTTCATATTCAAATTCAATTTCAGTCCTGGATTATTATTGTTATTATTATTATTATTAAAATGATTATGATTATCATTTCTGACAATACATAAAAAAATTCACAAGTCTTTTGTTTATATTAACAATTCATATATCGCAGTTAATAAATTTTCATATTTTGGTATAAATACTAAATATATGAGATTTACAAGATTTTTCATGGGACAAGTTGAATATTTACAGCAGTTCCAAATTTCTGTCTCTCTCTCTCTTTTTTTTTTTTCTTTACAATCTTAAGAGTTTTATAAGTATCTTTATAAAACTCGGGTTTTACATTTCAGTTTTAAGATTTTTTTTACAATTTTAGAAAGTTGAAGAAACAATGTGAAAAAAACTAAAAAGTAAAAAGAATTTGGAAATTTTTGCAAAATATATTTTAAGTGTAATAAAAATTATTAACAATGTGTAATAAAAACTAAAAACATTACATTATGAAAATATTTCCAAAAAATATACAAATAAACTTATTTGTTCGCTTTAAAAAATTGAAAAATATAAATTATCTTTTAAAATGGTAAAATTTATTTTTTGTTTTAGGAATAGACAAGTAATTTTCTATTTCTAGTACTGTTAGATTGTAATGTAGCACCCCGGTAGGACATTCTAATATCAATATATTTTCTTCACTCATACTGAGCATTATAATGTTTAAATATTATTTCAGAAAACAAAAATAACATTTTAATGCTCTAAATAAAGAAAGAATCTAATAAAAGCGCTAATAAATTTTTAAATTTTAGACATTAATATGTTCTTTACTTTTTTACAGATATTTTTTATTATTGAATATTGCTAAAGATTTTCTATCTTTGCAAGCATAGTATAAAACAAGTTAATAATTTAACAATATTAACATTAGTCATCAATTTATGAAGATATTCAAATACAAAATAAAAAAATCAAACATTTGATTGAAAAAACAAATTCTTACACATAAAACAACTAATTGGATTTTTCTTTTTCATATATTTATTTCTTTATTAAATTTATTTCATCCTTTTGTAACAGCTATAAATTATAATAGTTTTTAAATATTTCCAAGAAACTTTTTAAATTTTCTCTTAATATTTCCTCTACAAACACTGGAATATGTTCTTAAAGACTTTAAAAGGAACACTAAGAAGTATAGTGAACTTGTTGAAAAATCCATATTGTAAAATATAAAAGGAAATGGATCTGATTTTGTTGAGGTCAAGTTACTCAATTACATGCACCATTTAGAACTGCTTAGTTTTTAATAATGGGTCGCTGTGCTCCACACAATTGATATTATAATGCAATGTAGCTATAAGTTGGGCAAAGATGGATGGATATATTTCATTTATCCGCTTTGAAATCGGGTACTAGCGTCTCAGTCAATTCATAGACTTCCATTTCCATCCTCCATGTTTTCATGCTTTTCGGGGCCGGAAAGCTTAATGACAAACCTACGAATCAATCGCTAAAATCGGGTTTTCAAGTGTTTTCCACCAAGCTATGACTTGGCGGACCGATTGCGTTTTGATATGCGAATAGAAATGTGACTAATACAAGATTTTCATACGTGAACTCAATGAGATAATTGTCTGTGCTGCCGCCTCTTAGTTTATTGTTGACTTGCTTATTGTATTCTACTCCATCAATTATGTAGCCATCTTTCAGCCAGTCACCACTGGATATTGTACTCAATCTCTATAAACTGTAGAATCGCAACTAATTCATATAAAAATGTTGAGCACAGTAAGAGTTTATCGGGTAAAGATTAAATATTTTTTTCTTTCTTTTCTGCCTTTGAACGCGTAATTAATCATTGAAAGAAATTGTTAGTTACTGAAAAAGTATTAACCCCTTAACTGACTTGCCCGTACGCCGTTCGGGTAAGACGAATTTACTTAAATCATCATTTAAAGCTGTTTGACACCACAATTTTTTTTAAAAAATAATTTCACACTATTTAAAGGCGGAAATGTTTTGACTAAATGCTACGAATAATTTATTTGAAATATTGTGGTGAGAATTCGTTATTTTCAATTTATTGAACATCAAAGAAAGTGCCAGTTAAGGGGTTGGTAAAAAGCCTTTTCCTTTTTTAATTTTAAACACTAAATGCAAATAAAAACCATGGATTAGTATCCATGCTACTGCTTAATATAAGCTTAATTATTATACATATAATATCTCACCACATTTTGACATATTTGTTAAAATATTAAAAATAATTAAACAGTTGAAATTTCATTAAATATTCCGTGAAATATTAAATGAAAATCACTCCCATAACAGCTTTTCACCAATAAATTGAAGGATGTTATCTGTTTAGTTCTTTTCAAAAAGGGTATGTGTGTGTGTGTGTGTGGACGGGAGATCAGCAGCCTAAACTCCGAAATAACTAACTATACGGGATTGAATCTGAAAGTTCTGTACTATTTCAGTTCGAATGTAACTATTATAAAATATTAAACTCATACCACTAAAATTAAACAGTGCTTTGTTCCTGAATGAAATATGTGTTTCTAACATTCATACTAATTTATTGGGTAAAATTAAAAGAAACGAATGAGCGCCTAGACGGTAATGATTTATCCTCGTGTCAATTTAGCCAGAACCGTTTTAAAATCCCGTAAGGCATTGTGACTTTATCTCATTTTAAAGGGTCGACGTTTAAAGTCTCAGTGTAGCTCTGTCCCCGATGGAGAAGGTAGGTGGTAGTCATTCGATTCGATTCAACAAAGTCCAATCAAGGCTAGATTTTGCAAAGTTTCGCTAATTTAACAAAATATTGTTAGTTTATCGAAGCATAAAAATGTCACATCGAAAACAATTTTTTGAATTTTGGTTGTATTTTAATATATAGTGTCAATTTCATTAGCTATTTATTTTGTCGGAATTCAGTAAACATTTTTCGAAATTTTATTTGAAAGTGTAAAAATCGCCATCGCCATGCCGTTTAAAAAGCGTAAAATTCGATGATAAATCATAATAAATCATTTAAACATAATTAATAATTGCGTAAAATTAATATCATGCATAATTAAGAATATATATATATTAATTATGCTGCTGCTGCGCAACAGTAGTATTATTAATAAAAAAAATTTAATGTGGTATTTAATTATTAATATTATGTTAAATAATTATATTGTATTAATATTATTACATAAACTATAAATATATTATTAATAATAAATATGTCATTAATGATATATTTATTAATATGGTAGTATTATTATTACATTATTAATTTTTTAATTCTTTTATATTTATTATTAGGTGCGTTCGTAATTATGTAAATACGTAGTACCCATAGTTGTCGTTCTGTCCGTTTGTCTGTCCGCATATAACAACGCAAAAACTGCCCAACCAAATCGTCTGAAATTTAGAACATATACTTATTTCACAATTTTGTCGAGTCATTTCAAATTTTGTGAAAATCGGATGCATAGATTAATAACAGGGACAATCAGAGATATTCCATTACATAACGGTCAATGGGAAAAAGTTTCAGATTCATTTTAATGGTGTTACACTCATTTGAACATAATAAAATTGACATGAACTTATGAAGTATATGTATACTAAAATATACAATCTGTACAGTCTGTGATGCAAGGAATATTTATTATAAAATTACAGAGCCACACAGAAGTGTTCCAGGACATAATTCTATACGGGGAGTCATTGTTTGGGGCGTGTTTTTATTATATTAAACTATTTCACATTTTATGAGTATAATAAACGTTGCTGAGGTGTAATAAAAATTACTTCCTGTATATTTACAGGAACACAAAAATTTCGACCACTATACTGTATCCGAAGTACTGTCTACTATAACAGCGAGATCTGAATATTTTTAAAATTCGTTACCTTACGAACGCACCTCATTTGGTTACGCTTCACGTACAATTTCCGACTTGTTTATTTTTTATTATTGGATGTTATATTTTTATTATTATATAATTTTATATCATATAGTATATTTATATATAATATAAAATATGCTACCATAAAATACCGAAAGCAAGCATTCCCCAATATAAGCCTCCTCTCATACATGTGAAATTTTCATTGTTTGAAAAAGTGCTATATACCGGGTGTCCCAAAAATTACTGATGGATTTTAAAATTCAATAACTTGTAAACGGTGACAGTTATTTAAAAAATTTTTGCAGGAGGGTTATGTATAATGTCAGGAGTTTTTTTACCATAATTTTCTATTTTAGTTCGCATCTCAAACAATAGGTGGCGCTGACGGCGATTGAAGGTCAGGTGATCAGTGCTGAGTGAAGCTTCGACCTGGCCTTCAATCGCTGTCAGCGCCACCTATTGTTTGAGATGCGAACTAAAATAAACAATTACTGTAAAAAAAACTCCTGACATTATACATAATTCTCCTGCAAAAAATTTTTAAATAGCTGTCACCGTTTGCAAGTTATTGAATTTTAAAATCCATCAGTCATTTTTGGGACACCCGGTATAAGCTCTCCTCCACAATATATATATTTTTTTTCTGATGCTTTAAACCCTTTTTTTTCAATAAATTCCTCGCGTTATCATAATCTTAAAAAATTGTTAATGTTAAAAAATATTAATTACATCTTATATTATTTTGAAAATTCTAAAACTGCTGTGAAATTCCATAAATTCCAAAAATACCCTTCTCTCCCGTCTCTAAAAAAATAAAATAAAAATAAATAAATAAATGTAAATTATATCATATATCATTTTGCAAATTGTAAAACTCCTTTTAAATACCATTAATTCGGATATTACTCCTCCACTTTCTCTTTAAAAAAAATAATAATAAAATAAATAAAATAAAATAAACTTTTCAATTTTTCTTCCTTTTTCACAAAAGTTCAGAGTTTCAATTACAACAATTCTTAAAATATTTAGAATTTCCTGTCCAGGGGCGTGCGAAGAGAAAATTGCGCCCGGGGCACACTTAGAATTTGGCGCCGCCCTTCCTAATTTTTTCTTGTAATAGGCCAAAAATGACGTTAGTATTATAAATTTTGCGCCACCTAAAACTCTGCGCCCGGGACGGCCACTCTCCCCCCCCCCCCTTTCGCACGGCGTTGTTCCTGTCTGCTAAAGTGGACTCACTTTCTGTATTTTACGTTATATTATGTAATTCTTATCATGCATAAACATATATTAGATATAAATGCAATGATGTATAATAATTTTATTTTTAAATATAAATATATATTATGTAACAATATATATTACATATATATGCATAAATATTGTTATAGTGTACATTATGTTTAAATTATTATGTTACATTAGCGCCAACTTTTCAAAAATATTGGATCGGCTTAAGAAATTTTGAATAAAATAACACACATATATTTTTCTCTTAGTGTGTATGTGTGTACAGAAAGGGGAGGAGCGAAAGATTAAAGATGATAATTCGCAGTTAAATTACATTTTTTTTTTCTTATCAACGTTTTAAATTATTATGTTTATTATAATTTTATAAATAATTTTATTAAATCATATTATTATAAGTTCTTTCTTATAAATGCACACATTAATATTTATATTAAATACCATTTGAATTGCTAAGTATTGAAAGGGTAAAAATCTAAATGACAAGAAAAGCATATATTTTAGCCAATTGCTTTTTTTTTTATTCAAAACATCAAAATTGGCGACACACACACACACAAAAAAAGTTTTTAACAGAAATTTAACTATACATCCACTGAAAGTGTTTTCCGTGATCCTGTGAGTCTAATTTATGTCCTAACTATTCTTCAAACAATACTATTTTGAATACGTTCACAAAACCAAATTTCATTTCAACGATTAAATACTTCAAATAAACAAATAAACTGCGAATTAAATCAATCGAAATTGTGAAATTGGGTAGGTTTATATATCGAATTATTGCACGGGCTTGTGCCCAATTGGCCTGTATAAGGTGAAGCCATTGTTAGTGTATATAATATACAATGTCTATCTATATATAATGCAATATAATATAATTATGTATTATTATAATATTATTTTAAAATATTTTATATTTATTATTTGCTATATAATATAATAATAACAATTTAATACAAGATTATACTTTCTTAATAGTTACTTAAAACATATATATATGGTCAGTTTCAGTGTCAATCATCGTGTTAAACACAGATTGAAGCGATAATAATATAACGATGAAACTTAGTCTTGATCAATTAATCACATGCTAATTTTTTCTTTGAATTAAAACTAAATCAAATTTTGAGAAAATAATCCACAGAAAGTGAAACACGAGGTTCGCTAAACGACAGTTTGCTGAGAACTAATACTAGGGCGGGGAAACAGATAGTTGCAAGGTCGTCAGGCAAGTAATCCTCTTTAGTGACGTCAAAGGGGTTCAAAATCCCCCCAAATGTTAGGCCTTCTTTATAATACTGAGATGATAATGCTCTTACACCATTCATTCATCTCCGTACGATATACTTCAATTTCATCCATCATAGCTCCACCCATATCCAAATCGATATTTTAGTGCACACGCCCTTTCATTCATACTGAACGGTCTTCGAGTGTGACAAATATTTTTTTGGAAGCAACTTCTATTCGAATTTTTGACTGTTTGGATGTATGGGACAAATGAAATACCTCTTGTATAAGTTATTAATATTAAAATTAGTGAATATTATTAAAATAACAAAGGGAACTAAAAAAGACTTCCTTAAATGTACGGAAACTTCCAAATAGTTTCAAAACCTTTTCAAATAGAATCTGTAATTAACCTTTAAAAGTTTTGCGTAGAATAAAGTTGACGGAATTTAGAAATTTCATCGAACAATAACACACACATACACAAAAAAAAAAAAAAAAAAAAAAAAAAAAAAAACTTAATTTTGCAATGCTGCTTGATTTTCAAAATTAATTGTCAATCAAAAAAAAAAGAAAAAGTTGTTTTTTATGTGATTTATAGTGAATTTATAAATCTAATTTGGCCTTTTGTTTCTGTTTACGATATTGAGCTTTCCGCTTCTTTATGTACTCGAAGAATTTCAATTTCGATATTTAATAGTTCAAAAATTTTTAATAATTATTTATATGGATGTGAAAAATTGTATTTTCAGTTATTATTAATATTATTATTATTATTTACTAGATTTCAAAAAATAAATAATTCTTTTTATTGCCTAGCAGAAATTTTAACGTTATGACTTTTACTATTAGGTTAAAATAAAAGTAGTATATAAAAGATTTCAAAGTATGCGATGCAATTTTCAAATGAATAAAGATAATAAATATTATTGCCAATGATAATATGTACCTAAATTACTACAGGTAAAATAATAAAATGTTATGAACTCTTTTAGGAAGATATATTTTTATTATGTTTATTTTTGTAATTTTTGTTTGGAGCCTGCAGGTCAATTTTGAAATGAGAGACTATTTTTAGGCGCCTAAAGAAATATCTTACCTCTTATCAACAGTTCTTTCAAACATTAACAAAGAACACATAAATTAATGTCTGAATTCAATTTATTAATTGTTAAAAATACATATATATTAAGACGAACATAATCACAATTAATACAACAGAGCAACAGCACTGTACACTCTGACACAGGTTCGAATCCTGGCCCCGGTTATGTTAGTTGGAGCCAGGATTCACTCAATGTAGGATTATTGCATTAATAGTGATCATTCCTGTCTTAATGTATACGTATCTTTAATAATTTACAAAGTATTTAACTTTTTAAATTCCATTTGATCTTCCAGCGAAAATAATTTCGCAACAGATTCTTTTGCATTAGATTTGAGGCTATTGTATGTGTAGAGTTTCTGAAAAATATGGTGGGAGATGAAAAATATCACTCTGAAAAATATCAGAATTAATGGTACGTGTTTGAATCAGTGAATTTTGTACTTCATAAACCGAAATTAAAAAAATAAAACAAAGTATACACTAACACCAGTAAAATTAAATGATTATTTTATTCTAAAATAATATGTGTTTTCCTTTACGTAAAGAAAATCCCAAAATTATTATTTACAGAAAAGGTGAACGCCTGTATGGCATTAAGTTCACCTTGTTGAATTTTATAAAAGTACAGTAAAACCCCTCAAATTCGGACCCCGTTAAACCGTATCGGTTTGATCATTTTATTTTTTCAAGTTTGAGAAGCGGCTGGCTAATTTCCTTACCATTAACTTGTTTCATCGTCATATTCTGAATAAAAAAAGAAAAAAAAAATTCTGAAATCTTTTCGGAAGAATTAAACAAATAAACAGTTTTACCGTCTATAAATATTGAATAATTTAACATAAAGGTGATTTTCTGTAAGTATGTTTAATTTTATTTCATTTTTTCTAATAATCCGGATAGGATATGGTCCCAATTAATCCGAATTATCGTGGTTTTACTGTAGTCATTTCAGTTTCTGAGAGATCTAATTATTCGTGGGATATGGAAAACTTTGGAAATGAAACTTATTTTGCATCTAGCTTTTGATCAAGACGGTCCAAAAAAATTTTGCCTCATGCTTTCATTCAGTATAAATAGTTTGCACACAATAACGGTATTTGAACGAAGTAGCTCCTCCCTCGCTCTCGATGCATGCTGCTTAAATCTGAGGTTGGGGGAATGGACAGTATTTTAATGTAAGTATGAACTTTAATGCATTTTAGGAAGGTAAATAGTGTCAAACAATATTTTAAATGCATAAAGGCAAATAGGGGACTGTGCATACATGCAGCAACATGGTGTTTTTTATCATTATTAGATAATTTTTCACAGAATCACGTATTAAAGAATTGTAAGGACTAAAAACAATAAAAAAAATATCTATTTCAAAGAAAGTAAAATTGATTGCATATTTTGAATTCAGTTCAGTATATGTAAATTCAAAAATAAAATTAAAAAAAAAATATTAGGAATACATTCCTTTTAGGAATACATAAAATTTTTAATTAAAATTACTGCGTATTAACAGAGGGTAGGAAAAAAATATTAAAAAAATATACCTACAAGCAATGATTATTTTAAGTGTAGGACAAATAGATGAAACAGCACTGAAATATTGGCGATAAATAAAAAAAATAATAACAACACAACAAAAAATAAACACAATCAAATAACAAAACTTTGCATGAACAAGTTAGCACCACCTGTCGCTTTCTTTGTAAGTTCTCCTCTCAATTCTTACTGCTGGTTTGAGACTTTGTGCCTTTACAGACACGTGTTTATGTTGCTGGTGTCGGCCTGTTAAAATTTAATCCCCGAAGTGTGTTCCCGTGATCTTTTGATTTATGGTAATTAATACTACATAGTTGTATTATTTAATTATTAATGTATATACAGTAGAACCCCGCTTATTCGGACCCTGTTAATCCGGATCGGTTTCGTCAATTTTATTTTAAGTTTCAGAAAGCATTTGGCTAATTTCCATAACATTAATTTCCTTCATCGTAGTATTCTAAGTAAAAAAAACTTTTTTCTGAAATTTTTTTGGTAGAATGCGTTATTTTTTTTTTATTTATTTAAACTACACCGAACGAACTATTTATGCTCCAGCGGATGCGTGATCTTACGGATCGCAAAAGATTTAGGAAACTCGCACAGCAAAAAATTACAAACTTTTTTATTACAAAGCAAACATTATTACTGTCTGTAAATATTCAATAAGTTTAACATAAAGGTGATTTTCTCTAAGAATGTTTTATTTTATTTCATTTTTTTTTCTAATTCTCCGAATTTCCGATTATCCTGATTGTGTCTGGTCCCAAATAATCCGAATTATCGGGGTTTTACTGTACCTATCTATCTATCTATCTATCTATCTATATATATATATATATATATATATATATAGGGGAAGATGGGGATACTTGAGCCATTTTTTAAATTTTAATTTTTTTAAATTTTTTATAATTTCTTAGAACAAAATAAAATATTGAAAATGAAAATTTGATATTTTTTCTTCAATTGAAAACCGCTTTCAATTCATTTTGAACTATTTTTCTATGTCTAAAAAATGTTTGCTTTTTCTTTTACATCGTGGCTCAATATCCCCATGGAGGGGATACTTGAGCCAGATGTCATATTAGCACCAGTATTTTGCAAAGAAAAAACCCGATTTACAATATACGCGAAAAAATGCATTAAACCTTTTTCAAATAAATTTGGTCGAATTTTCTGGTGTCGTTGTGACATTTCAGAATTAAAATTATGTGGTAGAAAATTCTACCAGCAGAGCTCAAAGGGTTAATCACCATACTTTCAAAATGGTACCAAGGTATGTGATTTCTTTTTTTACATGTTCAGAACTATAAATATGTTACCATGTTGCCAGTTTTAGAAAGAAAAATTGACCAACTGTAAAGATAATAGGGGTGGCTCAAGTATCCCCTATGCTCAAGTATCCCCACTCTCCCCTATATATTGAATTAAAATGTAAAACTTTATTCAGTATTATTGAAGTTGAAAGTCATGCTTTTAGATATGGTTATGATTTGATTATTCACTTGCAGTTACGGAAAAACAAACAATCGAGACAGTTAAAAGAATTTTAAGATTTTAAATTTGTAATCCGGCAACAAAAAGGGGAGGGGCATATGAGCATGATGGGCGCGCAATTACTTAGATGATTATAGATACATCGTTAGAGGGCAGAATAATTTGAAAACATTAATCTTTAAAACTATTTTAAAGAAGATTACACCTATGTTTAGAAGACAAACAATTCAGTTTTACTGTAAAATAACAAATATAATATAATATATATATATGGCCAAAGGTTACCGGCCACTTGCGATTTTAGACATTTTGTTAAATATCTAGAAAAATACATGAGGAATTATCGTGAAACTCTGAGTGTGTAAACATAATAGTAGAAGTCATACATTTCCGGAAAGATTTTGCACCGAAATTCCATAGGGGACCGTTAATAAATTGAAAAAGAACGATTGAGAAGACCTTTTTAAAACAACCTGACCAGTACTGTGCTGTGATGCTTTTATGCTGTGATTTTATATTTACGCTATTGGAATTGGGAATTGGCATTTTTTAAGTCGTTTACAAACATTCATACATTGTTCTCATAAACTTAGTACAGCAAACTCTAAGCGAATGATGTTAATTTAAATCTGGGAGCTAAAAAATTTTCAAAATGAACGCCAGCAAACAAAATAAACTGCCAAGATGTTTTATTAAGTTCGTAAAATCGAAATAGACACAATTAGTTCCATTACGGGAACAAAGTAAGCTACCGTTGCAGACTATTGCATATTATTTCAAGTAAGAAACTAACTTTAAATATTTATTATATTCACACCACTAAATTTATATTGTTCGATATAAAGATTTTTAAGTATGTGTTAAGAGGTTCTGACTAAGAGTACATAGAGTGGTTTCCATCCATAAACCAGTGAGCACCCTTATGGGCAATAAGTTTCCCTCGTTAATTTATTAACAATGGTCAATGCATAAGCAATGTGCCTATTTATATTCTGTTTCTGTCTTCTGTGTCCTATGTACTGATGTTTGCTGTCTTTCCATTTATTGCCGCTTACGTTTTACATTTGATCGAAGATTGCTAGTTGATTACCAGGGGAGTGTTTCGCGGCCACGCCGGTACTGTCAACACCGACGCTATGTAATAGCGTCGATGTTGTCAGGGACAGGTTAAGAACAGATCATGGATTTGATTGGACGGTGCTAATGATAAAGATCATCTGTTGAAACCATCAAAGGTGCACATAATGGCCGAATGGATAGAGAGCTGATCGCGTCTATAAACTGGGTTAATGGAGATTAATAAATAAAACATTTTTATTAAAGATAAATCTTTTTATTAATAATACAGGAGCACATGTATTCCTATTATAATAATGAAATACTTATTTAAATACCAGAAAATAGGATATTTTAAGAAGAAAGTTTTAAATTTGAACCCCTTTTAATATTCTAAGTATCGTTCCAAAGTGATTTATATATACATATTAAGCAAATGAAAAATAAATAAATAAAAATAAAAAAAAGGTATTGTGCGAAAATATCCGTATACGCGTAAAATAATTTCTTGATGTTTTTCATTCTTTCATTCTTTCTTTTCTTTTTTTTAAGTCCTTTAGAAGTAAGTTTAAGATGCAAATCATATTTTAAAGTATTAAAATGCACAATAAAAATATTATAAAAAGCAAAATGTAACAAATATACATTTTTTAAACTAAAAATATCTGCACCTATATTTTTTTAAAGAGATATCGCTTTTAAAAATATTAGTTTTGTAAGGAATAAAGTATGATATGTTCAGGGGATTCTTTAAAATTTAAAAGGATAACTCCTGTTTTTTGTGCCTTCTTGATAATCAGGGTTTGAGCATAGAAAGGTGTTTCGATCTTCAAGGTTGGTATCTAAGGTAAAAATCTATAGTACAGATGTATATAAAATTTGTTACATAAGAAAGGATAAATAACTCACAGGATTCGACTGTCATCGTTAGTTTTCCAGGTCAAATACCAATATTATTTTCATAATAAAATAAATAAAGTTCAAACGCGCGAATTATTGCTTTATTTAAAGAGATATTTTACATCCATAAGAAAATAGTCCTGGGGTAGAATTTCCTAATCCAAAAATTCTAGAATTTATATGAACCTTGATCTTAGCTCTACTGATATTTTTTTACTATTGGTTAATTCTACGAAAACTTATTATATCTGTCACACAGCTAAAAATCGTTACGCTTGTTCGCCACCGTTGTTTTCGAAAAATTTCCTTCGCCCTATGAAACTGATGAGATATATCCGATAAAATAAGTTATATTTTTCCGTTCTAAAATACTGGTAGCCAAAAATTGTTACATGTGACAGACAAGGACAAATTTTTCGTGGAATTAGCCTATTCAGACATAATGTAGAGAAGAGTTCTTCCCTTTTTCACATTACATTATTTTTGTAGGCGGAGCTAAGGATGTCTGGGTTTTTTTTTTAACTAAAATTAGGAGGAGTTCGGTGAGTGTTAAAAAGAAAAACTTGTTGTAGTAATCGGTAACACTGAATCAAGTACGTGTACACTTTTTAGATATTTATCAGATAACAAGAAGAATATATCTCTTGTTTTTGTAACTCATGTAAATACGTTCGCATTATTCTTATTAATAAAGTTCTTTAGGCAGAGCTTTACTAATTTATGAGATTTTTCTTCAGGTATTTACCGCATTATGTAATACCATAAACATACGAAATAGATTTGGTGATAGTGGTTACTCGAAAGCGGTGTTAAATTCTACTAAATGTGTAATTAACTAGTTGATGGTGTTGAATGAGTCAGTAAGGGGTCGCATACATGGTTGTGCTCAAAATGACACAAAACAGCATAAATCTCTATTGTTTATTGAAATCATCAACATATAATGTAGTTTGGAGCAGAAAAATCTCAAATGTATCATATTTTTATTTAAAAAAAATACTCTTGAATATTTAAACAGCCGCAAACTAAATGTAAATACAAAAAATTATATCAAACTGTGAGACTTTTTTATATTGCACTACGTGCGGTTGTCTAAGGAGTTCTTAGAGTACTACTAAATCTATTTAATTGAAAAAGTATTTCTTAAAGATTTTTTATACTCTGATGGATATACATAAATTTCTGAAAAAAATAAATTTTCTAGACTTAGACATTTTTTTTTTTTTTGAATGATTTATTTTGTCAATCTGTCACTTTACGTGTCTATGTCTGACAAAAATATTGTGGGTGAGCTATCTTAAGAACTAATGAAAGGAATTTCACAAAACTTTAGATTATGTTAAACATTGTCAGAAACTGAAACTGATTAGTTTTTGATTATATCGCTCAGCAGGTGGAGAAAATATGGGTGGGCTGCCATGTTGCATTATTCACACTTTTCATAATAACTATAGCTCGAAAGTTAAAGCACGAATTTTTACAAAACTCTAGATTCAGTTAAACCTTTGATATGATTTGGTGCTAAAAATGTTTTGGTGCAAATTGCTCAAGAGGTAGCGCTTCTATGCTGCATTATTCATGATTATCACATTTAATGCACGAATTTTCGTCAAACTTCTGATTCAACTAGTCCCTAATATAGAATATAGTTGTTTAGCTTTGAAATAAATTGCCCTATACGTGGAGCTGCTACTCTTAATTAGTCACGTTTCGTAATAGCTGTATCTCAAAAATTAATGCACGGATATTCATCAAACTTTAGATTCAGTTATTACCTGATAAAAATTGATCCTGATTTGTGTTTGTTGTGCATCAACCAGCAGATAGGTGGCGCTGTTGTGTACAATTTCTTAAGATTTCCGCTATAGCTCTATCTCAAAGACTAATGCACTGATTTTCATCAAACTTCAGATTCAATTAGAGGCTGACATAAGTTGTTACTGACTAGATTTTAGTGTAAATCACCTAACCGATGGCGCTGCTATGCTGCTTTTTTCAGAAAACATTAACGTGTATGAAACAGAAGAAAGTTTTGGGATTGCCACATCTGACTAGTTTTTTTTTTTTTTTTTTTTTTTTTTTTTTTTTTTTTTTTTTAATATTCCTCATTGACCGTGCACAGATGTATGAATAAAATGTTAAGCCTTATGTATGATAGCAATAGGTTTATCTTGCCAATTTAATGACATAAATCGCTTAGTATGCATTAAATACTATTTGACCAATTTTTTATTTCTTCTTTAATCTTATTTAGCTAACAACATTATTTTCTTTAACGGCCGTTTAATAGTTTTGAATAAAAAAACATATTTTTCCCAATATTGAAAAAAGCCATGTCTCTCAAAAACACTATATGTAATTAGCTTTTTTCATAATTATTTTTCGATGATATTTTGAAAAATACCGTAATTTCGCGCGTCTACGACTAATACGCGACTATAACTCAGTTAAGTGTTTTTCAGACGGGAAATTTTACTGTACAAAAGAAGTCAAATAAATGCATAAATTCTGGTTGAAAATCGACTTATTTAAGGTGCAGTGGATATGCGAGAAACTACTGTATCAACAAATTATGTTATTTAGACATTTTCTATATTTAAATTAATAATAATAATAAACAACATTTGTAGGATGATCATAACGAGTCATACATTACGTACGCCGTGCATTAAACATTAAACATTATTGTATTAAACATTAATACAATACAATTTTGTATTAAACATTAATATTGCTAGGCCAATGATAAAAAAAACTGTAGTTTATAAACAGACACCTTTAATAGTTCAAAATGTGCATTTTTATTTGGAGGAATTCATCAGACTGACTTCTGAACGCCTCATATTCCGTACGACATGGAATAGCATTAATATTCCTGGAATCATCACACACAAATCATCACAAACAAATTTTAAATGAAATTTCAGTTTTGCAATTTTCGGAACTGCAAATTTTTAAACTTCTTAACATCGCACATTTTAAATTTTTTCACCGCTGCGTAGAGAAAAAAATGCACTTTTTAATGAAATTTGTGTGAAATGTTTATAACAATTTGTTTTCAAATTATTAATTTTTTAAAAAGTTTTTATTACTGTTTTTGTCATTGTGGCAACAGAAGTATTCCATTTTTAGACATTGAACGTGGACCAATCAGAAAACGAATAAAATAAAGTAAGTTTCGGAATTCAGTCAATAAAATGATTCTGATATACTTCAGAATTTCCGATTCTCTACCGACAACAATTGTTTTTACAAATAGTTAATAAATAAAATAATAAAATAAAATAAAATAAAATAAATAATAATAATAATAATTTAACAAATTACTCCAACCATTTGGGAAATGATTTTTTTCAAAGACTAAAATTTAAAACTTATAAATAATTTAAAAAAAAAAAATAATTTTTATGATGCTCAAAACGTTGTTTGCGTAGTAACAGAGACATAACTTACGTACGCCATATATTAAACTTTGATTATCCAAGACCAATCATAAATAAAATAAAATGCGGACACCACAATGAGTCAGATTCTCGACCAAAATCAACAATCATTTTCCGATTTTTTTTCTTTTTTAATTCTGCACCAAATTCGATATTTATATGATGCACAGAGGAACTTACACTTTTCAACCATTCTTTCTGAATAATTCATTTGCCTTGTGTCAGAATTTTTGAAGATTAAATAGGAAATTACGATTCAGAAACAAGGGTAGTCAAATGTAAACACATCAGTGCATACTATTTTCTAATAAGTCTTTAATTTATTAATATTTTGTAGACATAAAAAAAAATTGCAAATGATGCAACCAACTAAATGCAGTTATCGAAGATATATTTTAAAATATGATGAAATGTAAGAAATATTTTCACTGCAAAAGAATTAAATAATTTGTCCACATTGGATTAAAAAAAAAATTAACTTGATAGTTCTGAGAACTGGTAATTTAGATTTACAAATATAGATATAAAATTATTATATTCCTTGAAATATCAACTTAACTATCTGATAGACAAATTCACATAATAGTAAATTTAAGTCTTTTAAATAAGCTGCAAATCCTCTTAATTTTTTATTGAAAAGTGTTTAAGTTAAATAATTATGAAAATTCTTATTTTCTTGCTCCCATTGTCTTGAAGGTATTTCAGAAATTAAGATGAAAATGGCATTTACATTATGAGAAAATATGCATCAATGCAGCAATTTATTATTATTTTTTCTTCTTTTTGCTAAAGAAAAAAGCATTTAATTGTATAGATGTTATAGAAGTAAAAATACAAAAAATTCTAAGAGTTTAATTTCTATGAGAAAAGAATAGAAGACCACATCTGTGAACCTCATGCTGAGATTCCGAACGAATTAACTCTAGACTTTAACCAGAACTTTTGAACCCGTTGTGTAAATGACCTCAAAGATGTGTTTAGCGTTGCTTTTTCTGAATCGATTCTTTACAACCAGCCGTACAGCTGGTTATCTTGAGAACTACACAAAAATATTGCCGTTGAAATGCAAGGATGTATTGTTAACATAAATATATACTTTCTGTTAAATTTTATTGGGTTGAGTTAATCTTAAATTTTTGAGTAGCGTCAGTTGACTGAAGTAAATAATATAAAATAATTATTTTTGTTCGTGCAATAAAAAGTTTAGTCATTAGGAGCCAGTGTATATCCCTTCCCAAAATGAAATAGAAGAACCGTAATGAAATAATAAATCTTCCCTAACTGGAAAGTGATTAACGAATCACAAAAATAAATAAATAAAATCGCATAAGACTATTTTCATGCGAACTTGTCATGTCTGTCCCATACTACGATTTTTGGCTATCAAAATTTTAGAACGAAACAATGTGACTTATTTTATCGGCTATATCTCATGAATTATATAAGTCGAAGCAAACTTTTCGAAAATAACGGTGGCCAACTTGCATAGCGAATTTCAGTTGTGTGATAGATATGACAGATTCTCATGGAAATAGCCATAAGTGATTGTTGTTGTTGTTGTTGTTGTATGTATGTATGTCGGCCAATTATCTACACTGTGGGATATAGGCCCTAAGGGGTGGGATGCCCTCCGTGGGGGTCTTTCTAAGGGAACCTAACCCGTATTTACGCAAGGTTCGAAGAAAACCACGGAAAACTCCGAAAGGTTAGGCCGACGGTCGCGATTGGGTTCGAACCCAGCACCTACCGTCTACCAGTTTGAGGTCAGAACCTCTCGGCCACTGGTGGGGCAGCCATAAGTGAAAAACCTAAAAATGGTGTATTTTTGAAATAGTACATTGCTTTTAAAAAATACTTTATTAATATAATAAAAATTAAATTATTTTCTTATGTTAAATTCAGTTCAGTTCACTAAAAAATAAATAAATCTTAATTCTACTCTTATTATTATCAGAATGCATTAAGGAACTTACATTGGACACTATTATTTCCGACTAATAAATTTGTTTCTACCGGGTGTCCTGAAAAGGACTGAACGATTTTAAAATTCAATAACTTGCAAACTTTTACAGATATTAAAAAAATTATTGCAGGGGAGTTATGTATAAAGTCAAAAGTTTTTTGCCTGTGATTCTGGATTTTAGTTCGAATGATAATTAATAGATGGCATTGAAAGCGATAGGCACTAGTGATCCTACATAAAGAGAGATTGGACATTGCCAATAGATCCGCCATTTAAGTTCCAAAGTTGATGGAACACCGTATAACGCAATGTATTTTCTCCGGCATCTAACACGTTTTATTCTATTAAATGTATGAAAATTTCGTCTTATATGCTTTCAGACAGTCTTTAAGAACCTAATTATAAACACATTTTCATTTTAATGAGTAAGAATTTGAAGAAAATGCATTTTTTTTACTCGGCCGAAATGCAGGGTTAGCATTTCGAGTCTAGTTAGAGAGCAGACGAAATTTTTGAAAGAGGTTGCTATATTTTGGCGCGTGCTCGCCCTCGTAAGAAAGAATAAAAAAACTGCGTTTCGCTAAATTTATTGTCATTCACTTCTAAACTACGCAGCACTGAGATTTCATTGAATTATCGGATTTTTATTTATAGAATTTTTTTTCTTATTTTTTGTTTAACATCAGTGTCCCCATTTATTTTTTTTAACTTTTATTTAATATTTTGATAACAATACTCATTGTAATTGTAGAATTCGAAAACTGTTTACCAGATTTTCTTAGTAAACAAAATTAATACCGGTTGTTGCACCTAGAAATTTATAAAATATCGTCAGTGTAACAAGTTAAATTAACTTTGAATCACACGAATCTTTCTTTAAGAGTAGTATATGATATACTGAAATTTTATTGTCTGAAAATTTCCATGCAAAAATTATAATAATTACTGTCATTTTGAAATGCATAATAAATTTTAGATTAAAAAAAATTGAATTCTACAATTTGTTTTCTGAAATATTGTGAAATTAAACTAAATTTCCTACATGCCCAATCTTCTTCTGTCTACTATTTTAATTAATGATAATAAAACTAGAAATGTATATGCATTGAAATTAACAAACTATACTTACATGCTGAATGACAAAACTATAAATAAATTATATGTTTTACAAGCCTTGAGGATGAAAGGATTTGAAAAGAAGTAAAATTCATATAAATGAATTGGTTAAAATTATTCATCTTTCCTCATTTGCAAATTCTATATGTCAAATTCAGATTTCTTTTTCTTATCTTCCACCACTACTATAAAATTTCAAGTTAACAAAACAGAGCAACTGTTTTCTCATATTTTGAATTAAATTTGGAGATAGGGAAAATAACATCACTGTTTTATAGTATATGCTAATTTATACAGTTTACATAAAAAAAATTTGTTCCCATGATTCTGAATTCAATGAGAATTTCTTAGTAATTTCATAATTCCACTTTTTTTTTTTTTAATCAAAATTGGAAAAGGCCAAGGATACATTTAATTACTTATAATTGGTTTCATTATAATCATACTTTAAGATAAAAATTGACATTTTAAAATTTTGATAAGATTTATTCCCCCCCCCCTATCTTTCCTTCCATTTAAAATTTCTGAATGAGAAGATTTAGATTTTTCTTCAGCAACTTCCTTTGCCTACAGCTTATTCATTTCACAATAACTCTTTTTGTGTAGCATTATTTTTTCATGATTTAAGTTAAATTTGGGATGAGACAGATGCATGTATTGTTCATGACAATCCCAATTTCTGCAGAATGATAATCTAGTTTATTCAGATACAAACCTTTTCAAAATCTCTTTACTTCCTGGTATATAATTCAAAAAGGATCTAATTTAACAGAGTTGTATGACAAAATTGGAGCATGCGTTGAGAGGATGTAAGAATTTTTTTCGATTTCTATACTACGTAGACGTACTGCCATCTTTACGAAACATTCATGGCTTTTTCTCAAATCTACCTCTTTCTCTTTGATAAATATGAAACTTCATGATTAAAGAATTTCCATGTCTTCTTAACCCTTACCATCAGTATTTTAAAATAGATTTCAATGTTTTATTGTGGTTTGAACTAGTATTGATTGAATAAAGATCAAACAAATACCTAATCATTTTACCAAATATTCAGTTGATATCAGAAACTTCTGCATAATTCAGTTATTTACCTAAGTAAACCCATGATTAAAATAATGATTTTATTGAACGTCTAGACACATTCATGCAATCCTTTTCATGTTTAAGTGGGCATTTTAAAAAAGGTTTATACCAAGAAATCAAGTAGCATTTTTCTGTTTTCTTTAAAGGCTAAAGATCTTTTGGGAAAATTCAAGAAGCTTTTAAAACATAACCATTGTGGAATAATTGATTTTAGATGTATTTATAGTAAAATGATTTTTAATTATTTAGATTGCAGTAGACTCCCTCAAATCCGCACATAATTTACAGATGTAAACAATGAATAATTCAGTTCAGATGTAGGGACAAAATTTGACATCATTTTTATATCAATTCCGTGTATATATAATTTGTAATTTTCATTATTATTAATTAATGTTGTTTTCATGAAGGTAGAATAAATTTAATAAAATTCAAGATATTGCTTATATCACTGGTAATCAATCTTTTTACCAAATATATTTACGTATTAAATTTATTGGTTATTAAATCTGGCTGAACCTGAAATAAAACTTCTTTATTTTATGATTTTTATGTGAATTAGTAATTATCTTTATGAGGGAAATTTTGTAGAAAAAAAACATCAATTCTTTATAATAAATATTTAATTATACCATATTGATTATTAATTTGACCTTTGCTTTTAATATTTTAATCATTTCTAAAAATTATCTAAATTTTTTTACTTTAGTTATTACATATTTTAATACATTATTACATTGTAAACATTTATTATAATTTTGATTTCATTGTTAATTACTGTCAAATAATTGTTTAAAAATGTAAACAAAGCAATGACAAGAAATCCACAAAATGCTAAAATTCGTATAACCTCTGGTCCCAAGCAATGGGATTTGAGGGAGTCTACTGTATTTTAGATAATAGCTAAAATTGAAAAATGATTTAATCATAAGGCATTTGAGTACCATCAGTAAATTTCATGAACATATGATTTAGTTAAATGTATAAAGAAGATTTGCATTGTGCAGCAGTATTATTATTTTATTTTTAAGGAAAAACCTGGAATAAATTTTTTTGGCTTATTGAAATTTTTTTTAACATTAATACTAATTTAAATCATACATATTTTAGACAATTTAACTTTCAATCTTCAGTTCAGTTTTATTATTATTCTCAAATTCTATATAAGTACACATATTATATGTATTATTTTTCTTGATGTTGCTATTATGTGTATAAAGAAGCAATTTAACCTTAATACTAAACACAATATACCTACAACATTTAATTTGCTAAAATTTAATTTGTACTTAAAATAAAAGAATTTTCTTGCAACAAAACTGATTTTACAAAAATTATTTTAGGGGGTATGACTCACTGATAGTGTGAAAAAGTAAGCATTGATAATATTTAAAAGTAAGCATTATGAAGGACACAATAATACTGGATGCAAGAAAATATAAAAATATTACTGGATAGTTGAAATATATTTTAAATGGCAATAACATTTCAACTTGAAAATTAATAGGCTTTATCAACATTTCAAATATTACGCCAAATTCACAAAACTGTTGAAATTTCTAAACATACAAACAATTCAAGATCAATTTTTAATTTATTTTATTTCCAAAGTATCATTAAAATACATTATCATAAATATTAAACAAATATTACAATTCAGTCAACATATTACGAACAAAATCAATGTTACAAACTAAGTTACAATTCAGTCACCAAATACTCAGTATTTTTTACATCAATTTTTGAATGAGGCAATACTTTTCCCATTTTTAACATTAAATTCTTATATGTATTTTATAAGAATAATGAAATAAGCTAAAAGGGACTGTAAATATTGTAAATTTCTATACAAGTATAAACTATTATATATTTTAACAGAAAATTTTAGTAATTGCAATATTTTGTCAATTTAACATAGCAGAAATTTTTAGCAATGAAACAATAATCCATGGAGCATTTTTTAAAAAAAATACTTAACACCCAAAAAACCCTTCAGGGATTCGCCTCATAAGAAAGAACCTATATCCAAAATTCAAAGGCAAATCTGATAATTCTGCATGAAAACCTTTTATCTCATTTAAGATGGGTAATCGCTTGTTCCTTCATTCATGCGTAACAAAAGAACCCCCAAAACAAATCAAAGAAGCATCTTATCAATATGAACTTGTATGTCTCAAAACTGAAGCAAATCTGTTAATTCTACATGAAAAATCCTTTTGCCTAAATTAAGAGGACTAGCCCACAGAAAACTCCTCTATACTTAAACATCAAATATCCAAATCAAATCAGGGTTGCACCTTATTAAAATGCACCTATATCCAAAACTTGAAGCTTATTGGCAAATTCTGTGTAAAAAAACACCATTTATCTGCATTAAGGGTGGGGGAAGGGGTTACCCCCTATTCACCCCCTTTATAATTAACCAATGCCACTGAAACTAAATCAAATTAATCAGCTCGCAGAATCAATTTTCTCAACATATATACAAGAGCAACATTTTTTCAAAAATATTAAATTTTAAAAAGACTTTGATATCATCATTTCACCAGAGGAATTTGAACAAACAAATAAGCCATCAGAAGCAGTATTCATTTTATATACATACTAGGGCTTGAAATGTACTGTTTGTGAAATTATTAAAACACATTGTTATTGTTTCATTAGTGTCATTATCATCAGCCTACACCCCACTGGGTATGATCAGTGCCACACTGGCTGCAGTGAGGCTGTATTGAATTCAGACACTTTTCTCCGAGAGAGATTTTTGTGGCTCAGGGGATAAGACTTCTTAGAATTCCATGGAGGAAATTGCACTTTTTGACCAAATACAAACACTTTGACTAAAAACACAAAATTTCAAACTTTCCAGGTGGGTGGGGGACATTTCATTGCTCCTTGGGTGGAATTCCTGCCCAGTCACCTCCTGAATTTAGCACCGTAGTGAAGCGATTGCGATAATTTCTATTCGAGGAAGAGTCGCGAGACAGATGTCTCAGCTGACAACTTTCCTCGCTTTATTTTAAGCTAAATCTTTTGATGTAATGTAGATGGAAGCAAGCTGTGTCTCAGCCTTACTGGAGAACATAGTTTGTTTCCATTCCACTTGTTGCTACTGCTAAAGAATATATATGTGTATTATAAAATTAAAAACATACTTTAAATAATCAGACATACAATTAAAAACACAAAATGTAAAAACCAATCAAACTCAAATATTTTGGGTTATACCTTAATCCCTCATCAGTGTGATAATTTCATGTATATATTTCTTATTGAAATGTAAACATATCTATTTTTTCTATCATTCTGATGTTATCATACTGATGAGGGATTAAGATTTAACTGAAACGTTTGTGAATTTAAATGGTTGTTATATATTTGTTTTTAATTGTGTGTCAGTTATTTATAACCTATTTTTTTTTATTATTTAAAAGATTTTATGCATCAGAAGTTAAATACGTTAAGTTATTTTAATACATGTGCATATTCAGTGTATTCGTCATGCAAACAAACCTTCTTTAGCTGAACTGCTCGGGTTCTGTTATAATAACCTTAAACAAAATTTTGTTTAAGTCATTCACCAGAGGAATTTGAACATACAAAAAAGCCATCAGAAGCAGTATTCATTTTATATAAATGTAAAAACAAAAACAGAAAGCATGAAAGCCACAACATTCATAAAATATTCTGTCAACATTTTGTTACAGAAACTACACCAAATTGATCAGACCACAGAATCAATTTCCTCAACATACAGTAGAGGGCCAGAAATCCACACTGTTTCGAAGAGGATGTTTTGTGGATTTCGGGATTTTGCAGATTCAACGCCATTGAAAAAATAATAAACAACATTAAAAATAAATAAGTAAAAGCATTATTTGCAATAAATTATTGGATTATTTAGTTATTATGAATGAAAAAAAATTGAAAACAATATAAACAAAACTTATTTTTTGAACTTTGAAAACATTTGATCAATAGTTGTCTGTTTCAAAATTTTAGATTGTTCTAATCTAAGTTATAAATAACCATTAATTATTGTCCAGTAACACAATTTTGTTGTTTTGAAAAAATTAAGATATTTTCCAATGAAATTCAAACCCTCTTCAAATGAAACTTTTTCTTAATTACCCAACTCATCTTCATCGTCATCAGACAGTGGCGCAGACAGAATTCAGTTCTAGGGGGGGGGGGTTGAGTTTCTGATAAAGGTATTTGTCGGTTATTTGAATCACCGATTAATAGAATCAGTACTAATTAGAATATTCAATGTATAATACTTAAACTCAAAGAGCATCTGTATGGCAGGAAATCATCATTCTTTTAGCATAACATGTCTCAGAAAAGTGATTTAGTTCAAATGATCAATTTTTACCAAACTAAAATCCTTAAAAAATATATTACAGAAAGCACTTTCACAATTTTAAGTAGAATTTTTGCTGTTTAAATAAATCAGTTTATAAATGAAATTTGATTCAACAAAATGGCAGATTCCGAAGTACACTAAAGCGTTTAAATATTAAGTTTGGTTTTGATTCATATAAGCGGCAATTATAGCGATTTCTATTTTTAAGTCTTATCTCAATAGTCACCATAAGACATAGTGAGTCTAGTCAAGGTCATGTTAGTATACATGTAGAATGCATATTTCATGCAGTGATGAACATATCTGAAACTCTACAGAAAACACTTAAATCATGTAAATTTAGTAAAAATAAAATAGATGAAAATTAAGCAATATTTAGATTTAAAAAATATTTTCCTTTGATAAATGCAGATGTACAGATAATGACATAAATGATCTTTAAAATTTCAGTCAAACTCAAAAAGAAATTTTTCTTTTTAAATTATTATTATTTTTTAAGATTATTTTTGATTATTTTTTAAGAAAAAAAAAAAAAAACTCAAGTTATGAAGTCGAATAAGAAGACATTTAAAAGTTAGGCATTATTAAAGCACCTGTTTACATTTAACTAAAATATGCAAAAGATATATTTAAATCTTCTATTGCATAACCAAACCCATTACTAGATCAGTTAAGAAAATTGGCAGAAAGGGGGGAGGGGGGGGGAGCAAGACAAGGTTTGCTTGAGACGTAATAGAAAAAGTCTCATAAAAATACCTAAAAAATGGAATTTTTTGTTTAGACGTTTAAAAATACTAAGTGTTATAATAGAGCATGCAGTCCGATGGCTGTTTAAATTCTTTGGTAGATGACAGCATTTATAAAACTACTGTATATTTCATCAATGTTTTTCAATAGTCTAAAAAGCTGTTAAATAGATATTTTTGTTTATTTAACAGTCATCCTTTTTTTTTTTTCTTTTAACTGGTAGTTTTAGAAAACAATGCTTGAAGTGTGTAAAGATTCTACTGCTAAATTCAAATCCTTCCAAAAATTCTTTATAAAAAGCTTTATTTTTCAATAAAAGATAATTAATTCATGCAGTCTTCTAACAAAAAAAATCAGACATCACATATAACAAGTATTTCAAATTAATTATTTTGAATAACCATTTGAAAATAATGTATATGAAGTTTTATATATGAATCTATATCATATATTTATTTATAGTGCTAGTAATCAAAAGATTGTTCATTAAGATTTTCAAGATATCAATGTTTCATTATGTAGCTCCTTTTATTTATGAAATATAAGACACAGCTTTTTCTAAAAATGTTTAGATTTTAAAGAATTTCAATTTTCTACATAATTGATTGTATATTAAATAATTATATTGATTAGAATTACTTTTAAATCAAATTATTACTTATATATTCAAAAATATTTATTTTTGTTCATAAATATGCATGTATATGTAACAGGAAAACACATTTAAAAAAAACCCGGTTTAAACCAAAAAAACCTGGTTTAAACCAAAAAACCCATGGTTTTTGGTTTTTTACCAACCCTGGCCACTGTCATCAGAATTATTTTGGCTGGATTTAAAACACTGCCAACAATTTCATCATTAGTCATCTGATACTGTTCTTTAAGTTCATCCCGATTAGACATCCGTCAATATCTCATTTTCATCAAATATTCTGTCACTGCTGTTGCAAACAATAGTTCTTTTGATTTTTCTTTTATTGGATCGAGATTAACGTTTAAGTGGAGGCTCGGACAGCATCTGTCCGAGAATACATTGTACGCCGGACAGATGCTGTTACAGCCCCCACGTAAAGGTTAAATCCAGGAAATTCCTTATCATTATAAATAAACAGGCAGTTTGGACATATATTATGCCATGCATTAATGTTGATTGCAAAACAAGATTCCATGATTCAGCCACCAGATTGACACAGTCCATAAGGTTGAAATGTTTTTTATAATCTGCTAATTTCAGACATTAAGAATTTTTTTCATAAATTCAGTTTTGCAATAAGACTTGAAACATTTTATAATTCCCTGATCCATAGGTTGGAACAAGAAAGTTGTGTTTGGAAGTAAAATGTGGGCTTCTATGTTATCAGTCTGCAACACACAGCAGGTGGATGGGCTTTACAATTGTGTAAGAGTAACAGAATTTTCTGTCAGATGCTAATCCTATATCATTACAATGTTTCTGTGCTTCTTTTGCGAAATTGTTTATAAACCAATCAGCAATTATATCTTGGGCAAACCATAAATTTTGGTTGTTTGTGTAAATGACTGGGAACTGCTGAAAAAAAAGGGGGGGGGATTTATCAGCTCGTCCATTTTGAAAATTTACTCAAGGGATAAGCTTACCGTTTCCTTAGACCATAACATACCTTGAGTATTTTTCGACTCATGGCAGAAAACTGATCTTTTCTCAGGAAACTATTCAATTTTGTGTTCAAAACTGAAAGTTTTGAACGAAGCTTTCTATTTTCGTCCATGACTTTCTTGAGCTTTCTTTTCAATTCTGCAACACGTTCACTGTCATCAGCTTCAATTTGATGATTAGATTCCTCTGTCTCATTTTGAAAAATTACTGTTTCCATTCTTTGCTTTTTTAGTAGAGGGGCTCTGCGGTCTTTGCGGTGGCGGTCTTTTTTTAGATGGTGTTTTATGAACAAATAGTGTTGGGACTGCATTATTTTTTAGTTTAATTTTCCCTTCTGCATCTGGCTTCTCAAATTGATCTGCCTCAAAATGAACCTAGAAAAATGCAATAAAAATCGGTTAAAATTAATTTACATACATATTAGGTATATTATTCATTAGGACAAGTAAATGCATATTTCAGAATGTGACATAGACCGATTGCAAAGGTAACTTAAGTTTCGGTTTGTTGTCAATTTTTTTTTCAGTTGTTTATGAACACACGTTAAATTACTCCCTGCACCAAGATAACATTTTGTTGTTTAAAGAAATTTAAATATTTATAAACAATTTTTACTTAAATATTTACTTTTGCATTTTAGTTGCTTTCAGTGTGATATTGTAATATATTTACATTAAGTCACAGAGCTGTGGGAACCAGGCTGGTTTAAACCATCTTAAAAAATCTGGCTTTTATTTAGAAAAAACTTGCTTTTACTAAAAATTATAATTTTTTTTTTACAAAAACTGTTTTTAAAACAAAATGCATTAGTAATTAGTATCTTTTTAATTACTAGTGCCATAAAAATGTACATTAAATTAAAGTAGAACTGTCTAATAAATAAATCATCAATTAAAATGTAATTAAATTGATAGTAAAAATGCTCTTGTGATCAACAGATAGTAAAAATGTTTAATAGAAAATTTATGCAATAAAAACTAGTTCAAAATAGTTAATAAATAGTTCAAATGATTTTTACCAAATAAGATATTTATCCAAAAAGTAATATGTTACTGCTGGTCTATGGAATATACCAATCATTTGGCTGTTTTTAAATATCAGTGCACTGTAATAAATTTTTTAGCACCAAAGGTGTTTTCAATCTTGTTTCAAACAAAACCATACCTTGAAAAAAATTTCTTAATTTCCTTTTCCATACTCAGTCTCTTTAAGAATAAATATATTAGTACAGTCGGCTCTCGTTAATTCGAACTTGTCGGGACCACAAAAAATATTCGAATTATGGAAAATATGAAATGAAAACATATTCAATATGGTACTATTACAAAGGAATTAATGTTATAGGGTTTTTTAAACTTATTTCGTCTGTTATAATTAGAATATGACTTAATAATTAAATTAGAATGCATAAATACATAAACTAATTAAAAGATTAGAAACAAGCACAATGGAAGAAAAATTTAAAGCGTCACTGATGGAGACGGGACACTAAGAAAGGGCTATCAAATGCATTGGATTATATGTATACTCGTTTGGAACAATTTTCACAAAAATCAAAGAAAGAAAGTATTCAAATCATCTGAAATCTATGAGAAAGAAAAGAAAAAATGAAAAATTGAAATTCTAGTTAGTTCGAATTAAACAAAGTCAAGAGAAAATGAGTTCGAATTAATAAAAATTTTTAGCGTTACTCTGCCATTGAAAATTTCGGGACTTCATGTTTAGTTCGAATTAAGCGAAGATTCAAATTATCTGATTTTGAATTAACGAGAGTCGACTGTACCTGGAATCTTGCTAATCCAGCGATGTGTTAGACCTCTCTTACTATGAGGAATTTGGGGATGAGAAAGTGTGCTTATTGACCCAAGTCAATTCCCATTGTTTCAGTGTGTGGGTAGATTTGTGGAAGTATAATAACAAAATATATAAGGAAATGGCATGTTTACAAACATATCCATCAACCAGTAGCGGCTCGTCAGGGGGTTCACAATTTTTTTATTATCAGTATTTTAATAAACTGAATTTCGTTTTCTTTAATTATTAATCATTCAATGGTTAGATAAAATCAAAGTAATTATGTAAATATTATGGTACAAAAGTGATTGTGAACTCCCTGATGAGCCACCACTGCCATCAACCAATTCACCACACCACAGCGTTTTTGGCCATAGCTATTGTTGCTGGAGCTTTCGTGATGTAGGCCAATTATATCATCGACTTATTAAACAGACTAACCAAAGTGGCCAAACTCATATATACGGTAAGAGTCAAAGAACAGACAGGTGTTTCTTGCCATTGCCACCCCATAGTATAACCCATATTGTGTCAGCTTCTCTTTCCTTAAAAGGAAAAACAAATGAAGAAAAAAGTAAGTACAGTAAACTCTGTATAATGCAGAATCGATTAATAAGGTGGAATCAATCAGGATAGATAAAAATTTCTGAGTAAGACTGTTTTCCATCATACACAGAGTCTGCCTTACAGAGAGTTTACTGTACTTTAAAAGATAAATGAATATATAAAAGCTATAACCAAATTAGTTATTCATATTTTCTTGTTTTTACAGTGAATGCTGCCTTGTATAAAACTTATTACATAAACAAGTGACATATTTATTCATAGTACTGACACACTCACATATGCTAGAAGAAATTGTCAGAGTGAAGTTCTTTACAGGGTTTCATTTTGCTTATTTATTTCAATATAATCCTTACCCATAACATGAAAATAACTTTGATAAGCATAGATAGTAACTGTACTATAAATTTATTTTAATCATACTGGCCATGTATGAGGCTTTTCTGATGCGTTAATTATTAACTGGCAATAAAATTAGACATCTGAAACAATTTTAAATAAATTTCATAAGATTTCAGTTCTAATTTATATAAAATGGTCATTAGTTTTAAATTATCATTAAACATATTAAAATACAGTAGAGAATTTTTATATTGCATTACTTAGGATCAGGAGTTGTACAGATTATAAATTTTTGCTTAATGAAGATCATTTCACTTATTGTTAAATTTCTTTACAAACTTATATTGAACATTGAAATTTGAAGTTTTCCCTAAATTCTGAAAAATAAAATTTATACAATAGTAGACATATTTTAGCATTGGAATAAATTTCAAACATACCTCACAAAGTCTAGAATGTTAAGAGGGGGACCAATTTTCTCTATTTACAGCTGCAATCCAAATAGCTCGTCTTGTAGGATTCGTCGGAAAGCATTTCAACGAAAATCCCTTTTCAGATCTGTTACTGCAACCATATGCTGAGCAACCCACCATTGTGCAATATTCTGAATTAAATACAAAAATATTTCAAGTTTTAGTGACCAAACATATCAAATCAGATTCTTTTTAAAATTTTTGATGCAGAAATAATCTGTATTAAGTCAAATGCAAAATTTTGGAAAATTTAATAAAAAAGTATTGGAAAAATACATTGTGCATCGTAAATAAGTAGAACATTATTTTTTAAAATAAAGCACTATTTAAGTTTTCAGAATTTTGAAACAGGGTGGGCAAATTATATTACAAATTAATAAGCTATCACTAGGAAAGAGGGAGAATTTTGTCATTTTTGAACTAATCAAAAGTTTCTGATTTTATTTGTTACTTGTTCATAACATCAATATAGCAGTTAATTTTTTTTAGTTTTATCTATTATGGAAATACACAGTTATTATAAAAATTATTTAAATAAAAAATATGGAATACCATAAGTTTCACATTCATATTCTTCTGTCATATGTGCATGAATATATAATTTGGTGTTCAGGGAACCAATTATTAGGTACGCTTGAAATGATTTTTGTTGTGTTTCAGGTAAATAAGTGTGAAAGAGTGTTTTCCACCTGCTTAGTTGATAAAAAGTTCCCGAGACATAGCTATAAATACTTTTACAGAGGGGGGGGGGATTCAAAAATTTCCTAACTTAAAAATAAAAAATTTCCCAGTATGAAACAAATTGCTCTATTTTCCAACTACAATGATATGTGAAAAGTATGTTGAATAATAATAATAATGATGATTTTTATACATACAAAATTTTCATTAAGGAAAGATATTGAAACTAAAAACATAAAAATTATAATTAATGATTCATTTAATGAAAATTTTGTCTTCTGTTGTGTATGAGTCATAGTGATTGTACTTCTTGTGAAAATATCCTTATGATATTCTGAGATTTTTGGATTGCGAGAGGAACAAAATTTTGAAGAAGTAGATTAGAAGCACTGTTGATGGACAACAGTTGGAAAATTCAGATCTGGTAGATGTAATGATATTTTCATAGCACAGAGGAGAGAAGCACAAAAACAAATTCAGTCTGACTGCTTTTTGTATTTCTTCTGAAAATTTTTCAAGCTTACATTTATACAATTCAGAAAAATAGTCAGCAAAACTATATATATATATATTTTTTTTTTTTAAATAAAAAGTAAAGTTTTAAAAATCTAAATTTTCTGAACTTTAGGCTCAAATTTCCCAAGTTCACAAAATATTGGAGGGCCTTCGAGAAATTCTGTTTACTCCACCCCCTACCCATGCAGGGGCAAGTGCAAAAATATTGTTACTGTTGAATGTATAACAAAATACTATTATTAAATATTTTAAAATAAACTTATTTCTTTTAAGTGTTTTTGATATAAAGTTTTAAAATGCGCAAAGTAGTATTTTATAGACTTCTTTCTGTTCATTTGAATCTATAAAGTATGTAAACAATGAATGTATAAAAATATTAGTGCATCACTTCAAAAAAAATATATATATATATATATATATATATATATAAAATAAAAAATAAATAAAATAAAAAATAAAATTTAATTTTTAGATTTTGATAACAATATTATTACGAGGCGCAAGGGGTCCAAAATTATCAAAAAATTGATAAGCCCATTTCGCCTGTCTAAATATTAATTATTATGTACATCAATTAGACATGGTATTGTTACAAGTAAATAATAAAGTGTATTGCACAAAACTCTTACTAATTTTATAAGAAAATTATAAATATATAATAGCAATGAGAAATTAAAAAAAAAATTACTGAAATATTGAGAAAAGTATAGTTTTTTAAAATAAATTTTGTTATATATTTTGTCTGACTGCTTTTGTATTTCTTTTGAAAATTTACTAGTAGAATATTTAGATTCATTAATTTAGATAGCTTTATAGAAATAAATTGGATGTATGAATTTTAAAAGTTTTGATTTCCTAGCTTGAATACATTTTATAATACTAAATGTAGCTAAATATATATAAAAAAAAAAAAAAAAAAAAAAAAAATCACAGATATGCTTAGTAATGTTTTTTTTATGAACGTAAAGGCTCTCTGCTTTAGAAGTATATATCTTATAAATTAATATACTTTTTAAATTATCAGTGTCTGCTCTGAAAATTCGAAATGATAATGTATCCTTTAATTCAATGGACTTTAAAATATTAATAATATTATTAAAATAAATAGTAAAACTATTTATAACTTATAATTTTTTTATACTTAAAATTAATGCATAATATACAAATTTATTTTGTACTACGTTGGTTGGTTGGTTGGCAGGCGGCTTGAGACTTATGCTTCGCCATAGGCGGCTTTGTCTCGATTACTCGACAGGAAGAGAATCCGAAATCTCAAATGCAGTGTGTTATGAGAAGTCCGTGATTACCCACGAGCAACCACAAGAGAAAATTTGACGAGAGAAGAGAGACCAGAGCGAGACTTGAGAGCGGCTGTAATAATCTCAGAATATGTAGATTGGGACTGTAAACCAAGCGTAGAAAGTAAGGTGATTCTGTTCGTGCTATATTTTGCACACTGGAGAAGGACGTGATCAGAAGTCTCAGGGACACAGCATATAGAACACAGTGGGGAGGGCGCCAAATTCATACTGAAGAGTCGAGAGTTCGTCAGCCAGGTACGGGTACGCCACCGAGAAATCCAGATGTCCTCACGACGATGGCAGGTCCACTGTCGAAAGGCATCGTCCTCGCTAAGATGAGGGAAATCGGAGCAATAATCGCTGTTCAGCCAGGCATACGTCTTTTCAGTTTTCCAGTTCCGACGGATTTGGGCCCCAAGGTCTTCAGGAGCGACCCAGTTCAGGGTGCGAGTAAGGTACGGGCCATTGCGAGCCAGGGAGTCAGCCACTTCGTTAGGGGGAATGCCCTTGTGGCCAGGACACCACACGAGAGAAAGAGACACGCTATGGAGAGAGAGAAGCTGAGAGATGGTGTTATGCAGGAGTGTGATTACTCTAAGAGAGCGGAGAGAATAGTTTTCCAGAGCAGAGAGAACAGAGCGGCTGTCAGTGAGCAGGACGTAGTGACCATTCTCTTTCACATAGGAGGTTAGAGCGATGAAAATGGCGAAGGCCTCGGCCGTGAAGATAGAGTTGAGATGATGTACAAGCATGGCGATACTGGATCCGGAGGAAGAATTGTGAACAGCAACGGCTGTTTTGGCGGTGTCCTTGGAGGCATCAGAGGAGAGCAATACAGTGTTTGACATCGAGGCGCTCCACGACTTCCAAGCTTGGTAGATGGCCTCCGAAGGGAGAGAAGTATTTTGGAAGGGAAGTCCGTCCAAAAGGATATGGCATTCTGAGTGAAGAAAAGGCTGAGATGGCCACGAGAACTTGAGTATATCATTAGGATCAAGGTTGTAAGTGCTTAAAAACTCAACAGCAGCAGCCGAAAGATGTCCAGAATCAATGGAAAGGTCAGACGAGAAAGGGGGGTGTGGGAGAGAAAGTTGGCGAGCTAGGAACCTATTGGCAATGCAGCGGATACGGCTGACCATACTGGAGGCATTCGCCTCGCGGCGGAGGAGTGGAAGAGCAGTATATCTCGGAAGGCCGGTGGCAACACGTAGAGCGGCGTTGTAGGTGACCTCAAGAGCGTTCAAAGTTGAGGGGCAGACTTTGAGAAAAAGGGGGCAGGCATATTCGAGAAGACTCCGAACAAGAGAGTCAACGATGCGCAACATGTGTACCGTATGAATGCCGTGAGAGTGCGAGGCGACGGCTTTCAAGTAGTTGAGCCTCTTGAAGTCCTTGGCACGAAGGTAAGAGAAATGGTAATTGAACAGGAGGGACTTGCCGAACCAGACCCCTAGAACTCTAACAACGGGACTCCACTCAAGTTCAAGACCCCTGATATTAGCTTTTGATTCAAGAGGCCGACGGCGAGAGAAATCAATGGCGGTGCACTTCTCAGGCGAAATGGAGAGGTGGTGAGCAGAACACCACTGAACGAGCCGGTCAATGCAGTTCTGGAGCTTGGCAAAAGTGCGTAGAGGGTCTTCCCCCAAGGCATACATGAAAATATCGTCTGCATAGATCAGGAGATGGACTCCACACTCCAGGATCTCGAAGATGTCAAAGAGGAAAATCATAAAAAGAAACGGGGAAAGGACACTACCTTGCGGTACCCCTCTCCTACAAGGACCACGGTTGGAAAACTGAGACTTCCATCGAACGTGGATAGAGCGCTCCGTCAGAAAATGTGCAATCCAGCGGCCAACTTTGCCCCGGATACCAAGTTGAGCTAGTTTATAGATTAGGCCATCGATCCAGACTGAATCGTAAGCCGAGCTGATGTCAAGACATACTGCAAGCGCAGTCAGACGGGAGTTGCGAGCTCTTGATATATCATCAAAGAATTTACACAAAGCGGCCGTAGAGTCCTTGAAAGGCATAAATCCGTAGTGCGAAGCCTGAAAAATCTCGTTGTTCCCAGCCCAAAAGATAAGGCGGTGGAGAAGAAGACGTTCAAAGACCTTCGAGCACACGGCAGTCAGCGCAATGGGACGATAAGAAGAGACCAGGCGAGAGGGTTTGCCTGGCTTGCAGATTGGGACGATGGTGGCTTCCTTCCACTCAGAAGGCACGGTACCCGAGTCCAAAAGCTCGTTGTAAAGGGTGAGAAGTTTCTCCAGATTTGGGTCGGAGAGGCCTCGGAGTAATTTAACGGATATTCCATCACGCCCAGGAGTTGTAGGACGAGTCTTCTGGATGGCAAGACGTAGTTCATTGAGGGTAAAAGGAGCATCAAGGCAGGCGTCCCCATCGCTAAGGTCATAAGGAATGGGAACCAAAGGATCATCTTGGCTGAAAGCCTCAAGGAAAAGGTCCGCTTGGGCACGCCAGGAAGCCACAGGGCCCCCGTTCCACAAGATGTTATCGCCAGGTGGAGTATCTTTGCGAGCCATATTTTTGAGCAGTTTGAAGATTTGGCCGTTTGAACCCTGAGAGCGACAAGTCCTGTCCCAGTAGCTGCGGGAAGTCTGTTTGATGTAGCGCCGGAGCTTGCAGGCAGTTTGTTTATAGAGCAACCACATCTCCTTGGAGCAGCAGGATCTTGCGAGGCGGAGGTAACGACGTTTGAGTCCAAGTAGTTTACGACATGTGGAATCCCACCAAGGAGCATTGTGACGAGGCACATAGCGAGGAGAAACGGAGCACCTGGAAATAGCCACTCTACAAGAGTCCGAAAAGGAGTCGTAGGTAGAATATGAATTAAAATTATCTAGAGTCGAATTTAGAAGACAGCCGGCCGAGGTCCAGTTGACAAAGTGGCGACGGGAGTTGTCGTGAGTATCGTGCCCAGCAATCTGAATAGTTACGGGCTGGTGATCGGAGTCGTAGGGATCCGGGTGCACCGAACAGGACAGCGAACCAAAAAGGCCAGGAGAGGAGAGGGTGAGATCAAGAAGGGAAGGGGCAGAACCGGGCACAATACGAGTCGCACTGGACGTATTGCAGACACAAACTTGATGACTGAGAATCCAGGAATGGAAGCGCTGAAGAGGAAGAGGGTAAGGAGGCTGACGACAGAGAAGGTTGATGTTGAAATCACCCACCAGAAGGAAGGGCGGCTCAATAGAGTTGATTAAACTATCGAACCACTGAACTACAAAGGAACCCCTGGGAAGGTAGATGTTGACAATGGTGAGCCAGGTACCATGAATGTTGATCCTTACGCCAAGAGCCTCCGTATTGCCGGAAGAGTCAATAGGAAGAGAAATGCGATATGACGGGTAAGAAGCGCGGACCGCCGTGAGGAGACCTCCACCACGGCCGCCATCTCTAACAGCCAAAAAGGTGTGCATATGGGGAATAGAGAAGGTGGAACCCGAAGCCAAAAAAGTCTCTTGTAAGCAGATGACCTGGCAGTCTCTAAAGAAAGGGGCACGTAACCAATGTCCATTAGCTCTAAGACTCCTACAGTTCCAATGGATAACCTGAAAACCCATGAAAAACAAAAAAATGGAATACCAGCAAAACGAGAAGAAAGAGAAGCCCCCAAAAGACAGTCACGTAAAAGAATAAACCATGACTTCCTCCCCCCTCCCCAAAAAAAAAAAAAAAAAAAAAAAAAAGAAAAAGTAAATGGGAGAGGAGAGAGAAAGAGGGAAGAAGAGAGGACCCAACTCACGTGAGTCCAGTGGCTTGAGGAGAAAGTCCAAGCTCGGGCTCGTGATTGGAGTTGTCATTTGAAACCCCAGATGCTGTGGATGAGAAGTCCATGAGGAGGTCTGACAAAGACCCCTTTTCCGATATGGCCTTTCGCAACTTTTTCAATTTCTCTGAATTATGTTGTGTTCTATGTGAATGCGTAGGTTCACTTCTTTTCCCAGTGTGAGGAGGCAGTGAGGGGGAATCGTCTGATGTTAAAACCTCTTTTATTGCACCGATGACCACTGAGGTAAACATGGTAAGCAAATTTTGACAGTTGGCAGCTTGAGCGGTTAGCACTTGCTGCAGCATGTTAGCAATGCTATCATTAAATCCTTGAAGGGTCTCCTGGAGTTCCGTTTTGGTTATGTAGTTAGTAGGAGGGGGGGAATAAACAGGTGATGCAGCCGCGGCCGCATATGATTCAGACTTGAGACTGGTGCTGGCGCGGAATTGTCGCCGGGCCTCACTGAAACCTAAATGGTGTTCGGCTTTATATTTTAGGAGTTTAGCTTCATGTATATAGTGGGGGTAAGTCTTGTCAGAGGCGGCGTGGGGACCTTTGCAATTAGTGCAATGCAGGGAAGTAGCGGAGCAGGTGCCCTGATGGGACTCTGCACACTGGCCGCAAATGTTATCACTCTTACAGTCACGTGAGTTATGAGTAAATTTTTTGCACTTAGAACATTGCCTTGGTTTGTCAACAAAAAGGGAGATGCGATGAAACTGATACCATAATTTCACGTTGGCAGGGAGGGAGTGGCCAAGCTTGGTTACCAGGACCGACGTAGTAGGCATCGAACCCTGTCGCAGGAAACGTCTAACCTCTAAAGTTTTTATTCCTATAAATTCCAGTTCTTCCGCGATTTCGGCACAGTCGACAAGTGGGTCGATGTTATGAAGAAGGAAGCGGGTTGATATTTCTTCAGGAAGGTAGGACGCGGTTACTGTGATATTTAAAATAGCTTTGATTTTCAATATTTCAATGGCAGTATCTGCCGACTGTGTGTGAATAAGTAATTTACCCTGGCGGGTAATTTTTATGTAATCAATATCTTTGTGAGAGGAAACTTGCGAGGCAATGGCATCCCTTAGAGCCTTGGGGTGTGTCTTTGGTAATGACCCATTTACAGCGGTTAAAGTAACCGAAATAGCCCCAATACCGACTTTACTAGCTTCAACTAGGATATTTTCAGGGGAACTGTTTAGGCGGTACATGAAAGGGTTATGAGTTGCGCTGTTGTTAGTTTCCAGGTTCGAAACAGATTCCTGTACCTTTATTTCGGTGTTCATAATGCTATCCGGGACCGTCACTGGTTGACAGCCAGACACAACTACAACAAACAAAATTTGAAACAAACACAAAGGAAAAAAAAAAAAACAGTTCAACACTTACCAGTGCTGGAGAAAACGAAAGTAAAGAAAAAGCACTTACAACACAAAATACAAGGAAAATAAAGCGAGAATGCACGAAAATATGAAGAAAATCCCACCCCAAAAGGGTGTAAAAGAAATACACCTAACACGTTGACAAACAACGCCAACAGAAATCAGTACACAAGTTTAAGCCGCTGCCACATGCAACCTACACATCCGACGACCACGGCGCGAAAAAACTTGTACTACGTTCTTCAAATGCGTCTTTCAAAATGTAAACAAAGTTCATCGCCAACAACGGATGCCAACTACCGCCAACTGTCAGATTTCGAAACTTGAAATTATTTGCACGTTATATTCATTTAATAGGCAGATTTAAATACAAATTCTTTAAATATAAGAAAAATACACAGTAACCAAATTCTTGTGTTTAGATTAATTGTTTCGACCATTGTTATTAAAAGTGTTTAAGGTAGTTCATAGCAAACACAGCAATTGGCCGCAGACAATTTAAAATAAGTTTTGAAATAAATAAACATTTCTCAATATTAAAAAGTAGCTCAAAACAAAAACAACATACCTCTTAACAGTGTAGCACGTCTGGATACAATATTTCAAAGACTGTCTCTTTAAAAATCCAAATTTTCTTCAGAGCGTAATAGCGATGAATACGGAACGTGGAACTAAAATGGCGGATTCGTCGGAAATGCCGGTGACTGAATGTCCAATCTCTCTTCATGTAGGATCACTATAGGCACTCTGTGGAGGCGGAAACTGGCGTCGCTTAGTACTGATGCAAATTATTGAGATTTAGGATATGGAGTGAGTATTATTCAAAAATGCAATTTTGCTTTCACGACGCAATTTTGAATTCAATTCATATAATTTTGATTTTGTTGGTGTCAGTGCAATAATAAAGTAAAATATTGTTTCCACGAGAACGACTCATCTTAAATCGAAATGCTTTATACAACAACTTTTTGAACGAGCGTCTTCTGTTTATTTATTTTTTATTTTTATTTGTTTTTTTATTTATTTTTACAGTCCATCAAAATTATTATTTTTTAAACTTTATTTAGGTCACCCTGACATGTTCAGTATTGTGTATGAAATATGTAGGATTAACAATTCATTTACAGGTGCACCCAAATAATTTCATTACATCATGATCTATGAGGGAAAATCGTTTGCAAAGCATATTAATGACTTAAACTGTTCCAAATATATTGAAACTGTTATCCATCACTGAATTTCATTGCAAGGTGATGATGATAAAATAAGGTATTCATAGCATTTATCGTTCAGAGGCACACAAAAGTAAGTCGATTACAGTAGTTTTTTAAATAACTATTACTGGAAATACATTTTCAATATCGGCATGCGTTTTTAAATTTAACAGTTTTTTAAGTGCGCTCGTAATTATGTAAATCCGTATCACCTATAGTCTTCGTCTTTTCCGTCTGTCTATCTGTCCGCATTTAGCAGTGCAAAAATTACTCTGCCGAATCGTTTGAAATTTTAAATATATGATTGTTGAATTATTTTGACGAGTTATTTCAAATTTTGAGAAAATCGGATGTATTGTTTCAATACAGCGACAGTCAAAATTATTCCGTTACGTTACGGCCGTTGGGAAAATAGTATCAAGTGCTTTCTAATGATGTTACAGCCGTTCAAACATAATGAAACTGATATGCATTTATGATGGATATTAAAATATTATGATGTAGAATAATGCTGCGCAAAGATTGGTTATTAATAATTTACAGGGCCTCATAAAATAATTACGTAATATAATGATATAGAAAGGAACATTATTTACGGCATGTTTTAATTTTGTTATACATATAATAAAATTGTTATAAGTTGTTTAGGTTTACTATAAGGTACTTCTAGTGTAATAAAAAATGCGAAGTATTTACAGGGACACAAAAATATTTCGGATACTATGCTGCATAAAAAATGCTGTACTCGATAGTTGCTGGAAGTTTTTAGTTTGTTAAGTTTTTTTTTAGGTTTCACTAAATTTTTGCACGTTACGTTGTGTGTATAAATGATGCAAACCACATACAGGGCTGCACAAAAGAATTCGCATTCATTACTGAGTGTGAAAGAAAACATCTTAAAGGTGCTTTGTAAATAATTTATATCAGGGTCTACCTAAATATCAATTTTCATTAAATTCCGTGAATGTTTTCTTGAGATAGAGCACCCACAAAATATCTGTCAAAGACAGATATTTTATAAAAACATGTTTTTTGGGATCTCTGACCCCTAAAATGTGAACAAGCCGTCGAAAACCAGAATTCGGAAATTTATAATAATCCAATATTTCTTCTTGTAAAGATAGAAGGAAATAACAAAAATTGGTGTTGGTAGAATAAATTTAATGCTTCCTCAATCTCCTCGGACGGGGCGACCCCCCCCCCTCCCTCCCCTTTCACATGGGTCTGAATGTCCGAATGGAAAATATGAGGATTTAAAAGCAAAAATTCCTGAATGAGCTAAGAACAATTTTGATTAATAGATTTCTTTTTACTGCACAGTCACAAATAAAAGATAGAAGCAAAGTTTAAAATAATAATAATAATAATAATAATAATAATAATAATAACAAGTTGAATGTAGATTCTGCCATTGCAGAATTCAGTTTCGCCTCCGATTAAAAAATAAATAAATAAATAAATTGATAGAGGTCTTTCAGAAGTGCGACCCCGTTTAGAATGCAATGAACTAACTTCATTTTTCTTGTGTTTATCAATATAATAGCAAACAGAACGGCGTGAAATACCCAATTGATTAGCAATTTCTCTTTCAGACATTGGAATTGCGGAATAATAAAGAGATACAATTTGACGTGCTACTTCTTCATTGACTAGATTCATCAAAAACGGATTTTTCCTTTAGTTTAAACGCTTTTTTATAGACTCTGAGAAAAAGGAAATGCATTTTAACAATAAAATTGTATGAATGTCTCGTTTTAATGGCCAGATTACGAAATTAGTCGTTGGTGGCCACCGTAATACTTACCCACCATGGACATGCATGTGAAAATAAAATATGTGAAAACTATTTATAAAATGCATTGCAATTCCAAAACAAAATTTAAGCGTATATTTAAATATTCTTAGTGTACATAGTAATGCTCCATTAATGAATTGCTGATGAACCCATTTGGACAAATTATGTAAAATACCAAACTACACAAGCAGTACCGGATTGCGTAAAAGAAACATCCTTATAACTCCAAAAACAATAATAATATTAACTAACAGTTTACTGCGTCAGATAAAGCATCTCATTTCCAATTAAAACATATCTTTGAAGAGAAATTTGAAGAAAATACAGGGTCATGAAAAATCGAAGAATGTGGAAAACAGGATTACAAATATCTCGGCATTTATTAATGCGACCGACTTCGTTCTTGATGCAAAATTTGTGTTATTTTATTGCTTTTTACGTCCTTTCCTTAAAATTAAAAAAAAAATCGAAAATTTTTACATTCATTTCATCAAAACGAATTTTTTGAGAGTCCGAAAAAAAAAATCCGTATAATCGAGGTTACTGATATTACATAGGCTTCGTCCTATTCTTACTTACTAAGTACATGCAAAATTTTAAGTCTCTATCTCCATTTGTTCGTGAGATAGAGCGTTTACCGACAGACAGACAGGCGGCAGTTTTCTTTTCTAAAAATATGTATTTCGGAATCTCCAGTATCTAAAACGTGTAAATCCGTCAAAATTTCTTTTTTTCGATTTTTCAAAACGATTGTAAGACTTACCCTATACTACGTATGATAGGTAAGTAAAAGTGGGCCACAATTTTTGACACGACACTTTTTACCTTGTCTGAAAGAAATAGTATTGGAGGCTAAAAAAACTATGTTTAAATTATTTTAAATGTGCATTCTGGAGATCCTATAATTTACACAATTCCCTCCCCCTCCCCCCAAAAAAAAATAATTAAAATAAAAATTTGCTTTAATTCTACATGCATTAATTGCATAAATATCCAAAGTTATGGATTATTAAAATGTTCTAAGATTATAAAAACTATACGCGAAATTAAAATTTACTCCAAAATATTTGATTAATCCTTAATTTCTAAAAATCATAAGTCAATTTCTTTGCGATATTCAACTTATTTACAACAGTCATTTTAATCCGTGATATCCAATGTTTTTAAATGGCTTTGGTTTTTTGTCAGAATGATCTCGTATTTTAAATAGCTTAAAAAAACGTGTAAATCCGTCAAAATTTCTTTTTTTCGATTTTTCAAAACGATTGTAAGACTTACCCTATACTACGTATGATAGGTAAGTAAAAGTGGGCCACAATTTTTGACACGACACTTTTTACCTTGTCTGAAAGAAATAGTATTGGAGGCTAATTAAGCGTTGAATACCTTTAAAAAATATGTATGTTGAGAAGAAAACTTCAGTTAACCATATTTTCTTTCTACAACTTTCTAAAAATTCATATTTTTCGTATTTTTTTTTCTTTTAATGAGCATTTTTTTCATTGAAAATCATTGCAGAAGCATCGATCGACAGCCCACATTCAGCGCTGTCGCCCCCTATCGTCAAAAATCCGCATGGCAAATTTTAACATTACTTTCCCCTTCTGCTTCTTACTCTGTGATTTCAGGTATTTGCTATTAGCAGATGTTCAAATAGACCGAGCAAATCAATCAAACTGATCAATCATATGGAACAGATTGATAAAATAATTTACTCACTTTTTAAGCTATTGCATAGCTTTTATCGCGGGCTTAGAGCGAGGCGACCGAATCCAAAAATTCCGTAACGAGAAAAATTCTAACACATCCGTAACGAAAAAACCTAACACTCGGCTAACGTCGTTTCACTTCGGCAGACTTCGGTATGTTATCCTTCGGTAGACTTCGGCAGACATTGACGCGGTATTTTTCAGATATTTAGAGGATATCAAGTCTCAAACTTATATATCTTATTTCAGTTACTATAAATCTATAGTTTCAATAATAAAAAATCCCTGTCGGCTGGGCCTATAGGCGGAGGCAGATTTCGAAGAATGCTCATTTCAAAAAAAAAAAAAAAAAAAAAAAAAAAAAAAAATATATATATATATATATATATATATATATATATATATATGATTAGAGATAAACCCAGTTTAATAACTTCAGTTGGCCGTTTATGAAAAATTTTTAATTTCATTTTTCTGAAAAAACTGGTTTTATCAGAATCATCTTAAGAAAAATTCAGCTCAACATTCATCATGCCCATTTTGATAGCATATTTTGAAATAGATTCTGAATTTATTAAAAAAATCGACCAAAACAGTACATTATACAGCTCCTAAATAACAAAAAACTGTCAGTTGAATGCATTTGAGAAAAAAATTGAATTTAAAAATGAGTCATAAAATAACCGATTTATTGTTTGAATACATCCTTAATTCTATAATCATGATTGCTTCGGAAAATTTTGTGCGTAATACTCACTTTGACAGCATTTTAAAAAATATATTCTATCTTTATCAAAAAACTGGCCAATACGTCACAGTATATAGTTCCTAAATAAGAGGATCTGTAAATTGGAGGCGTTTGAGAGCGAAAATGGATTTTAAAACGAGTCATAAAAAACGCAATTTCCTATGTGAAAACTTCCTTAAATTTTCAAATCACAAAGACTTCGGGAAATTCTGTTCAAAATACCCTTTTTGGTAGCCTTTTTCAAAATATATTCTGTCTTTATCAAAAAACCGATCAATGCATCACATTATATAGTTCCTAAATAAGAGGATCTGTAAATTGGATGCATTTGAGAGCAAAAATGGATTTAAAAACGAGTCAGAAAAAAAAGCAATTTCTTATTTGAACACTTCCTTAAATTTTCAGTCACGATGATTTTAGAAAGTTCTGTTCAAAATACCCTTTTTGGTAGCCTTTTTTGAAATATATTCCGTCTTTATCAAAAAACTGACCAATGCATCACATTATATAGTTCCTAAATAAGAGGATCTGTAAATTGGATGCGTTTGAGAACAAAAATGGATTTAAAAACGAGTCAGAAAAAAACGCAATTTCTTATTTGAATACTTCCTTCAATTTTCAGTACTGATGACTTTTGGAAATTCTGTTCAAAATACCCTTTTTGGTAGCCTTTTTTGAAATATATTCTGTCTTTATCAGAAAATTGACCAATGCATCACGTTATACAATTTCTAAATAAGAGGATCTACCATTTGGATGCGTTTAAAATCAAAAATGAATTTAAAAATGAGTCAGAATATAAGCAGTTTGGATTTGAGGTTTTTTCTCCAACTCCTATTTTTGTTTAATTTGTTTTTGCTATACGAATTGGTCCTATGAAAAACTTGTCAATATAAAAGTTGTAGATATTTTTGAGAAGATGTAAAATAAATTTACTCAGATTTGATATCTTAAAAATTGACGGAGTTATAGATTTTTTTCTTTTTTCAGCGCCCTTTTTCTTTTCGTTTTTAATTTTTTTTCATCGGTAAAAGTTGGTCCTATCAAAAACTTGTAAATACAAAAGTTTTAGATAATTTTAAGAACATTTACAAAAAATTTAGTTGGACTTGATATCTTGAAAACTGACGAAGTTATGAATTTTTTTCTCTCAAAATCCATGTTTTTTTCGCCCCTTGAGCCCACTTCTAAATTAATGATTTATTATGAGACAGTGTTAATTTTTGGTGACAGGAGACCCCCCCACGATGAGGGTCGAAAAATTTAAAATGCTTATAACTCGCGATATACTTTTCGTATCGCGGCCAAATTTTGTTTGGTAATTTATTATCAGGCAGTGTTAATTTTTCGTGACAGGAGACTCTCCACGGTGAATGTCGAAAAATTTAAAATGCTTATAACTCGCGATCAATTTTCGTAGCACGGCCAAATTTTGTTTGGTGATTTATTATGAGACAGTGTTAATTTTTAGTGACAGGAGATCCCCCATGGAGAGGAGCGAAAATTTTAAAATGCTTATAACTCGCGATCTAATTTTCGTAGTGCGGCCAAATTTTGTTTGGTAATTTACTATGAGACAGTGTTACTTTTGGTGACAGGAGACCCCCCCACGGTGAGGGTCAAAAATTTAAAATGCTTATAACTCGCGATCTAATTTTCGTAGCGCGGCCAAATTTTGTTTGGTAATTTATTATTAGGCAGTATTACTTTTGGTGACAGGAGATCCCCCATGGTGAGGGTCGAAAAATTTAAAATGCTTATAATTCGCGATCTAATTTTCGTAGTGCGCCCAAATTTTGTTTGGTAATTTATTATGAGACAGTGTTACTTTTGGTGACAGGAGACCCCCACGGTGAGGGTCGAAAAATTTAAAATGCTTATAACTCGCGATCTAATTTTCGCAGCGCGGCCAAATTTTGTTTGGTAATTTATTATGAGACAATGTTACTTTTGGTGACAGGAGACCCCCCCCCCCCCACGGTGAGGGTCAAAAATTTAAAATGCTTATAACTCGCGATCTAATTTTCGTAGCGCGGCCAAATTTTGTTTGTAATTTATTATCAGACAGTGTTACTTTGGGTGACAAGAGATCCCCCTTGGTGAGGATCGAAAAATTTAAAATGCTTATAACTCACGATCTAATTTTCGTAGCGCGGCCAAATTTTGTTTGGTAATTTATTATGAGACAATGTTACTTTTGGTGACAGGAAATCCCCCATGGTGATTGTCAAAAATTTTAAATTGCTTATAACTCGCGATCTAATTTTCGTAGTGCTGCCAAATTTTGTTTGGTAATTTATTATGAGACAGTGTTACTTTTGGTGACTAGAGACCCCCCACGGTCAGGGTCGAAAAATTTAAAATGCTTATAACTCGCGATCTAATTTTCGTAGCGCGGCCAAATTTTGTTTGGTAATTTATTATGAGAGAGTGTTCATTGTTGGTGACAGGAGACCCCCCCCCCCACGGTGAGGGTCGAAAAATTAAAAATGCTTATAACTCGCGATTTAATTTTCGCAGCGCGGCCAAATTTTGTTTGGTAATTTATTATGAGACAATGTTACTTTTGGTGACAGGACACCCCCCCCCCACGGTGAGGGTCAAAAATTTAAAATGCTTATAACTCGCGATCTAATTTTCGTAGCGCGGCCAAATTTTGTTTGTAATTTATTATCAGACAGTGTTACTTTGGGTGACAGGAGATCCCCCATGGTGAGGATCGAAAAATTTAAAATGCTTATAACTCGCGATCTAATTTTCACGGCGCGGCCAAATTTTGTTTGGTAGTTTATTATGAGACAGTGTTAATTTTTGGTGACAGGAGATCCCTCATGGTGAGGGTCGAAAAATTTAAAATGCCTATAACTCGCGATCTAATTTTCGTAATGCGGCCAAATTTTGTTTGGTAATTTAATATGAGACAGTGTTAATTTTTGGTGACAGGAGACTCCCACGGTGAGGTTCGGAAAATTTAAATACTTATAACTCGCGGTCTAATTTTCGTAGCGCGGCCAAATTTTGTTTGTAATTTATTAAGGTATTGCATAGCTTTTATCGCGGGCTTTGAGCGCAGCGAAAGAGTCTAGAAATTCCGTAACGAGAAAAAAAAACCTAACACTCCGGCTAACGTCGCTTCAGTTTGGCAGACTTCGGCACGGTATCCTTCGGTAGACTTCGGCAGACATTGACGCGGTATTTTTCAGACATTTTGAGAATATCAAGTCTTAAACTTATGTTTTTTTATTTCAGCTACCATAAACGTATATTTTCAATGATAAAAATTCCTGATTAACCTACATGTATTGTAAGATAATAAAAATATTTTAAACGATATTAACTTCTCATTTATTATCGGTCATCACTCTCAAAATGTTTAACATGAATTAATATCAAAGACAAAAAAAAAAAAAAACTGCATAAATAAAAAAAAAATAAATAAATATAATTGCATAAGTTGCTAAAAAATGCTATGCAATAGCTTTACCGCGGCAGTCCCCGAGTGCCACACGTATTTTTTTTTAACAGTTTGTTCTTTCATTAAAATGTTTAATTTTTAATTTAATACTAGAATGTCTTTTTAAAAAATATTACTAATTTTAAAAATCTAAAATTATCGATAAAGTGTTTTATGTTATGCTTGCACAGATATGAAAGTCTTTAACAATGTTAGATAATAAATACAGAAGTACATGTTAATGACTATACATTTTAATGTATCAATGTTTTTGCTATATATTTTCTTATTTACATAATTGAAACTCTATTTATGTTTAATGAAATGATAATTAAATAATATAATGTTCATCAAACAAGACAAAAATGTATTATAAGGATGCCTTATTTTATTTCGAAAACAGTGGATTTTTAAAAATGAAAAAACGCACTTTTTACTCTAACGACTTACTACGCATCTTTCAAAACCAAACATCATTGAACAGTCTGAAAATTGGTGATGAATCTTTATTAACATCTATATAATATTTATCTTGTCGAACTTTGTTCCGGAAGAATATGTATTTTTTTCAAGTATAAGGAAATTTATTGTTACATTTTGAAAAAAAGTGTATAATTTATACTTTTTAAGACATTTTCTGAAAAATAATTTTTAATCCTTTCTCACTCAGCAATTTCGATTGGAAAAATAGTTACCATAGTTACAGAGTTTGAATACATGATTTAAAGTATCTAAAAAATAAGTTCAAAAATTCAGAACATAACAAAAAAAATATTGTCTGAAACTTTATTTTCCCATGTGTAATAAGCAGAAGATTACAAACTCGTCTTAATTCGTAAATTTTTAATACAAAATTATAATGTATACTAACTTATCTTTGTAAAAATAAAAAAAAAATTCATGTTTAGATGTTTTTAGCCTTTTTAAATGTAAAAAATTCACGAAGATTATTTTAGCAATGACAATGAGAACCTGTTCAAAAGAAAAAGGAAGTTGGTACGAAAAACTAAAAAACTAACTCCTTTTCGATACTGTTGAGAATTCGATGCGAAATTTGTCTTGGAAAGTAGTAGTAAAGAAAAAAAAGTCTTTTAATGCCTACAGTGTAAGTAACATTGACTTTTGGGTAACTTTAGAGGATCAACAGCTTACAATACATATATTTAATATGACGATTGTTACAGAGAGTTGAAAGATATACCATAGCAATCAACATTTTAAAGACTTTCAAGTAAAGCATGGGGGAGCGAGGGAGTCTTTAAAGTCAGGTGTGATAGATTTATTTGTTGATAAACATTGTGTCAAAAACATAGTCCTAAAAATATTTTCGCCACTCCAGGTTTGTCGGTGGAACTAATAAAGTGTATTTTGTTTCTCCCTTCAGGACTAGATGAACAAACGGGTACAGCACACACATCCGTAACCCAAGGGATTAGCTACAGTCAGTGTCCAAATGCTTCAGATACCACTAATTTTGTGAAATTGTTTTCCTCTTGTTAAACTACTGACCATTCTGTAATTTGAAAACAGAATAAATATTTCTTTAAAATAGTGACATTCAGCTGTTGTTTATCCACGCCTAGCTACACCACTAGTTTTAAGACCAACATATAAAGAAAACCTTCCAACTGCTGATTACTGCATGATTGGTACTAGTGATGGGCGATAACGAGAAGTTTTTCTCGATTTTCTCGATTGTATGAACATCTCGATAACTTTCGATTGTGTAAAATTTTTCTCGATGACTCCAGTTTGAAATTGCTTTTATACCATACAGGATTCAATTTTATCAAGAGTCTACTACAGGTGAATGAGTCGGTGTTAATAAAGACACGACGGATTCACTCGCTAGTGAGCCCCTCCTTTCATTGGTGTATCCAATTTATACGCAACCTTTTAATATGAAATCTCGAACTGGGTCCTCATTGTATATGGCATCATATACCAAACGCGGTGTGCACGCACAGCAAAATCTTGTAAACAAAGAAAAAGAAAAAAAAATTCTAATTGAACGAACAACCGAACGTAAGCTCGAATCGAACGTTAAATTTTGAAAACTGCCCTCTCCAAGGTAACGTAGTGGGGGGGGGGGGGGAAATATATAACATCGGGTGCATAAGATCAGTAAGTGGTCACATGCCAAACAACAACTTTCTTATTTTCTAAATTCCATGTACATTATAAATATTATTTATTGCAAAATCCGAAAAAAAATTTTTTTAGGAACTGCCGACAGAAGTCAAAACTTGAACAATTACGTGTGTATTTTTTTAATCGTCAGGAAATATTTTATTGTTCAGAAAATACAAGGACCAAGTAACCGCGGTAAAATAACGCCTACACGCGAGAGGAGGCCAGAGTCCCAGCAGTGGTGAACAATATTTATATGATGCAGATGTCATACACGCACTACATTGGCACGATGTTTTCCAGATGCCGATTTAGCGAAAACTTCGAAGAATTTTGAGAAATTTAAATTTCAACCCCTTATGGGTCCGTAACGTGACCCAGAATGACGGGAGAAACTTTTTTATGCTAAATTGGTAATGCATGAAGCATAAGCTTTCAATAAACATATTACATCAAAAAATGAAAAATGCCCCCCTGCCCCCCCCCCAAAAAAAAACCCGGTGTTATGGGGAAAACCGTAAAATTGCAAAAAGAGCGGCGACGAAAAGTTAGCTATACTATAGTTTTTCTCGCTGCTGTAGCTCCCATACAAACAAAGTTATAGCCTTTTAAAAATTGAAATGAAGTGAAGAAATGAGCAAAATTATGTTGGTGAATAACCAACAGGGGGGGGGGGGTCGGGTCAATACCCCCGCTTGTGCCATATAGCTTAAACTTTTAAGTTAAAATTGGTAGAGAAAAAAATGAGCAATATTTTAAAGTGTATGTTGGGGGGGGGGGGTCAAGCCCCTCATCTTTGGAAGAGGTCCTCAAAGAGGGAACTTTAAAACAATGTGCCTAGGTTACAGTAACAATGTGGCTAGTTCAATAGTTTTTTTTTCCATCTCAAAAAAATTTCCAATACGCCTAAAGGACGATTTCAATTAAAAAATTCGATCTAAAATGATAAAAACACAAAAAGCTTCGAAAAATGCCACACTCCCCCCTGCCGCCGTGGGAACCAAATTCGAAAGAGGGGGGGGGGGGGTAAGAAAGCATCATAATATGAAAGAGTAATTCGAGATCTTCAAGGTGATATACAATATGACGGGCTTAAAAAGTGAAAATTGTCCCTTTCCCCTGACCCCCGTCAGTCCAACCCTTTCGCCCCCAATTTCCTGCAGCAGACATTTAAATTTTTTTACGATTGATAAATAATTACCGAATGATTCGATGAAAAAAAACCACACTTAAATTGATAAGTATTGTAGAAATCGCTACTGTTTTAAACATATGTTCGTCCCCTCTCCAACCCCCTCTTTGATTTTTTTTTTTAAATAAACAATATTTATTGGGGGGTACCACGTACGTGACAGCATGGTAAGACTAAAATACCAGAAACTTTGAAAATTAGGTCTTCATTTCACAAGTCATATTCTCATGCTTCTTTCTGTACTTCGTTTTTCGATAAAACTTTCATTTCACAAAGCTTCATCGACAAAACGCCTCGATAAAGCTCGTCATCTTTATTCTCAGCGAGAACGAAAATCATCCTTATCGAAAAAGGCATTCATCAGCAAACCACGAGATTCTCGGAGTGCCGCTTTTATCAAGGTTAAATTTCATCTGGAAGTTTCAAGTACTTCGATAAACCTATTTCAATCGAGGTTAATTTTCATCGCGATGAAATGATTTTCTCGTTATGCCTGACTTTATCACGATAAAATTTGTTGAAATGAGAGGCATATTCGAAAGCTCTTTTAATCATTCTTTCATATTATGAATCTTTCTACTTTTGGAGTTGAATTTTAAGGGGCGGGAGGAGGGGAGGGGTAGGGGAGGGGAGGGGGGGCGATGAGGGGGCGAATTTTTTAAATCTTAGCTATTTCGACAATAAATGTTATTTTTGGTGTGGATTTTTTTATGGAACTCTCCGGTAAATATTATTTATTAAATATAAAGATTTTAAAGTGCGGGCTGCATCATTTTTAGGTGTAGTCTAGGAAAAATAAGTGAACCCACGGGTGACATGTAAATTTCAAAGCTTTTTTTTTTTTAACTCGTCATGTTATATGTACATCACCGGAATGTTTTGGCACCTCATTTTACGAATCTTTCTCCGCCTGGAGTTGAATTTCAGGAGGAAGGGGGGGGGGGGGGAGAAACCGATAAGAGGGTGAATTTTTTAAACCGTGTCTATTTCGGCAATAAATATCATTTTAGATGTGGAGGTTTCTTTTATGGAACTCTTCGGTAAATATAACTTATTAAATATAAAGATTTTAAAGTAGGGGGGTACGTCATTTTTAGGTGTGTTCTGGGAAAAATGAGTGAACCCACAGGTGACATGTAAATTTCAACCTCTTTTTTGGACCCGTCATGTTATATATATATATCATCGGAATTTTTTCGAACCTCTATTTCATTTTACGAATATTTCTCCTCCTGGAGTTGAATTTCAGGAGGGGGAGGGGAAGCGATGAGAAGGTGTTTTTTTTTTTTTTTTTAAGCTATTGCATAGCTTTTATCTCGGGCTTTGAGCGCGGCGACCGAATCCAAAAATTCCGTAAGGAGAAATATCGTAACACATCCGTAACGAAAAAACCTAACACTCGGCTACCGTCGTTTCACTTCGGCAGACTTCGGCATGGTATTCTTCGGTAGACTTCGGCAGAAATTGACGCGGTATTTTTCAGATATTTAGAGGATATCAAGTCTCAAACTTATATATCTTATTTCAGTTACTATAAATCTATAGTTTCAATAATAAAAATTACTGATGGAATGTGTATAGAAAAGAATCGTCTTAAGATAAAACAAGGTAGGATAATGTAGCTTTTGGTGAGTGGAGACCCGCCCAATGGTGAGGATCGAAAAATTTAAATGCTTATAACTCGCGATCTAATTTTCGTAGCGCGGCCAAATTTTGTTTGGTAATTTATTATGAGACAGTATTAATTTTTGGTGACAGGAGACCCCTACGGTGAGGGTCGAAAAAATTAAAATGCTTATAACTCGCGGTCTAATTTTCGTAGCGCGGCCAAATTTTGTTTGGTAATTTATTATGAGACAGTGTTAATTTTTAGTTAAAGGAGACCCCCCCACGGTGAGGGTCGAAAAAATTAAAATGCTTATAACTCGCGATCTAATTTTCGTATCGCGGCGATATTTTGTTTGCTAATTTATTATGAGACAGTGTTAATTTTTGGTGAAAGGAGACCCCCCCCCCCATGGTGAGGGTCGAAAATTTAAAAATGCTTATAACTCGCGATGTAAATTTCGTAGAGCGGCCAAATTTTGTTTGGTAATCTATTATGAGAGAGTGTTAATTTTTGGTGACAGGAGACCCCCCCCCCCCACAGTGAGGGTCGAAAAATTTAAAATGTTTATAACTCGCGATCAATTTTCGTAGAGCGGCCAAATTTTGTTTGGTAATTTATTATGAGACAGTGTTACTTTTGGTGACAGGAGACCCCCACGGTGAGGGTCGAAAAATTTAAAATGCTTATAACTCGCGGTCAAATTTTCGTATCGCGGCCAAATTTTGTTTGGTAATTTATTATGAGACAGTGTTAATTTTTGGTGACAGGAGACCCCCACTGTGAGGTTCGGAAAATTTAAAATGCTTATAACTCGCGATCTAATTTTCGTAGCGCGGCCAAATTTTGTTTGTAATTTATTAAGGTATTGCATAGCTTTTATCGCGGGCTTTGAGCGCGTCGAAAGAATCGAGAATTTCTGTAACGAGAAAAAAACCTAACACTCCGGCTAACGTCGCTTCAGTTTGGCAGACTTCGGCACGGTATCCCTCCGTAGACTTCGGCAGACATTGACGCGGTATTTTTCAGATATTTTGAGAATATCAAGTCTTAAACTCATGTTTTTTTTATTTCAGCTACCATAAACGTATAGTTTCAATGATAAAAATTCCTGATTAACCTACATGTATTGTAAGATAATAAAAATATTTTAAACGATATTAACTTCTCATTTGTTCAATACAAGAAAAAAAAATTGTTATCGGTCATCACGCTCAAAATGTTTAACTTGAATTAATATCAAAGACAAAAAAAACTGCATAAATAAAAAATAAATAAATAATTATAATTGCATAAGTTGATAAAAAAATGCTATGCAATAGCTTTACCGCGGCAGTCCCCGAGTGCCACACGTATTTTTTTTTTTCTGTTAACCAACTGATGGCCAGTTACCAACATTTGGAAAGAACTTTATTTGGAAACTAGAAATGAAATTACAAGAAATCCCCCCTAATAAAGTTTATCATATTTCAATAAGAAAAAAGAGGATTTTTTTAACCTTGGAAGGAGGGGAATAAACATTTTGTCAAATGGTATATCGTTTCATGTGGATTTTTTTTAAGCTATTGCATAGCTTTTATCGCGGGCTTTGAGCGCGGTGACCGAAACCAAAAATTCCGTAACGCGAAAAATCCTAACACATCCGTAACGAAAAAACCTAACACTCGGCTAACGTCGTTTCCGTTCGGAAAACTTCGGGACGTTATCCTTCGGTAGACTTCGGCAGACATTGACGTGGTATTTTTCAGATATTAGGATATCAAGTCTCAAACTTATGTTTCTTATGATCTAATTTTCATAGCGCGGCCAAATTTTGTTTGTAATTTATTATGAGACAGTGTTTATTTTGGTGGTCTTATTTATTGTGGTGACAGGAGATCCCCCACCGTGAGGGTCGAAAAATTTAAAATGCTTATAACTCGCGATCTAACTTTCGTAGCGCGGCCAAACTTTGTTTGGTAATTTATTATGAGACATTGTTAATTTCTGGTGACAGATGACCCGCCCCACGATGAGGGTCGAAAAATTTAAATTGCTTATAACTCGCGATCTAATTTTCGTAGCGCGGCCAAACTTGTTTGGAAATTTATTATGAGACAGTGTTAATTTTTGGTGACAGGAGACCCCACACGGTGAGAATCGAAAAATTTAAAATGCTCATAAGTCGCGATCTAATTTTCGTAGCGCTGCCAAAATTTGTTTGGTAATTTATTATGAGACATTGTTAATTGTTGGTGACAGAAGACACCCCACGGTGAGGGTCGAAAAATTAAAAATGCTTATAACTCGCGATCTAATTTTGGTAGCTTGGCAAAATATTGTTTGGTAATTTATTATAAGACAGTGTTAATTTTTGGTGACAAGAGACCCCTCACGGTGAAGGTCGAAAAATTTTAAATGCTTATAACTCGCGATCTAATTTTTTTCGCGCGGCCAAATTTTGTTTGGTAATTTATTATGAGGAAGTGTTAATTTTTGGGGACATTAGAACCCCCACGGTGAGGGTCGAAAAATTTAAAATGCTTATAACTCACGATCTAATTTTCGTAGCGCGGCCAAATTTTGTTTGGTAATTTAATATGAGACTGTTAATTTTTGATGACAGGAGACCCCCCACGGTGAGGGTCGAAAAATTTAAAATGCTTATAACTCGCGATCTAATTTTTTTAGCGCGGTCAAATTTTGTTTATTAATTTATTATGAGGCAGTGTTAATTTTTGGGGACATTAGAACCCCCCACGGTGAGGGTCGAAAAATTTAAAATGCTTATAACTCACGATCTAATTTTCGTAGCGCGGCCTAATTTTGTTTAGTAATTTAATATGAGACTGTTAATTTTTGGTGACAGGAGACCCCCCCCCCACGGTGAGGGTCGAAAAATTTAAAATGCTTACAACTCACGATCTAATTTTCGCAGCGCGGCTAAATTTTGTTTGGTAATTTATTATGAGACAGTGTTAATTTTTGGGGACATTAGACTCCCCACGGTGAGGGTCGAAAAATTTAAAATGCTTATAACTCACGATCTAATTTTCGTAGCGCGGCCACATTTTGTTTGGTAATTTAATATGAGACTGTTAATTTTTGGTGACAGGAGACCCCCCACGGTGAGGGTCGAATAATTTAAAAGGCTTATAACTCGCGATCTAATTTTCGTAGCGCGGCCAAATTTTGTTTGGTAATTTATTATGAGATTGTGTTAATTTTTGGGGACATTAGACCCCCCCCCCCTCCACGGTGAGGGTAAAAAAATTTAAAATGCTTATAACTCACAATCTAATTTTCGTAGCGCGGGCAAATTTTGTTTGGTAATTTAATATGAGACTGTTAATTTTTGGTGACAGGAGACCCCCCACGGTGAGGGTCAAAAAATTTAAAATGCTTATAACTCGCGATCTAATTTTCGTAACGCGGCCAAATTTTGTTTGGTAATTTATTATGCGATATTGTTAATTTTTGGTGACAGGAGATCCCCCATGGAGAGGAGCGAAAATTTTAAAATGCTTATAACTCGCGATCTAATTTTCGTAGTGCGGCCAAATTTTGTTTGGTAATTTACTATGAGACAGTGTTAAGTTTTGGTGACAGGAGACCCCCCCCCCCACCGTGAGGGTCGAAAAATTTAAAATGCTTATAACTCGCGATCTAATTTTCGTAGCGCGACCAAATTTTGTTTGGTAATTTATTAAGCTATTGCATAGCTATTATCGCGGGCTTTGGGCGCGGCGACCGAATCTAGGAATTCTGTAACGAGAAAAAATCCTAACACTCCGGCTAACGACGTTTGAGTTTGGCAGACTTCGGCGCGGTATCCTTCGATAGACTTCAGCAGACATTGACGCGGTATTTTTGCATAAGTTGATAAAAAATGCTATGCAATAGCTTTACCGCGGCAGTCCCCAAGTGCCACACATATTTTTTTTTTTTTTTTTTTTTTTTTTTTTTTTTTTTTTTTTTTAATTTTAGCTATTTCGACAATGGATATCATTTTAGATGTGGTTTTCAGAGGAGCGCTCCGGTAAATATTATTTCATAAATACAAAAGTTTAAAATGGGGACTGCGTGATTTCCTGGTGCATTCTGGGAAGAAAAAGTAACATTACGGCCACGGGTGAGGAGTAAATTTCAAACTTTTTTTGGATCCGTTATGTGATATGTCATAGGAAAGGTTTCGGAATACTCTTTCATATTATGGGCCTTTCTCTTGCTGCAGTTTAATTTCAGAACGGGGGGGGGGGCGACGTGGAGTGAATTTTTTAATAGTAGCTATTTCGAGAATAACTATCATTTTAGAAGTGGTTTCTTGATGGAACCTTCGAATAAAATTACTAATTATAAACATTTTAAAGTAGGAGATGCGTGATTTCCGGGTGTATTCTGTTCAGAAAAATTAAATCTGCGGGTGAGGAGTGAATTCCAAACTTTTTTTTGGACCCTTCATGTGATTGATTTTTGGAATGTTTTTCGAATCACTCTTTCACATTATGAACGTTTCTCCTCCTGGGGTTGAATTTCCGCAGGGGGGAGAGGAGCGATGACGGTGAATTTTTTAAATCGTAGCTATTTTGAAAATAAATTTCATTTTAAATGTGATTTTTTGATGGAGCCCTTTGGTAAAAATATTTTAGTAAACATAAACATTTAAAAGCAAGGCTGCGTGATTTCCGGATGTATTCAGGGTAGAAAAAAAATAGTGGACTAGTGAGGAGTAAATATGAAGCTTTTTATGGACCGGTCATATGATAAATCAACGGAAGTTTTCAAACCACTCTTTCATATTATGAATCTTTCTTCTCTTTTCCTCAATTTGGCTTTTTTACAGAAGCGCTTTTCAAACTTTTTTGAAATCATTTCGTTTTTGTGAATTCAGATCTGATTTTTTTTATAGAGACTTCCAATATATAATTTATAATGTATGAAAAATTCACAAACTGTGAGGACAGGCTGTATTCCGGGTGTTGCAATAGTTGGAATTCTAAGGGTAGTGTTTTTATATCTTTTGTTGACTCCTCTTTCGTGATGTATCATTAGAAAGCTCTGTAATTACGATTTTATTTTATATACCTCCCGCGCTCATCCCGCCCCACTTTGCCCCCGCGGGAAACTCTTTAATAAATTTAACCGACACCCATCATGCCAAGTATTGTTGGAAAGCCTAATGACCATTTACTTATATTATGCATTTTCATTGCTCCTGCACTACTTCCCCCCCCCCCCGAGTAGTCCGTTTTATGAATTTCAATAGAGAGTCTTCCAATAATGAGAGAATTGTAGATCGCATCTCAGTATATGTACAAAAATCAATAAAAGATTTTGATCACTTTTAATATCCTTTTAGTTCATGTTCTTTCACTAGGAGTGCTTTTGATTATTTTATCTTTGGCCATTTTGCTACTCGCGACTTTACAACTTATTGAAACCAAGGAACGCCGCTACATGACTTTTCTACTATTGCGGCTCCATTATAACATCCTTTTGGTTTGTTGTTGTTTTTTAAATTCATTTGTTTTCAGTTTCCATATATTTATTAAATTATGCTTTTTAAACATGTAATAACAAAGATTTTAATAATCGATTGTAAAAATATCTCGATTGTAGATTCTCGAAATTAATCGATGACTTTATCGAATGCGCTTTTTTACGATTACGATTTTTATCGAGTAGGAAATTTTCGAGAATCGCCCATCACTAATTGGTACTCCCTTAATTTTCAGAGATTAAACAAGACAAAGAAATCTTTTTTATTTTTTTTAAATATTAGTGTCCTAATTTAGGGAACCTTACAAGGACCTGATTAAAAAATGCTTTTGGTAGTTGCCATTTTTGTGTAAACGAGTGTACGGCTGATGGTACACTTAGTAGCAGTGACGTCACGAACGGCACGCTTTCAGGAGGTGCGTTGTACAATTCTGTTTTGCGATTAGAAATTTCCTTTATTACTGTCGTTTTTCCATTCATTTACTTGACATTTCATCATTGTTTCAATTAGCTAAACACTTTACATCTTTTCTGTTACAATTATTTCATTAGCCACCGTAATCTTCACTTCAATACGAAAACCCGTTTTCAGAATTTGGTCTGATGGGGTCCTAAAACGATGTAAAAGTGGGCGAACTCTTTAGTAACTAAAGCAGGTCTCGTTATTTACTTTCAAAATGTGTCATAAACTGCTATTTTTTTTTCTAATACGTATGATGTGCAGGTGCTTGTCGTATCTTAATAAATTAAATATGTGCTGCTATGTTATGTGTTTCTTTAAAACTGGTGGTGGTATGGCATTATCTATGACGGACATAGGAGCAAAGGGGCATGCCCTCCTTGGAAGGTCTTTCTAAGGAGCTCTAACCCATACTTACGCAAAATTGCCCAAGGTTCAAAAGAAGCCACAAAAAACTCTGAACGGTTGTGCCGACGGGCACGATTGGGTTCAACCAAGTACCTTTAATCTACCAGCTTCGAGAGTATAACCTCTCAGCCACTGGTGCGTGTGTGTGTGGGAGGCGGAGGGGGCTATAAAACTGATGCAAGTGTTCAACTAATGTGATGTTTATCGTTTTATAGGACATTTCATCGCTTTAACATTCCTACCCTGTTGAAATTTTGCTCAAACTTGATTAAAATATTTCTCACCAGAATTTTTATTTAAATCCATTTAACATACTTATTTAACTTGAACCTTTGTGTTATTTATTTAATTAATTTTATGAAAAAAATTCTGGTTTGAATCAAATGAAACACATTATAGGACTGGGTCGATTAGACCCATTCAGGGTAAGAAGGTTAATATATACTTGGTGACTAAAAGAAACATTATTTATCAATTTTCTTTTACTTTACTATTTTTCCCGAACGCATGTTGATGACGTAGAAAGTGTTCCTCTCAAGAGAGGTAATTGAATTTCCCAGATGGATATTTTTTTCACACTACTCTTGAGGTTGATCCCGAGCTCTTACTGTCAAGAACGGAGCGATTACCTTTTACTGCATTTTCTTAAACTTCTAAACAAAGCACGTTTTCGCTTTTTACGTTCCCGATTAAAATCTACTTTTAAATGCAATTTGTTTGAAAACGATATGTGAGTGTACCCAATTTTGATGGTTTTTAAAATAATTTTAAAGCAAGTATTTTTTTTTTTTTTTTTTTTTTTTTTTTTTTTTTTTTTTTAATCGATCTTAGTCGAGTGCCGATAATCGGCCATTATCAATAACCCCAACACCCATTGAAAAGTACGAATGTGTTGTTAGTATAACAGGTTCTTGTCAGTTTCTACATTTACTTTTTAAAGCTATTTTCTTTCTTCTCTCTCTCTTTTTATTGTTTTAATCAATTTAGCCTTTAAATAAAAAATATATGTGCAATTTTAAAAAATGTTTTTTCTAAACATATATATTTTTTTTCATTTTAAACATCTATAAATATTTCCATTTATTAATTTTAGACTTGTATTAATAGCGGAACCTTTGTCATTAAATAACAAGAAAAGAAATATTTCGAATTTTTTGAGTATATTCAGAAAGATGAAGAAGAAAAAAGTCAATAAAGTCAATGCTATATTATCTCCAAATATGCTTCGGTGCTGCAATATGTTAGCGATTTAATGAGTAAATAGATACATAAAGCAATTGCTTCATGGTTTTGCAATTTTTTTCCTTCAACTAACTTCAATTCAGAGTTAACATTTTATGAATGAAATTGTGTGATAAATAATATTTATGGCCTTTTAAAATTAACTGTTATATAACAAGTTCCAGTTAATCTAGACAGAACAGAATTAACAGTAATTAAAAGTTGTTCTGTAAAGTCAGTTAAATAACGAAGTAGAGCGTTTCAAAAAATAAAAGTTAATAATAACGGCAATTTAAAGGAAATTTTGTACAAGTTGAACCATGACTTCTCTATTTTAATTATTAAAGAGGAATGGTGGGAATATTCACCGTCAGAAATAATTTTCTTCGATAATTTTGTTTCATATGGCATTAGAGTAAAAAGCTTATGCATTGGTGCTGCTATCTATAACCAATATGTATCAAGAGGAATCACTAATTTTTCTGTTGTAGAAGTTTTTTTTTTTTTTTTTTTTTTAATGATGCTTGCACACCATTAAACGAATCAAGATCATGCAGCACAAGTATTAAAAGAATTATTCATATTATAAGATATATGAATGTTGAATGTAAATAATAAAATTTTCAAAAAAAACAAATAAAAAACTTTAACAACACAAAATTTAAAAATGCCGTAGAATATTAATCATGTTAAATATTTGATATCAAAAGTTGCTTTTTTTTAAGCGAAAATGCTACTAAAAGATGTATCCCATGAAGCGAATAGTTTGGAATTCTGGAGAACAGAGCCCTGGTAGAAATACTATATTTGGGCTCTACAGCTTTTTTAACAGTCATAAAGGTATTTGCATCTAATGAAGGGTCATTCATATAATAATAAAAGTAACATTTGATTCTTCCTCTATACCGAGAATTGGAGAATACCCACTGTAATTTTACTTTCTATTCTATATATATTTTTTATAATAAAAAAAAGAATAAATAGAATTCTATTTGAGAAATTGTTTAGTCCATCTTTTGTTATAATTGTTGGATTTGTGACGGCGACGGGCAATTATCAGCACTGGGGATAGAGGCCCTAAGGAGTGGGGAGGTGGAGTTACCTAGCGTGGGGGTCTTTCTAGGGGAACCTAATCCGTATTTGGAGAGATCACCCACCTTGGGGACCTGCTTTTGGCTGATGGTCGGGTCAAGCCCCATGTCCAATCCATATTTGGACAAGGAAATCCAAGGTTCGAAGAAAACCATGGAAAACTCCGAACGATTAGGTCGACCACCGCAATTGGGTTTGAACCCAGCACCCGCCGCCTACAAGTTTCGAGAGCAGAACGTCTAACCCACAATACATCTTTTGTACTGCAATAGATTTTATTTCTAATTTCGTATTGTTAAAATATTTTATTCGATTTTCACTTGGAATGATCAGTATTACAAAAAAAAATCTGCACCCAATTTTTTTAATATTAAATTTCTGTATTTGAATATATAATGTATTTGGCCCTTTTCTATAGTAATTATTTTGTTTTTCTTATGCACAGTGTAACGGTCGAAAAACTTTAATTCACCTGTTAAATGAAAAACTCCTTAGACTGGAATTTCTCAAGCTGATGCCGCGGACCACCAAGCTACCACCATGTTCGTGTAGAAAAAAAAAAATAGCTAAATTTAATTACGGAAAAATTATGATTGCATAAGATGAAAACTATTTTCCGGAATTTCTACTACCAAATGATTACAGTCTAGAAGGTTGAAAACCTCTAACATAGAAATAATACTCATTTAAGAATGTTGATAATAGATGGCACCACCAAATTAAAGTTAATACTTTATAGAAATGTAAGACACTGAGATGATTGTGAAACAGAATAATTTTTAAGGCTGATTATTTCTACCCTCTCTTTTTATTACACTAAAAGATTCTAGGAATATGTCGTCTTCTAAATGTAGTTCTCAATTTTAGTACTTAATAGTCTTTTTTTTCTGAATGGTTGTTATTAAAAAATAGATTTTTTTAAACTGATTTTTATAAACATAAACAATATTAATTTTTAAAAGGGGTTTTTTAATACAATTTTATTGATAAAATTTTAATTCTCAAAGAGGTTAAAGGGGAAAAAATAACAAAAAATACAAAGATTAAATGACTTATTTTATGTAAGTATTTATTTCTGATATTCATGCAATTTGCGCTAGATGGCAGTACCAAATATCTTTTACAAGCATGAAAGTAACAGAGGAACCTTTTGATTAGTATTGTTTTCAGTGGATTTTTTAACTTTACTGTCATATTTTAGCAAAAGTTCATATTTTTTGTTTAACTGTTCGAGGAATATTGTTCCAATTCTTTCGTTTAAATTTTAAATTTCATTTTCGTGATTAAATTGTGTGCAGTCGCATGTAATTTCCAATTTGATTTAATATGATTCATTGCTATTAATTATGTACCTTTAATTAAAAATATCTATTGTATTTAAACCAAAAACTTCTAAAACTGGTTCAATGCATGCAATTCCTCGGATGCTACCCTTATTTTAACCAGTGTCGTGCGAAATGGAGGGCGTAGAGTGCGGTCGCCCCGGGCACAGAAATTTAGGTTGCGCCAAATTTATACTAGTACAACATCATTTTTTGACATGTCACAAGAAAAAGCAAGGGTAAGGGGGCCCAAATTGGTTGGTTGGTTGGTTGTATGTATGTCGGCCGATTATCTACGCTGTGGGATATAGGCCCTAAGGGGTGGGGGCCCAAATTGAAACTTTACCCCCGGCGCATATTTTTTTTCGCACGCTCCTGACTTTAACAGTATAAATTTTGTCAAAACAGCTGAAAAATAACTAAAATAGTTAGCTAAAATAATATATTTCCCCCTTTATTTTTAAATTAACAAACGCTCTATTTATTTTAATTGCATTCATATTTAGGTAAACGTACTTTTGTTCCATATTTTCAGAATTTCCATTAAAAAAGCAGTATATTCATCTTGTCCAGAATCACCAGATGACTTCATCAATGTTTATATAAATTCACAGCAATTTATAAGTTACCAACTGTTAGTTATTACTTTCCAGGAAAGTTATTACTTTCCTTCGTTCTCTTTAACCTCACTATATCGACAGTTTAAATTTCCCCTTAAATGCAACTCTTTCCATTTAAACTTGAGTTTTTTTATTTCATGTAACTGTTTGAATAATAACTGCAAGTTCGAATACTAAACATATACAATACAATTAATCAGCGATTCAAGCGTTCGAATACCCCATCTCGTGGAGAAATGATGTAACTTCTAGCTTCAGGATAGTGCCGTGCAAGCGCGTTGCGTTACACATATCTTAAATTTGTTTAGAATGATCATTCTTTTACACAGTTTCTGATTTCTTGTGATATTTATGTTCACAGTTACATGACAAATCAATATTTATCCTAACTTGAATATCTAATACTTGCAAATGTATTTACAATAAAGAACTATTTCAGTAGCGCTTTTTCATTAGTTAAAGTAAAATTAAAGGCACAATTTTCCTGTACCGAAGGTTGCAACAAGTGTCTCTATACGCCGTTTTAATTCCCAATTATATGCAGCATTTTACTTTAAAACATGTCGCGGCAAATACCACATGTACAACTAGCTTCCACATTTCAACTTTAAGTAAGGAAAACAAATTAGTACCACATTATATATTCAGAGGGAAAGGAGATAGTGCAACAAGTTTCTTCATCTACAGGCATAACTTTCGTTGAGAATCAAACTCAAAATCTTCAGTTTTTTTACCCAATAATATTGTGCTATTAATGCATACATTTAAAATTTCAATAACTACAATTTAAAATGTTTAAAGGTGATATTTATTTCATTTTTATAACCAAAAAATATCTTAAAAATAGGTGTAAATTTCAGACCGCAGAAATAAAATCTTTTCTTAAATAACATATTTCTGTTAAATGGAAAGCATGGGTGTAAAATGGAGTTTCTTTTTAAATCATGTGTTATTTCTCTGCTTAAATCATCATCGCCAGGGATGTAGTGGGGAGTATACAGGGATATACATTGTATATCTTTTGGATTTTTTAAAGGAACACCGCATATCCACTGTTTCTCAAGAATGCTACAGTATACACCTCTGCCTTAGCGTATACGCTCTGTTTATAGCGTAAATCCTCTGTTATTTTTACGACTAAACCCTGATCCTCGCATTTTTATAAAAAGACCTGTGAATATGAAAAAGTTGTGTTTTAAATATACATGCAAATGTTGTGTTAATATTTATAACACAGAAAAATCTACATCTTTTTCTTGCAAAAATCTAGTTTATGAATAGTACACAAACCGAAAATAAAATAATGATAGTTTAAATTTTAAACTCACACCATAAAATTTATAATAGAATATTTTATTACTCATAAGCAGTGCTTCTTGTTACATCATAAATTAGCAGTCAAAATCCCGCAAGTCGGCCGCTTGTGTAGCAGCCGATTTATTTCTATAAACTGATCGTTACGGAAAATTCATGCCGTTTGTATGAGGTACAACCAAAACACTTTTGTCATGACAATGTCATGCTTCAATTGAGTGAGGTGGTGAGGAGTTGAAATCCAGAAACTACAATTGAAGGAGTTGGGATGGAAGATAAGGCTTTCCGCTTTCTCGCTGTGTAAACTGTATTGCTGTATGCAGCTTAAATCTGACGGCAAGACGTCAGGGGGTGAGTATTTTAATGTTGTTGTCAGGTTGATAAATAGAAGTATATAGTTTTCGGAAAACATAAATGGAATTGGTGACTCGATGGCGAATTAATGCTGTAACGCGCGTTTTATCTGATTATAAGGATTTTTTCTTTTCGGTAAATGGAAATTCAAAAATTATGTCCTGCTAGGAGTGAATTTTTTTTTTTTTTTTTTTTTTTCTGAACTGTATGTATATGTTTATGTAATAAAGCGTGACATCTGACAAGGGGGGGAGGGCATATGTTGAACTGTGACACTTTGTTACAAAGGGTTGGAGGGGGTAAAAAATATTGAAATAAAAATTTTACATCATTTATGGACAACCTCTAACAGTACTATGTAAAAAAAAAATCAAAGTGATTGTAAAGAAATTAAATTATCTTTTAAAATAATTAGTTTAAAAAAATTTTAAAGTAAATGTGTAACTTGGATTGTTCAGCATATACTAATACTAAGCAAGAAGCAGGACTTTGGAAATGGGAGACCTTAGTGAAGAATCTTAGTATTTTTAAAGAAAATTTACACATAATTGTGGCAAATTATAATACATTTTTTTACTTGATATTATTCATCTGAAAAATCACATGTACAAAAATTAAAATACGTATTATTATTATATTTAGTGAAAAAGAAAACTTTGATCTCTTTTCAGTGTTGAATCCAGATCTTTTTCTCCTCGAGAAACTTCTGTGGTTACAGGAAGAATGGATGCCATTCCCGGGCCACCCCCTGAAATCAACACGATATCTTTTAATAACATTCGATTTAACAAGGAGTTGTATTTGATCGTTTATTTATTATTCCGACAAAATAATAACTAGGGCAATTTAATTCCCCCTCAAAATGCTAATAATAACCAAATAAATAACAAAAAGAACAGTTTACAAATATAAAAGCAATTTTAAGAGTCCCAGCGTGCTGTGACGTAAAAGATTTAATTTTTTTTCTTTTTTTTTTAACTTGGGGTTTTGTTTACTACGAGCTACACTCATTAATACCCCCGTTCCCACTCTAAAAATCAGTTAATTTGATCACTTTTAAAAAGCTTAATGAAGACTGAATTATAATAAAAACAAAAACAGTGACGATCGCCCTGTACGGGTTTAAATTCTTTTCCATTTTAGCTGTTGTTAATGGCTGATTTCGCATTTAAACATATGGGATTACTTAAACATGTGAAAATCATCTAATATAGTATTAACGCAGTCAACAAAGAGTTTTTGGTGTTGCTTTCTGGTATTTTTTTCTTTTTTAACAATGCTATAAGGAAATACTTTTAAATAAGTGACTTTAGATGTAACGTTTGAAATCTAACTTTTCTTTCTTTTTATAAAACTCAGGTGAAAATTATTTTTATCGTTAGAAAAGAAATATTATTTCCGCTGTCTTTGAATTGGCAACAATGTGAGAGAGATTATGTTGAAATGTGAAATAAATATATCGTGTACGTATATATCTCGTGTATGTCCTGTAAATATATATATATATATTTAAAATTTTAATCGATTTTGAATCTAATAGTGTATTTACATTTTTGATAAATAAATTATTTGTTTAGATAAAATATATTTTTATCACGCGGCTACTAGTTTTTATCCTTTCCTGCGCTGTCGCTACCGGAAAATCTATTCAAAACGCTTATATTGACGGTATTTTTCTAAAAGATGTAATTCATTTATCAAAAAAAGAAAAAAATGGATAACGCTATTTGATTATATAATTTTAGAAAAAGAACACCTGTCAATCTTATTCTTTTCTGAAGAGAAATGTATTAGAAAGTAGCTCCTCTGAATTTGAGAAAAGCTTCAATAAATACAGAGAAATATTTTCAATAATCAACTTTTCATAACGCAGCTTTAAAAGCTGTGATGTTTTAACCCTTCTTTTCTTCTTCTTTTCTAACTACATTAATTTTCTAATGAAACCTTTTTTGAATATTAAGATTTCTAAAAATAGAAATCATTAATTTTGCTACTGTATATTTTCTATCTTGCGTACACATCGTAATTTTAAAATATAATGTAAAGTTATCCCATAAGTATGTATGCGGTATTCTTTAAAGAAATCTTAAATATATGCAGATCCTGACTAATTCAGGGGCATGCGGGGCAATCGCCCTGGGCCCCCCAGCTTGAGAGCCCCCCCCCCCCTCCATGAACATATATAAATTTATAAGTTTTTCGTTAAAAAAGTGTCAAATGATAAAAAAAATGGCCAAAAGTGACCAAAATTCTTTTTTTTTCAGTTTTTACGGATCTTCATCTCCTACCTTCTCTGTTTCCGGCTCCCATTTAAGGCCTCATATTTATATTTATATTCCTGTAACCCCCCCCCCCCCCCAAAAAAAAAAAAAGAAATGCATTCTATAGTTTTCTTAAAGTTATCTTTCTTCTGCTATTATGTATATCGGTATGAATTTTAGTTGGTATAAAATTTATCGACGAATACAATAGGTATAAATTTCAGTTTTAGTCACTTCAGTATAATTTACGAAAAATTTTAAGATAGAAGGGGGAGGGGGCTCCTAATAACGTTTGGCCCAGGACCTCCCACTGTCTGTTCCTAAATATATATGTTAAGATTTTTTTTTTCAATTGAACAGCGTCAGATCGTGTGGGTCTGTTTTGAATGCTGTTTTGTCTGTTTTGTGTACGGTCAAGACATTTATGTGACACCAGGCCGGGCAGAGCAGACCTCTAAATGATGCCCCCTCTCCCCCGCCCACAAAAAAAAGACGTTACAAATTTTTAAAAGGACGCCTGGAACCGATGTTTTTACTCTGTTATTATCAGTTCTTTTCTATCTTAAAAGATATATACATAATAGCAAGCACAAGTTGGAAAGTATAAATTCAATATTATTAAAAGAAAGAAATGAAAAGAATAGTTCTCTTCTTTTCTTTCCTTCAGAACCAACCCTCCCCAAATTCGTCTCGCTCTTAACCTTGCTACATTCTTTTCTTTCACTTCACCCTTTCCCATAGATGAAGCTTTTTCTTAAACTTCAAACGTAGCCCGCAACCCTGTTGGGACTGTGTATTTCGACTTTTTCATTAACAGACAATGACAACAGAACATATAATAATAATTAAATATGGACTGTAACCAGTCATACATTTTTCAATTTAGTGCATGACATCATAAACTAGTAAATCTGAAATAAATTTATTTGAAAGAGAAAAAAAAATAACAAATAAATAAAATATGCTAATATTAACAGAGGCTAGTCCTAAGTCAAGATATAAAACATAACTTCAGTGTTAAAGCACATAAATTAAATATTTGACATTAAAATATACTACCCTCTTCTCTTTTTATTTCTATTAATTTTACTTTAAAGAAACTTTATTTTAAATTTACTAACTTATGATGTCATATCTTAGATTAAAAATGTGGGCAGTCACGGAAAGAATATATTACGTTTATTATTATTATTATTATTATTATTATTATTATTATTATTATTATTATTGTTATTGTTATAAGAATACAATGAAAAATGTTTTCAATTCATTAAATCAAAAAGAAGTGTAAAATTGAGTTAAGGCTCCGCTGCACTGAAACTCCCCGATCGCGAAATCCCATGTTAGCCTATGGGAAAACTTCTAAGCGCGATTACTCATTACCTAATATAATTATTAAAATACTGTTTTCACCGTCAGAAAGTGGACGTCAGATGCCGATGATGTGCTTTTTTAAAAATTGTCTACGCAAATTGTAAGTATCTTTAAGAGGATGACAAATTTTAATCAAGTGGAAATTTCAAAGTTTATAGGGATTTTTTATGTACTTAAAATTTGCGTAGATAATTTTTAAAAAAGCACATCATCGGCATCTGACGTCCACTTTCTGACGGTGAAAACAGTATTTTAATAATTATATTAGGTAATGAGTAATCGCGCTTAGAAGTTTTCCCATAGGCTAACATGGGATTTAGCGATCGGGGAGTTTCAGTGCAGCGGAGCTAAGCAGCCCAGTAGGACGTATTTTTAAAAGTTTAGCCTGTAGATGGCGCTCGTTTCTAGCTGTGGGCCGAGCTTTCAGTTTGTTTTTCACTAAGCTACAGTGTCTGCAATTTAGCACCGGTCCTATGTAAAGTTTGCACCTTTTCACCCCGTAGCCAGTAGGGAGCAACTCGCTGCTTGAAGTCACTTCGCGAGTTGAGATCTGTTTCCCAATAGATTTTGTATTAGAAACGCACTATTTTGAATTGAAAACTATCAATAGAAATTTTTGTGTGAAAAGAAGTTTAATGATTAAAAAATATTCTTTATACAAAGGCAAAACGTCACATCTGAAATGAAACTATCATATTTACTCGTATATACCGCACATGCTAACTCGCATCCCTACTTTACAAGAAAAAAATGGCGATTTTTTAAAATCTTGTATATAACGCGCACCATACATTTGATATGCAAATTAATGAATGACTAAACGAATTTTATTAAAGAAAGTCGATAAAAACATTATATCAGGCCAAAAACAAGGCAAAAATACATTTTTAGACTTCGGGTAGGAAGTGAATAACGGGAGGGGGGGGTAGGAGCGAGTGACAGCAGTGAGAATTGCTAATTAGCGTTTATATAATGTCAATGTATAAAAAAGTGCAAGGAGTGAAATAAAGATGCAGTAATACTTCAATTAAATAAGATTTTCCGAGCAATTATCTCTTCTTTGAATACATTTCTTGATTCATTATTATCTCTAGTATTATCTCTTTTTGATAATTTGAAATTGTTAAATTTGTTGTCTTTTACATATGATAACTCAATATGAAACACTTGACTTAAACATTAAAAAATGCAAACTAGTAATTTTTATAAGTAAAAAGCCCAACAAAAGCAGTAAATTCGATTTTTACATAACTAGAGTTAATGTTTCGTTATTACTTTTTAAAATAAAATATTTATAATCAATTTGAAATCTGAGATAATTTTCATGCTATTATTATTTTAATATGTTTTCGTAAAGAGCCCCATTTCATAAAAAAATATATATATAATATAAAAAAAATTAGTTTCACCCTCCTTCCCACTCCTCCTTCAGAGTAATATATTTTATAAACATTCCAAAAAGATTATTAAAAAAAAAAAAAAAAAAAAAAAAAACATTTTAATGTTACATAATAATAATTAATGCAAATGTACACACATAAGTGAGAGAAATTAAAATATTTTTGAGTGCGAAAAAGAGTTTAACTTTTAAATAACATTTTTCACATCCAAATAAAGTGCCATATTTAAATTTTTAAGTTATATATTTTTTCAACCTTTCAAAAATTATTGTTGTTTTCTTCCGGCTCTATTTAAGCATTGGATGCGATTAAATATCGCATGAATTTTTTTAAAGAAGAAAAAATAAACAGCATTTATAAAAGGTATTTAAAATGCAAATACAAGGAGAAAATTTAATTATTAAATTGCTGAAGTCTTAAAATTGAAAGATTTGTATGGTATAAAAAAGTTGCATTTTAAATTCAGAAACATATACTTTTCGAAAGGTTCATTTAAAATTAATTATATTTTAATGGTGTATTATCATAAAATTATACATAAATATACATCTATATATATAGGGTGTCCCTAAACAAATGGTATATACGCTAGGGGGTGATAGAACACATCAGGACGAGTAATAGTAAGTAGGAAACCAAGGGTCCCAAACGTTTTCCGAAGGAGATAGCCGGCGTTAAATTTTGGGGTCCAAAATTTCAAATACACAAAAAAAAACCCGGAAAAATTGGTCGATTGATTTGCGGTTTTCACTAAAACTATTCTTTATGTTGGTATTTTCTTGAAAATAAATTATAAAGATAAATTTCGAAAAATGCCGATAGAGGGCGCTTTAGACTTTAAAGTAATGAAAAATTATTTTTTGCCGTGATTTTTTGCATCTCATTAAATGGTTTCGTAAGCTTAGACTTAAACTTAAATTTTGAGCTCAAAATCTGAATAGTTAGGAGTGGTTAAGTAGCACAAACTTAACAGTGTTCAGAGGGTTTAAATTTCAAATGATTATAAAAAACGGAAAAATTTGTCGATTGATTTGTGGTTTTCACTAAAACTATTCTTTATGTCGGTATTTTATTGAAAATGAATTATAAATTTCAAAAATGCCGATAGAGGACGCTTTAGACTTTGGAGTAACGAACAACTATTTTTTTACGTTATTTTTTGCATCTGATTAAATGTTTTCGTAAACTTAGACTTAAATTTTGAGCTCAAAATCTGAATAGTTGGGATTGGTTAAGTAGCACAAACTGAAATGTGTTCAGAGGGTTTAAATTTCAAACGATTACAAAAAACGGAAAAATTAGTCGATTAGTTTGCGGTTTTTGCTAAAACTACTCTTTAAATCAGTGTTTTCTTGAAAATAAATTTTAAAGGTAAATTTCACAATTGCCGATAAAGGGCGCCTTTGATATTGGAGTAGAGTACAATTAACCGTTATTTTTTTTAAAATCTCATTAAATGCTTTCAAATGCTTAGATTTAAATTTTGAGATCAAATTATGAATCGTTGCGAGTGTTTAAGTAGCGCAAATGTGAACTGTGTTCGATGGGGGGAGGGGGTAAATTTCAACTCCTGAACGCATTTCAGTTTGCACTTCTTAACCCTCCCAACGATTCAGAATTTGAGTTCAAAATTTAAGTTTAAATCTAAGATTTCGAAAACATTTAATAAGTATTGGAAAGCATTTAATTAGATACAAAAAATAACGGTTAAAATTAGTTGTTGGTTACTCTGAAGTTTAAGGCGCCCTCTAACGGGATTTTTTGAAATTTATCTTTAAAATTTATTTTCAAGAAGATACTGACTTAAAGAATAGTTTTATTTTAAACCGCAAACGAATCAATCAATTTTTCCGTTTTTTATAATCATTTGAAATTTGAACCCCTCTGAACACAGTTCAGTTTGTGCTACTTAACGACTCCCAACTATTCAGATTTTGAGCTCAAAATTTAAGTTTAAGTCTAAGTTTACGAAAACATTTAAGCAGATGCAAAAAATAACGTAAAAAATAGTTGTTCGTTACTCCAAAGTCTAAAGCGTCCTCTATCATCATTTTTTTAAATTTATCTTTATAATTCATCTGCAATAAAATACCGATATAAAGAATAGTTTTAGTGAAAACTGCAAATCAATCGACCAATTTTTCCGTTTTTTATAATCATTTGAAATTTAAACCCTCTGAACACAGTTAAGTTTGTGCTACTTAACCCTCCCAACTATTCAGATTTTGAGCTCAAAATTTAAGTTTAAGTCTAAGCTTACGAAACCATTTAATGAGATGCAAAAAACCACGGCAAAAAATAGTTTTTCATTATTTCAAAGTCTAAAGCGCCCTCTATCGGCATTTTATCTTTATAAATTATTTTCAAGAAAATATCAACATAAAGAATAGTTTTAGTGAAAACCGCAAATCAATCGACAATTTTTTCCGTTTTTTATGAGTATTTGAAATTTTGGACCCCGAACTTTAATGGCGACTATCTCCTTTGGAAAACGTTTGGGACCTTTGGTTTCCTATTTCCTATTACTCGTCTTGATGTGTTCTATCAACCCCTAGCGTATATACCATTTGTTTAGGGACACCCTGTATATTGTATTTTAGATTTTTACAGCAAGAATATACTTTCATTTCAGGCATACGATTTCATAAGAAGACGCTTTTTTTGTAGATGTATTTCAGACGTGTGCTCCATTATTTGATATTTTATAATGCATTTTATGGTTGATTTACTTTAGGTTTTGTTATTTTTTTCAACGCATATCTTTTTTATTCCCAATAAACATATTTCGTTTTAGGATATATATATATATACATATATATGTATAAATTAATTGTAAATATATATACATATAATATTAAAAAATTATAAAAGAACTGCTGTTGAAAACTGTGAAGTGAAAAGAAATTTATAAAATCTCTTACGTCTTCAGCAAAGGAAGGGTAACATATTTTTAGAAATATTTATTCAGTAAAATTCAGTCGCCAAAATGATTTTTAACATATCCTATATAATGCGACACTTGAAATCAAGGTGAATCTGTAATTTTCTATTTTCAACTATATTCGTCATATTAAGTATACCCCTCTTTCTTTGCAAAGAAGTCTGCACGTGTTATTTACCACAAGCGTGCAATAATGATTATTAAAAAAAATATTAACTAATACGAGCATTGAGAAAATTGTGCAAATTAGAATAATGGTGGTGGTTTCACCTATGGCGGCCGATTATCTGGTCAAGGGATCTAGGCCCTAGGGGGAATGCTCTCCGTGAAGGTATTTTAAAAAGAACCTAACACGTATTTACGCAAGGTTTTATCAAGATTTAAAAAAACTCTCGAAATTTCCAAATTTATATTCCGACGGCCTCCATCGGGTTCGGACCAAGCACTTCTTTTCTACCACCTTCGAAAGCAGAATAACTCAATTGCTGGTGAGGCCCAGCAAATTAGAATGAAGAAAACGAATTTTAAATTGTTATGCTCATATTTTATTAATTTATATATTTTATCTGTATATTGGCGTATAATGTGTGCCTGGAAATTCAAATAAAATATCTTGTTCAAAAGCGCGGTATGTACCGTAATAGTATACAATAATCCTCCTTCAATGAAAATGTTTGAAAAATGAATAAATTTTAAAACTCACAGCAGAATTATTTCAAGAATTTATTACATGTCTTATTAATCAAAAGCTTGTATCTTGTAGCAAAAGTCTGTTTAACTAAATTCATCAGTCGTCTGTAAAGGCGATTGTATTGCATTAAACTAGCGGCTATTTCGAAGAGTGGTCGCTATGTAATATGGATTGCCCTAAGTTGGCCACCGATGTATTTTTTCAAGTGAATAAGCAAATTCACCTTTTCGACTCAATTTGACGAATCGACTTGTATTGTCTCGTACTTGCTTCATCTTTTTATACTTTGATAGCTTTAAATGGTTTTGGAAATGAGGGCATACCATTCAAAAATGGACAGGATTTTTTGCGTTCTTCTAAAAAATTATATGACAGACACGTTTTTCTCACCAATCCGAGTCCACATCACATTCGTTTTCCAAAACAAGAAATTTAAAATTCATCAAGAGTAGCTTTAGTTTATTTGAAATATTACGTTATCTTATCGAGTTTTTAAAGTGCTGGAATTTTAGTTTACGTATCCTAAAAAACTGTATTAATTAAACTTAATGATTTTAAATTATTTTAAAATATATTACATCTATTATGTTGGCAAACAAGTAATAAACCGACATTTTTTTTTTTTTTAATGTAACCAAGTTATCACTAAATGTTAGCATTTACATAAATATACCTGTTGATATGTATATATGTCGATACCTCAAAATCGATTAAATTGTTGGTAACTTATATAAGCATTTTTTATTTTTTGTGCTGATTTTATTTAAAGTTCAATATTATCTTTACCTTTTCAAGCGGCAAATTATCTGATAATATAACATAAACCGATTAAATAAAAATACTCACAAAATCCTGCGTAGAATTAAACCATTACTAAAAAAGTCAGTAATTCTATAATCCGTTCTGTAATCATATATTCAAAATTGCCAAAAAGGGGAGGGGCGTACATATGATCAAAACTTTTCCTCCTCATAGCAATTTATAATTATAGTAATATAGAAGTAATAATATTTATAGTTTTGAAATTGTCACTACAAAAAAAAAAAAAAAAAAAAAAAAATATATATATATATATATATATATATATATATATATATATATATATATATATATATATATATATATATATACAGGGTGATTCCAATTTTTTTTTATAATAAAAGAAAGGTGATAGAACATATCAAGACAAACAATATTAAATAGAAGACCAAGGGTCCTAAACGTTTTCCAAAGGAGATAGCCGCTATTAAAGTTTAGGGACCAAAATTTCAAATAAACATAAAAAACGGGAATAACGGTCGATTGATTTGCGGTTTTCACTAAAATTATTCTTTATGTCGGCATTTTCTTGAAATTAAATTATAAAGATAAATTTCAAAAAATGCCGATAGAGCGCGCTTAAGACTTTGGAGTAACGAACAACTATTTTTTGCCGGTATTTTTTGCATTTCATTAAATGTTTTCGTAAGCTTAGACTGAAACTTAAATTTTGAGCTCAAAATCTGAAAGTGGGAGTGGTTAAGTAGCACAAACTGAACAGTGTTCAGAGGGTTCAAATTTCAAATGATTATGAAAAAACGGAAAAATTGGTTCATTGATTTGCGGTTTTCACTAAAACTATTCTTTATGTCGGTATTTTCTTAAAAATAAATTATAAAGATAAATTTTAAAAAATGTCGATAGAGGGCGCATTAGACTTTGGAGTAACGAACAACTATTTTTTGTCGTTATTTTTTGCATCTCATTAAATGTTTTCGGAAGCTTACACTTAAACTTAAATTTTGAGCTCAAAATCTGAATAGTAGGAAGTCGTTAAGTAGCACAAACTGAACCGTGTTTAAGGGGGGGGGGGTGATCAAATTTAAAATAATTATAGAAAATGGAAAAATTTGTCGATTCGTTTGCGGTTTAAACTAAAAATATTCTTTAAGTCAGTATCTTCTAGAAAATAAATTTTAAAGATAAATTTCAAAAAATTCCATTAGAGGGCGCCTTAAACTTCAGAGTAACCAACAATTAATTTTAACCATTATTTTTTTGTTCTAATTAAATGCTTGCAAAAACTTTTTATGTTTTCGGAAGCTTAGATTTAAACTTAAATTTTGAGCTCAAAATCTAAATAATTAGGAGTAGTTAAGTAGCGCAAATTGAACTACTCCAAAGTCTAAAGAGCCCCCTATCGACATTTTGTAAAATTTATCTTTAAAATTTATTTTTAAAAAAAATGCTCATTTAAAATTTAGTTTTAGTGAAAACCGCAAACGAATCAACCAATTTTTCCGTTTTTTATAATCATTTGAAATTTGAACCCTTTGAACACAGTTCAGTTTGTCTACTTAACCACTCCCAACTATTCAGATTTTGAGCTCAAAATTTAAGTCTAAGCTTACGAAAGCATTTAATGAGATGTAAAAAATAACGCCAAAAAAGAGTTGTTCGTTAAACCAAAGTCAAAAGCGTCCTCTATCGACATTTTTTGAAAATTATCTTTATAATTTATTTTTAAGAAAATACCGACATAAAGAATAGTTTTAGTGAAAACCGCAAATCAATGAACCAATTTTACCGTTTTTAGCTCACAGGCTATCATAACCTGAGAGCTTATGTGCTCGTCCGTTCTGTATGTACGTTCGTACGCGATAACTCATGATAAAAATATCAGATCCACTTGAAATTTTGTATATAGGTATATCCTTATAAGGCGCTTCCCTGATTAGTTTTTGGAGTTTATTTGATATGTATAAGAGGGGGAACGGTGGGCTCATGCCCCTCCCCTTAATTGATATAAAAGGGATTTTCATGCAGAATTAACAGTTTTCGTTCAAAATTTAAATATAGGATCATTCTGATGAGGCGATTCCGTGAATGTTATTAGGCGTTCACTCAATAAGTAAAAACAGGGGGAACGGGGGGCTAATGCCCCTCCCCTTAATTGATATAAACGGGATTTTCATGCAGAATTAACAATTTTCGTTCAAAATTTAGATATAGGATCATTCTGATGAGGCGATACCGTGGCTGTTATTAGGTGTTCATTGAATAAGTATAAACAGGGGGAACGGGGGTTCTAATGCCCCTCCCCTTAACTTGTATAAGTGGATTTTTCAAGCAGAATTGTCAGATTTCGTTCAAATCTCTGAATAGTTTTGGAAGTTTAATGGTTAAGTATAAAAGAGGGGAATAACTCCTCTTAAATTATATAAATGCTAAATGGGTTTTTATTAAGAATTATCCGATTTGCTCTGAATTTTGGATATAGATTTTTTATATAATAAAGCATGTCCTTGATAGTTTAGGAGGTTCAATGATTAAGTATAAAAAAGGAGAAAGGGGAGAGCTGTTTCTCCTTCTTAATTTTTTTTTTTTTTCGAACGGAATTAACGAAAATACAAAGCTGTAATGTACAATTAGTATGCGTAGCCTGTGAGCTCAATGCCATCAGTTTAACTGGGCAATATTCTTTTTATTTATAATCATTTGAAATTCGAGCCCTCTGAACACAGTTCAGTTTGTGCTACTTAACCCTCCCACTTTCAGATTTTGAGCTCAAAATTTAAGTTTGAGTCTAAGCTTACGAAAACATTTAATGGGATGCAAAAAATACCGGCAAAAAATAGTTGTTCGTTACTCCAAAGTCTAAAGCACCCTCTATCGGCATTTTTAAAAATTTATCTTTAATTTTTAATTTCAAGAAAATGCCGATATAAAGAATAATTTTAGTGAAAACCGCAAATCAATTCCGACCGATTTTCCGATTTTTATGTTTATTTGAAATTTTGGTCCCTAAACTTTAATGGCGGCTATCTCCTTTGGAAAACGTTTACGACCCTTCGTCTCCTATTTAATATTATTTGTCTTGATGTGTACTATCACCCCTCTTTTATTGTAAAAAAAATTTAGAATCATCCTGTATATATATATATATATATATATATATATATATATAGGGCAAAACAAATTCTTTTTTTTAAGTTGTCTGCTTTTTTTCAGACATTTAATTAAAAGTGTGGCAACGTAGCAGAAAAATTATAAGCTTCTCCATCCCCATCCCCGTTCCCCCTCCCTTCCTTCTCCAACTTACATACACTATCATAACACAAAAAAAAGTTACAGGTGTTTTTTTTTTCTTTAATATAAGGTATTATCTTGCTTCATTGATATACAATCGAGTCTCTCTATAACGAAACTACATACATCGAATTTCTCTATATAACGAATTTTTAGTAGGAACGGTTCCCTTTTAACATGATTACATTAAAAACAGTTTCTATATAGCGAAATATCGATCTCCATATAACGAATTTTTCATAAATTGGTCTTAATTTACTCGGTTTTAAAAAGCTTCGAAATCATATGGAATCAATTTTCCATAACTTATTTTTGATTTATCGTCAGTGCTAAGTTTTTTATATTACTTCTCTCCTTGTTCTTTAAATCCAACGAATTCATCCCATCTCCCACACACCTTTCCACAACCTTCTCAAAACAGATTCAATTGGATTGTTGCACATATAGGAGAGGAATCAATGAGAGGCACATAAGAGAGGCTTTCAAATGGAGGAAAATGTTAACTACAATTTGAGCATTTTTTTAATAGCGTAACAATTTAAAAAAAATGCAGATTTTTTTCGTCTGAAATTAATGCAAGTCTTCCTTATTTGATTTTCATTAAGCTTTCAAATAAATGTCTGTTCTCTTTTTTGAACCAGCTTAAATATTTAAGAAATAAAATGTTAGGTCAATATTTACTTTTAAACATTTCATATTATTAATTCAAAAGATCAAAAATAATATTTGTTGAGATTAAATACGATTTTTAACATCATTCTCTCTACATCGAATTTCTCTATATAACCAGGTCTGTCATGGGTCTGCGCAGAGCAACGTGCATTTTACTATCGTCTGCTGTTTAGAGGGGCACTTCGCTTTTTGGGGCATTTCACTTTGTCTTTCCCAGCGATCAGCAGTGTCAGTTATCCGGAATCCGCATGCACATTTTTGGAGCTCTTACTGCCTCTTACCACTGCCCCCTGTATTATAAGCCTGAGTGCTGACAGAATATGTCACCTAGACTTTTCTAGGTGGCAATGCGACTGCTCAATGCGGAATTTTTGTGGGTTCTTAGCATGTGTACAGTCAATATAATTTTGACTCCAACAATTAAATTTAAAAAAAATCTGTTTTAATTTTCAGAAATTAAACAAGACCAAGAAATATATATATATATATATATATATATATATATATATATATGTGTGTGTGTGTGTGTGTGTGTGTGTGTGTGTGTGTGTGTGACGATTTAATGTTAGGGAGGCAGAAACATCATCGGCAGGTTTTCTTTCTCCGCAGAGAAGTCATGGCCAGCGAGAAAAAAAACAAAATAAATAAATGTAGAAGGCCAAAATAAACACTCCTTGGCTGCTGCAAGTTCATTTTATTAAACGGTAGCTATAATCTAGGGAAAAGCTCCTGTTGCAGACGATATTTTACCGAAACATCCGGAAAATATTCCATGCTTTACTACATCAAGTCGTACTCACTCATGCAAGAGCGCACCCAAGAATCCTTCTTCTCATCTCCCTTACCACCTCTCGAGCTTCTTCTTTTAAATCTAAAAGAAAATTCTAGAACATTCTGTAACCTCAAACCATCATTCTTTTATGTAAACAGAATTTTTGTCCAGCTACGAGAACACTTCATTCAGACGATAATTTTATTTTTAAAAAAATATTATTTAACCAATTTATAATCGACTCAGAATTTCTTAGGCAGACGATTTTTATAGATGATTAATTTTAAGAGAAAAAGAAAAGAAATGAATTTATTGATATACACACTATCAAAGGTTGGCGGAGGAAAAATAAATAAATAGATAAAATAAAATAATGATATTTTTTGAAAGGTATGGTTTTGGAATAAATTTAATAAGACTTTCTTAAAAAGGGTTTATAAAAACATAGAAGAAATGAATTTTATTTGGAATATTAAGAAATAAAGTTTAATTAAGAATATTTTTAATTTAGAGCCATCTTTTTAAATTTACGCATACTGGAATAATGTTTTTTAAGGCGAATTAAGAATTTATATCGTCTGCATAAAAATTAACAGATTAGATCTAGAAACAAGATTTTAATTTAATAATTTGAAGTAAGTACGGAATATTATTATAACAAAATTAAGATAGTATAAAGGTTAGTTTTGGCGAAAAAAATTAAAAATTTGTAATATATATATATATAATAATTTAAAAAAACAATGCATGCGATAGCAAACAAATAAAAATAAAATTAATCCGCTTTTGGTAGTCGCCATTTTTATGTCAGCGAATATACGGGAGATGATACTATTACTGGCAGTGATGTCATTAACCGCACGCTTTCAGGATATATGTTGTTCAGTTTCGCTTCGCGATTCAGGATTTCCTAATTATTGTCGTTTTTTTCCATTTATTTACTTGGCATTTCATCATTGTTTTAAGTAGTTAATCAGTTTATATCTTTTCAGTTAATTATTTTGTTAGTCCCCGGAATCTTCATTGAAATACCCGTTTTCAGAATTTCGTCTGATGTAATCCTAAAAATGTGTAGAAATGGGAGCAGTTTTTACTGGCTAAAGCGGGTCTCCATTGCATGCTATCAAGATACAGAATTTTGGATACGGCATAAACCGATGGTTTTTTTAGTGCGTTTGATGTGGACAGTGTTCTCGCTGTAGCTCGCCATTGCACCAAATTGCGACTAAAATCTTCATTTGGCGAATAAAAAAGCGATTAGATTCGCCAAATTGCTAGTGCTCATTTTTTTCTTTTTCTTTTTATTTTTTCATACAAATGCATATATACGTATTTTTAATATATTTCTAGCGGATACTTGAAATTAGATTAATAACAATCGGTGTCGCAGTAGAAACTTTGTTTATTTTAGAACATATTGAAAAAAGGAGTATAATAAAGAATTAAAGATAATTTGGTACCACTCTGTTGTCCCGTCGACCAATTTCGCCAAATTATACAAATCGCCAAACTAATAGCCAAATTATACAAGTTGACATAATTTTTATTTTAAATAACAAATAATAATAATAATAATAATTAGTAAAATATTAATGAAAATACAAATAAAAAGTCGAAATTAAAATCACTTAATGACGTTTTAAACACGTGTATCCTATTTAATATCATTGAATGTGGCATACACGATCATCCATTATTGGTACTTAATTTTATAGTTTGGCGATAATTTTTTGGTCGATGGGATAAACTAGTAGTACCGATAAGTTTTTTGTGCTATACAGCGAATCTATTTTCTAGTACTTTTTTCATTTGGCGAATGTTTTTGATCTTTAATTAGCCAAATTACTAACGTTGGTCAAATGTCAGCGAGAAAACTGGAAATGGAATTGCTTGTCATATCTTAATTGATAAATTAAATATCATGTGCTGACTCTTCTTTAAAATTGATGCAAGTGTGCAGCTAATTTCATGTTCATCTTTCTATAGGCTATTCCATAGCTATAATAGGTACTTGTTGATTAAAAGCAAGGTTTTGTTATTAACCATCTGTTACTACACTATTTTTCGCGAAGACGGGAGGATGTCTGGAAGTTATTTATCTCTTAAGACCCTGAATTTTAAAGATGGGTATTTTTTTTTCACACTAAACTTGAGGTTGCTTCCGAGCTTTTATAGTCAAGAACGGAACGATTAAATTTACTGCACCTTCTTAAACTTCTAACCAACACACATTTTCGCTTATTACGCTGTCGATTTCGGATTAAAATATACTTTTAAATGCAATTTGTTTGAAAACTGTATCAGAGTTTATTCATTTTTATTTATTTTATTTATTTATTTATTTGGTTTTTAAAATATTCGACCATTATAAATAACACCAACACCCATTGGAAAGTAAGAATGGGTTTTTAATGTAAGAGGTTCTTGTAAATTTTTATATGTATTTTTTGAAGCTATTTTCTTTCTTTTCTTTTTCTTATTGTTTTAACACTAGAATACCCCGAAGGAGTCGATTCGACTCCGACCATGTGATTAAATTTCAATTCGAACCAGATTTTTTTTTTTTTAATAAATAATTTAAATTTAATCCACTCAGATTTACGTTTAATAAATCAGTTAAATAATTTTGAATAAAAATTCTAGTGAGAAATTTTATTATGAAACTGGAGTTACATTTCCGGTCGTTTTAGTGCTAATCAATTTAGTCTTTATATGAAGTAAGTCCCACCAGTTTCCGAGTGGTTCTGACCTCTCAACTGGTAGACGCCAGGTGCCTGGTTCGAACCCAATCGCGGCTGTCGGCCTAACCGTTCGGAGGTTTCGTGGTTTTCTTCGAACCTTGCGTAAGTACGGGTTGGGTTCCCTTAGAAAGACCCCCAAGAAGGGCACTGACCACCTGGGCCTATATCCCTCGAGTAGATAATCGGCCGACACAAAACAAACTAAACTTAAATAAAGTAAATATCTGCATTTACTAAAAGGTTTCTTTTGTATTTTTAATATGACTACTATAATCTTAAAATCGGTGATTATGTTTATTTTTTTTTTTTAATTATAAACGTCAATAAATATTTCCGTTAAATAACATATAGATAAATATTTGGAAGTTCTTGTGGATATATATACAGTGAAACCTCCAAATAAGGGACACCTATGGGACCGGAACTTTTGTCCCTTAAATAGAGGTGTCCCTTATTCGGAGTTTTTATAGTATTTTTAATTAATCGTTCTGAAGAATATAAAAATAGCAAAACATTAAAGATGATGCCCCTTAAATGACCCAAAGTGTATAAATTATGTTAATTAGATTGATTGATTTTTGACGTCCGATTATCTGCGCTAGGGATATAGGACGAGGGGGGAATGCCCTTCGTGGGGGTCTTTCTAAGGGAACCTAACCCGTATTTACGCTAGGTTCGAAGAAAACCACGAAAACTCCGAACGGTTAGGCCGACAGCCGTGATTGGGTTCGAACCCAGCACCTGCCGTCTACCAGTTGAGAGGTCCGAACCTCTCGGCCACTGGTGGGGCCTATGTTAATTAGACAAAAGGAAGAAAAGAGAATTATTAATTAAAGTTTTCAGTTAATTACAAAATCATTAAATGATTTGTAGAATTATTGATTTGTATTTTTTATGCAATCTATGTACATGTAGCAAAAAGTATAAAAACATTTGATAAAATTTTACTTGAAGCAACAATCAAAAGGAATTGTTTAACAAATTTCAATTTTTCAGTGTAAATCTTTCAAATGTTCATTTACCATACTTATCAATTTTAGTTCTTCATTACCAGCAGTATTTATCAAAGAAAATAAAAGTATTCAACTAACTGTTTTGCACATTTTAAGGCAACAAATCTCTCAGCTGCCCAACTTAGCAAGCAGAAAACGTTTTGGCGCATTTACAAACTATTTTTTTTTATTTGAAAGGTATAAAATTGGAATGCTTGTCTATGAAAGCGATTTGAAATTGAACTGTATTTTCAATTTTTTGAAAAATAAATTACCTGTTGAGTAATAAATGATTTTGATCACATGACAAAGACATTTTTCACCCTTTCTTGAGTAATTATTTTTCTTTCACGTGGAATTTCGGTTCAAAATGCCCACACTGATATTTTCTGAAATATCTATTGCATTTGCAAAAAAAAAAAGGAAAAAAACTGGTCAATTACGTTTTTTCCGAACAACAGCGATTGCTAGTTTTAGGCATTTCCGGATAAAAATTAATTAAAACATGTCTTAAAAGTTGCCTTTGGATTTGAGAACAGCTTAAAAATATATGTAAACTTCTTTATTTCACAATTTTCTTTTATTCTCCACTTTCAGAATCATCCAGACAATTTTCATTATTGCTTTCAATGTGGGTAAAAGCACTCATGTTGAATCAGAATTGTGGGTAAATAAATAGCCGTTAATGGACCACTAGCATTACTGACGTCAAAGAACGTCACAACAGATTTCAACTAATCAGCTTCTCTATTTATCCCACAAGCGTTCACCAAAAGCCAATCAAATACCGCAACGCTTGTGGGAAACATTGGAAACTCCGCCCCGTGCTAGTGATCAATTGTGTCATATGCCTCTGTATCAGCATGACTGCCTGTCTCTTTGTTAAATTCACAAAAATGTTCATTCTCACTTTCATCAAAGACTATTTCATTATCTGAAATACAAAAACCAGTCCCTTTAATCTCATTTTCAAGTGTCCCTTAAATAAAGTGTCCCTTATTCAGAGGTAAATACATTAAACGTCCAATACTAAGGGACTGGGACCAGAAGTTTTGTCCCTTAAATAGAGATGTCCCTTATTTGGAGGTTTCACTGTATATATATTAACAATAAAGTCGATTTAATAATTTCTATCTACGTCCTTCGGTGTTGCCACCTCTTTGTGATTTAATGAGTATTTGGATACATAGAGCAATTTTTTCAGATCAACAGTGAATCAGATCATCAATTTTTTCAGATCATTTCAACCGTAATATTAAACATTAATACTTTATGAATGAAATTGTGTTATAAATAACACTTCTATACTTTTTAAAATTAACTGTCTATATGTACACTTATTAAAAGTTATTCTGTAAATAAAGCGTTTTGGAAAATAAAAGTTAATAATACCTGAAATTTAACGTAAATTTTGTATAAATTGACCCATGACTGCCCTATTTTAATTAATAAACAGGAGTGGTGGGGGTATTTACCATCAGAAATTATTCTCATTGATAATTTCGTTTCATATAGCATTGAAAGAAAAAATCTTAGTTTGGTGCTGCCATCTATATTCGATATATGTCAATAGAAATTACGCTTCTTCTAATGTAGAAATCTTTTAACTTCTGCCTGAAAATCATTCCTATTACGATTTGAGAGACAAAATCTTCGACTTTTTCTATATGAAAAAAGCCAATTATAAACACTAAATAAAATAAAAATATTTTGATGGGCCATATGCCGTGTTTTTTTCCCTCTTAAAAAGTAATGTTTGCAGACCGTTCAATCAACTAAGATCACACAGCACATGTCCTAAAAGAATGAAATATAATAAAAAATTTGGATATTGAATCTGAATAATAAAAATTTCAAAAGGAACAATGTAAAATACTTTCGATAGTATAAAATTCAAAATTACCGTAGAATACTAATCATGTTAAATATTTGTTTTCAGAAGTGGTATTTTGTTAACGAAAATTAACTAAAAGATATAGCATATAGAGCGAACAGTTCAGAATTCCGCTGAACAGAGCCCTGGTGCAAATAACATTTTTAGCGCTACAGTTTTTAAACAGTTAGACAAATATTTGAATATAATCAAAGGTCATTCATGCAATCTTCAAGTAATATTATATTCTTCCTTTATATAAAGAATTGGAGAATACGAACAGTTCCTCTTACCATTCTATACATACATATATATATATTTATATACAATTATATATATATATGTGTGTGTGTTTAGTTCGATGAATTTCATACTGCTAAAAGATTTTATTCAATTTTTACTCAAATTCATCAGGATTACGGAAATTTCTGCGTTCGATATTTAAATGTTAAAATACTGCAACTGAATATATATATTTATGTATTGCATTTTCTTTATTATTTACTTTATTTTTTCAGATCAACAGTGTAACTTTAGAAAAATATCAATTCATCTAATAAATGAAAAACTCCGTAGAATGGGATTTCTCGAGCTGAGGCCACGGACCACCGAGCTACCATCATGTTCATGTAGAAAAAATAACATTATTTAATTCCATAAATTTTATGATTGCATAACATCAAAATTATCTCCCGCAATTTCTAATTCTGAATTATTTCATTCTAAAAGGTAGAAAACCTGTACCATAGCAATAATAATCATTTAAGAAAATTGTCATTAGATGGCAGCACCAAACTAATGTTAATACTTTATGAAAAATAATGTGCTGAGAAGATTAGGAAACTGAATAATTTTTAATTCTGAATTTTTTATTAATTGTTCTCTGTTTATTATTTAAAATATTCAAGGAATAAGTCATGTTCTACATTTAGTTCTTAATTTTAGCAAATAATAGCCTTTTATTCTGAATGTCTGTCTTAAAAACACTGATTTTTCTAAACAGATTTTTATGAAAATATAAACGATATTATTTTTTAAAAGGTTAAAATGATTTTTTTTTATGTACAGTTTTATTCATAAAATGTTAATTTTGAATGCGGTTATAGTCGTAAAAGAAACTAACTATACAAATATTAAATTATTGATTTATCTCACTACAGATTTCTGATATTCATGCGATTGAAAATAGATGGCAGTACCAATAAATCTTTTACAACGATGAAATTATGACAGGAGCCTTTTGATTAGAATTGTTTAATTCAATATTTAACTTCACTGTCATTCTTAATACAAGGTACATTACTTCTAATCCTTTCATTTAAAGTTATTTCTATTTTAGGTATCATTTTCATGGCTAAATTGCGTGCAGTCGCACTAATTTTCCTAGTTTTACCAGTGTGATTCATTATTATAAAACATATATTTTCAATCAACAATGTATTATATTGAAATAAAAAAGTTCCGTAACTGTTTCAATGCATGCTATTCTTCTAATGCTACCTTTATTTTAACAGTATGAAAACAGTTAGAATAAACATATATTTTACCTTTCTTTTTGAAACAAACAAAGGTTTTATTAACTTTAATTTCTTTCATAAAGGTAAACATACTTTTCTTCGACATTCCATGAATTTCCTTATAAAAACTGGCCCCACCAGTGGCCGAGAGGTTCCGACCTCCAAACTGGTAGACGGTAGCTGCTGTGTTCGACCCCAATCACGACCGTCGGCCTAACCGTTTGGAATTTTCCGTGGTTTTCTTCGAACCTTTTATTTCCTAGCGTAAATACGGGTTAGATTCCCTTCGAAAGATCCCCACGGAGGGTACCAACCCCTCAGGGCCTATATCCCATAGTGTAGATAATTGGCCGACATAAATGCAAACAAATCTTCTAAAAACTGCATATTCATCAAGTCCAGAATTTCCAGATGATTTGATACATCTTTATTTAAATTCAAAATAAATAATAATCTATTTTTCCTTCGTTCTCTTTAAGCTGATTACATCTACAGTTTAATTTTCCCATTAATCCTTCACTGTAGGATTTTTTCTATTTTTATGGGGAAAAAAAAGAAGGAAAATTGAACTATATTTTGGTGTAATAACTGAAAGAATAGTAAAGCTGAAAGAAGGTATAGTAAAGAAAAAAAAATCGAAGGTACAGCTAAAATTTGACATTTTCTGGCATGTATCCACTATACTTAAATACGATTTTAAAATATTGTACTATTATACTTTGCAATTAAATGGCCTTCAATTGATTATTTTATGTACTTAACAACCCGCAAATTGCTTTATATTAATACTTTTATGCAGGCCTGTCCAACCTTTTACTAATCAGGGGCGCATCTCAGCTTTTGGCAAGCAGTGAAGGGCGCCATTATTAACATCTTCGCTACCGGCGATTATTACAGTATTTTTAATTATTACTGAATTATTTCTTTTCTCATTTGACTTCAGAGCGAGATTTTTGTTTAATTTTCATTAGCTCGAATCTTAGAATTCGAAACATATTATTCTTATATCGAAATTTCATTTATATTTGCGTATCATTAATAAAATGGAACAAAACTGATGTACCCATTTGGGTACTCAGGGACTGAAGAGGTTAACATGGCTCAAAACATACAAGAAAATCATCTTTCAATATTAGTAATAGTATATATATATATATATATATATATATATATGAAAAAGAAACATTATGACCCTATAAATATAAAGCACCATGTTAAAAAAAACCCAGTAAATCATAATAAATTTCGAATAATACATGTATCTGCGAGGGGTTATCTCAAATAGTTTTGAATTGGAAGGAGCCAGAAAATGAATTATCATCCATCATTAAAATAAAATGATAATCACAGTTATTGCTATGTTTTGGGGGGACGCAAATACTTTTTAATGACTATAATTTTTTGGGGTGTGTAAATTTTCCATTATAAAAAATACTGAAAGAAAGTCATGGGTAATTCCAAAGAGAGAGCCTGAGAGTCATTCATTCATTCCATTCGTTTCACACAATTTTATAGACTTTTTTAGTAAATAAAACTACTTAAAGTTTCAAAGGTCTGGGTGAGAAAAAGACAGCTTTTATCCCGTCTTATAAAACAGCCAAATGGCCAGTGAATAAACGTCAATAACAATAACAAAATGCTGAAATTTCATGCTCGAAAGAAAAGAAGGATCGCATAATTTTTACTGCATTTTACTTCTTAACATATTAAAAAGTTTTTTCTAGCATTTATTAATTCCTATTGACATTATTTTCATAAAAAGACTTATAAAGCATAACTATAGATTAGTAAAAAAAACTTAATAGCACATGATTAATAATAATAATAAAAAAAAAACTAATTATATGTTGTTGCTTTTTTTTTTAGTACGTTAAGTGCGTTATAATTGTTGATGCGTGAAATACACTTTCAGAGATTTTTAAAACATGCCTCATGAATTTTTCGAAAACGAACGTTATTTTTAAAACATGCCTCATGCCACAATAAAGGATTTTAAATATAGTATTCTTTACAAAGGAATTGTATTAAAAAAATGCTAGTAACAGGAAACCTTCAAAAGGGCGCGAAGAAAACTTGCAAAGGGCGCCATGGCGCCCGCGGGCGCCGCGTTGGACAGCCCTGCTTTTAAGTATTCAGTAAAAATTAAGGAAAATCTTGCTTTAATCCTTTCCGGCACACTGTGCCCGGTCTAAGATATTTGTTTTTAATTCCAAACTTGCAAACGGCATCCATAATATTTTAATAAAATTTTGCTTTTACTGTAAAAGCTTAAATTAAGGAATTCGAAGTATCTAAAAAAATTCGTTTGTGAATTCCGGTGTCAGTCGATAATTTCTCATTTTACTAACACATTTTTTCAGTGCCGGAAATGGTTAATAGCTTGACGATTTTTTTTTATTTATTTATTTATTTATTTATTTTTTTTACCTTCTTACATGAAGAAAATAACCGTAATTCCATTCTTTGCACTGACCTTGATCAGTTACAGCGATTTTATAAATTATAGTTATGCTTGAATACTTCAGATAAACACATATAATGGCTTAATTTATTAAAAATTGTTTACAATACAGACATATATGTTTTAAAAACAATTAAGAATCATGTAAATACCCATGCTAAAAAAAAAAAAAAAACTCGATATAAGTTGGTTGCTGGTTATTAGCTAAAAGGCTCTCTTATTTTTTTTTTAATATTATGCACCATGCAAATATATTTTTAATTTTACCATACAGTGTTATACTATGAATGTCGAGAGTTAGAATATTCAATTTTATATGTGTTTGATAAAAGGCTATTTAATTTTCTACTGACTTTGTCACCTAGCAACCAAGATATACCTAATTATTTCAAAATGTAAAAAGTTTTCTGCGCAAACGATTTTTTGTGATAAATACATTATCTGTTTTATTTCTTCAGCTTTTACCTAAGCTGTGTGAAACAATATTCTTTTTGTTTTTGAGTTTGATTAGAATGTTTTTATGAGATATGTGAAAAAATGTTACGGTTTTTATTGGAGTTGTGTTTTGTGAAATTATTAATGTTCGAAAGAACCTGAGTTGAGTTTACTCATGAGAATAAACTGTTTAAAACCAGATATGAGTAATTAATTTTGAGTTGAGTAAAATATTAATAAACTTTGAATAAATTGAAGTGTTCATATGGTCCGTCTCTACGGAGAAAAATCAGCGAGTTGTTCTACGTCAATGATTGAAGGATAACTGGTGAATATTTTGTGCTGTTTTGCTATTTCGTCGATGTTAGAACTCATCTTTTAAAGAGCCAAGAGAGGTAAGTGCACCCATTTAATTTTTATTCATTAAAAATGAGTATGAAAGAATTAAAAGCAGAAAAGAAAATTTTCAAAACAAACTTGACAAAATTAAAAGAAAAATTATCGAATACTGAGCTAGAATTAAATGAATTAATTCTCATAAAGGAGAAACGGAATAAATTAGAGAAAAACTTTTCTGAGTTATTTGAGTCTATTTAAAAGATAAGTAAAGAAGATGAAATTGAGGATTTTATTAAGGAAAACGAAGAAATTAATGAAATTTTAGAAATAATGGAATTTGAACTTACAAAAAAGTTATCAAAAATGAAAGTGCAAACTGTTAATTTAGAAAACGCCACAAAGGCTGATAATAACATTAAATTGCCAAAGTTAACTCTTCCTGTATTTACGGGTAATTTGCATGAGTGGTTTTCTTTCAAAGATATATTTAAGGCTACTGTGCATGAAAATTCTAATTTGTCAGGGGCAATGAAATTACAATATTTGAAGTCTTCATTGAGAGGAGATGCCTTTCGTATAATTCAATCTATTTCAATCGTGGATTCTAATTATGAAGTTGCATGGTCGCTTTTGGAAGAACGGTTTTCAAATTCGAGAGAACAAGTTTACGCGCATTTAAAACGTTTTTTAAATATTCCTGTTATTCAGAATGTGTCCCCAGCAGCATTATTAAATCTAATAGATATAACAAATTAATGTATTAGGTCGTTAGAGATTTTAGAACAAAAAGTTGAGGGGGTTTTCTACTACTATGTTTGCTTATATTTTGGCTCAAAAATTAGATGTAAATACAAAAATGTGGTGGGAAAGACATCTTAAGCGGGATAATTTACCGAGTTTAACTGAATTGCTAGAATTATTGAGAGACCACGCGCGTACACCAAGTGCGTCCAAACAAGTAAATACAAAGCGAAATTTTCAAAACGAAAGCCAAACAAAGCATAGCTTTTCAAAGGTAACATCCATGGTTGCGAGTTTAAATGAGAAAAATATGCGCAAATGTGTTGTATGTAACCAGGAAAATCACAGTGTTTTTAAATGTCCCAAATTTCAAAAATTTAATGTACAGGAAAGAGTAGATTTTGTGAAAAAAAACAATATGTGCTTTAACTGTCTTTCAGAATTCCACTGCATCAAAAAATATAACTCAACATTCTCGTGTTCAAAATGCCATAAACGCCACAATATACTTCTTTGTTTTGATAGGCGTGAGAGAAATTCCAATGCCGTGGGAAACACAAAAAATTATAGTGATAAGGAAGTGCCAAATGCATTGTCGACGAATGAAAGTAAACCAACATTAAATGTTGACGCCATACCATTTGAGTTAAATAACCAAATTCAAAATTTCACTGATACTTCAAATGTGAGATCGAATAATGTTAAAACAGTTCTTCTTTCCACTGCTATTGTTTATATGAGAGATAAATTCGGAAATAAATTTCCGGTGCGTGCTTTATTGGACAATGGTTCAATGAGCAATTTTTTAACATTGCAGTTAGTTGAAAGATTAGGAATTCGAAAAGAGAAAAGTAATATTTCGGTATCGTGTTTAAGTGGATCCTCTGTAGCGGTAAAAAATAAAACTACTGCCTTGATCAGTAATAATTCGGGAGATTATAGTCGGGAGTTAGATTTCCTTATCATACCAAAGATTTCGCAAATTATGCCCTCGAAATATATTAATATTTCAGAGCTAGGAATTCCAGAGTCTATTATTCTTGCTGATCCTGAATTTAATAGACCAGGGAAAATAGATCTTTTGCTAGGAGCTGAAGTATTTCTAGAATTGATAAAGGTGGGTCGTATGAAGCTACCAAATTCTAAATTAGTACTGCAAAATACGGTGTTCGGTTGCATAGTAAGTGGGAGTGTTTACGATTGTAACGATCAAGAACAAATACATTGTGGGTTAATTACTGAAACAGATTTAAATTTCGAAATGAAAAAATTTTGGGAAATTGAAAGAGTAGAAGAAAGCACACCATTGAGAAATACAGAAGAATTAGCATGCGACACCCACTTTATAAACACACATCAGAGAAATATAACGGGCAAATTCATAGTACAAATGCCGTTGAAAAAAGATCCTAGTTTTTTGGGAGAATCAAAGCAATTAGCGGAAAATAGATTAAATTCACTTTGGAATAGGCTAGTCAAAAATCCAAATCTTTTAGAGTTATATTGCGCATTTATGGCAGAGTATAGAGAGTTAGGCCATATGGAGGAAGTAGAGAAAACAGATGAGCCAATACATGCGAATTATCTACCTCATCATGCTGTTTATCGCCCAGATAAAAGTTCTACAAAATTGAGAGTTGTCTTTAATGGTTCACATGCAACTTCATCAGGAGAATCCCTAAATTCCATACAGCTGAATGGAGGTGTCATTCAAGATGATTTGTTTAGCATAATACTTAGATTTCGTACACACCGCTATGCATTTACAGCAGATGTAAAAATGATGTATCGCATGATACTTATCGATAAAAGTCAACGTGATTCACAGCGCATAGTTTGGAAAGATTCTGTAAATGGTGGGATGAAATATTACAGACTATGTACAGTCACATATGGCACAACTAGTGCCCCTTATTTAGCCATGCGCTGCCTTAAACAGCTTGGTATAGATGGTGAATCTCAATTTCCGTATGCTTCTGGTGTGGTACAATCAGACTTTTACATGGACGATGTCCTGACTGGAGCAGCTGACCTAAAATCGGCTAAGAGACTGCAAATTGAGCTTATTCAACTATTAAATACGTGTGGAGTGAACTTACATAAATGGTTTAGTAACCATCCAGAATTAATGGAGCCAGCCTTTAAAAATGAGAATTACACTTTTGAAAATATGAGTGAAACTAAGGCACTAGGACTTTGCTGGAATGCCAATGATGATACTTTTACTTTTAGTGTATCATTCAGTGAGCAAACCAAGGTAACTAAAAGAAGTGTGCTGTCAAATATTGCTCGCATTTTCGACCCCTTGGGTCTACTTGGACCAGTTGTGACGAAAGCAAAAATTTTCCTACAAAGACTGTGGAGACTGCAAATTGATTGGGATGAAAATCTCCCTACAGCTGAGCTTGATGATTGGTTGCAGTTTTTAGAATCATTAAGAGCCATCAGTAATATAAGTGCTGTTAGATACATTTTTACAAATAATCCAGTGCAAATTAAAATTTGTGGCTTTTCAGATGCTTCGGAGAAAGCCTACGGTGTGGCATTGTATGCTGTGTCTTCAAATTCTTCAGGAGAGCAAATTTCTCAGTTGCTTTGCAGTAAAAGTCGAGTTGCACCAATCAAAACAATCACTATTCCTCGCTTGGAGCTCTGTGGTGCAGTTTTATTAGCCAAATTGATGAATAAGGTTGCCAAAACCTTAAAAGTTCCTAAAGAATCTGTTTACTATTATTCAGATAGTACTATTGTATTATGTTGGATTCGAAAACAGCCGTGTGACTTAAAAACCTTTGTGTCATCACGTGTGGCTACGATTCAGAATCTTTCTAATATCAGTCATTGGGGACATCTGGCTTCTTCTGATAATCCTGCTGATCTTGTGTCACGAGGTGTAGATCCAGACAAACTTCTCCAGAGTAACTTATGGTGGAAGGGTCCACTATTCCTAACACAACAAACTGAACCTTCTTTAAATACTGTCGAACTTGAGCAAAATGATAAGGATCTATACAGAAGTGAACTTAAAAAGACTTTTTCAGAGACTTCACTTTTAATATCAGACTGTTCATTTTTTATTGACTATTTTTTGCAATTGAGTAATAATTATGCTAAATTAATAAGAATTCTTAGCTATGTTTTCAGGTTCATTCAGAATGTCAATAAGCCAAAAGAAAGGTATTCAGGTAAGCTAACATCTGCTGAATTGAAGAAGGCTGAGCAGTTTATCATAAAATCTGTTCAAGAAAAAGAGTTCAGTTCTGAATTCACATTGTTATCTAAGGGTAAGGAGTTACCAAAAAATAGTAGATTACTTTCATTAAATCCTTTCTTGGATAAAAATAATTTAATCAGAGTTGGAGGTCGTCTCCAAAATAGCACGGTAAATTATGCCCAAAAACACCCAATTGTACTGCCCTCTAAACACAAATTAACAGAATTAATTATCGAGTTTTATCACAAAAAATATCTACATATAGGACCACAAAATTTACTTTATTGTGTTCGAAGAGAATTTTGGCCTTTAAACGGTAGGGCTATTTGTAGAAAAATTGTACATAAATGTATTACATGCTTTAGGGCCAAACCTAAATTGTTAGAGCAAATTATGGGCGAGCTCCCAAAAGAAAGAATAAATGTAGACTTTGTTTTTAATTGCACAGGAACTGATTTCTGTGGTCCATTTTTGATTAGATATAGAGGTCAACGTAAAGGCATTTATCATAAAGTTTATGTTTGTATTTTTATTTTTATGGTAACAAAGGCAGTGCATTTGGAATTAGTCAATGATTTAACATCTGAGGCTTTTATTGCAATATTAAAGAGGTTTTTTGCCAGACGAGGCAAACCTCGAAAAATTTTCAGTGATAATGCAGGCAATTTTGTGAAGACTAATGTAGAGCTTAAAAGGTTACATGAATTGGTAAACAAACCAGGCCAGAACCTTACTAATTACTTGATATCTGAAGGTATTGCTTGGGAATTTATTCCCCCTAAAGCTCCAAATTTTGGAGGTTTATGGGAAGCGGGAGTCAAGTCCTTCAAGTATCACTTTAAACGTGTTGTGGGCAACTCTAAATTAACTTATGAAGAAATGTTAACTATAATTGTCCAAATTGAAGGTATCTTAAATTCGCGCCCGCTTACTCCCTTGAGTACAGATATTGATGACTTGGAGGTCTTGACCCCGGGACATTTTCTTATTGGTCGCCCACTTAATGCCATTGCTGAATCTGACCTGAGTAATATTGAAGATAATAGACTAAACTTATGGCAAAAGATCACTAAAATGGTTCAGACCGTCTGGAAAAAGTGGAAAAATAGTTATTTAAGTACATTGCAGCAAAGGCATAAGTGGATGATATCAAAAAACAATCTCAAAATAGGAGATATGGTTGTAATAAAGGAAGATGATCTTCCAGTGTCTAAATGGTTATTATTGAGAATTGTAGAAGTATTTTTTGGTAATGATAATAGAATAAGAGTTGTAAATATAAAAACCCCAAATGGAATATATAAAAGAGCAGTATCCAAAATTGCTGTATTACCTCTTGAAAAGTAATTCAGTTTTATAAGAAAGTGTACATTATTGTAAAATTTCTTTATTTATTATGTATTATGTAAAATTGTTTAAATATTTGCTTAAATTTAACTTAACTGTGACTCATTTATATTGTATTTAATTGTATTGTTCTTTATATTTTTTACAATGGTTGTAATTGCAGTGTTTTAGTTTGAAACCCCCCTCAGAGGTTTCAAGAGGGGCGGTATGTTTGATAAAAGGCTATTTAATTTTCTACTGACTTTGTCACCTAGCAACCAAGATATACCTAATTATTTCAAAATGTAAAAAGTTTTCTGTGCAAACGATTTTTTGTGATAGATACATTATCTGTTTTATTTCTGCAGCTTTTACCTAAGCTGTGTGAAACAATATTCTTTTTGTTTTTGAGTTTGATTAGAATGTTTTTATGAGAAATGTGAAAAAATGTTACGGTTTTTATTGGAGTTCTGTTTTGTGAAATTATTAATGTTCGAAAGAACCTGAGTTGAGTTTACTCATGAGAATAAACTGTTTAAAACCAGATATGAGTAATTAATTTTGAGTTGAGTAAAATGTTAATAAACTTTCGAACAAATTGAATTGTTCAATATGCAAGTTTGTTATTTTTCTGCAATATTGAATATTTCAGATTAATAATTATAATGGCCAGATTCACATAAACCGTATGCAATGTACATATATTGTACTGCAATTATCTATTTTTTAATTGATTAAAAATCGTCTAAAAGTAATCAATGTTTTGAAAAAAATATTATGTTATTAGTGATTGCCGGATACTGGAGAACTTTCTTATTATCTTAATATGTAATCATTTTTTATTATAATGCTTATATTACAACTGCCTAAAAGTCAAGTATTTTATTAATTATTATTTTTTTTTTTTTTTTTTTTTTTTTTTGCTTTTTTTATTCTTTTCCTCCCCCCTAATTATGATAAAAAATCTATTATTACCATTATTATTTTATTTACCTGTACATTTCATCTTCAGTACCTCTAATGTTTACAATGATCCAAAGTTGTTATTAATCAACTTTATTCACTTGTACTTCCAATTCCAAATCTTGTGTGAAAATAATTCAATTGTTTAAATAGTTATCCCAATCTAGAAAAGTTTGATTTTTTTAAAAGTTTTTATAATTTTCTTAATATTTTGAAACTTTTAAGTAATATTTTTTAAAAGTAGAAAATATTATATATTTAACGATCAGAATTCTCAATGTTTCAAGCAATCAATGATTTAAATGTAATTAAATGCAGAAATTTACTTATAGTTTTTGTCTTCCGTGTTAGATTAGCGTGCTATTTAATAAGTTTTAAATTGATTATGCTTAAAGCATTGTATGCATTTGTCTTATCTTCAGATCTTTCAGTTTCCTGTTTTTAGTACACAAAATACCGGGACAAAATATATGTACATTACCTATATCTTTTGTAACGCATATGCAGAGACATTTTTCATATTTTTGTGTATAATAGTGATATTTAATAACCATTGTTTACAGTTTGTATTCACGCAGTCTACCGGCGACTAAAGACGCATTAAGAATCCGAAACTAACAGCCTTAAGAGGGGGGAGGAGAATCGAGCTTGGCCACCGTTTTACATATTGTAGCTCCACCCATATCCAAACAGATATCGTACTGCACACGCCCATTTATTCGTGCTATTCCGCCTTGATCATCTCCAAGTAGGCTGACAAAATTTTTGCACTGACTCATATTTGAAACATTGCTGCCAGCATATTATTATTATTATTTTTTTTTCTTTTCGCAAAAATTTCAGAGTAAAAAGCATAGCCGGATAAGCACTGGAAACATGCCTTTCAATCAAACTTCTTGATTTTCCCCCCATGTGTGGCTGCTTATCTGACAATGTATTTCCCTTAATACCACCTTATAAATATTGATATTTTATGAGATAAAAATGTTTTTTCGATTTTTTAAAAACCTAATTTTCTCAAAAACTACCAAACCGAATTATATGCTATTAATTGAGTTTATTTTGATGTCAAAGGTGCATATCGGGGAATTTTTGTATATTTTTTTTATCGTAAAAAGTGTGGGAAAAAGTGATTAAAAAATTTACAAAATAAAATAATTTACAAATAAAAATCATATCTTATAGTTGTCCGAAAATTACCATTTTCTTATAAAAAATTCCTCATTTGTCCCCGCATATTATATAAAAATTCCAAAAGTTTGCGATGGGTACTGCATATAAATATTTACAAAAACATGTATAAACTAGTCGTTGGAGGCCACCGTAATACTTACCCATCATGGATATTCATAACATGATACATGAAAACATAACATATGTAAACAATTTATAAAATGCATTACAATTCCAAAACAAAATATAAATGTATATTTAAGTATTTTTAACACATCATCATGCTCTATTAATGAATTTCTGATGAACCAATTTCGATAAATTTTATGAAACGCCAAACTATTCAAGTAGCACTGAATTGCATAAAAGAAACATCCTTATAACTCAAAAATAATTATCATATTCACTAACGGTTTCTCTCATCGAATTAAGTGTCTCATTTACATTTAAAAGATAACTTTGAATTGAAATTTCAATGAAACACAGGGTCATGAAAAATCAAAGAATGTGGAAAATAGGATTAGAAATATCTCGACAACTAATAATCCGATCGACATCGATTTTTATGCAAAATTTGTGTTAATTTATTGCCTTTTACGTCCACTCCTTAAAATAAAAAAATTCGAAAATTTTTATATACCTTTCATCAGAACGAATTTTTCGAGAGTCCGAAAAAAATAGTTTCGGATAATCGAGGTTACTGATATTAAATGGGCTTCGTCCAATTCTTACATACTAAACACATACAAAATTTCAAGTCCCTATCTCAATCTGTTCGGGATATAGAGTGGTTACAGACAGACAGACACGTAGACGGACGGACAGCAATTTTTTTTTTCTAAAAATATGTTTTTCGAAATCTCCACTGTCCAAAACGCGTAAATCCGTCAAATTTTTTTTTTTTTTTTTTTTTTTTTTTTTCGATTTTCAGAACGATTGCAAGACTTACCCTATACTACGTATGATGGGTAAGTAAAAGTATTAAAATTCATTTATAGGTGTTATTTGAGGCTGAGCTCATCTTCGACGGCTGAAGAATTTTGGGAATATAAACTTACAGAATTGCTGGTTTTTAAATTTTAATGAACACGTGAGCATCATTCTCAAAGCTGGCAAAATAGTTTCAGTTTCAAAATTTGTTGTTGTCGTATTATACAAGAACAGGAAAGAATATTTTTGGTATAGAAACAAAACTACATTCTTCGATATCAAAATGTAACAACAGTGATCAGAAACAATTTAATTAAAAAGGTTTCTCATTAGTTTTTACGAACAGAAATTATAATTAGTAGTTTCAAGCTTTTTCACGAATGATGTGCTGTGTTATGCATCGTGTAGACGTGCATGCGTATGTTATTGCTAAATTCTGCGATCAGAAAAAATTCGTTTTAGTGAATGATTTTTCTTTGGTAAGATGTCATGCAAGCATGATAATTCGAAATAATGATTACTGTGGAAGTTTCTTCGGGGAAAATAGTTACATAAAAAAAAACTATTCATTTATTTTTATGTATAAAATAATATAATACATTATCAAGTGTTTGCTTTTTTTCCCCATAAAAAGTAATTGTTCTTTAAAGTTTGGTCTAAAACACTGAACACGACCATGTATTTGCAATTAAATTTATACTATATTTACAAAAAATTAGATATGTATTTACAATATTTTATTCTCATGGTAAACTTTCCATTTTATTAAAACTAATATTTATTTATTAAAACAAATTGCTTAATTAAATATTAAACGGCTCAAAATTACAGAAATATATTTTTCAATACAAAATATCATCCAAAGTTATCAAGTTTCTATTTTTTCTTTTAACTCAAATTATGCATATTTCGCTAATATTTATATTTGAATTAAACAGCCACAGTAATTTACCATAAGGATAAACAAAAAAATTCTAGTACTAGTATAAATCTTGGATAAAAAATTGTCTATTACTACACATTCCAGATAACATTTCAGAATTTTAAGAACTCATTAAGTTTTAAATCTAGCTATGAATCATCCATATTAGCGCTGTAAAAACAATAACTAATTATTATTATTATCTTTCCTTAAAAGTGGTGATAATGTTTGAATAAAAATCATTATATAACTGTCGTTACATTTCGATACCGAAGAATGTTTTTTTTTTCTAGGCAAAACTATTTTTCTCTATTGTCTCCAAAGCAAAACACCAGTTTTCAATATCGAAATACAGCTCATATTCAAAATATTAGAATAATTACCTTTTTTTTAGAAATTGAAAATATCGTTTGGTAATTTAATGTCTTTTAATGAAAATATGCAAACGATATTTTTATTAAGAACTTATTGTTGATTAAACTTACATGTTATCTTAAATTTAATATCATTTTTGAAAAGATTAATTGCAAAAAAAATTATTTTGAAAAGTCAAAATATTAGAATATTTATTCAAGTGGTTCAAAATATTAGAATATTTCACATTAATTCTCCTATAATTATTACCAATTCTTAACTGGTGGCATCATTGATTAAATTCAGACTATTTTATTTAAAATCAGTATTCTTTTTTGCAGTTTGTTTCTTTTTCGTCTTAAAATGGGCCGTGTGAGTGATATTCCTGAATCTACTAAACTTCGTATGGTTGATTTGTATCGGCACGGTAAAAATCAATGTTTTATAGCGAATTATTTACATTGTTCGCAATCGAGCGTTAGTAAAATACTAACACATTATTCAAAAATTGGAAAATTTCAAAATAATCGCCGAAATGGTGGCCGAAAACCAAAAACATCTGCTAGAGATGACAGGAAACTGAAGCGTACAGTTAAGAAAAACCGTTTTAAAAGTGTGCGATTCTTGCACCGAAAATGGAAAGAAGAAGGAGTTGAAGTTTCTACATCGACAACATTAAGACGTCTCCATAAATTTAAATTTGAATCTCGTGTACCGAAAACAAAACCTCTCATGACTGCAAGACAAAAGCGTATAAGATTGAATTGGTGTAAATCAAGACGTTTATGGAGCAATGAAGATTGGAAAAATATATTATTTAGTGATGAAAGTATGTTTTGTGTTTCATATGGTAATCAAGGTATTCGAGTTTGGAGAATGAAGCAAGAAGCATTTGATAAAGAATGCCTTAAACGTTCCGTAAAATTTGCTGCTATTGTCATGGTTTGGGGTTGTATGAGTGCAGAAGGACCTGGAAAGTTATGCATCGTCTACGAAAAGGTTAACTCTCTGATATATCAAGAAATTTTAGAATATTACATGATTCCATCATCAGAAGATTTATTTGAAGACGATTTCATCTTTCAACAAGATTTAGCGTCCCCGCATACCTCGGTGTCAACTTAGAATTGGTTCCGCCAACGCAACATTAAGGTACTTCCTTGGCCACCAAATTCACCAGATCTTAATCCCATCGAAAACTTATGGTGTATAATGAAGAAAAAACTTCAAGAAAATCCTCCTTCAAGTAAAACTGAGTTAGTGGCACGTATAAAGTCTATTTGGGCTAATATTGATAGAAATGTTTGTAAACACCTTGTATATAGTATGCAAGATCGATTGTACGCTGTTATGAAAGCTAAAGGGGATGCTACAAAATATTAACTACCATTTACTTCATATTCATAAGGTAATATTGTTGCGTAAAATAAAATATTCTAATATTTTGAACCAATCTAAATTTTATTCTAATATTCTGGTGTGTTTAAGGAAGCTGTATACCTAATTTATTGTGCTGTATTTTATATTTTATAAATGTTAAAATCTTATCTAAACATTCCAGATTTAATTTATAAGAAATTTAATTGCATTTACTTAGTATAAAAAATAAATAAATGACAAATAATTTTTTCTTATTACTTTTTCACAATTATTCTAATATTTTGAATATGAGCTGTAGTATGGATAGTGTTGAAAATTATGGCTTATATGCTTAACACTAGAACCGCGGTGACGGGTCATTTTGACCCATATCATAAAAAGAGATGTCGATTCGAACCAGAAAATCCTTTAAATTAAAATCTTTTAAAAGTTAAATATATGCTGAGCAAAAATATTCTCAATAAATAACTTAAACAGTTTTAAATAAAAATTCTGGTGAAAAATATTTTTCTAAAATTTGAATAAATTTTCCCGCGGTTCTAGTGTTAATGAAATCTATAATTTATTAGTTTACTCATTCTCTGTTGACATTGTACCAGTTAGTCTTCGGATGTCGAAGTTAAATAGACCCGCCCCAAATAACGCCTTTAAATGAATTTTAACAATTTTTATACATATTTTCGTAAATATTTATATGAAGTATCCAACGCAAACTTTTGAAATTTTCATATAATATGCGGGCACAAATGAGGAAATATTTACAAGAAAATGGTAATTTTCGGACAATTATAAGATATAGTTTTCATTTTTGTAAATTTTTTAATCACTTTTTTAACACACTTTTTACGATCAGAAAATTATAAAAAAAAATTCCCAAATATCCCATCTTTGACATCTCTATAAACTCAATTAATAGCATATAATTCGGTTTGGTAGTTTTTGAGAAAATGAGTTTTTTAGAAAATTGAAAAAACATTTTTATCTCATAAAATATCAATATTTTTAAGGTGATAATCAGGGAAATACATTGTCAGATAAACAGCAACACTTGGGAGGAAAATCAAGAAATTTGATTGAAAGGCATGTTTCCAATGCTTATCCGACCCTTTTAGCTTTTTAAATCGTCGTAATTCACCGGTTAAGTAAGCAAAAATTCTATTACTTTTTTTCTAATCCAAAAAAGCGGAAGAGCTGGCTTCTATGATTTGGCAGCTTAATTGTCCGGATGTATGGGACGAATGAATTGCCTCGTGTGCACATTACTAAAAACTGTTAACGTAATTTAGGGCATTAACGAAGAATTCTTTACATCTAGCGAATATACGGCATATACCTGCACTTCACATCTAAAAATTTTGCAGAGAAGTAAGTTAAACGATTTAAAAATTTTATCAAATAATTATAATAATAATAAAAATAAATGTTCCGAGCCGAACTTGCATTTTTGAGTACAATATAGAACTGATCCTTGTTTATATGCTCTTACAATATCAATTTTGATTTTTTTTATTACTCAAAAAAAAAAAAAAAAAAAAAAAAAAAAAAAAAAAAAAAAAATTAATAGTTATTTGTATGAATGGGAAAAATTGCATTTTCAATTAATATTATTATTATTTACTAGAATTGATAGAAACGATGATTTTGTTTGTAGCCTGATAAATATTATAGCGTACTCACTTTTACTATTAAGATAAAATGATGTAGTATCCAATCAGTTTCGATCTATGCAAAATAATTATTGAATAAATTTAGATAATAAATATTACCAATATTAATTATTGCCGAAAGTATTACAGACGAAACACAAAAACAACATAAACTCTTTTTGGAAGGAATGTTTTTATTTTATTCCTTTTTATAATTTTTGTTTAAGACTACGGGTCAATTCGGAAATGAGAGACTATTTTCAGGTGTGTAACGAAATATCTGTCCTTTTACCAAAACATTCTTTCAAAATATTGCAAATAATTTAACAGTTGAAATTATACTAGATTTTCCGATGAAAATAATTTCGTAAATAATTTTTTGCATTAGATTAAAGGAAATTGTCTGTTTAGCACGTCTGTAAAACATGTTGCAAGATGTCATTAATCTGAAAAACAAAATAAACCGTGCGGAACTGAGTCTATAAGTTTTCTATTGATAAATCAATATGAAAATAACAATAGTAAAATATTATACTCACACCAGTAAAATTAATAAATAATTGTAAAATGGAAAAAATATGTTAGTTTGAGACGTATTGGTAGCGCTGCGATAATTCAATGAACGAGTGAGAGCCTGTCTGTTCGGCAGTGAGTTCTCCTCGTTGAATTAAAAAAGACCCTGATGTTTCGTGGATTATGAATAGAAGTTTTAGTCTCATATCTGAGCTTTGTGTCTCGTGTAGAAAATTTGTTATGGACATTTTCATGCTTTCACTATGGTTTTATTCGAACGTTGGATTTCCTTGCGTAAATACGGGTTAGGTTCCCTTAGAAAAATTCCCAAGTTAGCGAAGATTTTCTTTTTCAATTTGCAATAGGAATGATTTTTGAGCAGAAGCTAAAACACCGCCACAATAGCAGAATGAGTAACTTCTATTGATAGGTATTGATTGTAGATGGCAGGACTAAACCAATCTTTTCAGTATAATGCTATATGAAAACAAAATATTAATAAAGAGAAAGATTTCTGATCGTGAATACCTTTGCCACTCCTGTTTAATTGCCAAAACGTCAGTGAAGGCTTACTTTGGAGACACGAAATTTTTTGGTTTCTGTTTGTCTGTCAGTCAGTCTGTCAATCAGTCTGTCAGTCTGTCTGTCCCGCGGTTTGCAAAAAACATCCGATTGGCTTGAATTTAAGTGGGTATGTTAGTGAGGCACTGGGATTAAGCTGTATAGTTTTTTGTTAGATTTGATTCATTCGCTTGGAAAATATAGAATATTTTATTTTGCGCAATAATGCTTTTCTATAGCAAATCCAATGATTTTCATTTTTTTCCCTTGAGAGAAAATGACACATTTCAATAATGGAACTCAATGATAAATGGACACTGAAATTTACCAGTTAAATTATTCGTATTGTTTTGAAATTTTGTTTATGCATTTGTCAGATTTTTAAAGTTATTACTGTAAATTTTGGATATTTTTTATAAATGTGCTCTAATAATATAAACTAATTTGTTTTAGAGATTTACTTATTTCAAATGTATTTATTTCATTTTCTTTATTTTCTCTTAATGGTTGCTAAGCAACCATTCATCCTAATCCTTATTATATTTTAATGCTATAAATTTGAAAGCGTGTACGAAAATTTAAATGAAGTCAACGTCAAAACTGATGAATTAATTAATGTCTTTCTATCTTTGCGGATAAATATAACATAGCCCAGAAAAGAATATAGGCTATGTTTTATTAATTTTAATCAAATATTATCCTTAATAATTCAAAATTTCCTTCTTTTTCATACAGAATCAAGAGCGATTTTTTGGATAAAACTTAACCAATGTCCTTTATTGTTGCCAAAAAAAAATCTGGAATAATTTTCCAACGGCAATAAGTTTCAATTGAACAATTTCCATTCGAAAAATTAAACTAAGAAAAAATAAATATGACGTCAGAATTAAAATAAAAATAAAAATAGTAGTTTGTTAAATATTAAACACGTTTCGTTAATAAGAATTTTTCTGACAAAAATAAGAGCATAATTAGAAATAAAAGAAATAAAAAATAATTATACTTTTAACAAATGTTTCAATTGGTAAAATTTGATGTCATAATTGAAATAAAACAGGTATTTTATAGTTGTCGTTAAAAATACTAGACACATGGACAGCAATAACTCATGAATAATGACGTCATTGCCGAAACTTCAGTGAAGGCTTATTTTGGCGACGCAAAATTTATTGTTTTTCATCTCTCAGTCTGTTCTTCTGTCTATTTGTCAGTCCCCGATAACTGCCGCAAAATGAAATAAAAACTTCTTTTTTTCGTAAACAAAATTGTAAAACCCTAGATTACTGAGTTTACACTTTCAAAAGTTCCTGATACATCAGATTTAGGTGTTTTGGGTGGGCAGGTATCTAGAAGTATGAGGATAATGAAAAATGCTTATTAAAACTGTCACACATCCTTATAAATCAAAATGGAGAAAGAAATACAAGATATACGATAACCATTAGCAGATTGATAGAAAGTTAGAAAATTAAATTTCATGAGACTACGAGGAGTTCAGGGGGGCGGAGCCACCACTGAAGAAATCTACTGTGGTATAATAAAAAAACAAAAATAATAGATCATGAATTTTTCAGAATATCTTTACATAACTAAATCTTTAATTTAACGGCTTTTGATGGCTTCAAATTTCTTATTCTTATTTTATTCTTATAAATAATTACGTAATTCGAAAATTTTAAATTACAGTTTCCAGGAAGTTGAATATTACGCTAAGTGTGTTTTAAAAAAAATATGTGAAAAGCTGACTTTGATGCTCTTGATCTGCAGATTTACTAGTATTTAAAATAGTGCAGTCATGAGTCAATTTGTACGAAATTTACCTTAAATTTCACTTATTATTAACCTTTTTTTTAAACGTTATATTTTGTTATTTAACTGACTTCACAAGACAACTTTTAATAATTGTATTTAAAGAGAGTTAATTTTAAAAGGCTAAAAGTATTATTTATTACACAGTTTCATTCATAAAGTATTAATATTGATTAATACGATTAAAGGCAAAAAAAAAAAAAAAAAAAAAAAAAAAAAAAAAAAGAAAACAAGTCGAATGTAGATTCTGCCATTGCAAAATTCAGTTTCGCCACCGTTTAGAAAAAAAAAATCGATCGAGGTTTTTTTTAGAAGGGCGACCCCGTTTAGATTGCAATGAAGTAACTTTATTTTTCTTGTGTTTATCAATATAATAGCAAACAGAACGGCGTGAAATACCTAATTGAATAGCAATTTCTCTCTGAGACATTGGAATTGCGGAATAATAAAGAGATACAATTTGACGTGCTACTTCTTCATTGACTAGATTCATCAAAAACGGATTTTTCCCTTAGTTTAAAAAGCTTTTTTACAGACTCTGAGTAAAAGGAAATGCAATTTAACAATAAAACGAGTGTAATCCCGTCGAATTCGACGAATGAAATGTTTAAAAGACCCAATCGATTTTTTTTTTTTTTTTTTTTTTTTTAAAGCAAAAGTAATTACATTATTGAATCAATGTATAATAAATATATTTACAAACTAAATGTCAAGTTTGCCAGTTACAATTTTGCATGCAAATATCCGCACATCTTCAGTTAAAATTGTAATCTGAGTGCCGGCGAAATCCAGAAATTTCATTTTCTATGCACTCACAGAAAAATAGTTTTATTTAAAAAAAAAAAAAAAAAAAAAAAACTAATTTCATTTTTACTGTGACATTATTTTCACTAACTGAAGTCATCTGAAAGTAAAATCTCAATCTCAGGGTCCATAATGAAAAGAAATATTGAAATGTAATATCGGGTACTACCAGGTTATCCCGTCGACCAAAAAATTATCGCCAAACTATAAGATTAAATGCCAATAATGGATGATTGTGAATGTCACTTTCAATGACATTAAATACGATTCATGTGTTAAAATGTCGTTAAGTGATTTTTATTTCGACTTTTTATTAATATTTTTATTAATATTCTACTAATTATTTGTTTTTTCGTTATTTAAAATAAAAATTATGTCAATATGTATAATTTGGCTATTAGTTTGGCGATTTGTATAATTTGGCGAAATTGGTCGACGGGATAACATAGTACCTAATATTATTATGAGTAAAAATGCGGTGTTTTAAATAGTGACGTCATTTTCTTTTCAAATGTTTTTTAAAAGTTACTGTTATTAGTAATATGAAAAAGGCATTCGTAATAATATTGTAATTCCCATTTATCTGGTTGCTGAATGATATAATTTTCCTCTTTTGAAATTTTTTGTTATTTTGCTTTAGACATTAATTTTTATCATAAATTATTTTCTGTTATTTTATTTACATTATTAATATTATTTCTCAGTAAATATATATATATATATTTTAATCTCAATTAGTGCATAATTATACGCAATCATTTTGGAAAAAAAATTTTATTATCGAGAGAAAAGCTAAACTGAGTTGCCACCATTTTCAGGAAATATCGTAAAAAGCATTTGAAATTAAAAATAAAATATAAAAATGGAAATAAATTAAAAAATAACCAAAATGGGCACAACTACAAATAAATAGCTTTCATTAAAAAAAATAATTATCAAAGTCGGTTGAGTAGAAAATTCAGGGCTGATTACACGACATTTTTTAGCTTGTCTGAAAGAAATAGCATCGGAGGCTAAAAATGCAAAACCATGAAGCAATCTCTTTAAGTATAAGCTCAATATAGAGAGGGCTTTTAAGGAGAGCTTGGAGAGCGCATGCGCCCTTTTGTTGGCTTCCTCTTTATTTGGCGTTCAGCGGCAACTCCTCGCCAACGCGCTGAAAATGAAATGGGCGGAGCTTTTCTCTATGCTGATGTATGCACATCAATGCTAAAAATATGTGTGTGTGCGGGAGGGGGGGGGGGATCTATTTTTATTATTCCGTGAAGAAAAAGAGGAGGTCAAGGAGAATGAGAATCAGTGTTTATGTCGTGAAAAAAGAAAAAAAGTGAGGAAGAAATTGGATTCAATTTTTATTATGTCGTTTGATTCATGCAAACATTTCAATCAACATTAGTCATATACGAGTTAATAATAAAAACTCGTAGTTAATAAACATAATATTTTATTTAGTCCACTTGTAACAGTGCTATTTTTATAAAGATAATTCTTTTAATTTTATAATAAACACTTTTCATCCATTCAAACTATAAGATAATTAGAATCGATTTGTATTATGTCATAAAAAGAAGCGGGAAGGGAGGGGCAATCAGAATCAATTTTTGTTATGTAGTTTAATTTTAATCATCGTTAATCAAAGTACTTGATTTAATTTTATAAAATAATGTTTTCATTTATTGAAATTGTAAATAAGTATTTTTATATAATATGTAATTATTTGTAACGGTATATTTCTTTTAAAACGAAAATTTCTCAACACCTTTTATCTAATATAATGTGAATATTATGAGTAGATGAATCTTTTTTTATTTTTTAAGTTATAAAAAATTCAAATATTTTTCCACGCCTCTAGCTTCAATATCCATTTTCATTTTTGTTTTCTTTATTTATTCTTATTATTTTAAACTTAATTCTTTGAAAATAATTTTTTAAAGCACATAAAATGTATTCTTTTTTCCTAATACTGGAAATTTTCAGTCCCTTCCACTCCATCTTTGAAGATGAAATACGAAATTTGGATGGGAATGTTATGTGATAAAATACAATTAAAAGCGATTTTGAATCTAAACTATATTATTATTATTAATATTTATATTTTTTATTATCAAAATTTATCGCGATCCAAACAAGTGTTATTTCATCATTAATTTGGGTATGGAAGGGTGGGGGGGGGGGGGGGTGCATATATACAGAGAGAGTAAAAGCTTATTAAATGTTGGTACATCTTAAAAATTGTTTTTAAATATCAATTTTGTCAGGAAATTTTGAATGTTCTTGGAAACACCAATAGAATTATTTCAATAAAAATAATTTACAATTTTTAAAACTAATCTTTTATAATTTTTTTTTCAGGAATGATTTTTACTTTTAAAATGATGAAATAAATAAAAATTATGCTTTGTTACGTTTCTGAAATCTAAAATCAGGGCACTTATAAAAATATCCTTAAAAATAAATTCAATTAAGGGAAATATTATGCTGTTAACAATAATTCTCAAACAGAAATAAAATACTCGTATTACATCTCGAAACTTGCGGCTATTTTTTTAATTGCTTGTTAATTAGTTTCTTAACTCTTGTTGTGGCATAAAACATGTCTAGTAAGGGGAAAAAACTGCTTTAAATTATAATTTTTGACAAGCAATCAAGACTAATGTCAAATAAAAATTACAAATCTGAAAGTCTTCTCTACAAACACCACTCCCACTGTAATACATTACTACAATCTAAATTTCAACAGTTTTCTTTAGAACGTTTCTTTTCTTTATAGCACATAAGATTTTATTTGATGTAACTGATACCGTTTTAAAAGTATTTTTAACCAAAAATTCTCAATGACAAATTTTTTACGATCTCTGGCATGATATACAACGCCTCCCCTGGGAGATTTGGAATTTTATTCTTATTAATTAATGATTTTAAAGTGAAATTTGTCTTGGAACTATCCAAATGCTTCGCCTCCACCCCCAACCATTCTTTTTTCTCTGAGCTTCAAATGTATCTTAATTCAACACTAGAAATATTTTAAAATCATTATAATTCCTAAATTGTTATCATGCTTAGTTTTTTTACTCCCCATTCTCCTATAAATTATAACATAACAAGAGAAAAAAAATGAGATCTTAAAATAATTTTTAAAAAACAAAAAATTGCTAAAAAATATTATGTTTCCTAAATTATATAAGCCCTATTTTGCCTTCTTGTAAATTTCAAAAAGACATATGCATATAAATTTTGCAAATTTTTGATTAAAATTTAAAAAGTCGAAATTTTAATAATATCAAATTTAATTTTAATTTTTGCATTAATACAACACCAACTAAGATTGTTACATCGAAACGTAACATATATAACTACAGATTTTCTCAAATATATATATTTTTTCAGTAATCCAATTCATCCATTAACTTTCTCTTTTCATATTCAGCCGGAGCCTTCTCTACCAGATGCTTAAATAGTGAACAAGTATTATATTCAGTTAGCCAAGCAAGCGATAAATAGCCAAATACAGTAACCCTACTGCGGGAGCCCTCTCTATATTGAGACGCTAGTGTTGTTTTGTTTAGGAACTTCACACACATGATTTTGTTAAGGTGTGGCGTATACAGTCGAGAAGTGCAATGCTGTAATTGGGCTTAACATAACGAATATTGCTAAAGAATGCTGTTTATCCAACATTTTCCATTTATCATACGTAAAAAAAAATAATCATTGAAGTGGTTAAACCGTTTGTTTAATTAATTATGATTTAACAAAAACAGTAATATAGGATAGAAATATATTTTATGTACTGACGTTAACGTCATACCATAATTTATAAATCATTTTTTAAGAATCAGGGTTGGTTGCGTTAAATATTATTCAAATAACAGCACAATAATATAAAGTTAAAATCGTAATATACATATGACACGCATTAGAGAGTTTTCGTTTATGTACATGCAATCAGCCGCACAATGTATAAAAGCGAAATAAAGAATTAAAAAAAGGAAACTTTTACTTAATATTTTAGATCGAAAGTAAGATTATAAAATACTTCTTTCAATTTTTGTTGTATTACAAAATATTTTCCTACTTCTTTTTCCTAAGAGGCGTGTTAAAATTATCAATCAATAATATTTCTAGTTTTAAAACTATTCAACAAAAAAACTAAAATTGTACATTAAAAATATCACATAGGGTGCAAAACTTGCTCAAATTTTAAAAATAAAAGATCTAAACTGTTCCCCTCAACAGTTTCAAATGAATTTCATTCTTCCTTCGCTTCTTTTATGGGCGTTGCAACATCCTTTTCTGTTATTTTTTCTTAAAAGCTGATATTTCTTGAGTATTATTATAAACATACTTAAAATTAGCTGATTATCGTTAGATTTGTTAAAAAAAAAAGAAAAAAAAACTATTATTTTGTATAAACAAAGTAATAAACTAGTCATTGGGAGGGGGGGAGGGGGGGGCACCGTAATACTTACCCATCATGGATATGCATATCATAAAATATGAAAAAAAAGCATGGGTAAACTATTTAATAAAATGCATCGCAATTCCAAAATAAAATTTAAACATACATTGAAATATTTTTAACACATAATATTGCTTTATAATATTTACCTAACTAATGACCTGATGCTACATATTATTTAACTGAAGCAAAACCTACGATAGTAGGTTAGACTCCTTTTTAAAATAATAGATTTTATTATCACACACAGACTATTTATTAAATGTGAGTACATTTTTTCAGGTGTTTACTTTTAAATCACAGTAATTCCCCTTAAAATTCTGTGCAATATTAAGATTTTCCATAAATTTTATCGTTTTCCTGTTTATATTGAATTTACTTCAATGTATGGATTCAATTTTACATTATTTGCCATATAATATTTTTAAAGTAAGTTTTGTTCCTTGTAACTATAACTGAAACTAGTGTGGACGCAATTTTGTCGATCCTTGGAACTTGCAGACCTTGAAGTCCTGATCAGTGGCGTAGCTAGGTTGGGTGACACCCGGGGCGGATGTAAATGGTGTCACCCCCAGTCATCATGATGTCCTCCCCTTCCTATCCGTTTATTTTTTTTTATCACAATTCTACGTTGTAATAATAAATGACTATACCATTCCTCATTTGCCTCGCATAAAAAAAAAAAAAAAAAAAAAAAAAAAAAACACCGGATGTATTTATTACTTAACCCATAGTCCGCATAAGTCTATGTACTGTCAATATGTCGAAGAAAATTATTTCTTTTAAAATTTTCTTTTGCTACTCACTCATCGGATAGGTTTTTGTTTCCTGGTGCATTTTCTTTTTGGACACACCATTCTGTATAAATTTCCTATTCTCAAAGAAAAGAAAACTAATTCTAATTGTGTCGTGCGTTAAAAATTTCATTTTAGTTCAGAATTACTTTCCAAAATCTTATAAGATTGTATGTATATACTTGCAAATAAAGATTGGGTGTCACTTTTTAGAGGGTGAAGCCCGGGGCGGACCGCCCCCTTCCGTTCTCCGCTAGCTACGCCACTCGTCCTGATAGACCACATAATGTAAAAGGCAGCTTCAGACTGAGAAACTCACGTGTTTCCTATGTGTATGTTTCATACTTCTATTACTCAAAAGAATGTGCTTCGATGATAAATTGAAAAAAAAAAATAAAATAAAATAAAATCTGTTCAGCAAATAGTACATTTAAATTTAAAGTTTCACACCGAAATTTTTACAAAGATTAATTATACTGTTTTTTAATGCAGTTCCCTACTTTAAAGATTAGTTATTCGTCTTGTCAACAAAACGATTGTTTGATAGTTTATATCAAATAGTCGTTAGTGTTTTGAAAGCAAAAATTAAAAAAAAAAAAAAAAAAAAAAAAATCTCTGTTGGCTTGGCTTATAGGCGGAGGTAGATTTCGAAGAGTGCTCATTTCAACAATAAAAAATAAAATATGATTAAAGATAAATCCAGTTTAGAAATTTTCTTTGGCCGCTTTTGAAATTTTTTTAATTTATTTTTATGTAAGAACTGGTTTTTATCAAAATTATCGTAAGCGAAATTCGGCTCAGATGCCCATTTTGACAACATATTTTGAACTATATTCTGACTTTATTATTAAAAAAAATCAACCAATACGCAAATTATATAGTTTCTAAATAACAAAAAATTGTAAATTGAATGTTTTTGAGAGCAAAATCGAATTTAAAAAAGAGTCATAAAATAATCAATTTGTTATTTGAATACATCCTCAATTCTTAAATCATGATCGCTTTGGGAAATTTTGTGCGAAGTGCTCACTTTGACAGCTTTAAATATATATATATTTAACCTTTATCAAAAAATGGACCAATACGGAATATTACACAGTTCCTAAATAACAAATAACTGTCAATGGAATGCGTTTGAAAGCAAAATTGAATTTAAAAATCAGTCATAAAATAACCAATTTGTTATTTTAATACATCCTCAATTCTTAAATCATGATCGCTTTGGGAAATTTTACGCGAAATGCCTACTTTGACAGCTTTTTAAAAAATATATATTTAGCCTTTATCAAAAAATCGACGAATTCTCACATAATACAGTTACTAAAAAACAAAAAAACTGTCAATTAAATGCGTTTGAGAGCAAAATTGAATTTAAAAATGAGTCATGAAATAACCAATTTGTTATTTGAATACATCCTCAATTCTTTAATCATGATAACTTTGGGAAATTTTGTGCAAAGTGCCCATTTTAGCAGCCTTTTTTGAAATATATTCTGCCTTTATAAAAAAAAAAAAAAAAAAAAAAAAAAAAAAAAAAAAAAAAAAACTGGTCGATCCGTCACATTATATAGTTCCTATATAAGAGGACCTGTAAATTGGATGCGTTTGAGAACAAAAATGGATTTAAAAATGAGTCAGAAAAAATGCAATTTGTTATACTTCCTCAGTTTTTCAATCACCATTACTTTGGTAAATTCTGTTCAAAATACCGTTTTTGGCAGTCTTTTTTGAAAAATATTTTGCCTTTATCAAAAAACTGGCTAATACATCACGTTATACAGTTTCTAAATAGGAGGATCTGCCATTTGGATGCGTTTAAAATCAAAAGTGAATTTAAAAATGATTCAGAGTATAAACAGTTTGGATTTGAGTTTTTTTCACCAAATCCTATTTTTGTTTAATTTATTTTTGCTATAATAATTGGTCCTATGAAAAACTTGTTAGTATAAAAGTCGTAGATAATATTGAGAAGATGTTAAATAAATTTAATTATATTTGATTGCTTAAAAATTGAGTAAGTAATGGATTTTTTTCTTTTTCCTCCCCCCTTTTTCTTTTTGTTTTTAACTTTTTTCATCGGTAAAAGTTGGTCCTATCAAAAACTTGTAAATACTAAAATTTTAGATAATGCTGAGTACATTTATAAAAAAAATTAGTTGAATTTGATATCTTCAGAATTGTCGAAGTTATGATTTTTTTTTCTCCCAAAAACCCTGTTTTTTTCGCCCTTTGAGCCTATTTTTAACTTTACCAAAAATCTGTCATGCATAAACTTTTAGCCCATTTTTGAGAAGTAATATAAACTTTAAACTGATTCGATATCTATTTTAATTTAGAAGTTATCGCGTTTTTTCTGTTTTCACAAAAACCCTCCTAACTTCCACCCCCTTGGTCCGGTTTTGCCCATTAACGAACTTAACCGAGATTTTATGCTCCTTGATTTTATGCAAAAGTTTGAAGAAGATCTGAGCATAATTATGGAAGTTATCGTGTCCAGAAAAAAGTGATATACACCGATAGATAGATAGATACAGCTCATATTCAAAATATTAGAATAATTACCTTTTTTTTAGAAATTGAAAATATCGTTTGGTAATTTAATGTCTTTTAATGAAAATATGCAAACGATATTCTTATTAAGAACTTATTGTTGATTAAACTTACTTGTTATCTTAAATTTAATATCATTTTTGAAAAGATTAATTGCAAAAAAAATTTTTTTTGAAAAGTCAAAATATTAGAATATTTATTCAAGTGGTTCAAAATATTAGAATATTTCACATTAATTCTCCTTTAATTATTACCAATTCTTAACTGGTGGCATCATTGATTAAATTCAGACTATTTTATTTAAAATCAGTATTCTTTTTTGCAGTTTGTTTCTTTTTCGTCTTAAAATGGGCCGTGTGAGTGATATTCCTGAATCTACTAAACTTCGTATGGTTGATTTGTATCGGCACGGTAAAAATCAATGTTTTATAGCGAATTATTTACATTGTTCGCAATCGAGCGTTAGTAAAATACTAACACAATATTCAAAAATTGGAAAATTTCAAAATAATCGCCGAAATGGTGGCCGAAAACCAAAAACATCTGCTAAGAGATGACAGGAAACTGAAGCGTATAGTTAAGAAAAACCGTTTTAAAAGTGTTCGATTCTTGCACCGAAAATGGAAAGAAGAAGGAGTTGAAGTTTCTACATCGACAACATTAAGACGTCTCCATAAATTTAAATTTGAATCTCGTGTACCGAAAAGAAAACCTCTCATGACTGCAAGACAAAAGCGTATAAGATTGAATTGGTGTAAATCAAGACGTTTATGGAGCAATGAAGATTGGAAAAATATATTATTTAGTGATGAAAGTATGTGTTTGTGTTTCATATGGTAATCAAGGTATTCGAGTTTGGAGAATGACGCAAGAAGCATTTGATAAAGAATGCCTTAAACGTTCCGTAAAATTTGCTGCTAGTGTCATGGTTTGGGGTTGTATGAGTGCAGAAGGACCTGGAAAGTTATGCATCGTCTATGAAAAGGTTAACTCTCTGATATATCAAGAAATTTTAGAATATTACATGATTCCATCATCAGAAGATTTATTTGAAGATGATTTCATCTTTCAACAAGATTTAGCGTCCCCGCATACCTCGGTGTCAACTAAGAATTGGTTCCGCCAACGCAACATTAAGGTACTTCCTTGGCCACCAAATTCACCAGATCTTAATCCCATCGAAAACTTATGGTGTATAATGAAGAAAAAACTTCAAGAAAATCCTCCTTCAAGTAAAACTGAGTTAGTGGCACGTATAAAGTCTATTTGGGCTAATATTGATAGAAATGTTTGTAAACACCTTGTATATAGTATGCAAGATCGATTGTACACTGTTATGAAAGCTAAAGGGGATGCTACAAAATATTAACTACCATTTACTTCATATTCATAAGGTAATATTGTTGCATAAAATAAAATATTCTAATATTTTGAACCAATCTAAATTTTATTCTAATATTCTGGTGTGTTTAAGGAAGCTGTATACCTAATTTATTGTGCTGTATTTTATATTTTATAAATGTTAAAATCTTATCTAAACATTCCAGATTTAATTTATAAGAAATTTAATTGCATTTACTTAGTATAAAAAATAAATAAATGACAAATAATTTTTTCTTATTACTTTTTCTCAATTATTCTAATATTTTGAATATGAGCTGTAGATAGATAGATAAACTTTTTTACTAATGGTAGTTCTGGGGTCTAGGGGTCGTGATAGGTGTAAATCTGCAAAATTTTTTTCTGAAATTCCAACATGGGAGCGATCACAATAGGTAGTATTTCATACGAAATCTACCTAAAACCGCTTCAAGCAACTTAATACTTAATATTGTCTTTTACTTTCTCATATATGAATAGAGTATACAGTGTACAAAGGTATTTTTAAGGCAATTCCTAGATCTAGAGACTTATGGCAGATTTCTTTGCATGACGATTTTTTTTAGAATAAGAAAAGTACTTTTATAATTAAACGATAATAAAAAATAAGAATAATTATTCTTTTTTTTCTTCGTCCCGTTCAAGGACAAGGTCACAAATCAATAAAAGATAATAGCATACATGCCAATACTTCGTAATTATTCCGGAGTCTGATCCAAGACAAATATGTTTTCAACTGGGAATTTTATTTAATCAAAAAATGATTACACAAATACCGTATAAAATCAACATACATTTCTTTATATTCATTTTCCGAGTTTAAGTATGTTTTCTTGGATGAGACTCCGATATAATTAAGAGATGTTGGCTTCTATGGTAATAGACGTAAAAAGCGCTATTTTGACAGAATTCATTCATCATTTTTATCGCAAATATTTTTTAGAGGAAACTTAGAACAGCATCGGACTGCCTACAGTAAAAAAAGGAAGTTATTGGTTATGTACATCTAAAATTTGTTTAAAGGTATACCCATGCCTTTTAGGATATTTTGCTAAACTATTTTTTTTCTTTTTTGGGTCAAATGTTTTTTTTAGTAAATAATGAATTTTCCAAAATACTAACACGGGTCACTTACCGGTCAATTTAATATGTTTTTCTTTCATATCTACTCCGCCCTTATTTCCTTTTAATATTTAAACTTCACTCATTGTCTTTACGACATAAATTCCTCCATTATATAAGCGCCACTGCAAGAAATTACTTATGCTAATGCTACCTGTATAAAGTGGGCGGAGCATATATTCTGGCACGGTTTGCATACAGGCGTAGATTGTATTAATATCATACTAGCAAAAATGCGTTAATTTTTGAATTTTGAAACTTTTTTTTTTACAAAAATCGGCTAAAAATTACGTATACTTTTTAGATATAAAAATGTATGCTGTTAAAATTGCCTGAAGACCATTTCTGGAGTATTTTTAATCTGATTTAAAAAATAACTTCCGTTCGTAATAATTATAAAAAATAAACCTAGTGCTGCTGCCATCTGTGTTCTTGTTGAAAAAGGTTAAGGTTTTAAAAATTAAAAATTAACGATCTAAATTTATTAATTAATCGATAAATTACTTTAAAAGATTTTTAAACAAACTTCTGTGTGTAATCTTCGATTATTCTTACTCAACTCTTTTTGTGATATTAGTATGCATCAATTTGTATGTAAAAATTCTTTGTTGTTGCATACATCATACATATTTAGTTTTAAACTGTGCGACGGGTATCAAATTAAAATATTTACAAATATATCTTTAGAAGAAAAGGAACAAAGGAGAAAAAGGAGGGACGAATAAATGAGACAATATTTACTATAAAATTTTTGTAGGGAAAAATGTGTAAAAGTTGGCAGCTATGTATTTAGTGAAAAGAAAAAAAAAGTTTTATTTAATTGTAGAAAGTTTGTGATTAGATAAATGAGAATTTACTTTTAAGAAATTGTAGTGAAAAATGATTTTATATAAATAGATTGAAGACTTGTACCTTAGAGTAAATAGTTCTATTCAAGGATATTGACAGTAGATGGCAGCAACAATCAAATATTACTACCATAAATAAGTAATACGTTTACCAAATTATAGAACCATTTTTAATGCCGATTTATTATCTCTTCCCTCTTTATTAGTTAAAATATTCTCAAGGTAAGTCAATTTGTAGATTAATTCTTAATTTTTAGAAAACTGAAAAGTTATTCGTTTCTGAAAGCTGCCTTTCATTATTAAACTGTCTTTCTGCAGCATCTTATAAGTCTAGCTATTTAAAGAACATTTTAAAACGCTATAGTTATTAGCTATTATTATATTTTTTATGAATTAAGTATTTGGAGAAAGATTAAACCCGAAAAAGAAAAATAAATAAATAATTTATATATGTATCGATAAGATTTTAATATTAATTGAATTCCCAGTAGATGGCAGCACCAAACATTCAGTGTACCGTAGTGGAATTAAAGTAATACGGGGATTTTTCGAGCAGAGTTAATTTAAGGAATTCATTTATTGCAAATGTCTATCAGAATTTCCAAATAGTAATCTTCGGTTTATCTGATGAGAAACATTTTGTAATTAAAAAACCGCAGATGTCTGTTTTTAAATTTAAATTGATATTTCTAATTATAAATAAATACATGGTAAATTGTCTACACTAATTCATATTCTTACCAGAAAGGCTACATTTCTGTCCTTTGTACCGGAAATGGAAGAAAGTTTTCTTCCTTTTCTAGACAGAATTGAAGATAATAACTAGACATGAACCGAAAATTCAGTTTTTTTTTTTCGTTTTTGGCTTTCGGAAGTCGTTATTGGCAAATATGCGGCTAAAAGTTCGGCCGGACCGAAATTACATGTATCTAAAAATCTTATTTCTTCTTTCGGAAATTTTCAACATTACTCAACGATCTGAACAGTATTAGCGCAAATGAGACTATTTATTGCTATGAACTTCATTGCTTATAATTATCAATCATGATTGACTCAAGACGTGAATGCAAAATTATAAAGCAAATAATCAATAAATGACAAACTTTTTTCACGCGGTTGTTAAAAGATGCAAACTTAACAGAAATAGATTTTAGATAGATTTCGTAAGTAATACTACCTATTGCTGTCGTTACCACGGTACGACTTTTGAAGAATTTCTTCATAACTTTTCACTATATGACCCCAGGAACCCAAAACCAATCCCACCTAAAAAGTTTATATGATCCATATTCATATAAATATAAAAGTTTATATTTATTTATAGTTTATATAAATATAAAAATTTATATTTATATGAATTGAAGTGATATTGTTATGATGAATAATATTGTTATTTATTATAAGTCCAAATCAATTGAAAACATATGAGGTAAGTACGAAATCTCTTAAATTATGGTGATAATGATAAAAAAGAAGATAAATAAATGATAAATTAAAAAAATAAATGATAAATAAAATAAAGCCTTAATAAATAAAACTTATTAATACCAACGACGTGTGTCAATTCGTGGCGTCTTGCCAAAGCATGTGTCTGTGAATCGAAAAGTTGTGAGTTCGAATCCATCCTCGGCTTCTCTCTTCTTTTTTACTTGTATTTATATTTTTTACACGTCACAAATTTTAAGCAGAATTTGAAATTCTACAGCTTTGAACCTTTTGATATTTTCTGAAGAGGACAGTTCACTTTTTCAATATTTTATTATTACTATTATTTCAAAAAATATGGCTCAATTGGTGAACTGACTGCAGTTCAGGGTTCAACTAAAAGTACATTTTGCAACAAATAATTAAATAAAAATGCGTATTTAATTAAAATTTTGAAAAAGTATAAGAAAATTTTAATATTTTAAAATCTCTACAATTTTAAATAATAATATTTTTAGATTAATCAATCACCTTTTTTTTTTCAAATCAATGTGTGTTACACAATACTGTGCATGGATTTTTAGATAATGTAATGCTACATTTAATATATATTTTTCTTTGATATAAGTTGTGCAAAGTGGTGAAATCTAACACATCTTCATATATACTTTTATTAATAGCAATTATAATAATAATAACGTTAAGTCTAATTTCATGCGCATATTTAACACATATATAACAATCAAATTGTACAAAACATATTAAATATCTGTATCAAATACAAAAAAAGCCTTAACATTTTTAAAACATGAAAGCGTAGTAAATATAAACATAGAGGGAAAAAAAGTTTAAAGTTATCATTAGTGTGGGAATTGCGTTAGGTGTATTAACAAAATTTACAACATGTCAAGATATGATTGTCGAATGGATGAAAAAGAGGTTTTAAAATATTCACAATTAAACAGGCTTTCATTTAATGTTTCAAAACAAAAATCGATTTTTTGATCAATTTTGGGGTAAACCGTCGCCTTAAGAAATTAAGTTTACGTTTATGAACTTTTAGAGAAAATCAGTATTTTTTACCGAAATTTTTAATCTAAACGCAAATCCGATTTAATTTATGTGAAACTTCATTTTTTAAAACTTCCATAATTATATTCCTTGAATACTTAATTCGTTATAAATATGATAAAAAGTTAATTAAATCCAATTGATTTTTTAAATCATCAGATTTTAAAATATTCACCTTTTATATAAACATTTTAATAACAATTTTAAGTTTTCTTAAGAAAGGTGTTATAGTAAAAATAAAATACATTGACATGTTTCGGAACCGTCAAATAAGCTCCATAGTCATAATATAAAAAATTTTATATTATGATTATGGAACTTATTTGACGGTTCCGAAACATGTCAATGTATTTTATTTTTACTATAACACTTTTCCTAAGATAAATTAAAATTGTTATTAAAACGTTATAAATATGTTTAAAAATTCATTAAAAGATTTAAAAAAATGTTTAATCATCTTTTGTATAAATGCAAATATATGATCAATAAAAAGAAATCTTTATATTACGGAGGAAAGAAAGTAGACGAAAACAGAAAAAAAAATAGTATTTTTATATGTATCGTAAATTTTATTCAAAGACGATTTTTGCACTCCAATTGAATTACGGAAAGAGTGTTTTGATTTGCAATAAAAATAAACGTAATCTGTCATTTCTTATTTGTGCAAACGATAAATTTTGTTGAGATTGAACTTGTGAGATAAATGTGTTTACAGAAAATTGGAAAATTGAAAATTTGGATAGCTGGTAACAATTTTAGCATTACTGTATTAATATTTTATTACTCTTTCGAAGATATGCATTACTTGAATTATCTAATCCTATAAACATTTAAGAAATTTCACGCGAAAATTATTTTGTATTATTTATACAAAAAGGATAAATTTGCATTTAAAGTGTTATAAAATAAAATAAAAAAGCGATAGAAAAAAGAAAAACCATTATTTCAGAATTGTGCATAAAGTAAAAAATATAGATAATATTTAAGAAAAAAAAGTTCTAGGCTTAAATTAGTTTTGCTGTGCTATCAAAAGAAATATTAGTTTAAAAATTTAGAAAAAAAATAAATTTTCATGAAAAAATTCAAAAATGTAAATGCAATTTATTAAGGAAATATAAAAGTTGTAGCAATTTCTCTAGTAATAAAAATACTTAAAATTTGTAACGTGTAAAAAATATAAATATAAGTAAAAAAGAAAAAAGAAGCCGAGGATGGATTCGAACTCACAACCTGTCGATGCACAAACACGTGCTTTGGCACGATGCCACCAATTGACAGTCAGGTGTTGTACAATTAGGTATTTGAAATATACGCTGAACTTTGACCCCCAATTTCTCAAAAACTAAGGTCCATTTGAAGGAACCCTTTCACCAGAATAATTAGTGGTATGATACTTTGAAATCATCAAAATCTGTGAGTACCATGTCTGGTGGTCCCCTTGTTAGTTAAATATTCAAAGAATATTTTTCAAAAAGAAACAATTCTCAAGAATTTTTTTAATTACCATTAATTTGTTAAATTTACTTTACTTTGTAAAAATGTCTGTTACTTTTCATTAAAAAAGTGAAGATTTTCCATGAGAAGCTGTTCGATCATGCCAATTTTTTAGCAATTGAATATTTATCGACATAACATTGCTTCTTTGCTGCATGTATTTTTGAACATTTGTTGTTGCTTGAACAACTTCAGTATGACTTATAGCTATTGAATCAACAAGAACCTATAGCCCGGATAATAAACTAAAATGTTTGGTCTTTTTCAAGGTTCATTTACAGAAAAAAAAAAAAAAAAAAAAAAAGATTTTGTTATTTTCTTGGTTTACAGAAACCTCGATTAATCAAAATTCGGTTAACAGAGGTTCTACTCTATATCCTTTTCTTTTTCTTCTTTTCCTCTTCCAGAATAGGTTAATAATCTAATGAGAAAATGAAAAAGATAAATTTATATTGCACATTTTTAAAAATTTGTGAATTGGTGGAATTAGTGAATCGGTCTTTTGTTTAAATGTTTTAAATAACCGACATCTTAAAACTGGTGATTCAATGTTAAATCTATTAAAAATTTCTGAATTTTTGCATTAGTTCATTAATAAAACCAATGAAAGTTCGCAGTTTTAGATATGATATTTTTGAAATTTGGTCTCAGGTAAATTTATGACGGTTAAAGAAATATTTAAAATAGGAAAATTCTGATTTTACACATGTTGATATCAAAGTTTGAAAAACATTTCTTTTATCATTAGTAAAATGAGATAATTAATTAATCGATGCAATAAGCGTTTGTAGCTTTGATATACTGTTATTATTTGTGGAATTTACTTGAAATGTTTCACTCGACAAATCTTCAACAATGACTCTGTGTTAAAAAATGCAGTAAAAATTTATAACAATTATAAGTAATAATTAATAAAACTATATTGTTTAATAAATTACATGCATTGTTGCTATTACACGCTGCTGCAGATAACAATACTAGTATGATTTCGTGGAACAACAGTTATTTCAAAACTCTACTGCTATCATTGTAGTTAGTTTTGGGCGATTTAAAAAAAAAATCTTTTTTTATTGATTACTTTCGTATTAAAGTGATTGATAATAATATTTTGAAAGAAAATTTATTTTCTTCTTGATATTTATTTATGAAAATGGAGGACTTTTACAACATAGACGACCGAAATAATGACATAACATCTGAACAGTAAGTACCTAAATTTGGAATGTTACGTTATTATACTGTTGACATCCAACAGTTTTAAGTATGCTTTTAAGTAACGTTTTGATGAATAAAAATGAACTGTGTATTTTTATACATTGAAGCATTAAATCACTCTAATTTTCAATTTTAAACTATTGCAGCGATAGCATATATATCTTAATAGATATGAAAAGTAAAATATTCAAAACAAAGTGAAGAAGTTTGCTTTTACGCTTTTGTATATTGCATTTTCGATAATTTACCTATAGCAGGGCTATCAAATGGTCCGCCAACTGAACATCAGAATTTTCTTAGAGAAATTTCCTATTTAGATTTTTCTTGCAAATTGCCGAAAAACCACCTTTTGATGTTAATTCTAGCTAAAATTCAGTAGAAGCCTATTATGAAATTTTCTTTAAAAAAATATTGATGTTCAGTTCGCGGACCATGGTTGCGGAATGTGTTCAATGTTCAAAAAAAAAAAAAAAAAAAAAAAAAAAAAAAAAATTCGGTGTATGTGACTTTTGCAAATCTTTGAAGGTTAAAAAAATACATCACTATAAACTACACAATTCTAAAACTTTGATGACACATATCTTCAAAAATACAATGAAAAAGCAAATTGTGTACTTGAGAATTTATATTTATGATTTTGGATAACCAGTGTATTTTATACATAATCATTATATATTATACATATCATTAGAACATCAAGTATAAATTTTTATATGCGTGTCACAAATCAATTTCTACTTTTCATAATATTTGTTTTCGTATAATTAAATGGCCAAATTAAACAATGTTTCAATACTATTAAGTTAAATTATTAAAATAAATCATAAAATATAAATTATATAAATATAAAATAAATTATATATAAATAAAAAAAATATATTATTAAATTAACAATGTTTTACACTCTACTTTCTCTAACTTTTTAATATGACAAAGTTCTTGCAGTTCAATAAGTTTATTAACTGAAACAATCAAATCTGACACTCTAAAACTTGGCTATGTCTCCAATTTTCAAGAAGGTTTGGTCATTTTAAGGTAGAATTGCACGGTTTGCATTATTAAAAAGCAAAGAGAAATACTGTATAAAAAAACAAGGTATTTACGTATTAACGCCACCGCAACAGAAGTTGCGCTAATGCGCCAATGAAAAACAATCTTGTTGTTCGCACGCACGCGCTGTTATTCTTTGGATTCCTTGTTGTTTGCTGATTTTGCGCCTTCTTTTGCGGCTTTTTCTTTTTTCTCATTTTTTTGTGCACATGCGAACAACAAGATTGCTCTTTATTGGCGCATTAACACAACTTCTGCTGCGGTGACGTTAATACGTAAGTACCAAAAACAACTTTATTGACAGAATGCGAATTTTGATACTTATGTAGCTACTACTTGGTTATCCCGTCGACCACTTTCGCCAAATTATAAAAATCGTCAAACTAATTGCCAAATGATGTATGGTGGCCCCACCAGTGGCCGCGAGGTTCTGACCTCCAAACTGGTAGATGGTAGGTGCTGGGTTCGAACCCAATCGCGACCGTCGGCCTAACCGTTCGGAGTTTTCCGTGGTTTTCTTCGAATCTTGCGTAAATACGGGTTAGGTTCCCTTAGAAAGAACCCCACGGAGGGCATCCCACCCCATAGGGCCTATATCCCATAGCGTAGGTAATCGGCCGACATGAAAACAACAACAACCAAATTATGCATGCTGATATAATATTTATTTTAAATAACGAAAGGACAAATAAATTAGGAAAATACGAATAAAAATACAAATAAATGTGGAATTAAAAGCCATTTGATGACATTTTAAACATGTGTATCGTGTATAATGTTATTGAATGCAACATTCCTTATCGGCATTTAATCTTATAATTTGGCGATAACTTTTTGGTCGACGGGAAAACCAAGTAGTACCCTTATATATTATCCGTGTATACCACCAAAAATAGTTATCAATCTTCAATCATATTTACCTTTTAACTCGTTTCATTAACTTCAATTAATTTTTTTCTGTTGTAACTGAAATTCTACCCACGGGCATAAAGCTGGAATTCACGTGTTTTAAAATCACTTATTTATCACCAGAAAGTCAGAAAAGCAGCGAAAATTAGTAGGAACATTCTTTTTTAATATACAGAGTGTACAAAAAAAAAAAATCTCCAAAGAATCATCATTTTTTTTTAAAAAAAGTAATTTTTTTTTTTTTTTTTTTTTTTTTTTTTAAGGGAATATTAATTGAATAGGTTCATTCCAGGCAAAATAGGCAAATTAGCTGTGGCTGCCATGTCACGGATTTGAATGAAAATTGGCATATGAGTATAACATGTTTATTTATGAAGAAATGCAAAATAAGAGATTACAGGACAGATTGTTTAAGCATGTAAACTCACTTTAAAAATTGATACAAAATCGAGTTCTTGTTTACATGCTTTAAATTTCAATCTGTATTGTTCGCGTTAGGAATAAAAAAAACTATATCATAAATTATTTTCAGATAAGAATGCATACTAAATAAGAGATTGGGATAATTTGGGATTTGAATTTTTATTCCTTATTGAGAAAAAAATAAGAAAAGGAAAATTTTTAAGAAGAAAATTCATTATTTCTTTTGCTTCTAAAAAAATTAGGACAGGCGTTATGAGTTCAAAACTGTTTGATATTTTATATAAAAGTATATATTTTGAACACAAGAAGTTTCATATATGCCTTTTTTATTCCTTAATGTGAAAAAAAAATAAATAAGGAAAAAAAGGACGGGAAAAGGCAATAATTCTATTGTTCTTTTAGTCATGAAGGAAATCTCTTATATCATTTCAAATTACTTGATATCAAAGATAAAAGTGTCTATTTTAAACATTCAAGTGCTACTTCTTGCCTTTTCTTCTTTTCTTTTTTTTCTTTTTTTCTTTCAGACTTATATTAAAAGCGATGAGAAATGAAGAATTAATTATCTAGCATTGTTAAAATCCAATAGATGGCAGCACTATTTTAAATTGAAATCGTACAATATTTTTAAAAAAGCGTGCTAATTCAAAGGGAAAATTGCGTGAAATGTAACAAAAATACATTTTGGAATCATTTTTTTTCAATGTTAGGAATGAAAAGGCACTATTAAAATTTTTCGAGCATATTATGGACTCATTAATCTTTATGTCTGTGCAATAGGGTGGAGCGAAATTTTTTTTTTTTTTTTTTTGAAAATCAAAAACGGGTAGGTGCCAAAAGTTGCTTTTATACTAGTACATCAACTGTGTGAAATTTTACCGCTGAAAAAAAATGGCTTGAGTCTGCGCTTTTGCTCCAAAAATCGAAATTTTGGGTAAAATTTGTCATTTTTTGACATTTTTTCAAAAAAATTAAAAAATTCCTACAGAGCTGGTTAGTATTTAAAAGTGTTGCTTAGACTTTTATATTTATCTGCTTAACATATTTAAACTATAAAACAATATGTTTATTCCCTATAGCTGGAGCAAAACAGACAACTTTTAGTAAGAAAACAGCATTACCACTCTATTGGGTCATACAACGAATTATTGTTTTTAATACAGCTCTTGTTTTCAAAACTACCTTGGACATGCGTCGTGGAGGTGGCCTATACCACCCGGCCCAACTATTCGATCATCTTAGTACAGCGTTTTATTTATACATTGATTTGTGATTTTCTTTATAAAAAATTTGGCATGTTTTCGATGTTTCCACCTTGTTTATCTGTTCTTTGCATCCACATGCTGCTGTAATTATCTTCATGTACATTTTTACAGTTTATTCAAAAAAATGACAAGCAGAGTAATGCACGGGAATATTATTAAAGCGATCTATTCGGCCATCTATTATATTTATCTAACTTACATTCAGTTGATGAATAGTGATTGGAAGTTCTGTTACCACAACATTTTTTCAGTCAATTGTATTTTTTTTACGTAATGATTTGCTTCAAAGATGATTTCAGATATTTCAACTATAAGTATGCCACCATTTATTCTAACTTTGCATTTTTTATATGTTGAGAAGCGAGCTGTTTCATGTGATGGTGATCGTCAGAGAGAATTGCAATGAAAATTTGTTCTCCATGTGTAAAGCAACCGCTGTTGTAAATAACTTTTTCTTTTGCATTAGTTTTATGCCATTTTCTAAGTGTTTTCGTATCTAGGTAATTTCCTATTAACTTTTAGATCCCCTTTTTATGAGCGGACAACATTTGATGGTGAAATGTCCTGGGCATAAACTTATAATGCATAGTACTTTATGAGGGAATGTACGGATTCTAATCGACTATAAGTGCTCATTTAAAATTAGGAGAATTTTATTTGTCACTGTGAACCATTTTGCATGGGATAAGCTTAGAATTGTGTATAATATTGAATCATTCGCTACTTCAACTCCAGTGAATTTCCTCTGCGTCAATTATTTGAGAAGTCGATATAAAACGTTCTAAGCTACATGGATTCACCGGATCAATAAGGAAAATCTTTGTCTGCGTACTATTCACTTCCTATTGCAATTTTTTTTAAAAATAAAATAGAGAATAATTTTGAAAAATTATTTTCTCAAATTGAGAAAAAGATACTCAGAACAGACTAGAAATTTCTGTCGGAGATTGCAAAGCTAATTCATAAGGAAAGCTATTTCTCAAAAAGAATGGGGAATAAGAATTTAGAAAACATCTCACACAAAAGACAGCTCATAAAGTTAATAAAATTTTCCGCTTTATATAAGCACAGATTGTCAATCAGCGTTTATATGTTCACTCACAAAATGTATAATCCAAGTTTATACCGCGGGATGTTTTATACCAAATGTACTATACACCCAAATAATAGATCTAAAATCTTATTAGAAATTACTAGACTACGGAACAACACAGGAAACGACATAAAGCATACTAAAACTTCTTTAGAAATATTGTTGTTTTACAACAAGTAGTTTTTGCAAATTTTGTTTGCAATCCTCTGTGACAATCGTTATAATATTAAACAGCTAGCTTCTCAGCATATATTCAATGTAATAGGTTCAATAAATGATGACATGCTAGAAATTAAATTCATACAATCAATTTTTAGGCAAATCATTGCATATAAAATGTAATTGATTGAAAGAATGCTGTGATAACAAAACTTCCAATCATAATGTACTAATTGCATGAAATTTTGATGAAGATAATAGACTGCTGAATAGGTTCAATTAAGAACATACCCAATACATTGCTCAGCTTCTCTTCTGTTATACATGGTATAAAAATATACGTGCAGTAGGTCACACTAGCATGATCCAAATCATCCAAAGTCAGTGAATATAAAGAGATAAAATATTTTGATATATAGAAAACTTATACTCGTCTTCGGGAAAAAAATAACATTTCAATACATAAATAAACACTGGGCCTAGATGATTGGATGGTTGAGACGGGTGGGATAATACAACCACCTCTATGAGTTATATACACACTAGTTTTGAAAGCAACTAGGTAAGAAATTCATTCAAAACAACATTTCGTTGTATACTCCAATAGAGAGGTTAACGCTGATTTTTCACAAAAAGTTGTCAGATTTGCTCCAATTATACAGACTACAGATATTGTTTTATAGTTTAAATATGTTAAGCAGATAAATATAAAGATCAAAGCAACACTTTTAAATACTAACCAACTCTGTGGGAATTTTTTAATTTTTTTGAAAAAATGTCAAAAAATGACAGATTTTACCCAAAATTTCGATTTTTGGAGCAAAAGCGCAGACTCAAGCCATTTTTTTTCAGCGGTAAAATTTCACACAGTTGATGTACTAGTATAAAGGCAACTTTTGGCACCTACCCGTTTTTGATTTTCAAAAAAAAATTTTTTTTTCGCTCCACCCTACTGTGCAATATTGTTTGTCACGAATCTGTCCTTTATTCATTATTTGATAATAAATAATAGGAAAAAATACGATTTTGCAATTTTTTTAAAAGTTTCTAAGTTTTTTAGAAGATGAAGGTATTAAATGATAATTATCAAACTTGGGGAATTCAATCTTCATATATAATACTGTATTATGCACCAATTTCTCACTTGTTTTATCATTTTTTAAAATTTTTATAATGTTTCGAATTTTCTCAAAATTCACAAATTTTCAATTTTAACAACCCATTTAAAATTAATTACGTTGTTATCAGATTGCTATTGCTAAATAAATAAAAAGATAATTATTTAGAGGTTATAAAGTTGCAAGCCAAATTCATTTATGTTAAATATTTTTCAAGATACAGAGCTCTAAACTTTCAACATTGGGCGATTGCACACATGCCGTTCTACATCACAAGTTTTTTTAAAGTCCAAAACTGCTAAAATAATTTATTTTTTGTCAAGATATTTTGCCGAGCTCTATTTGAATATGAATAAAACCCGTGTATGAAATTTTATTAAAATCGGTTACCATGGGGCCACGACTTTTTTTAAATTTTTGCTTATTTGACGTGGAATGACCCAATAATAAGCATTTTTTTTTTCAAAAAGGGCACACTTCTACTCTGTATACCAAAAATATTTAAAAAGCAGTTTTAGGAAGTGTTAAAAGTGCCATCGGAACTCATTAGAAGGATTTAAAAGAGCCGATGGGCGATAAAAGAAGTAAAAAGAGGCAGCCGGGCGTTGCGCTCTACTAAAACGGCTTAGAGTAAGCACTTCAGCTATGGAAAACGTTATAAGGACAAGGAAAAAGCCTTCAAATGTCGGAGCCGTTTGGCTGGAAAAAAATTTGCAAATATTTGTATGATAAAAATGCTTGATATGGAATGTTTTACACAAAATTTAAGTTAGAAATTTTAAAAATCATTAAAAGGCATGATTTAAAAAAAGTTTTAATGGGTTGCTACTCGGAAAAAAAAACTATAAGAACGCGCATTTTTTATTTTTTAAATTGCAAATAAAATTTTGCCTATTTGGTACTATGGGTTTTGTTTAAAGTGGCCTAAAACTGTTGTGCAGTAAGATTGTTCGGTTTCCCTCTTTCTTCATCATGACAAAAAGCACACAGCAGTCTGAATTTGAAAAAGGGAAAAATTTTTGCTTACGTATAATGTGAATTGAGTAGACGTGAAATTGCAAGGATTATAAACGGATCTGAAACGCAATTTATAATTTGTTGAAGAATCCAAAAGATTATAGAAAAAATACTAGTACAGGTAGGTCATTTTCTTTGACTATACGCTAAAAACGTGAAATTGCGCGTCGAACTTTCTTTAAAAAAAAAAAAAAAAAAAAAAAAAAAAGTGTTTTATTTAAATCAAGACAGAAATGAATCAACCATACATTAGATGAAAAGTATATAATGTTCTGCAAAAGAATGCCAATGTTAGATATGTTAAACTATGGTAACTACCAATACTTACAAAATTACAAAAGGAGCTTACATTAGAGTTTGCTAAGAAACACGTTTCTTTTGGATTTCGCAGCAAAGACGTAGTCTTTTCAAACGAAAAAAGTTTACTTCGGACGCATATTCTCCATTATTGGTAGGACTTGCAAAAAGATAAACCTCTTTTTACGAGACGCTAATTCGGAGGAAGTTCTGTGATTGTGTTGGCAAATTTTGCTGCAAATGCTGGGCTGCCAAAGACGACTATTTTTACATTCTGTCCAAACTAGTATTTTTCTAATATACAATTTGAAGTACACCTCTCTTACAAATATTGTCAGAGTGTCGATTAAGGATTTCTGCTTTCAGAAAGTGGTACCAGTTGGAATTAAAATATATTCGCCTGTGTCAGCCCTGCAAATGAAACAACACCAATCTTGTCCATATCGAAGTCGCATAAATTTAAAATCATATGGGGAAAGTAATCTGAAAAATTAGTGACCTTATCACAGGTCTACTATCGAAACTATCTGTTTCGAATAGATGATGAAATTTTAACCGCGTCCCTGATTTGCCCGTACCACTTAAGGGCATCCGTATTCCAATCATGATTTATTATTCTCACCAGTAAATTTTCATTGTTAATTTTGCATTATTTAATCCGAGCATTTTTTTTTTTTTTTTTTTGATTCAGTAGGCGAAAAGTTCTGTTTTGAAAAACCAGTGATAAAATATTAAAAAATCTGTAAAAGACATGAAAAAATAAGCCTTGTTCGAAAGTTTTTTTTCAAAAATATTGCTCATATAAACAGTTAAATGTATTTCGTGCATCATGTCTATGGTTCGCGGTCCATTCTGTCAAACATTTGGATGGGCCGCCAAAAAGCCCTGATTTAAACTCCTCAGAAAATGTGTGAGGCATTTTATCTACAGAAGTATGTAAGTATAGCGCATAATGGACAAATATAGTTAATTGACATCATTTAGCTAATTAGAGTTGAAAACCATTTCTAAACAAACTTTAATCGGATATTCTAAGTTAATGACTGCACGATTAATAAGGGTCGTTGAGAAAAAAGATAACTTTGTAGAACATTAATTTCTAAAAATATTACTTTACTAATGTTAATGCTACTAGATAACATATCCTTTAATGTTATTTCATGTTAATTAATTTGTTTACAAATCCGTTTTCAGCCATTTTCTCGTTTATACATAATTATAACCAATTTTTCAACAGATTCCGTTTCCATGGCGAAGTCGAACCGTTAACCATTTAAATGATTCGCCCGTATGCCGTACGGCAAGAAGAATTCGCTTAATCCATTGCTTTAAGCTTTTTGATACCACTAATTTTTTGAATTACAATTTCATACTTTTTTATGACAGAAATTTTTTGGCTAAATATTATCAATATTTTAGTTTTAAAAAAGTGATGATATTTAAACCATATTTTCAATTTATCGTATATAAAAATAGAGAATCAGTTAAGTGGTTTATTGGACGAGTAATTTTTCAAAATATAGAAATTTCGACATAAAAAAAATTTAGTGTGAAAGAAGTTTGTAAAAAAAATCCAATGAGTTATATTTTTAAAATTGGAGCTATAAGTGTTCGTGAATCTATTTCATTGTTCTTATTTATGCATTTTATTCTTTTTAATTTATTGAAACGTTTGAATCGAACTAGCGTCTAGACCCAGCCCCAAACGACGGCTCTTATCACAAATGCATCCAAAAAAATCCCTAGCACGTCGCGCAGGTTCATATGACGCTATTATTGTTTGGGTCTAGACGCTAGTGTCTGTCTATCGGTCTGTCTGTCAGTCTGTTTGACTGTCTGCCTGTTTGTTTGTGTTTCTGTCTGTCTGTTCGTTTGCTTGTTTGTCGGACTGTCTATTCGTTTGTCTGACTGTTTGTTTGTTTGTCTTGTTTCTTCGTTTCATTGTCGGTTTGTTTGTCTGCCCGTTTGTTTTTCGGTTTGTTTGTTTGTCTGTTTGTCTTTCTGTTTCTTTGTTTTTTAATTTGTCGGTCAGTCTGTCTGTTTGCTTATCTGTTTGTTTGTTTGTCTGTCTGTCTGTCTGCTTGTTTGTTTGTTTGTCTGTTTGTTTTTTGTTTGTTTGTTTCTTTGTCTGTTTGTTTTTTGTTTGTGTGTTTGTCTGTATGTTTGTGTGTTTGTTTGTTTGTTTGTCGGCTTGTTTGTTTGTCTGTCTGTTTGTTTGTCTGCCTGTGTGTATGTCTGTCTGTTTTTGTGTGTTTATCTGTTTGTTTGTTTGTTTGCTTCTGTGTCTGTCTGTCTGTATGATTTTTTTGTTTGTCTATCTGTTTATTTGTTTTTTGTTTGTCTGTTTGACGGTTTGTTTGCTTGTCTGTCTGTCTGTTTGTCTGTTAGTTAGCTTGTCAGTTTGTTTGTGTGTCTTTTTGTCTATTTGTTTGTTTGTTTGTTTGTTTGTCTGTAGTGTCTCTTTGTCTATCTCTTTGTTTGTTTGTCTGTCTGTCTCTCTGTTTGTCGGTTTGTTTGTCTATCTGTTGTCTATTTTTTCTGTCTGTTTGTTTGTTTGTTTCTTTGTCTGTCTGCCTGTTTGTCTGTCTGTTTGTTTGTTTGTCAGTCTATGTGTTTGTTTGAATGTTTGTTTGTCTGTCTGTCAGTCGTTTGTATGTTTGTTTGTTTGCCTGTCTGTTTGTTTCTTTGTCTGTTTGTTAGTTTGTTTTTTTTTGGTTTCTTGCCTGTTTGTTTGTTTATTTGTTTGTCTGTTTGTTTGTCTGTCTGCTTATTTGTTTGTCGGTTTGATTATTTTGCCATCTCTCAGTCTGTTTGTTTGTCCGACTGTGTGTTTGTTTCATTGTTTGTTTGTCGTTTGTATGTTTGTCTGTTTGTTAGTTTGTCTCTCTGTCTGTTTGTTTGTATGTTTATTTGTACTAGCTTCAAGAAAGGGAAAGAAACCACTTTATCCTTTTAAAAAGGGAAATTATCGGCAGCATGGGGAATTTTTTGGGTGCATGTGTGATAAGAGTCGTTGTTTGGGGCGGGTTCTAAACGCTAGTTTGAACCGATTGCTTTACAATATTTATCTTTATTTTTATTGTTGTAAATAATCTGTAATGTAACAATGAAACTCAGTATAATAACGACGTATGTTAAACACTCTAAGTCACTCTAAGACCGACTTTAAACAAAAACTAATTGTTGAATAATATGAAAATATATTTACTTTCGTACATTGTTGCATATAACAATACTAGCATTATTTTTCTGTTGAAAAAGTATTTCAAAACTCTGCTACTACACTTGTGGTTGTGTTTTGGGCGCTTAAAAGTATTACAATTCTTAATTAAAGTAACTGATTGCTTAATTTCAATCAAAAACTTTCATTTCTGATTGACATTCATCATTAAAAATGGAGAATATAACTAATGTTAACAATTACGAAGATGTAAGATCTCAAGAGTAAGTACCGTAATTAGACTCGTTGTAGGATGTAACTATACTTTTGTCATTTATTTTCTTAAGTTGCCTTATTAATTCTTTGAATTGAAAACTGCAATTTTCAGAAATTTAAACCTTAATTTCTTCTGACTGCAAACGATAACTTTTCAGCATGATAGGATTTAAAAAAAAATTAAAGCTTTCATATTAAAAACTAGTAATTAAATTAATTCTTGTTCTTTTATATCTCGCAAATTCAGTTTACTACCTTTTTTTTTTCAAGTTTAAAAATCGAATTATGAATTATTCATGCATAATCGAAATGTGTTAATGAAATGCGGAATAAAATGCTCGCAATCGAACAATATTATCGCAAACTTTAACCCTTTGAAGGCCAAGCGTTCATGTAATACTGAATTTCTAACGGAAATATAGAAAGAAAATTATTTCAAAATAAGGAAAAGCAATTTTTCAACTATTTTTCCTCAAAGTTACAAAAGTAAAACTTAGAAACTTTTTGAATTAAACTTAGGAGGGATATAACATTTCTCAATTCCCTTTAAGAGGTTAACCAAACGCAAAACTTAGTAATCGTCATATCAAATATTCTTTGATATTAGCCACTTAACTGATCAATTTTTTTTTGAAGAAACTTTCAAATAATGCCAATTTTTTCATGCCTTTTAGAGAATTTTTAATCTTTTATCGCAGGTTTTTCAATACGAAATTTTTTGCATAATTGAATCAGAAAAATGGCAGGATTAAATTATGTAAAATTTACACTAAAAATTTACTGGTGAAACTAATAAATCAGGATTGGAATATGAATGCTTGTACCACGTACGGGCAAATCATGATTGGCAGAAGCGCGTTGCCCGTATGATATACGGACAGATCAGCGAAGCGGTTAGAAATCATGCATACAAACTATAATTTATGCATGAAAACTTTATAAAATTGTTTTATAAATTGCTGTTTTATGTGGTCACAGAACTTTATACTAAAACATGACAATTAACGTATAACTAACTGATAGCACGAGTTTATTCATATAGATGCTAATATTTCTTAATTATTCCGGAGTCTGATATAAGCATTTTAAACCTGCAAAACTGTGTTAGGAAATATTTTTTTTTCCGGTCAAGAACGTTTCAGATTTAAATATGAATTTGTTTAAATAAAATTTCTTGTTCCAAACATATTCTTCTTGGATTAGACTCTGGAATGATTAAAAGATGTGGGCATCTGTATATACACATAATTTTATGATCTTTAGAAAACTTATTTTAATTCATTTAAGCGTTTTTTCTTGACGAAAAAATTCATTTAAGTGAAAAAAAAATAACTTTTTGAACTTTATTTTTCGATACATAATGCTATATACACTATATTGCCATTGATTATTGGACACTTGCGAATTTAGACATTTTGTTAAATATCTAGAAAAATACATGAGGAATCATCTCGAAACTCTTAGTATATAAATATAATAGTATACGTCATACATCTCCGTGAAGATATTTTCCCGAAACTCCATAGGGGACCGTCAACAAATTAAAAAAGAATGAATATCTTTTGAATAACCCTGTCAAAACTAATGTAGCAAAAGCGCTCAAACTCTAGATTATGATTGAATGCCTTATTGTTATACGCCTTGTTCATTTTTATGCAAATAGCATGCATACTCGCAGAGTAATTAAGGTTTTTATAAAAATGGTCCCAAGTTTTTCCAAGTTTTTTCCTTATAATTTTCAGAGTTCTTAATATGAAAGAATATTTTTTTCAGAAAATATGACAAACAACATTGCTCACAGTACCCTGTAATCAGAATTAAAAAATAATGAAAACTGCACACAAAATGAGTTAGTTTTATAAATAATTTTTTACTGCGCATGCGTCAACGATATCAAAATTTCATTTGCATATTATGTTAGCTAAATGTATAGAGCAACTTTTGTAAAAGTCACAAAATCATAACTTGAAAATTCTAAAAATAATCGTCAATTGAATAAGTTGAAAATCCGTTATTCTCAAAATGAAGGAAAAACAAGAGGGGTTGTATCCATATATTCATTGATTAGTGTCAATATAGAATACACAATACGGAATGTACTACTACATTTGGATAAAATCCCTCATTTTTTGGCTTCATTTTGGAAACAACGGATTTTGTCCTTTTTCTATAGACGATTACTTTCAAAATTTTCAAGCTATAATTTTGAGACTTTTACAAAAGTTGCTCTATACATTTAGCTAACATAATATGCAAATGAAATTTTGATATCTTTGACGCATGCGCAGTAAAAAATTATTTAGTAAACCTACTAATTTTTCATACAATTTTTATTATTTTTCAATTCTGATTACAGGGTACTGTGTGCAATGTTGTTTGTCATATTTTCTGAAAAAAAATATTATTTTATATTAAGAACTCTGAAAATTATAAGGGAAAAACTTGGAAAAATTTGGGACCATTTTTATAAAAATCTTAATTACTCTGCGAGTATGCATTCTATTTGCATAAAAATGAACACAGTGTATTCCAATAGGGCATTCAATCATAATCTAGAGTTTGAGCGCTTTTGCTACATTAGTTTTGACAGGGTTATTCAAAAGATATTCATTCTTTTTTAATTTGTAGACGGTCCCCTATGGAGTTTCGCTAAAAAATCTTTACGGAGTTGTATAAAGTATAGTATTATATTTATACACTAAGAGTTTCGAGATGATTCCTCATGTATTTTTCTAGATATTTAGTAAAATGTCTAAAATCGCAAGTGTCCCATAATCAATGGCAATATAGTGTATATATATATATATATACAGGGTGTTTCGCTACCAGACCGACAAACTTTGAGGGATGATAGTACTCATGAAGACAAACATTATTAAATGGGAAACCATGGGGCGCAAACGTCTTCTGTAGGAGCTAGGGGCCATTAAAGTTTAGGGTCCAAAACTTCAAACGATGATAGAAAACGGAAAAAGTGTCGATTCGTTTGCGGTTTTCACTAAAATCATTCTTTATATTACGATTTCTTTAGAAAAAAATTTTAAAGGTTACTTTAAAAAATTATCGACAGAGGGCGCTTTAGACTTTAGAGTAACGTACAACTACTTTTTACCGTTATTTTCTGCATGGGGTTGAAATTATTCTAAAGTTTAGCCTTTAACTTAAATTTTAAGCCCAAAATCGAAAACATTGGGGTCGGGTAACTAGCAAAAATTGAACTGTGAACAGAGGAGGAGATTTTAAGCGCTCATAAATATTGTACAAACTAATCGATTTTGTTGCGGTTTGCGTGAAAGTCATTTCCTTGGTAATTATTTTATTCAAAATGACGTACAGATTTGGTGTCCTCATTTTTTGATAGAGGGCGCTTCCGACACATCTCCGACTTTTCAATGGCATTATTAATGGGTGTTTTACTACCAGGCCAACTTACTTCCAGGAATTGTTAGGGACACAAAGATGACTCAGAATCACAAAGGGATGTAACGTTGGAAATGCCTTTTTTGCCAGTTATGGTTAAAGGAAGCAGAGAAAAAAGGCAACAGAAACAGCAGAAAAAGAGCAACACGTTAATGTGACAGAAAACAGTTTATTTAAAGGTTTTACTACAAAAGGTGTTTGAAATTACGACCAGAAGTAGCCCGGCAAGTTTGACAGCGACGGTACATGGCGCTGCGGTTTCCTTGCGGTAGATGACGCTCAACGGTAATGCGTGTGAACAGTGATCACGTTGAAGTGATCATTCGCGAACCGGCTCCAAAGGTAGCAGAATGAAGTATTTGAAATATGAACAGCCCGATGGGACTCCTTCACATTTTACCAATGACGTTTGCCGACACTACAAAGTAACATCTAGGCAACGGGTCGTGGTAGCCTTCCAGATCGCCGGACCTATCATGTATCGACTTCTGCTGGGGTCAAATGAAATTTTGGGTGTATGAGACTCCCGTACCATCAGTTTAAGACCTTGCTTCTAATATTTCTGTAGCTTGACAGAAAGCTATCAGAGATGCCAGGAATTTTTTAAAGTGTGAGGAATTCCATGTGACGCCCCTGTCAAGCATGCCGAACTACTTCTGGTCGTAATTTCGAACACCTTCTGTTGTAAAACATTTAAATAAACTGTTTTCTGTCACATTAACGTGTTGCTCTTTCTCGGCTGTTTCTGTTGCCTTTTTTCTCTGCTTCCTTTAGCCGTAACTCGCGAAAAAGGCATTTTCAACGTTACATTCCTATGTAATTCCGAATCGTCTTTGCACCCCTAACACTTCCTGGAAGTATGTTGGTCTGGTAGTAAAACACTCAGGATTAATGCCATTGAAATGTTGGAGATGTGTCGGAAGCGCCCTCTATCAAAAAATGAGGACACGAAAGCTGTGCGTCGTTTTGAATAAAATATTTACCAAGGGCTACGCAAACCTACACGCAAACCGCAATAAAATCGATTAGTTTGTCGAATGTTTATTAGCATTTAAAATCTCCCCCTCTCTTCACAGTTCAATTTTTGCTAGTTACCCGATCCGAATGTTTCCGATTTTGAACTTAAATTTTAAGTTAAATTCTAAACTTTAGAATAATTTCAACCCCATGCAGAAAATGACGGTAAAAAGTAGTTGTTTGTCACTCTAAAGTCTAAAGCTCCCTCTATCGATAATTTTTGAAAGTAACCTTTAAATTTTTTTTCTAAAGAAATCGTAATATAAAGAATGATTTTAATGAAAACCGCAAACGAATCGACCCTTTTTTCCGTTTTCTATCATCGTTTGAAGTTTTGGACCCTAAACTTTAATGGCCCCTAGTTCCTACAGAAGACATTTGCGCCCCATGGTTTCCTATTTAATAATGTTTGTCTTCATGTGTACTATCATCCCTCAAAGTTTGTCGATCTGGTAGCAAAACACCCTGTATATATATATATATATATATATATATATATATATATATATATTTGCACTTTATAGTTAAACGTTACTAAAAGCTGATGGAGCTATGTTAAACAAAATGTTCCTTTTTACTTTCTTCATCTCTAACAGATGGATGTATCGTAATCGAAATCTTTTCTACCTCCGATTTTTGACGGATTTACATGCATTAGGGATCAGAGATGCCGAAATATATATTTATACAAAATGTTTGTCTGTCCATGTATCCATTGGACTTTATAGTTGCCTCATTGTACTATCGAGAAATGCATAAAGTTATGAATAGAACTGAACCAAGTTTCAGGTATATAATTTTGACTATCGTAAGCATGTTTTCTGTGAATCTGAAAATACTCTGCCGTAAGAGGGCTCTGTAAAACTAACTTTTGCGCCATTTTCATTATTATATCATTGGAAAATGCAAGAAGTTATGTATCGAATCATTTATACGATTTTGACTATAGCAGGCAGGTTTATTATAATTTGGAAATCTTCTCCGAGAAGGTTGTCCTATAATAGCGATGTTTGTTTAACTTTCTGGATTTTTAATAGTTCTGTGGTACATCGACAGGAGTTTCGATTCTTGTAAGTCGGCTATGCGCAAACACCTGACGTACAAGAGAATAATGAAAAGTATTGATTTTATTAAGTACTAGCAGCCTTCGCCCGCTTCGCTAGTTGGTTTCTTTAATAGAATCTTGTATCAAACAAAATGCATCTAATAACGGTCAAAAACTTAATATCTAATGAAAAAGCCATAATCGTTGTTTTATTCCTATAATCTCTCATTATCCGGTTCGAAATACATATTCACGACATAATAGACTAATGAACTCTAAAATCACTACTTTTAATTTTTTTTGGTAAATTTTCTACTTTGAATTTCGCGCTTCTACCTATAATTGCTGCAAAGATGTATCAAAATGTCCTAAAAGTACGACCATCCCATTAAACCCTCTTAGGTGGGAATTTCTAAAACAGATAAAATACATGTTGGTTTTAGTAAATACATAGAAACTAAAAACAGAGGGAATTAAAAAATAACAAACACAAGGGAGGTTATAAGGAAGCCATGTTAGTGTAAAAGTCATATGACGGCGTTCCCTGGTTGCAAAAAGTAGAAAAAGCACGAGTAAGTGTAAAAAAAATGATAAAGTTTAAGTGTCAAAAATTAGAATCTTTTTTATAATTAGTATCAAAATAGCCAATGAAATAAGAATTAAAAGCTCTCCCTGTGGCAAAAAAAGGAACTAAAAAGATGATGAATTTTATCAATATTTTTTATTGATTTTTTATACGTTCAGTTCCATAATTTTGCTAGTATTAGAAGACATTTTACTTAAATATGTTAATAACGTACGCCCCAGGAGGGGCAAGTTAAGTGCATAATATGAATAAGTGATCACGGGACTAAACAACGATGTATCACATGAAGGGTTTCGGCTGAATTTAGAAAAATGCTGCCTCGGGGGTTAAGTGGGGGGAGGGATTCGGGAGGTGTATAACATAAAATATAAGTCACAAAGCATTACAATGATATATCTCATGATTAGTGTCGGCAAAAGTTGAAAAAAGTCAAACCAGGGATCCAATTATCGTGCCCCAATCCCCGAAAAACAATAAAATTTTCATATATTATAAATAATATTTATCAGAGGGCTCCGCTAAAAAATCCGATTTAAAATGATAAAAACCCTGCTATTTCAAAAAAAGGTTCTAAAATTGCCCCCACCCGGGGTTACGAATGGGGTGTCTGATTAAAGATCCATAATCTGAAAAAGTAGTCCGAGTATTTTATGTGACACATCACATATCGGGTCCAAAAAAGTTTGAAAATTTTCGACTCCCATTTTACCCCCCTCTGGGGTGGATTTTTTTAAATCACCAAAACACATGTTTCGGTATTTTTATAATCGATTTATTTTCTGCAATTTCACGTTTCTGCTTAAAACGACCGCTGAGATGTGCCAAATGTTCTAATTTTTACGACCCCTTTTAACCCCTTACGAGGGAGAATTTGTATAATTGCTGAAATACGTGTATAATTATTATTTTAGTACATTTATAATTTGGAATTTCACGTTCCTACCTAAAACGACTGCTGAGCAATATGTTAAAATGTTTACGACCCCCCATTTAACCCTTTTAGGGGGAATTTTCGAAAATCCCGTCGTAGTGCACGCTTACATCTTAAAAAATAAATTTTCCCCAATTTTCATTCTTCTAGGCTCAGTAGTTTGGGCTGTGTGTTGATTATCAGTCAGTCAGGACAAACTATTTTATATAAGTATAGATAGATTATGGTAGAGATTAACTCGTTTTTACTCCGATCAATTGTCTGAAGAAGAAATTTAAGATAACATCAAAGTTGATATCGTATTGAACTAGTAATATTGAAGTTTAGCATTTGTAACTACTTTTTAAAATATTAAGATGTATAAGATAGAAGGAAATTTTGGGATTATTCCAACCATAAAACAGAAAGTAAAAACAAAAACACATTAAGTTCGGAAAGAAAAAGTAAAATCAAATAAAATGACATTAAAAAAAAAAAAAAAAAAAAAAAACCATGTAATACGTAATTTTATGGCCTAATTTACAAACAAAATTATATTTGATAAATAGATTTTCAAAAAACAGTATTGAACATTGGACAAAAGAAAACCACTTTAGTTCGAAGGAAGTGTGTAAAATATTTAATGTGTTATATTTTGAAAATTCGTGAAACAAATATTTGTGTATTTGCTGTGCTATTCCTATTTAAATATGGTAATCTTATTTAATTCATTTCAAATGTTTGAGTCGATCGTTTAACAATGTCGACAGTTAGTTTTATTGTTGCAAATAATTTGTTAGTTAACAATGGATTTATATAGTAAATAAGTCCGATTTTAAACTAAAACTGATTGTCTAACAATAAGAAGATATTTTTGCTCTCACGCATTGTTGCATTTTACAATACTCGCATTATTTCTATGTCGAAGAATTCTTTCAAAACTTTGCTACTATATTTGTAGTTGTGTTTTGGGCATTTAAAAAAATCTTTTGGATATTTAATTAAAGTAACTGATTGCCTAATTTCGATCAAAAACTTTAATCTCTGTTTGATATTCGTCATTCAAAATGGAGAAAATAAGTAATGTTAACAATTACGAACATATAACATCTGAAGAGTAAGTACTTTAATTCAACTCATTGTTACTATATTTTTGTCATTCATCATCTTAAGTTGATATATTAGTTCTTTGTGTTGAAAAATGCAATTTTAGAAATTTAAACTTTAATTACTTTTCGCTTCTCACAGAAACTTCTCATCGCCAAAGGATTAAAAAAAAACTAAAGTTTTCATGTTAAAAATTAGTAATTAAATTAATCATTGCGATTTTATATCTTGAATTTTAAATTCTTCACCTTCATTTCTCATGTTAAAAATAGAATTCTGATTCATTTGTGCATAATCATAATGATATGTCATTCTAATGTGAAATAAAATATGCGTAACCGAACATTATAAATGCACGCTTTAATTAAACACAGAGGTTAGTAATCCTTATAACAAAAATGCTCTGTATAATAAAAATTACCGGTATAAACTGTAATTTTAAGCATGAAATAGGGAGTTCTATTATTTCTAGTTCTTCTATTTCTAATTCTGTCATGTGAAAACACCTGTCGCACAAGAGAATAACGAAAACTGTTGATTTTATTAAATATCATGATAGAGATAAACCCATTTTTTCTTAGATTAACTGGCTAAAATAGAAATTTAAGAGGAAAATCAAAGTTTATATAGAGTTTAACTAATAATATTAATGATATCAACATCTGTAACTACTTTTTTGAATTTTAATATGGATGGGACAAAAGTAAATTTTGGGCTATGCATATCCAACTAGTTATTTTTAAAATAAATGCTAAAAACAAAAATATAATAAGTTACACAATAAAAGTGGAAACCAAGTAAAATATATATATATATATATATATATATATATATATATATATAACCCCACACATATTTAGCATAGATTGTGTGGCTTGTCGTCCAGAGAAATTTTTTTGTAATAGGGTAATAAGCCAATATATAAAGTTTTTATATTATTATTACATCGATTATCCTAATTAAACAATCTAATTAAAATGTAATTAAAAATTCCTTTTTTAACGCCAATTTTGCTCTTTTAGATCTGATTGCTTTCTCTGAGCGACTACTAAATAATGATTACTTCATTTCGCATTACCATGTAATATTATAATATTTATTTCATTTCAAAATTAGAAATTTCTTGAACTCATTCTATGGTTTCTGCAATAATTTCCATTTTTAGGATGAGCGGGTGCGAATATGATGACGAATTAAATTCAAACGTTTTTATGTCTGCTGAAATAAATTTAATCTAACTTAGCATTACAAGAAGTCATACATTCGATTAGTTTGACTAGTAAAAGTAATAGAAGATGAGCACTTTTCCATAAAGTAATAATTAAAATCTAACGTTTGACACTGCCTAATTCGCTTCCCTGATTTGTCCGTGCGTCATACGGGTAACGCGTTTTTGCCAATCATGTTTGATTATTCTCACCAGTAAAGTTTTACTGTAAATTTTGGATCACTGAATGCGAGTATTTTCCTGATTCAATTAGGTAAAAAAATTCTACTTTGCAAAACCGGTAATAGTTAAAAATTTTGTAAAAGACATGAAAAAATAGGCATTATTTGAAAGTTATTTTCAACAACATTTATCAATTAAGTGGCTGATTTGAATCGCAAACTAAGCAACTTTTCTATAAAATCTAACCAAAATTACACATTTTTTTTTCTTTTGGCACCACTTTCTGGAAACAGAAATCATTATCACACACTTTGACAATAATTGCAAGAGAAATATATTTCAAAATTTACATTCGAAAAATATCGGTGAGAAATAAGCGTAAATGTTCCTTTAAATGTTAGTGGTAAGAAAAAGTGTAAAAATTGGCATCTGTTTCAAACAAATTTCTAATATAATAGTCTTACGTCTCCAATAGCCTGTCTGCACCATGTTATCTTTCATAGTAGTACTGAAATGTAGCATTCGAACGTTTAAATAACTGTTTTTATGCATAGATTGATAAGGGCACATTTTTATATCGAAAAAATATAATGATCCTAGAAAAATTTACTTTCTGTAAATTCAGAGAATCGTATTTTTTGCCTTATATTATATCTAGGAAGGGAATTAGATCAAACAATTTTGGTTGTTTGAACAAAATGACTGTAATCGGGCCGTGATAAGTTAGCAGATGGCATTGAAAGTGCTCACGATGCTACAGGGATAAAAAGAGCTCAAAAGGGCAAATTGTACAAAAAAAAAATCATTATTTAATGAAAATTTAGTCGTTATTTCTTATTAGCACTTCAAAGTTTCTTGACATAAATCTCGTGTAATTTTTGCTTGTTTAGCACCAGTAATTCCACATACAAAACTTTTTATAATTTAAAAGCAGAAGCTTCATGATAGAGCTGAAAATTGTCATGTCTGAATTGGAAAAAGTAAGTAGCCACGCACATCATGACATCACAAGTATCATCACAAGTATCATCACAAGTATGACATCGCACATCACAAGTAGCACGCCCCAGGGTGCTGGAAGGAGTTAATAAAAAATTAAATTCAGTTAAATTTGCTTTTTCCCATCGTCAAAATTATCGTGAACAAACCGTAATGTATTGAAATCGGATAAATTTATTAAGTGAAAAGAATTAGAATTACAGTCAATCAGGGTAACTTTGCGCCAAATCAGTGTAACTTCGCTGCACCTTTACGAAAATTTGTTCGAAACTGCCATGATAAAATCTTGACGAATTATTTCCAATGAACTGCCAAACTCACACTAGTGCTGCTATCTATATTATAAGAGAAAAAAAATACCGTTAACTCAAATGATGTAGCAGATTTAAACGTTTTTCGCTTTCGACCCAAGGTTATTCTGATAGGTCAAAGTTACCCTGATTGACTGTAATGAATGTGATCAGAGTTCATTAGAATATTTTTTTTTTCCTAGAACTTATGAACCAGTCATTGGACAACTTGAACCAACTTTTTACCCTGCTCCTGCCTATTGGTTGGAAGTTCTTGGAATCTTCCCAACGGAATTCAGAGGAGCTACATATTATCAACCTTTGTTCTACAATGTTCCTGTGTATGAGTAAGTGCAATCTTAATTTTTAAAAATGTTTTTATGCTTTTTTTGAGTATTTTATTGTATAATGTTGTTTCGGACCAGGGTTTCCAGTTTAGCATCCGTTGTTATTTATTTAAATTTTCAAATTTAGAGCAGAATTTCGAAAAAGGGAATTTTCGTAAATAACGTCAAAGTCTCGAAATGCCAATCATTAAATAAAACAAAATATATTTTATTGTATGACACCGTTACAGCAATATCTTAAATTTGGTTTTCAATAATACTGGGCGTTTCTTTAAAAAAATCATATAGTATTTGATGCGTACATTACTTTAACTTCTATACAGAGACATCGAAAATTTTCAATACATTGTTATAAATAAAGTTTTGCTGGTTGTTATTGGCAGTTAGTACTTAATTTATATTAAAAAATATATAAACTGAGCTTAAAACCAAAATTTTTGAATTATAGACCTTGGTCATACAATTCGACCAAATTTCAAGTTACTAAATTGCATATAAATAATCTTTGTATGTGATTAAATAATCTGTGTCTTATTAAACCCAACCAAGTATACGAACTAAAAGTCCACGTTTTTAAGTAATTTTGAACAGTGAAGCATCGAAATAAATCATGCTATGATACCATACGGTTTCAAGTATATAAACTGCAGTGGTGGAAAACTGGCGCAGAGATGGAGCCTATTGACACCACAAAATTTCAGTAGTATTTTTCGGCTTATTTATTGACAGAATTCCAGAGCTTTTATTAAGATGATCAATATCATAAAAGATTGTGGTGTCAATAGGCTCTACTCTGTACCGATTTTATACCAGTAAAATTGATTTTAAACGTTCATCTAATTGCTAATATTTATATAAAAAAGTTATTTTTTTTAAATTTAAATCTATTGTTTTATAAATTCTTTGTATTTCCTTATTGTAATTAATATTATAAAATACAAATTATAAGATATTCCAGGGTTCGTAACCCGTCAAGGCATTCAGGGGATTTTACATGTTTTAGTACCGGAAATTTCGTAAAGTATAGGATGCTAAATCGGAGGATAGTTCATTAAATAAGCCAAATATTACATTACGAAAATTCAATACAGGTGCTTCAAAATCCTTAAAGAGAAATCCTTTTCTGTAGAATTTTACGGTTTTGGAAAATATTGGTATAATTTATAAATACGTAACCTCCTCAGTCCTGAGACAAAATTTACTAAAATTGAAAAAAAAAAAAAAAAAAAAAAGAAAGAAAGAAAGAAAGAAAAAGAAAAAGACAGTTTAAAATAATTATAAAAAAATCTCCAAAGATACATCAGTATGCACATCGATGCTTCTATTATGCACACATTTATTTAAAAAATCTAAATGTAATTTTAACAATTTTTAGAGGCATTTATATTAATTAAAAAGATGTTGTTTAGTGTCGCCTCCAGGCGACATCAGGGTTGAGGAAGATAATTTACATTCAATGTTTTTTTCATTTATTTCATCTATGATTTTAATTTATTGTTCTTTATAGCAACTTCAATTGTCCTTTAACACCAGATCTTGTCCAAGAAGAATATGAAACTAATAGTACAGAATATTGTTCTTCTGATAGGTAAGTGTGCATAGGAAAAAAATGCTGCATGTAGGCAAATTTATATAATTTATATAATAACAAACAAGCATTATTTAACAAATATATTTTTATAAGTAACCAGTGACATGTAATTAAGATAATAAATTATGAAGTTATGAATTGATGCTTTGATCTCTGGTTATTACACAATGAAAAATCAGCAGAAACTGCGTTATTATGACAAAATTATAATTTATGTTTCCAACGAAATTTGAAAAAAGGATCTTTCCACTATCGCAAAATTTACATACATAGTTTTCATATTAACTATTTAAAAAAATTTTTAATGTGCTTTCGATTATTAATAAATATATTCCCAAGTCTGATGTCACATTTGCCAGTTGCCAATTTCGAATGCAATACAAATTTCATTTCTATTATGACATCCTTTTTGCCCACTGAATCTCTCTGTGATGACTGTCTCAATATTAGAAAAATGAAAATAAATAAGGTACCCTGGGGTAATAACGCCAGTCGGGGCAATAACGCCAAGTGCTTATATTTTGCATAATTATGAAATAATCAGGTAAATGACACACATGTGCTCTGCGCAGAAGGGTTTTGAGTCACATAAATCGCAAAAAACAGCTTCAAGTTAATTTGTTTCATTTTTAGGTCTTATTGTTTTTACAAGCAACTAAAATTAACGCTTGATCTAAAATTTGCGAGATAAGGTTTTTGATCTGAAGACTATATTTTTTATCCGGAAATACTTTGTTTATTACATAAATTTGTAGTGTATTTCATGTACTTTCAAATTGCTGAAGAAGATTTTGGACATCTTCTCGAGATAATTTGTAGTTTAGGATTTACTGCGCAATAAGTATCCCGAGGTAATAACGCCAGGGATTGGCGTTATTACCCCGGTTGATTCCTAACAGTGGCCGAACTATATCCGAAGGGGGTTTATATATTAATATGGGACAGCATTATCATCATTGTTGAAATGGTAAGATTAAGGGGAAGGGTTGCCCAATACTTAAAAATAATCTCTCTATTTTATTTTTTATTTTATTATTATTTTTTTTTTTTTTACTAATGTAAAAAATAATTTTTAACTCTTGTAAATAAAACTACATCAAAATGTTTTCGAGATTCAAATTCGAACATCTTCAAAATAGGTTTCTATTAAATTTCCACTGGATTGTTCAATCGAGTTCGAAATTTTAACTGTCCGCTTTCTCAGCGTTCGGTTTTTCAAAACTTTATAAATTTAACCTTTAACTGATGTAACAGAAATTGTAACGTATGAATGTGATGCTGTTTGTGAGAACGCAAAAGTGAAAGATGAATAAAAGGCAGGAATAACTCATAGGATTGTGTTTTTGTACTAAACCTTTTGTACAAGAGTATTATACTTAATATTCCCCTATTTAGTCTCTGGTGATAGTACTAAAATTCCAAATGATACAAAATTTCGGTAGTGTTTGCAGTTAAACTGAAAATTACAAGTTAAACTAAAAAATTAAAAGACAAATAGTGGTCTACGAGACCGGTAACATTAGTTAAAGGTTAAAAGGCGATCCATGATTAAAAATCATAGACTACTATTCCTGCGCAAAACTTTTTGTACAGAATTAATTCTAATTAAATTTAATCTATTCAAATATTTCTAATAATATTACGAGAACTCCAAACGAAAGAGAATTTCAGTTGTAACTATAGTTAAACTGGAAAATACAAATTAAACGCTATTTTTTTTGGGGGGGGGGGGAGGTAAGCATGTTCTTTAAAACGTCGACAATTTAACTGTAGGTTTGGAGAATCCGCATTAGTGTGGAGTTATGGGTTAAAAACTATTTACTAGATTACTCTAATATTATTAACCCTTAACTGCTGTAAAAAAATTGGCACATAACTTACTGTGAGCGGCCTGTCAGACCGCTTAATCTAACGATGAATAAAATGTTAAACTAACTTTTAGAATATTATTTTTGTATTGAACCTTATATACAGGGCAATTATAAATAAAATTCAGCCATTCAAAAGTCTGTAGAGATAGTAATAAGACTCCAAATGAAACAAATTTTCCCGGTATCTATAGTTAAACTAAAAGTTGCAAGTTAAACTCTAAAACTTGAAAAACTCAGCAGTATGTGAGACGCTAACAGCAGTTAAGGTTTAACAAAAATATTTATTACATATAACTCTAGTTATTATAAAACTTCACATGATTAAAATATTACACTACGAATGGTTAAAACCATGCAATGTTTCTTATAATGATATTTAAGAGGGACTTTTTAAGCAAAGAGAGACACAGGGTGTTATATTTTGTTGAAGCTCCCCCTCACTCCTTTTTCTTTCACTTTCACAAAAAGATCAATATTTTCTATCGCATAGAATGCATATATGGGAATATAAATACTGATTCAAATAATCCGTGCAATGTTTCTAATAATTCTATTTAATTGGTCATTTTTAAGCAAAACGTAGCTTAGAATCTGATATTCTTTTGCCTCCTCCCCCCGCCACCACCACACCTTTCTCTTTCTTTCAGAGTCACAAAAAAATTGTACATTTTCAATAGCTTAGATTGCAATTTGTCACTTTCTAGAGCTGTAGAGTTTGTATTTTTAGAATTGGGCTATCTACATGCCATTATTCCACCTTATTTTATAGTTTTGTTTGCATGGCGTTATTACCCATATAGGTGGGTATTAGCGCCAAATAGCATTGGTCAAGAAAAAACGCCATTACATTTTATGAATACATATCTGTTAAATTATTTTATTTTATATAGATAGTCAATGAGTTGCTGTATCAGATCCTATATTTGTTTGAAAAATACAATCAAAAACTAAGCCGTAAAAATTAGTAGAACCTTAACATGGCGTTATTACCCCAGGGTACCTTAAATAAAAAAAATAAAAAATACTGAAACGCAACAGCTTTATGAATAGAAATGTTATTTAAAATTGTGGTGCCATTTTTTGTTCAAAAGTTTTTAAAAGTTATTAATTTTTGTAATACGAAAATGGCATCTGTAATGCAATGATAATTAATATTGTTTTTCTTTTCCCCTTCAATAATGAAGGTAATCCGATTGTTACATACATGGGAAGAAATTTCATAAAATAATTTTTTAAATTAAATGAAAAAACAATTATTCTTAAAAGTAGAATATACGGACACAATTACAAATAAAGTTCTTTCATATAAAAAAATAACTATCAAAATCGGTTCAGTAGAAAACTCAGGGCTGATGACTAAAAAAAAAAGCCACGTCTTTTAAATACAGGGTGTTTCAGTTAAACGTTTCAGAACTCCTAAGAAAAATGGGCTGCATCTTGACGACTCGATATCATATAGCAATGTGTGCTCGGAAATGTTTTCCTGAGGCGGTGATGTACACAGCAACACCATAAAAATAACACATCGTAAGTGAAAAATCGTTTTATTAATAAATGTAAAAAAGCAAAAGGTACATGGGTCAAAGTAAGTGTTCGAAATTTCTGTCACTGACTACAATGCACACTACAATAGCACTCACATCTCCGGCGCATGGAAATCCGAACATTCTCGTATACTCCAAGCATATCTCGAATTTCTCCAGCAGTTACTGCGATTTTTGCAACCAGCTCCTCAACATTGTCAACAGGGGTGTCATAAAGCAGAGGTTTCATATGAGCCCAGAAATAAAAATCAAGACATGACAGTTCGGGTGACGATTCTCTGCATGAAAACATGCTCGGAACTTTTGCACAACGCCATCTAGCGCATCGGGAAAGCATTTCTGACCCTTCAATGCTATATGATTTCGAGTCGTCAGGATGCACTCTACCCCTCTTAGGAGTTCTGAAACGTTTAACTGAAACACCCTGTATATAGTTGTTTAATGGGTTTGATCAATATAAATTTGAAAAAAAAATTTAAGGTTTACATAAAGGTTTTTACAGCGCAATTAATTCATATCAACAAATAAAATATTTTAATTTTCTTTAATATTTATTTTACAGTGACACAGTATATTCGTCTTCGAGCTCCGACACATATTATACGGCCGAAGACAACGAATCTTTTTTTGATCCTGACGAGTGTGATTATAAAGCTGAAGAATCTGGATATTTGATTGAAACTGGTTTGGAAAAGATAAGTGTCGAATATTCGACGAATGACGGATTTGAATCAAGTAAAGTCAAAGAGTGCCTTATTCCATCTGATTGTTCAAACAGTAATTTTGAAAAAGAGGATCATGATGCCACCTTACTGAAAAATGGGATTAATGTGAAAGCAAGAAAGTCTGATTGTTTACCAAATTATGAATCAAATATAGACAATGTTCATTATGGATCTGAAAACGCATCAAGCATTTGTGACGAGACTTATAAAAATATCTTGTCTCAAACTGATAAATCTTTTGAAACGAAAGAATCGCAATTCCTTGGGATTTATAATACCGAATCACATGGGGAGATCGAAAATTTTCCTTCAGTTAATTCAGCAAGAAGCTGTGATGAGAATGGTAATGAAGATATGACTTTCCCTAAAACTTCAACATTTGATAACTCAGTTAAAGACTCTTCTGCTGATAATGTTAAAAATGACAAGATCGATAAACATCGCCCATTTTCCATCAGAGGCATAAGTGAACGAAATGGTTTCACTCAGAGACATTCGATGAATATATTCGAATTCGGCGATGTAAACAACAAGAATTACCATGACCAAGGTTTAAAGAAATTTAATACTTTTGAGAATTTGTCGGACATAGAGCCAAAACAGTATTTGAAAAAAATGGACAGTTTGGAGAATTTATCACTATTTGACGATGACGAAATTTATGAAAAGGATTCACAAATTGAAAACTCAGACGAGACAGATAATTATGAATTCGATATGAAGGTAAGGTCTAAAATGTAGCAATTTAAAACTCAATTTAAAAAGTTATTTGTATATCTTTTGTTATATATAGCGTATTACTTTAAGACATAAAAATCTATAAAGACGTCATAAAATAAATTTCAGTAGAATTTTTGTAAAAAAGAACAAATTATAAACAAAATTGTCAACCGTAACATAAAATATAGTATATAACGATAAACATAACACATTTTATAGCAAAATTGCTATCAACTACACTACGATTACCTCTCATGACAATTAATAAGCATAACGCCTTTTCATGAAATTCTTCAGCTTTGCACATCTGTAGCACAAAAGTTTGGAATCCAATTTAAAATAAATCCTATGTATTTACTATATTAATATTATACAAGTGCTATTTTAACATTAGAAGAAAATTCATGAGCAGGCAACAAGTTATAATTATTATTATCCCATATTTGTTTGTAGCTTTTTATTTTTGAACTTATAGCAGTACTGTTAACAGTTTTAGTGCTTAAGAGCGTCATCGTGCTTGTAGGTAGGTAAGTAGTGGAAAAAATGTAAACACTCCCTACTAATTAAGCAAGAATTTAATAGAAAAAGAGATTTAATGGTATCAAAAGACTGAAAATCAACGCTTTGTTTCAAATGATGTACATAAAATTTGTTTAAGGGGCCATCTACATATTAAAATGAACCCTATCTTTGTTTTGTTCAATATCAATCCCAATTTGTACAGCATAAATGAACTCTACACATAGCCTAAAAACAAATTTTCATGCAATTCGTACAATACGTTTCCGAGAAATTAATCATTTTAAAACGTGCATATTTTAGGGGGCAAATTGAAGTTCGTTAATCGATTGTTGACCGAAAAAGCTCCTTCTTGATAATCAGACTGTGTAGACTGAAGAAAAGTCCATAGTTCAGAAAAAATGAACTGAAATGAAAATTCAAAAAATGATTAAAATAAAAATCCTCCTTTCTTTAATTCTTTCATTTTTTTTTTCAAAGAAGCAAAAATAAAATTTAAATTTAATTAAATAAAATTACCTTTGTAAAGAAATCTAGATGTGGTGTATTTTTGTCGGCCGATTATCTACGCTAGGGATATAGGCCCAGGGGGGGAATGCCCTTCGTGGGGGTCTTTCTAAGGGAACCTAACCCGTATTTACGCAAGGTTCGAAGAAAACCACGAAAACCCCGAACGGTTAGGCCGACAGCCGCGATTGGGTTCGAACCCAGCACATGCCGTCTACCAGTTGAGAGGACAGAACCTCTCGGCCACTGGTGGGGCAAAGAAATCTAGAAATTTGGTTATTGCTATTTTAAATAATTGAGACAAATGATTTAAAAAATTGAGACAAAAGAATAAATAAAGAAAATTAAGATGAAAACCTCTAAAATGCTGCTTCATAAATACAAAAGACAAAGTAAACCAATAGAGCTCACATTTGAGTGGTTAATGACCAAAAATTAAACTTACGATAGACTCCGCTCTGGGCTACAGATTTTTAAAAGATAGGTTGATTATGAACGGAAATCGCTGTAATATTATACAAAATATTGCCTATTTTTGGAACACGGTAAATCTTTCGGATCTTTCTAAGCAAACTAAATGCAAATTAAGCAAAATTTGAAGAATACAACCCTTGACCCCGAACGGTAAAGCCGACAACGATTGCAACATGGATTCAAACCCAACACCTTCTGCTATCAGCTTTGAGAGCAGAATCTCTCACTTGCTGGTATAGTTCTCTGCACATACTTTTACATAAAATGCAAATGAATGCCATTACAGTTTTTCTTTGCATAAATAAAAAGATGATGAAACACTTGGTAAAATATTTTTTGCTAATTTGAAGGAATTAAGATCATTTACAATTAAAATATACATTTTTTAATTACATACGTCATGCATTTTCTTATTTTTGTTTTATTTTATGAAATAATTTTAATTAATTTTGTTTTTCCAGAACTTACCCTTTGATCCAGACGATTTTGATTTCACTAAAGAGGAAGTCAAATATTTCAAGGACGATATTTATCGCAGAGCTCTTAGTGGGTATGAAAATTTGAGTTATATAACCCATTTTTTTTTTCAATTAGAATATGTAAATAGTTTATTATTTGTCACTAGCATACCCAGCCCGCTTCGCCGGGCTTAATTTGAAGGTTTATTTAATAATTTATGTGTATGGTACGCTTCCCGGACCATCGGCACTCCACGTGCGTCGGGTGAGCGTCAGAACAAACTTTCAGCATATACATATGGGTGGTTGTACTTGAATGCACAGACCTGCGCGTTTTTTTCTATCTTGCTTTTATACCTCTGGACCGAGTTGGCGCATTGCCAAGATTTGCTTCCTCTGGACCGAGTTGGCGCATTGCCAAGATTTGCTTCCTCTAGACCGAGTTGGCGCATTGCCAAGATTTGCTTTCCCCTGTGCCTCAATTAATTAATTAATTATCCTCGGAATTCCTTTTATTTATAGAGATTAACGTTTCAAACGATAATTAAAGTCTGATACCTGATGAACTAATAAGTTATTTCCATTAGGGGCTGTGCAAATATAACGTCATAAACTTTTTGATAATTTTGGTTTGGTTTGGTTTATTTTTGTCGTCCGATTATCTACGCTAGGGATATAGGACCAGGGGGGGGAATGCCCTTCGTGGGGGTCTTTCTAAGGGAGCCTAACCTGTATTTACGCAAGGTTCGAAGAAAACCACGAAACCTCCGAACGGTTAGGCCGACAGCCGCGATTGGGTTCGAACCCAGCACCTGCTGTCTACCAGTTGAGAGGTCTGAACCTCTCGGCCACTGGTGAGGCCTTGATAATTTTGGACCCTACCCCCTACCCCCTACCGAAATCATATTTTATCATCGCTCCCCGGTAATGATATCGTTGTCCAAATGTAAAAAAAAATTAATTTCTAGAATTTATTTCTTTTGTTCGAAGTGATATACAAAACTGGTCACATTTATTTTTTATATACTTTTTTTAATCAAATGAAGAAAAGTTAATAAAATATCTCTTTGGATATGAAAAAAACTTTATATCAAATATCACTTAAAATAAATAGTTACTATTTAAAAGTATTTAATAATAGCTTTTTATTACATAATGCATTCAACAGTATTAAAGTCTTATTGCATTTGCCCCGAACGGAAGAGGGGTGGGACGCAGATAGAAATTTTTATTTACAAAAAAAGTGAACAACGTTGTTTCTTTTTCTGTTTTATTTATTAGTACACACAATCTTCACTTCAAATATACTTCACATACGGTTTCTCGAACCATGATTACATATGCATACACATACGAATAAGATTAGGAATGTCAAACATTGGAGTATTCCATATTAAATAATTAAAAAATTTTATAATAAGTTAGGGATTTTAATAATAACTTTGTATTTTTATAAAAATGGATAAAACAGGCTTAAAAATGATAATATGCTATCTTGTAGCAAAGGCCATGTTACAAATAAAAAGAGAAAATTTTGATGGAATCAAAAAAGATATCGATGTCAAAAGATAGATCTCACTCCCCCAAGAGATATCTTACTATCATAAGCCAAGCCCCTCTCCCCCCCCCCCTAAAATGATAATGATATATTTGCACAGCCCCGTAAGATATTTTTTGTGCGCAAACAATTTTCTTAGGTATTATTTGAATAAACATTTTGTTTTAATGCTATTTTTTCCTTACAACATCTAAAAATAAATCCAATTAAAAATAAAGTTACATAATGAATGAGATAGCCACAAAAATGTAGAAAAATATTAAGAACCGGGTTAATCTCGGAAATATTATAATCTTGAAGCTAAACTTCGTAAATTCACCATTAGGTAATGTTGCCACGTTCAGAAATCCTATGGAATTTTGTTAACCCGAAACGTGTTTTGAACACCACACGAAAACTTATTTAACTAGTCTGAACCGAAATCAACACTTTTCAACTCGAATTCAAAAATTAATAAAACTTGAATCAAAAGAATGTTAATCAATACTTTACTGCAATTATGTTTAAATGGCCTACAATTACAGCTCTGATGTAAAATTTATCTTTATATTTAAAGTTGAACGTATGTATATTCTACAGATGAGTTCGGACTATTTTATTTTAGTCCGAACCCTAAAAAATTGGTGTTAACTGAGTCCGAACCCGATAACGAAAGTGTGCAGCATAAAATATCATTAACATTTGGAAATTGTTTCAAGATGAATTTTCTCATTATAGAAATAAATTTTAAACCTAAATACTTTGTTATGACATCTTTTTGGAATTTTCATGTCCATTGAAAATCTATTTAAAATATCATTTTTTTTTTAAATTTATACCGAACCACTGGCAGAAATCTTTTAAAATCATTAATCATCATCTTTGATAGCATCATTATAACTGTTACAGAAGAGTATTTCTGTTTTATAGTATTTCTGTATTTTGGTAATGTACTTCAAACAAAAAACGACAATACTAAAACGATATCAAACGGTTTTTTTATGTATTCTATTCATCAATAATAATTAATTTCCCTTTAAAACTAAATATTAAAGAGATATAACACACTTTTTTTCTTTACAAATTATGAATAAATAAATCTTTCAATTTGAGTTCAAGCCCCTTTCGATTTTATATGCGAGGCATAAAAATCAAGCCTGAGCCTTTTTCAGGCATAGATTGGAATCAAAGACTCGATCCGAGCCTGTCTAATCTCCAACATGTAAAAATCAAACGTATACAGGGTGATTCAGCTCGTCGGTGACAAACTTTAAGGATCGATAGAGCACACCTAGACGAACATTTTTGAATAGGGAATGTAGGGTCCCTGACGCGATGGTAAGGCGCTAGGCGCTTTCGAAAATTTGGGTGCCGAAATTCGAAACGTCATAAAAACTAGGGAAATGGTTAGATTTTCTTGCTTGTTGCGTCGAAATGATTCTGTTTGTTTAGACTTTCTTCAGTACCAATTTGATAAGCGTATCTCTTAAAACATGGATAGGGGGCGCTGCAGACTTTGGAGAGCTAGACAACAACTTTAAGCCCGTTATTTTGATAATTTAACACATGCTCGCCAAAGTTTATACTCTAACTTAAAGTTTGAACCCAAAAGTAGAGCCCTGCAAAAAGCGTAAGAGCCGGAATAAAATGTCAAAGTACAGGGTGGTCGAAACTCGAAGGCTCCTAAGAGATAAACAAACAGATTTCTTGACTTATGGCATGCATTTTCATGATTCTGTTTGCTGGGGCTCTCTGAAACTCAGTTGAACGGTACAAAAAGAAACATCGATAGGGGGCGCTTTGGGCAAAAAACATAATTCGTTGACATTTCGGACGCTAACTGGAAACGGGGCGCTACGATCAGTTAGAAACAAAACAAGAGAGTAATTTACTTATCATAAGAAGCTATTAAAACTGCAGTTTGTTTGTTTTTTTTTTAACAAACATAGCTGGTTTCAATCATGCACAATGCGCGCAATAAAATTTACATAAGGTGCTTTTTGATGATTTATGCAAAAGATATCGTACCATATCAATATGCAAAAGATACGTAATGCGTAGACGACAACGCGAGATGACGTAGTTGTATGCGCAGACACGTCTTTTGAACGTGCGGTACCTACTTAAGCTTCGGGTTACTTGTCTGCAGATCGGTAGTAGGATGGAACGGTACACAAACTCTGAATTGGCTGACATGCATTTGGCGTATGGCGCTGCTGGTTGTAATGGACGAGCCGCTCAGCGGTTGTACGCCGAGCGTTACCCCAACAGGCAAATCCCCTGCCATGCCTTCTTCGCTCGAGTACACCAGAGGTTGTCCACAACGGGATCTTTCGACGGAGGCAGGCCTGAACGGGAGCGATCAGTGAGCACCCCCGACAACGAAGAGGCTGTGCTTAACCTGGTTGAGGACAACCCAGGTCTTAGCACGAGAGATATCGCCAGACATGTTGGCATTTCGCAAGCAACTGCGTGGCGCATCTTACGTTCCCGGAATCTGCACCCCTACCACATCCAGCGGGTGCAGTTGCTCAGAGAGCAGGATTTTGGCCCTCGAGTGGAATTCTCAAGATGGTACTTGGCGATGAGATCCAGGAATCCCCGTTTTGTAAACAGCATTTTGTTTACGGACGAGTCCACCTTCAGCCGGGAGGGAATGTGGAACGCCCACAACAGTCATGTGTGGTGTGATGAAAATCCACATGAAACCAGAAGCCGAGCAGCCCAGGAGCGTTTCTCAGTAAATGTGTGGGCCGGCATTCTGGGGGATTGCCTCATTGGCCCTTATTTGTTACCTGAACGGCTGACAGGTGGAAATTACCTGATTTTCCTGGATCAAGTGCTGCCGCAGCTTCTGGAGGAGGCGCACGTACCCGAAGGTTCGCGTCGCCAGATGTGGTTCCAGCACGATGGACCTCCGGCCCATTACACGAACGACGTGCGTCTCCATCTAAACGCAAGGTATGGCCAGCGGTGGATCGGGCGTGGGGGTCCAGTTCACTGGCCTGCCCGATCACCAGACCTCACCTGCTTGGATTTCTTCCTTTGGGGTTACCTGAAGGCCGAGGTATACCATACACCTGTCAGCAGTGCTGAAGAACTTGTGGCGCGCATTGTGGCAGCTGCAGGGCAGATCAGAAATACTCCTGGCATTGTTGGAAACACACACTCCTCAATGCGACGGAGGTGCGAAGCCTGCATCATGGCCCAAGGTCGAAATTTCGAGCATCTTCTGTAGTGTTATTTTTTGTAAATAAATTTCCAGTATCATTGATGTTTTTGGTCTAAATTTATTCAGAAGTGTTGAGCAGAGGTAGAAAATGTGTTTTCATTATTACTAACTGATCGTAGCGCCCCGTTTCCAGTTAGCGTCCGAAATGTCAACGAATTATGTTTTTTGCCCAAAGCGCCCCCTATCGATGTTTCTTTTTGTACCGTTCAACTGAGTTTCAGAGAGCCCCAGCAAACAGAATCATGAAAATGCATGCCATAAGTCAAGAAATCTGTTTGTTTATCTCTTAGGAGCCTTCGAGTTTCGACCACCCTGTACTTTGACATTTTATTCCGGCTCTTACGCTTTTTGCAGGGCTCTACTTTTGGGTTCAAACTTTAAGTTAGAGTATAAACTTTGGCGAGCATGTGTTAAATTATCAAAATAACGGGCTTAAAGTTGTTGTCTAGCTCTCCAAAGTCTGCAGCGCCCCCTATCCATGTTTTAAGAGATACGCTTATCAAATTGGTACTGAAGAAAGTCTAAACAAACAGAATCATTTCGACGCAACAAGCAAGAAAATCTAACCATTTCTCTAGTTTTTATGACGTTTCGAATTTCGGCACCCAAATTTTCGAAAGCGCCTAGCGCCTTACCATCGCGTCAGGGACCCTACATTCCCTATTCAAAAATGTTCGTCTAGGTGTGCTCTATCGATCCTTAAAGTTTGTCACCGACGAGCTGAATCACCCTGTATATATATTTTTTTTCCTTTTTCCTTCTTTCTTTCTTTCTTTTTTTCTTAAGATTCCTAAAAAATTTGAATTTATACGAAACCAACTCACACGAGTTAAATCCTAGTCAGAAACAATTAAAATTATTTCGAAAAGAACCCGACACGCATTGAAAAAAATACTTGTCAATCTGTCTTAACACAAGCTGCAAATGAGATTTAAAATTCGTTTACATACTAAAGGTGGATGAATTTATGATACATAAATAATTTATTTAAATGAAATGTAATTTCGTGAAACTTAGATCTCTTTTTTTTATGTTTTCAGTATAGTTTGAAAAATTATTTTTTAAAAGTAAACGTGATTATATAATGTCCAATATTTTTCTCTTTTTTTCAGCAAGTTGTACCAGAAAAGATACATTCCCTCGGTAGCTGTTCTTCCAACGATTTACGAAGAAGACGAATCTTTTCGCGAAACCGATGAACAACGAGCGGATTCGCATACATCATGTTTGACTGAACAGCAAGGACATTTGAATTGTTCACTTTGCAATTTATTTGAACTACCAGCGGAAAATGGAGAATCAGAACAGGTAAATATATTCTTCTAATTTTTACCATTTTCACAAACCGTATTTAAATTTATACTATACCCCCCCCCCCGTTTTTCAGAATTTTGCAAGTCTTGGTGTGTATGGTCGAGCTTCAAAATTTCATAATTTCGACAAAGATACTTTGAGCTTTAACACGTGCATGTGTCACTATTCTAATAAAGGAAGGTGCTCTTGCTTCTACTGTATAACCAAAAAGAAACATTTCTGATAAGGGAACATGGGACATAAAATGGTTAAAATGTTTGAGTTTTCAATTATCGGCTCAAAAAAATAAGCTAAAAGATTATGGGGATGTTAATGATGATGTACCTAAAAGATTATAGTGATGGAAGGTTTTAAAATATCATATTTTCAGCACTGTCGGTGTGTATGTGCAATTTAAAAAAAAAAATGTGTGTGTGTGTTTTTTTAATACTTTGGTACACTTAACCAATTTTTTTTTAGGTAAACATTTGAAACTTTCTAAAATCGTGAAACTAACTTGTTTCTTTAAGAATATCTGACATTTTGGGTCTGAGGAGCAAATTCTTTAAAATAATGAAAACTATCATCTTAAAACTTTTAGGATTTTCAAAAAGTTTCTGTAAAATATTTTTATTTCTTTTAAGGTAAAATGAAAATTGCCTCTTATTATTATCAAACGCCTGTTTTGCGATACCACAGCACAATTTGACGTCATACACAGTTTTTTAGGAAAGTATGCCAAACTGATATATTCATAAAAAAAAAAAAAAAAAAAAAAAAAAAAACATGCAAAATTTAATTAGTTCTTGAAAGCTAAATTAGGCATTGAATTAGTTTTTTTTAGTTCATATATGGATTATAATGTGCATAATTATTGTAATAAAATAAATAAATAAATAAAATAATTTCTATCTCTATTTTTTAGTAAAATGCACGATGTTAAATATTTTTTTCTCTCAAAATCTGCTTCATTTTACTTGTAGGGATGTTCCATGCGTCCCTAAATACAAATATTATCTTTAGACGCTGTATATTTTTAGGTGCGTTCGTAATTATGTAAATAAGTAGTACTCATAGTTGTCGGTCAGTCGTTCATTATCAGATCGATTTCACTATTTATGCAAAATTTATGCTTTGTTATTGTCTTTTACAACTACTACTTAAAAATAAATAAATAAATAAATAAAAAATAAAATAAAATTATTTTGTACTTTTAATCACAACTAATATTTCAAGAGTCCGGATACCTGAAATCATCCAGATCAAATACCGGAAAATCATGGTTACTGATATTTAATAGACTTTTCCCCATTATTACATACTAAGTGCACACCAAATTTAAAGTCTCAATCTCAATTTGCTCGGGAGATAGAGAGTTTACAGACAGATAGACAGACACGCAGAGAGACGGACAGCATTTTTTTTTTTATCTCCAGCTTCTAAAACGTGTAAATTCATCGATTTTTTTTTTTTTTTTTTTTTTTTTTTTTCAAAACGATTGCAAGATTTACATTATTCTACGTATGATGGGTAAGTAAAAATGAAAATAGAAATCAGATGGAGTATTTTAGTTATTTTGGAGCCGTCTTAAACTTTAGGCAGGAAACACATTTCATTAACTGTTTGGATATATAAGTCCTGTTTGAGGAATCGCTTCCTTAAATGCTAATTGTAACATTCTTTACTTCTAAATATTCTGTATTTACCGAAAATTAGGAAAACATTTCGGTCACACAGATTCTGTAAAAAAAGCTTTTGCAAAATGGGTACGTCTTAGAACAAAAATGAATTTAAAAAGTGTCTCAGAAAGTAGCCAGTTTGTATTTCAAAGCAAACAGCCTTAAACTGGAGAGGTGGGTTATTTTTCACCGAAGAGAAATTTAATTTCTGAAGTATTTCCATTTTCTAGACTATTGCCATCTTCTAGAATAATTTCGCCAAATTCTAGAATATTGCCATTTTATATTACTAGATAGACTGTATACTTACATATTTATGTGTATTTACAATACTTTTTCAACTGTTTCTCTGCAAGTAAATAATGGAAAAATCACAGAAAATTTTCTTATTTTAATTCGGGATTATATACACCCTACCTCATTTTTTCGCAGTAAAAGCGGTTAAGATTTTTAAAAATAGTTTTTCAGTTAATAGAATTTATATTATTACGTATTTTTCCGTATAGTTTTGAATAAAATGCAGTTTTGAATAAAATGCTTCAATTAAACCTCTTATATTTTTATTGTTTTACAGAAACCCAAAAAGAAAAGAATGAAGAGGCTTAGAGAATTTCTGATCAAGATGTTCTGCTGTGTGAAACCTCCATAGATTACATTATTTGAAAACGCAGTCACAATCTTCAACCCTCCAACTTTTTAAAAAACAAACAAAAATAGCCTTATTTTTCATACTTGAATTTTTTGTATTACAATAGTGGTATCTCCATCCATCAAAATAGTGAATAAAAAACAATAGGTAAAAAATTCTTTTTGTGTTATTATACTGTGTTTGTTCTTTATTTTATTTCGAAATCTGTGAAAAAGGCGAGAGAGATTTACTTCTCAGTAAAGGACACGGATTACATCTCGATTGCACTAGTAAAACATAAGGTTTATTGGCATGTAGCTAATTTATAATAATGTATTCAATTAATAAACACATACTCGATTAAAATAAATGTATATTTTAGTTAAAACAGATCCAAAAATTGCTTATAAATCCCAATTAAAGTAATAACATATTATATAAATTACATAAAACAAATAAATTCGCATGATGCGTTTCGAACTGAAAAATATACCACCCATCATCAGCTACTCTAAAGACTTGTTCATAAGGGGACAAGATCACAAATGACTAGGACAGTCTTGTTCACTTTTTAATCATATTGAAACTAGTTCAGATCGTTTGAAATCATCACAAAGTGCTTCTTTTACAAATAAGATATGCATTTATAAGACTGTGTAATAATAAAAATTTGTAATTTATAGTGGCTTAGTATAGAAACTTTAGTGGACCAAGTAAAATATTAATTATTTTTACAAAACTATTCATTAACAGTAAAAAACCATAACTTCTGACAGTCTTTAAACGTAAAAAAATGAAAATACAGTTGAGTCTCTCTATAACGAAAGTCCATACATCGAATTTCTCTATATAACGAATTTTTAGTAAGAACGGTCCCCCTTTCGCATGATTACATTAAAACAGTCTCTATATAGCGAAATATCTATCTGCATATAACGAATTTTTTCATAAATTGGTCTTAATTTATTCAGTTTTAAAAAGCTTCGAAATCATATGGAATCAATTTTCCATCACCTATTTTTAATTTATCGTCAGTGCTGATTTATATATATATATATATATATATATTACTTCTCTCCTTGTTCTTTAAATCCAACGAATTCATCCCACATCCCACACACCTTTCCACATCCTACTCAAAACAGTGTCAATTGGACTGATATACAAGTAAGAGAGGAATCAATGAGAGGCACATGAGAGAGGCCTTCAAATGGAGGAAAATGTTAACTGCAATTTTTCATTCCTTGCTAAAATTTAAGCTTTTTTTTTTTTGAGAGTGTAACAATTTTAAAATCAAAACAACAAAAAATTACAGATTTCTTCGTCTGAAATTAGTGCAAGTCTTTCTTATTTGATTTTCATTAAGCTTTCAAATAAATGTCTGTTCTCTTTTTTCAAACAGCTTAAATAATTAAGAAATAAAATGTTAGGTTAATATTTACTTTTAAGCATTTTAAATTCTTAATTCAAAAGATCAAAAATAATATTTGTTCAAATTTCAAGCATTAAATACTATTTTTAACATCATTCTCTATACGTCGAATTTCTCTATATAACGAATTTTTTACTGGAACGGTGGATTTCGTTATATAGAGACTCGACTGTATTTAAGAAATATTAATTCATTTCTTTGAATTTTCACGGAAAATGCTCAATGTTTTCTGTGTCGTCAGAAGTTAAGAAATAATTGATCCAAAACTCATTATTGATCATAGTTTTTTGTATATGTGTTTTAAAATTCGATGTCATGCATTGCTCCAATTTATGTATATTAAGGCTTCTGTCCCTGCCAGCGATGACTCTCACGAGCTAACGCTAATCGCTAATCGTATGGGGACGGTTTTTCCTAATATCTCGTTTGCATTTCAACATTTTAAAATATTGTTTTTTTAAATTAGATAGCCGATGTCCATCGCTACATAGCACCTTTTTTACATTTTCAATTATGGCCGCAGATTTTTTAAAAAAAATACTTTCACTTTCAAAATTGGTTCAGAAATCAAAAGTGTCATTCTAAAAAATATCTGTAGCCAAAATCAAAAAAGTAAAAAAAAAAAAAAAAAAAAAAAAAAAATGCGATGTAAAGTAGTCATAATGTATCGGATTTGTGCTATTTATTATAGATGGAGAATGCGCAGTAAATGAGGATTTATTGCTGTTTGACATAATTTGTTAATTTTAGAATTAGTTAACAGTTTATGCTACTTCATTATGCCTTCGACCAAAAAATGTCGTTAAACTGCCAGATATAACGACAATAATGGATTATCGTAATGTCATATTCACTTTACATTAAATATTTATTTATGTTCGCACGTCTTCAAGAGTTTTTAACCATATCCGTTTTTTGGCAATATAAAAGCATTACAATCCTAAAATTTTTTTGTTATCTTTGATATTTATTGTAACCCTTAATAATTTAAATAATTGCATTTAAAATAGATTTTATTCACAAACGCAATATCCTCACTAGTCAGATGTGGTAATCCTAAAACTTTCTTCTGTCTCATATATGTTAATGCTTCAAAATTTACTATTATAGTACCAGAATTAAATGTCGATTTATGGACATCGCGAGTATTCTGAAGGTATGAAATTCCGTGCATTATTTCTCGAAACAAGAAGGTGGCGGCAAATACTGTTTTTCAAATCTGAGAGTTGTCAGATGTTCCCAGTAAACGTTAACTTTCAAAAATCCCAATAATTAGCGATTGCAAAACGTGAGATGGAGCGATCGCGATGGCAAAGTTGTTAGGCAACATCGACTGATCACATGTGCGGCTGTAAATACTCACTTCAACAATTGTTGGAATCGAACTACGACGACTTGCAGTGGGATTCCAACTTGCATGAATAGTCCGCTGCTATTTTTGAATAATGTGCAATTTTTAATGGAATTTTCAGTGCAATTTTTATCTTTTTTTTAAAGTCTCAATGTGATTTTTTGAGATCCGGAGAAGGCATTTTGTATAAAATTTTTATCTTACTAATAATAAATTTAGAGTTTTTAACTTCTTATAGGCATTTCCATTTCTGACGAGTAGGAATGACGTAGGTATGTAACATGTCATGGTACTATTACGCAGTGATAGAACATGTGGTAAGTCCTTGAGGAGTCATTTCTTTAAAAAAAAAAAAAAAAAAAAAAAAAAAAAAAAAAAAAAAAAACATAGGTCCGATCATGAATGCAGCAGAGAACCTGTACCATGCGGTCACTTTCGTATCATGCAAGGATTTCGTTTGAACCTTGTGGAAGATTTCACTGGCCCAGGTGCGACAATTATTTGTATTTACCTTGTAGGGCTTCGTACGTCCACAGAATTTTATAGGGTCAGGGATCATCAATCGCCATTCTCGAGAGAAATTGTAATGCAAATGTTTTGCAAGTGTCTGGGTCGTGCCTTTCCGATTGCTGAACAGCTTGAATCTTATAGGGATAGAAATACAAAGTTCTCCGCATGATATGTCGAAATGTGGAATATGGTATATCAAGGGTATGTGAAATTGTCGGTACACTAACAGAATCGTGATGCGATTCAGTACTTGCTTCCACGATCAATGAGCAATATTCTCTACGACGACAGTGCAGACCTTTTTCCTTCCTTTTTTCAGCAAAATGCCTGTCTGTCCTATTCTCTAAAACACCGCCTTGTCTCTGAGAGTTCCGCTCTGAAATCGGTCCACTTCATTGTTTCTTGAGCTGGCGGAACTCTCTAACAACTACCGCTGCATTCTCACCGTTCAACTAGTACAGCTTCACTAGCGGGCAACTCTTAGGCAATTTCGGCATTCTGGAAGGCTCATCTAACCGTGGCACGAGCAACTTTTTCCTTTTATTGTGTATGACACTTGCATATATTACTGCAAGGTGTTGCCCCGCTATGTGATCTGGTAGTGTTTATTTTTATTTTTCGGAACTTTCAAAAGCATCCTCCAAAGTATCTGTTTTCCAAATATTTTTCACTTCGGACTAGTAGAACGGACTCCAGGGGCCTTTGAATAGCGGAAGTTTAATTTCGATAACCCTGTACTTAAATCAAGCCAAATATTAAAAAGTTATACCAACAGAAATGTTTGTCTAGAACTTGAGAAAAAAAATAGAAGTTTTAATGAAAAAAAAATTGCATATTAAAAAGAAAATCAGAAATTTATAGTCATGTTTAAAAGTTGTAAAGTGTCGTAATAGAAAAATAATTAAATAAGAAAAAAAGGGGGAAAGCTGTAGCATCCAACTCGTGCTGTGCGACTGACAAGGGGGCGTTCTGTGATCACGGCATGGTACAATTGATGAAGGTTATAAACTAATGAGTTTTAGAAACTTTAGAAATTTAACCCCCCATTTTTCAAAATCTAAGCCCCATTTGAAAGAATCCCTTGAACAGGTGTGGTGGTGGTGGTGTATTTTTGTCGGCCGATTATCTACGCTATGGAATATAGGCCCTATGGGATGGGTTGCCCTCCGTGGGGGTCTTTCTAAGGGAACCTAACCCGTATTTACGCAAGGTTCGAAGAAAACCACGGAAAACTTCGAACGGTTAGGCCGACGGTCGCGATTGGGTTCGAACCCAGCACCTACCGTCTACCAGTTTGGAGGTCAGAACCTCGCGGCCACTGGTGGGGCGCCCTTGAACAGAATAATAAGAGGTAAGCACTGTACAATATACTTTAAATACATCAAAATTGGCGAGCACCATCTTTGGTGTTCCCTTTGTAAGATTTTTTTTATAGTAGGAAATGGACGTTTCTTCTCTCGGGTCGCGTGACATCAAATGAACGACAAGACAAGCTTTTCTGCAACTCTTCTGTTGCAAAGAACAGGGCTTTGATGGTCGTTTTCAAAGATAAAGATAATAAATTGTTATATTCCTCTGTCATCTCATAAAATGCTAAAAAGAGTTTTTGATTACTTGGTAATCAAATAACAAAAAAGTTGGATAAACGAGTTCCGCCTCCCATCTCCCTTTTTTTTTTATTGTTTGTCAAATTATGTTTCAAAATAGGATTTTGATAATTAAGATTTTGTCCTCCCTCCCCCGCAAAAAAAAAAAAAAAAAAAAAAAAAAAAAAAAAAAAAAAAAAAGGACTATGTAAATTGGCGAATGTATATTTTTATAAAATGTGCTGCAATATAAACATAACCGACTAGAGTCGTGTTCTGAGTTTCCGACAATCAGTGAGATTAAATACACGAAGGAAGAGATGTCTTTTTTCAACCTGGAAAGTTAAACAAGTGGGTAAGTGGGATCGCAGATCGTATGCAGGGCTTCGTTTTATATTTCTTTCAAAAAAATTTATCCTTTAATTAATAAATCCAAATTGTCAATTTATAATTTTTAAGTTCTTACATAGATGGTTGCATCAATAAATTTAATTTTAAAATAACTATAAAAAGAGGTTATTGATTTTAATCAAATTAAACATGTTCAAAAGAAATTATTTTTAAAAAAAATCCAAAATTCCAACTTTTTTAAAAATTCGAAATTAAAAAAAATTACCGAAGATATAAATAAATTTTTAAATTTCTAAAATCGAAAAATTTGTTTAAACGAAATTTACAATGAAGAATCTTTAAAAAATCTAAATAGTTTTTAAAATAGAAAGAAAACTGAAAGCCAAAAAAATATTATGAATGTCAGCAATATAAAGAATAATATAAACCCTTAAATTGGCAAGAAGTACGAAATTTCTTTTCATTAAATCCATCTTAATATGAAAACTTCAATTCTAGCACCTCGACTAGAACTAAGAATCTTCTGATAACTAGCGAGATGCTTTATCTCCAAGATATAATGTCTATACGCAAAACGTTGAAATTAAGATTTTTCTTTAAAATTAAAATCGCAAAAATGAACAGATGACACTGAAAAAATCAATTTAATTAAAATAATAGACTTTTTCAAAATTTTATGATTCGTCGTGTGACACGAGGTATTTATTCATCGGTAAGTACACAAAATTTGAAGTAACTGAATCATATAGTCTTTTCAGTACGGTCTCTGTGACTGACAGACCGAGGAGTGAGACCCCTAAGCGTTAAATCAATAGCAAACATCGACAATTAGATAACAGTTTATTTACATTTCTATTTCGTGAGATTTTTGTAATTTCAAAATTAAATAAAAATCTTTGGTATTGTTTCATATATTTTGTATTATGCAGCAACATGTTATTTATACGATTTTAAAGATACAGTCGGCTCTCGTTAATTCGAACTCGTCCGGACCACATGAAATGTTCGAATTATGGAAAATATGAAATGAAAACATGCTTAATAGGGTACTATTACAAACGAATTAATGTTATAGCGTATTTTAAGTTTATTTCGTCTGTTATCATTAGAATATGATTTAATATTAAATTATAATGTATAGATACATAAACTGATTAAAAGACTAGAAACAAGTACAATGGAAGAAAGATTTAAAGCATCACTAATTGGCCAGATGAGGCACTAAGAAAGTGGATATCAGATGCATTGGATTATATGTATACTCGTTCGGAACAATTTTTACAAAAATCAAAGAAAGAAAGTTATTCAAATGATCTGAAATCCATGGGAAAGAAAAGAAAAATGAAAAATCGGAATTCTCGTTAGTTCGAATTAAACGAAGTCAAGAGAAAATGAGTTCGAATTAATGAATATTTTTAACGTTATTCTGCCATTGAAAATTTCAGGACTTCATGTTTAGTTCGAATTAAAAGCGGAGATTCGAATTATCCGATTTCGAATTAAGGAGAGTTGACTGTATCTGATACAGACAGGGATTGAAAATTAGTTTCCTTGAACGTCAACACACGCAGAAACGATTTTTTGTCAATTCTGAAGTAAGTGTTGAGTTTGTAAAATATCAAATTAGATGACCTTATACGGAAAAAATTGGCGGAAAATACGGAAAAAATATACAGGGCTGTTCAAATTAAAGCATCCCTGTTTGGGACGCCCTATATCAGACCATATTGTGCCTATACTTTTGGGACAGCATATTTTTACATATTTTAATGAATATTTTATAATTTGAAACCTTTGGTGTTAATTTAACCAATTGATGTAAAAAAAAAAAAAAAAAAAAAAAAAAAAAAATAATAATAATAATAATAATAATTCACACAGAGACATCTAGGATATAATAAAGCGCTGCGATCAGTTTAAGGCAAGAAAAATGTATCATGATCAAAAATGTAAACATCTTGGTTCCAATGGGCTGATTCCAGCCAATATTTTTTATTAATATTATTCGTTTAAATTTTATTAGTACAGTAGACTCTCTCTATTTTGAACACTCACGGGACCAATCAAAAATGTTCAGATTATGGGGGTGTTCATTATAGAGGGAGATTGGAAATGTATTACTACTGCTATACTGCTACATAAGGTGACTGAGCCTGTAATTTATGAAATAAGGTCTGTGCTATGGGAGTTTTATTGTATTTTTTCCCCTTTAAGTTTTAAAAATAAACTACACCCTGTCCCAAAAGTTTAGACAATCAATGAAATTTGCATTAAAAGTAATAAGGTACAGTTAAAATTCGTGAGTTAGGTAATTAAAGCAGTTTTTTTATATACACATATAAATTATGGCCAAAGGTTTCAAATTATAAAATATTCATTAAAATATGTAAAAATATGCTATCCCAAAAGTATAGGCACAATACAGCATTACATGTTTTCTTTTACATTTTTCTTCAGAAAATAAAATATTTTTATCTTTGAGTGCTCCTGTAAATGCTGAATAATATTTCCCTTCAATTGAAATATCATCTGCTGTATTTTAAAAATAATAATTTATTGAAATTTTGTAAAATCAAATGAGTTCAATGTATTGTTTTGTTTGTGGTTCGGAAAAGACATTTCCTGCCCATTCTGATAAAAATGTCACGTTCTAAAGATGAAATTATTAAGATTTTACATTTAAAAGCGCAAGGACAAAATCCTGTACAAATATCGATAACAATAAAGAAATCCTCGAGCAATATTTATAGAGCTTTGACATCATGTGGATCATGAAATACTAAAGCTAAAAAAAGTTACGTGATGATAGAATATCATTAAAAATATCTTCAGTTGATAATTTATCTGTGCATGGAATTTCATCATTTTCCAGAATTTCAAAAAGCACTGTATATAGAAGGATTAAAGCTTCGATAAGTATTGTTTACAGGAGAATTAAAGCAAAATCTTCCTAAAAGCAGAGGCATAAAGATGCACGTCTAAAATGGGTTAGAAAAAATGTGTAATTACGGTCTGATTTCTGTCATTTTCAGTGATGAAAAGAAATGGAATTTAGACGGCGCTGATGGTTATCAATTTTTCTGGTTTGGTCTAAAAACGGAGCCCAAGAACTGTCTCAGCAGGCAACAAGGCGAAAAATACGTAATGATTTGGAGAGGGTTTTCTTTCAACGTCCAAACATTTCTAGAATTTACGGACAGAAAAATGAAATCAGAGGATCATCAGGATATTTTACGTACGGCATTCTGACTTGACCGGGGCAACCATCTATATCCCCACATCAACGAAAACATTATTTAGGCCAAACAATATCACATTATTAGACTGGCCAGCACTTAGTCGAGATTTGAGTCCCATTAACTCTTATCTTGTAAAACGTGTGGAAATGGTAAACATGCATGCGTAAATGACTTAAAAATTGCAATATACAAAGCCTGGTATGAAACATCTTTTCTGTAACATAATGCTTTATTAATTCTATGGAACAACGTGCATTTGATGTTATAAGGTGTCGTGGCAATATAATTTCATTTCAAATGTAAGATTTTAGTTAGTAATATAAGTGTAAAAACCAAAAAATACTATAATTGTCTATACTTTTGTGACAGCATATTTTTACATATTTTAATGAATATTTTTTAATTTGAAAATTTTGATCATAATTTATATGTGTATATCAGCAAAACTTCTTTCACTTATTACCTATCTCACGAATTTTAATCGTACCTTATTACTTTTTATGTTAACTCAAATTTTATTGAGTGTCTAAACTTTTGGGACAGGATGTATTATTGAAATTTTTTTATTTGATTTCCTTTAAAATTTTTATTATTCAAATTAAATATTCAAATTACTTATGTTATTTCATCTTTTTTAGTACTTGTGCTGTGTGATCTTGGTTGATTTAACGGTGTACAAACACCATTTTGAAAATCATAAAGAAACAAAAACAAAATCACGGCTTGAGACGGATCAAGATATAGATATTCCAGTATTTCTGATTTGACTTTTCAGATAGAATAAGGCTAAGTTTATCTTTCTCGATTTGTAAAGGGAATAATTTTTATTCAAATTTAAAAGACCGCTGAAATAGAAGAATCAATAATTTCTATTGATTCATATCGACTATAGATGGCAGCACCACATTAATTATTTTATTTAATTTTAATTTTTAAATACTATATGAAACAAAATAATCAAAGAGATTGATTTCTGAGGGCCTTACCCCTCGTGTTTAATATTTAAAATAGTACAGTCATTTGTCAATTTGAATGATAAAATTTACGGTTGAAGGCAAAAAATTGCAAACCCATAAAACAATTGCTTTATGCATCCAAATACTCATTAAATCGCTAAGAAATGGCAGCACCGATGGACTTAAAGATAATATTATTGCATTAAATTTATGTCAAATTTTTTTTTTCTAAATATTTACAAGAATTTCCAAATATTTGTCTTTATGCTATTTAATGTCAAGCGTTCCATTATTAATTCAGGCTAAAGTTAATGAGTGGAAATATTTATTGATATTTATAGTATGAAAAAAATATGCCGGATTTTTAATGTTATAAGAGCCAAATAAAAATTACAAAAGAAACCTTTTAAAATTGGGGATATTATTTTTTTAAGGACTAAGTTGTTTGAAACAGTAAAAAAAAAAAGAGAGAAAAGAAGAAAAAAAAAAAGCTCCAAAAAATACATATAGAAACCGACAAGAACCTGTTACAATAAAAATATATTAATTCTTTTTAACGGGTGTTGGTTTGATGATAGTGTTATTTATGACGGCTGATTATCTGCACTCGATTGAGATTGATTTTTAAAAAATTGCTTCCAAATTATTTTTAAAACTATAAAAAGTTTATAATATATAACAGTTTTCAAACAAATTGCATTTAAAAGTAGATTTAAATCCCTAATCGAAAGCGTGAAAAGCGAAAATGTGCGTTGTTTAGAAGTTTAAGAAATTGCAGTAAAAGTTAATCGTTCGGTTTTTGACTATAAGAGCTTGGAAGCAACCTCAAGTGTAGTGTGAAAAAATATCCACCTTGGAAATTCAGACCCCCTTGATGAGAGAAACACCTTCCCGGACATCTGTCTGTCTTCTCGAAAAATAGTATAGGTATAGAAGGTTATAAAAATATCTTGCTTTTAATCAACAAGTACATATTAAATCAAAGAAATTTCTTATAGAAAGATAATCATGAAATTAGTTGAAAACTTGCATCAGTTCTATAGCCCCCCCTCCCCCTACCAATAGCTTGACTATAAAACTACTTTAATGATTTAGCTCTGAATAGAATATTTCTGAATATTTTTTTTAATCGATTTATGTTATATTATAGAAAAACATATATATCAGATAATTTGGGGCGTAAAAGTGAAAGGGTAATAGTGATCTTAAAATAAAATAGGCTCAAATATTAGAATGCTCAGTAATAAGTTAGCAACAATTAATTCCATTTTGGGGTATTAACATTTATCCATATCAACAGGTATATTTATGCAAATGTTAACAGATGGTGATAAATTGGTAGCATTTACAGGTTTATAATATATCATACCTATTATGTCTGCCAACAAAATAGATACGATACATTTTATAATAATTCTAAATTTTTAAGATTAGTAATCTTCTTTCGTGACGTTAAAGGGGTTTGGATTCCTTAACTGTTCCTTCTAGAATAGTGAGAAGTTAACGCTCTAACATCACCCATTCTTCTTCATACGGTATACTTTAATTTCACCCATCATAGCTCCACCCATATCGAAATCGATATTTTTACGCCCATTCATTCACACTGAATTGTGCTTGAGTGTGACGAATAGTTTGGAAGCAACTTGTATTCGAATTTTTAACTGTTTGGACGTATGGGACAAATGATATGCCTCTTGTATAAGTTATTATTTTTAAAACTAGTCAATATTATTAAAATAAGAAAAGGAACTACAGAAGACTTCTTTAAATGTGCGAAAATTTCGGAATAATTTCACGACCTTCTCTAATAGAATCTGTATTCCTCTTTTAAAAGTTTTGCGTAGAATAAAGTTGAATGAATTCAGAATTTCATCGAACAATAACACAAATGAACTAAAAAAAATATTTTGCATTGTTGATAGATTTTCAAAACAAACCGTCAATAAAAAAAAGGTGGTTTCTTGTATGACTTATAGTGAATCTATCAATCTTCCAATTTAGCCTGGTGTTTCTGCTTACAATATTGAGCATTTCGTTTGTTTATGTACTTATAGAATTTCATTTTTAATAGTTTAGTGTTAAAAAAATTTTAATATTTGCTTATATCGATGTGAAAAATTGTATTTTCTGTTATTTCTGTTATTATTATTCAATGGGTTTGAGAAAATAAATAATTCGGTTTATTGCCTGATAGAAATTTTAACGTTATGACTTCAACTATTAGGATAAATAAAAGTAGTATCCAAAAATGTTCGAACTATGCGATGCAATTTTCGAATGAAAAAGATAATAAATATTATTACCAATGATAATCAGTACCGAAAGTACTACAGGTAAAATATTAAAATGGTATGAATTCTTTTAGGATGAAATGTTTTATTATGTTTATTTTTTCAATTTCTATTTCGTGCCTACAGGTCAATTTTAAAATGAGAGACTATTTTCAGGCGCCTAAAGAAATATCTCACCTCTTATCAACAGTTCTTTCAAACATTTACAAAGAACACATAAATTAACGTCTGAATTCAATTTATTAATTGTTAAAAATACATATATATTAAGACGAACATAACAGAGAACGTAACACAATTAATACAACAGAGCAAAGCACTGTACACTCTGACACAGGTTCGAATCCTGGCCCCGGTTATGTAAGCTGGGGCCAGGATTCACTCAATGTTCGATTATTGCATTAAAAGTGATCATTCCCATGTTAATATATACGTACCTTGAATAATTTACAAATTATTTAACATTTGAAATTCCATTAGATCTTCCAGTGAAAATAATTTTGTAACAGATTTTTTTTTTGAGTTAGGTTGAAGGATATTGTATGTCTAGAGTTTCTGAAAAATATGGTGGGATATATGCACACTCTGAAAAATATCACATTTAATGGCACAGGATAGAATCTGTCAATTTTGTACTTCATAAGCTGTCATTAAGAAAACAAAACAAATTATACACTCACGCCAGTAAAATTAAATGATTATTTGCTAAGAAAATCACATCCTAAAATTTCTCATACAATTTAAAATTTTCATGTGGTTAGTACTGGTTTAAATGGGATAATTAAAAATCGTTATAACTCGTAACATTATTTATCGGATTTCAATTTCTTTCCATTTAATTAAAGATGAAAATCTGATTTTAGTTTTGTTCCAGGATTTTTGTTTTTAATAATTTTAAAACTATTAGACATATTTATAGAAAAAATAATATAACTTTAAAAAAAATTTTAAACACTATTTTAAAACATATTTTATAATATATTTTAAAACACTGAATTAAAACACTGTGTAGAAGTTTGCGGCTGAACCGAGCTATGATTTAAACTATTTTGCAGACCGGTCTGGGTTATAATTTTAACATTTTTTCAGGCCGGGCCGAATTTTTTCCCCTGTGGGTAGGTTTGGGACCTGACCTAGATATTTTGATCCATGCAGACCTCCAGTGCAGACTATCAACATATTTTGAAAACAAGTTTAGATTTAATTCAATACGCCGCTTTGTTATGTCCAAATGAGAGATACTGCCTTAAATCGACGTTTAATAGTAGATAATTTATTGACTATCCCTCACTTGCTTTGAAAATTTGCGAAAAACTCTTCGTTTACAGGCATGGTAAAATGGTGTAAGTCACGAATTCTTTAGAATTTCGAATTATAATATATCTGTCAGGTTTTTACATATTTAGATGAAATTTTTTTTTGTTCAATTTAGGAATGGATAAGGAATAATTTCTTAACTGGAAATTTTGCCCTAGGGGGCCATGTAAAAAATTAATTTTCGTAATTTTTCAAATAGACCCCCCCTCTCTCCATGGAATTGAAACTTATCTTATCAGAAATTTCACCTTTTTTTTTATAAATTTTTGCAATTCTAAGTATGGGTCTAAGGGCAATATTTAAGGAGATAGCCTATTGTTTCGATATTTATGACTCACCCTGTATATTGATCTTTTAACATGTAAATATGTACCTGCCATCAGAATCGGGAAAGGATAATGATCATCATTTGGAGGCGAGGTTTGTGGATATTTTGTGCTTCAATAACTTTTGCTTTTTTTTTCGGATATTCGGTTTATGGAACAAATTCGACTGATGCGTACTTTGGTTTCAAGAACCAAGTTTTGCCATTTCGAAATTTGATTGGTCAGAACTTTTATTGTCAAAAATAGCCGTCGTTAGCGGGAATAGTATTTCTCAAAATAGATCAGTGGAGATTATTTCGATAGAGTATAATATGCTTTTTCAATAAAAATTGATAGAGATATATAAAACTAGATTTTTAGTTGCATCATTTTTTTAAATCTCGTCAGTTATTTCTAAACAATTACCTGCATAAATTGATCTTTTAACATGTAAATATGTACCTCCCATCAGAACAGGGAAAGGATAATTTTTTTTTTTAACGTTTGTTTCAGGGCGTATATTTTTTTTATTATGATTATATAATAAAAATAGGACAAAAAAAACCATAAAATCTATTTGTGCTGATTGGGTAGCATTAATTCCAGGTGGGATGGAAGTTGGTCTCTATAATTGATTAGTTACTGCAACTACAGAAAAAAAAGAATTGTAATTTAACAAATTGCAACGACTTTTTGGAAAATAATATTTTCAAAGACTATGATTTTAACTTATAAATGATTTCTACAGGGTGAGTCATAAATATCGAAACAATAGGCTATCTCCTTAAATATTGCCCCTAAACCCATACTTCCAATTGCAAAGTTTCATAAAAAAGGTGAATTTTTTGATAAGATATGTTGCAACTCCATGGGGAGTCTATTTTAAAAAATACGAAAATTAAATTTTTATACGGCCCTCAGAGGATAAAACTTCCAATTAGAAAAATTTTCCTTATCCATTCCTGAATTGAACAAAAAAAAAAATTCATCTCGATACCTGCAAATCCCCGAAAGCTATTAAAATCCAAAATTTTCAAAAATTCGTGACTTACACCACTTAAGCATACCTCTGAGCACAGCGAAATCAGTTCCTTTGAAGTACAATTTAGGGATCGACCATAAATTTAAGCATTGTTAAATGTCGATCCAAGACAATACTTTAACTTTTAGATATAAAATAAAAGCGTACAGGTTTTTGCTTTAAACTTCCTTGAAATGTGCTAGATGTCTGCAATATCTTGACCTTGGCGCCAACCTCGTAATTGGCACGACCCATTGGCCGGTCCGTCTTATTAAACACTTGTTAAAAGTGTTATTAAATTAAGCGATATTAATTAAACTCTCATTAAAAGTGTCTTACAAACTTATTGCCGCAGGCAATAAGTTTAGTAAAAATAGTAATAGCGATAATGACACTTCTATTAAGGGAATCATTGGAAATATATTTTAAAATAAATTACATAGAAATATTTTCAAAAATCTACTTTCTTATTATTTAGCTTCAAAGTTTATGATGGTTTTAAACCTATTTTTACTTTTTTCTATCTTTACGAGAAGAAAGTATTGGATTCATGAAAATTTTGAATTCCGGTTTTCGACGGATTCACACGTTTTAGGGCTCAGAGATACCGAAAAACATGTTTTTACAAAATGTCTGTCTGTGAGTCCCTGCACAAGGAAAATATTCGAAACCGACGTGATAAAAAATGAGGTTTAAATCAACTGACGCATTTAAACAGTAATTAAAGAGGGTGACAATGGCTAAACTTAAACAAAATCTGAAATCGAAACTATGCAGAACGGAGTTAATCACCTAGAAATTTTAAAAAAGTATTTAAACGTTAGGAACCCATCTTTGTTTAAAACTAATTTGCTAACTAAACTAACTAACTGCACATTTCTGCATCAAATGTTTTTATTTCAGTATTTCTCATTTTTAAACTGACATAAGTCAATAACCATCGGTTATGGTAACAGTGAAGCGATTTCAATAGTTTTTTAACATCTCAAAAAAAAAAAAAAAAAAAAAAAAGTCCAACGTCCCGAAAGTTGTTTTCAGCTGAGAAAGTTTGCTTTTAAAAATATGATTTGTTTACAAAAAATTGCATCTTTTTTTATATTGCTATTTTAAATACCTTTATTTAAAATATATATATATATATTATTTAAAATGCTGAATCAAAAATTGAAAATTAGATATTTTCATTTAATCAAAAGAAAAAAAATCAATGCGACAAATAATATTTTGAGTTATAACAATTATAATTTACTCTAAATTTTTTGAAAAAAAAAATTGTTAAAAAGTCTTATGATGTGATAATGCTTACAAATTATATGGTTAAACATCATAAAACATTCAAAATTCTAACTCTATAAATAAAATATGTTTCCTGGTCCCATTACAGCAACATTGTTTCTTCAATTACACGCATTTCAATTTGTGTCTGATCCATTGAAATCTCGCGATTAATTAAAATTGTCATAACTTTCTGAGTTTTGAAGGTATCAAGATTTTTTTTTTTTTTTTGCTGTTGTTGTTCAGTTCAGGAATGGATAAGGAAAATTTTTCTACTTGGAAGTTTTATCCTCTGGGGGCCGTATAAAAATTTAATTTTCGTAATTTTAAAAATAGACCCCCCCCATGGAGTTGAAACGTATCTCATCAAAAATTTCACCTTTTTTTTAGGAATTTTTGCAATTGGAAGTATGGGTCTAGAGGCAATATTTAAGGAGATAGCCTATTGTTTCGATATTTATGACTCACCCTGTATATTTAAAAAAAATAATAATAATATCATTTTTATGGTGATCAAAAGGTAGCTTACGTAATAACTGAGTAATATTAATATGCCTGAACATTTAGAGTCACGTAAATATTCTTGTGCCAATCATAAACAAATATTAAATGAAATTTCAGTTTAACAGTTTTCGGTACTGTAAATTTTTAAATTTCTAAACATCACACATTTCCATTTCTAAACCGTCGTATAAAGGAAAAAATTTACTTTTAAATGCACCTTGTTTGAAACCTGTATCTAAATTTGTTATTGAGTTATTAATTTTTTTTTTTTTTTTTTTTGTCATTGTGGCAACAGAAGTATTCCATTTCTAGACTTTAAGTATGGTCCAATCAGAAAACGAATGAAATAAAGAACAGAAGTATTCTATTTTTTAACATTAAAGATAGACCAGTCAGAAAACGAATAAAGTAAATAAGTTGCGGAATTCAACCAATAAAAATCATTCAGATTTACAGATTTCACAATTCTCTACTGAGAACAACAACTATTTTTCCAAATAGTTAAATAAATAAATAAATAAATAAACAAAGCAAAGCATGAAACTTTTCAACAATTCTAATATATAAAATATTTTTTTCAAAATAATTATTTTTTAACACTTTTTTCATAATTTTAAAGTTAATAACTTTTATACATCCGAAAAATTTTATCTTATAAACTTTGTCTTTTAGAATATAATTTAATGTTATTCAAAACATAATTTTGTCCTCTCTTTATTTTTTCCTGGGGGAGAAAATGTTTTCAATTTTTATAGGGCAAAGATAATGGAGAAAATTGTTTATATATTTATTTATAATTGTTAGAATAAAATAAGAAACATGACAAAATATATAAACAAGAAAATAATTTAAAAACAAATAAAAACAAATCGATTTATTTCCTGCATTTTTTAAGCCAAAGAAAGAACATTCATTAATATATATCATTTAGTTAGTTTCGTGTTGAATGTTAATTTTTTTAAGAAATAAGTTTAGCTAATTTAACATTAAATCGTAAAAACAAAATTCAAAATATATAATTTAAACATCCTAAAAACTTTGATTATCTTGAAATGAAAATATCTAGACTTTTTTTTTTTGTGTGTGTGTGTGTGTGTGTGTGCATTACATGTGCCCTGTCATTTTGCACACATTCATAAGCATAGTACAAAGTCTGCTTATACAAGTATTTAGAACTTTAAAATGAAAATAACTATAAAATTTATTTAGATTTCTTTTTAACCGAACTTTTTAGTGTGTTTAAGATGTTTTATTTGTTGATTTTTTTTCTATCCTCAATTTATTTAACTTATTTGTTGCATAAATTTACTATTAAACGTAAATTGAAGTGAGTGAAATATATTAATAAATGACCTTTGTCGGTTTTAAAAAATGTAGGAAATAAATTTATTTGTTTTTTATTTATTCTGGCAATTTTGTTTTAGTTTATATATTTTGTGACATTTGTTATTTTATTATATTAATAAAAAAATAAAATAATAAACAATTTTCTGCGTTATTTTTCCGTTATGAAGATTAAAACATTGTCTCCTTCCAGCAAATAATCATTACACCTTTTCGAGAGCACTAGGTACATAAATTTTATTTAAAATAAGCAGTGATTTTTTTTTTCTTTTTTGTGCACAGTTTTCTTTATTAATGAAATACTAAAAGAAAATCCCGAATTATATTTTCCAAAAAGTTGTAATTTGCTAAATTACATTTTTTTGTTCGTTAATTTGTTTGTTTTTTAGAGTCAGTAACGCGATAGATGTTTGTTAGATTGAAAAGGGACGTTGCCAGAAATCTTCCATTTTTCTTTGACTCCGCCTACTATATAAATATATTAAGTGAAATACAATGCCTTAAAAAAATCTAAAATAAGGCATATAATTTTTTAGAAAATAATGTAGGTTTGTCATTTCTAACATTCATTTTTATATAATATGAAAAGGTTCACAGCCATTAAAAAAAAAAAAAAAAAAAAAAACAGAGAGAAAAAGAGCTAGCCCATTTAGAAGATGCATAAAATCTGTTTTATTCACAAGCACTGTGAACCAATTTTGTTCACCGATATGGTACATGAATAAGTATGTGAAAACAATACGGATTCATTTCTATATAAAAAGATTTGCCTTTCTGCCTATCCTTTCCTAGTTTGACTTTAGTGAAACAAGGTTCTAGTTTATGTATAAATATATCACTAGGTTATAAATATATCAGGGTTCTAAATCTCTGATATATTTATTCAAAAATAAATGTTACATATAAACATATTTGAAATCTTTCGTATCTGTTAACAGAATACTGTTTAATATTAATACTAGTACTAATAATTATTTATTATTATCGTTATCATTATCATTATCATTATCAAAGGGCTTTTTACGGAACTCAGTTCTATTATGTATTATTTGCCTTTCTGCCTATCCTTTCCTACTTTAACTTTAGTCAAAATAGTAATAAACATTATTTTAGGAATACGATTTGGTTTTGTTCCCGCCCGAATACTTAGCAATATATTTAATATATTTAATATAATTTATTGAGTTCGCCTAAGCGGCGAGCTCAGATGCACGGTTTATTTCATTTTATTTAACGATGTGACTTTCTTTTACGTTTTATGCTTTTTTAGCACTGATGGGACTTTGGAAGTCCCGAAACAGCTGTATGTTTTAACATCTTTTATTTTATAATATTTGTGCTCTTTAACGTTGTTTATTTATTTAGTTAAATATATTTTGCTGATAACGAATGTTCTCCGAAACTACTATAGTCAGCCGAATCAGAAATCGAATGATACATCGAAGGCATAAGCTGTAAAGTCTAGTTTAGTAGGTGTGCAGGATCTGAATAAGCTCTGAAGCTATGAGAAGCACGGTATCATTTCAGGGCCTCCTTCAATTGAGACGAGTTTTTAAAGTCAACATAACCCAGGAAAATACCAATTCTTACGAATATTATTCCAAAGAGTGGCTCATATCAGCTGAATTCACGTATATTTCGCTAAACAACGCCCCCCCCCTCGCCCATTTACATAAGAATTGCATACAATGGAGAAAAATAAGCAAGAAGTATTTTGCATGATATGAAAGAACAGGTGTAAACTGGACAAAAAAAGTTGAAATCGGAATGTACGCACAACATAAAATACCTATATTTTGAAATACTTCCCTCAATTTTGGTAATAAAATATTTTATGTTACTCATGCAAGTCAACTTCAGTATTACTTAAACTCAGTATACAAAATAAATATATATGTAAAAAAATGAACAAACTAAAGATTTGCCATCAGTTGGTTGAATTAAAACTATTATATGAAAAATTAATTTGTTATGGAAGCTATTTTTATGAAACACTTCCAAACATATATTGGAAGATTGATAATTTTAAAAGAAACTACCATTTTGAAATGGATTTAATATAAAATTCGGAGCCCCTGTTTTCTCTGTTTTGGGCCCCTTCAGAATTTTCAAGGGGAAGCACCTGGTTCTCGTGCCTATTCGGTAATCATGGCCTGTAGGTGTGTGTGTGTGTTGAGAGAGAATACATACATGAGAGAGAGAATAATGAGATCACATACACACATCACATCACATTGGGAATACATGAGATCAGATGTTGAGAGAGAATACATGATGAATAGATTCAGTGTGTCACTGCCCTTTGAAATGAATTAAGTAAATTATGAAGAAATTTTTAACTATGTTACTTAACACAGAATAATATATTTTCTGCAAATGAAATCTGACGTTCAGCAATAAATTATAAATCTGATTATAACAGCATTCACCAAACATAATTTTTCCCTGCTAAGAGTAACAGAAGCAAACATTAAAAACAAAAACTAATCTCTTTTTGCTGATTTCAATTATTTGTGGAAAAACCTATAGTATAGAGCGATTTTATATTGTAATTTCATATTTATATTATATAGAGCTAATTGTTGCCTTTAAAAAAGCCAAGTGAAAAAAAAGGAGCGATGGAAAGAGAGAGAGAGATTAATTTAACCGTGATAAATAAAAAAATTACCTTACAGTTGTCACATAGAAACCAAAACGAATAAATAGAAATTTCTTATGTTTTACCGTATCTGTTAAAAGAAAGAAAAAATATTTTCAGATTAAAAATTTTTTGAAGAAGGAGATAAGATAGTGTTGTGAATTAGGGCACGTGTTCAAAATAAAACGCCAAAATTAAAATATATTCTACTCATACCAGCAAAATTAAACAAGCATTTCTTATTCAAATGAAATGTGTGTCGGCCTAATGATGCGTCGAAAAAACTGTGTATAAAAAAGCGAGTGAAGCGCTGTTACCGGCAATAAGTTCTCGTTAACTCTTTAATACTAGTCTCGTCTACTAGCGGCTCTTTCGAAGAGTGGCGCACTATGTAATGGAACGGTCCATTTAGAATTCTCGATATAGAAGGTGGGGAAAACTGAAAAGAGGAGACTGGGAGGGAGTCTTATAGCTTACCTTCTGAACTCGACTACGAACTAAATTGTATGGCACAACATTCCACATACGGTATCGCTCAAATTTTACATTTGAGTTGTGTGCATTCGTTATTGAACATACAATTTCATTATTCTAATACCGGGTGCTGTTACGCATTGCTTTTATTATTCTTGCATTGATGTAATTACATAAAAAATTTAAATAAATATCCTGTTTCTAATTCATTGTTTAAACTAATACAGTAAAATGAAATTTTTGAGCAAATTTTTTTTAGTATTATTTTTTTCTTTTTTAAAATTCTAATACTAAAAGAAAGGATAATATCACTATATATTTATAAAAATGATAAACAGAATGAAAAAAATAGAAAATGGCTGTTTTTTTTTTTTTTTTTTTTTTTTTTTTTTTTTTTTTTAAGTTTGAAATATTTTGTACTATCTGAAGAATTTTGGAGGGGTATTAGAAGTATTTTTGTTTTTTTACTGTAAATTAACAAAAATGGGCAGGAAATTTTTAAAACAGTAAAAAGTTTTTAAAATTGTGTTTTGTGAGAGAGTATGGATTTGAGTAGAATATATATAATAAAAATTATAAAAATAAATAGAAATCTAAAAAATTTTCACTCTAGAAAAAAATATCTTTTGCCATTTGAAGAGTTTGGGGTGGTTAGGATTAAAATACTGATGTAGGATTATTCTTTTTTTTAAATAAATTTACTAAATGTCCAGAAATATTTAAAAAAATTAAAAAGATTTTGGACGTGCGTTTGCAAAGCCACAAACTCTCAACCTAAAACAAGCAAAAATACAAGTGTGGACATTCAAAAGGCAAATATAAAACTGATTAAAATAATGATAACATTACATAAACTTTAATTGATAAATAATAATTTTCTTTTAAAAAAAATATGCTCAGATGTCAATAGATTTCGCTCACAAAAATCTGTTTTTACAAATAAGAATATTCAAAAAGGTGATAATATTAAAAATAAATAAACAAATAAATTTTATAAAGGAAATGGTTATTATTATTATTACATATTTGTTTTGAGAAATTTAGAAAAAAAAATTTGGCAACCAAAAAATTTTTTAGCACATTTAACAAAAAACAAAAAACAAAAAATCGCAAATTCATTTCTAATGTTTATAATAATGATTTAAGATGCAATATATCTTTACAAAAGTAATAAGAAAGATTAAGTATTTCTGCGTCATTAAACATATGTAAATTCGGATAATCAAGGAAGATTTAAAAAATATTTAATTATAAGTGATGTGATTAGAAGAAATGTTTGTCTATAATAATTTTTAAATAAATTTCCAATTAAATAATTTAAAAAAATTGTGTAATGGGAGAAAAATTATAAATTTTAAAGCCAATTTTTCTTTAGAATGGAATTTAAGAAAACTTAATAATTTTTATAAATACAAGAAATCTACCAGGGGCGGGGGAGATACTTAATATAAATAATAATGTGCAATGTACGTAATAATGTAACAAAATAATTATTAGGATGAGCGAAGCGAATCCTCTACTAGGCCACTCAAATTACATTTTGTCGTACACTTTACAAAAAAACTATTCAATATTTTAACTTCAAATTAAACACAAAAATAAATTATGGTCTGTAGATTTGCAGAATATATTTTTTTTACAGTAAAACGTTAAAAAATTTATTATTTTAATTAATTTATTTTACATGCATTTCCAATACGGACGCATTTTAGAAAATAAATAAAAAATGAAATGCATATATTTTCAGAAAAAAATATAAATCATGGAGAAAGTAATAATAGATAGAAATATGATTAATTTAACAAATAAAATATGTTTTAATCATTCAGCAAAATCGTTTGCACAGATGACACTTAAACATTTAAATAAAAATTGTATTGTGGATTTTTTTTTCTGTAAAGTGGCAACAAAAGAATTGTAAACAAATAAAACTAATTGTTAAATTTGTTATATAAATGAAAAATTAAAAGAATTGAAGCGTGAAGTTGTTGCCTCGATTCAAGCTCTTTATAAATGTACTAAAGCAAAGTTGGCCGATTCAGAAACGACAAATGAATTTTAACCGTTTCTTACTTTATCATTTGGGTCTAAAGTAATGTTACGTTCTTATTTGTGGACCGAAAAAGATTTAGTGAACGGGACTTTAGACTTTGTTGCACGTAATAAAGAAAATCACAAGCCACCAGCCAGATATCGCGAATAATCATGGATAAATTTTTGAATACTACAATAATTTAACTTATAAGAATTGGTGCGTACCAATTCCCCCAATAATTAAATTCTAGAAAAATGGAAGCATAAATTGCTCAAGGAAAGAATTTCTTCTGCAGTTAGCTTTTGCTGTTACAATTCATAAATCCCAAGGTTTAACATTAGATGAAGCAGTTATAGATATTGAGGATATATAGACACCAGTTGGCTTAAAAACGTACGTAACGTTGTCGAGAGTGAAAATTCTTCAAAATTAAGCATTCAATAGGAAATTTTCCTTACGAAAAATTCTACAATATAAAAAATTCTGATACGCTAACATGTATTAAAACGAAGAAATTAGGAAAAAAAAGTTTTACAGTTAAAAATTCATAGTATCAACGAGAGCAGATTTCAAATGTTTTTCCAGAAAATAGGATTTTGACAAAGTAACTTTCTTCAAGCTCTCTTCAAATATATTATTCTAAAATAGCTATCAAAGATTATTTTATGTTAATTACAAAGATTGGAAGCATGCATATTTCAAACAACTTTAAAAAACACCAGTGGTTACTGGAAATTGTAAAAACATCTTTAAAAGAGCTTTTAGTTTAAAATTTAAAAATATTTTGTAAAAGTTTGCTTCGAAAATATTTTATTATGCCAGTCTTACATCATAAATAAAAAATTAAAATGCGCCAAAACATAAAATAACGTTTTTGTTTAATAAAGATGCAAAAATAATATTAATTTTTTTTTTTACTTTTAAATATCTGTTTTATAAAATAATGCTTCGCGAATCCAAACAAAGCATGGCTTTTGCTAGTAATAAAATAAAAATTGTTATGATAAAATTAGTTAGATAAATTTCTATATGAAAGGGATAAATTAGCAAAGCTTTCTGCGTATTGAAAAATAATCTGTATAATGCGTCCTGTGTAAATTTACGAGCAAACTGACAGTGACATAAAAATATTCAAAAAATAAAATGTAGCAAAAGTTAATTATCTGAATTGTATATTAAAAACGTGAAACAATGTAAAACGTATGAAACAAAATCTTCTTTTCTAAGAAAAAAAAGCAATGTTTTTCTTTATTTTAAATATCAACGTTGCGTAATTAAAGCTCATTAGGGGCCTATCATAAATGATGACTGGAGTTTTTTCCATATTTTTGACTCCCCTCCCCCCATTTGTCACATTTGTCAAATTGAAATTTAACCCCATCCCCTTCCTGTGACGTGTCACACTATATTACGTAAACATATACTTGCAATTCATAAACAAAGTACGACGTTTTAGATAACATTTCCAATTTTATTTTTAAACTTTAACTATGTGTTTTAATGACATTTGTTAGCTGAACAATAACAATTATTCGTATTTTGCATAAAATAAAATTTACAAAAAAAAAAAAAAAAAAAAAAAACAAGTTGAATGTAGATTTTGCCATTGCAGAATTCAGTTTCGCCTGCGATTAGGAAAAAAAAATCGATAGAGGTTTTTTAGAAGGGCGACCCCGTTTAGATTGCAATGAACTAACTTCATATTTCTTGTGTTTATCAATATAATAGCAAACAGAACGGCCTGAAATACCCAATTGAATACCAGTTTCTCTCTGAGACATTGGAATTGCGGAATAATAAAGAGATACAATTTGACGTGCTACTTCTTCATTGACTAGATTCATCAAAAACGGATTCTTTCTTTAGTTTAAACGCTTTTCTATAGACTCTGAATAAAAGGAAATGCAATTTAACAATAAAACGAGTGGAATCCCGTCGAATTCGACAAATGAAATGTTGAAAAGACCCGATCGATTTGGTTTAAAAAAAGTAAAAAAAAAAAAAAAAAGAAAAAGAAAAAAACTAATTTTATTTTTATTGTGACATTGTTTTCACTAACTGAAGTCATCTGAAAGTAAAATCTCAATCTCAGTGTCCATAATGAAAAGAAATATTGAAATGTAATATCGGGTACCACTAGGTTATCCCGTCAACCAAAAAATTATCGCCAAACTATAAGATTAAATGCCAATAATGGATGATCGTGAATGTCACATTCAATGACATTAAATACGATTCATGTGTTTAAAATATCATTAAGTGATTTTTATTTCGACTTTTTATTAATATTCTACTAATTATTTGTTTTTCGTTATTTAAAATAAAAATTATGTCAATATGTATAATTTGGCTATTAGTTTGGCGATTTGTATAATTTGGCGAAATTGGTCGACGGGATAACAGAGTAGTACCTAATATCGTTATGAGTAAAAATGCGATGTTTTAAATAGTGACGTCATTTTCTCTTCAAATGTTTTTTAAAAGTTGCTGTTATTAGTAATATGAAAAAGGCATCCGTATTAATATTGTAATTCCCATTTATCTGGTTGCTGAATGACATCATTTTCATCATTTGAAATTTCTCTTATTTTGATTTAGACATTAATTTTTATCATAAATTATTTTCTGTTATTTTATTTACATTATTAATATTATTTCTCAGTAAATATATATATATATATATATATATATTATTGTAACACGCGCTTTCCAAAGGAATAAAAGAAAAAAAATAGACTCACGCGTCACGTGACCTGAGCTTTGCTAAATTAAAAAAAAAAAAAATGTAGTTGTAATATTTCTCGTTTAAAAGAAATCTGGCAACACTAGTTCTATTAAAAAATGTTCTATTCTTGGTAATGTTAAAAAGTTGGTTCATAGTGGCGTGCGCCAGAATTATGTAAAAGCTTTATTTGTATATAATGTGTGTACGTTAGTGTTATATTTGTAAGTGTCGTCTTTTCAAGTAATAAAAAGTTTATAAAGAAGAATGCAACCCCGAGATATTTATTAAGATAAGGTGTCACTTCTTTCTTCTCTTCTACATTTGTAAGACGACTTCTTACAAAAATGGCTACCCAACGTCTGGCTACGAATCAATTTCAAAGTATTCAGCTATCTTAGTTCCAGAAAAGTTCGATATTTTTATAATGAAATATGATTAATAAGAATGAAAAAAATGGCTCGAGCGGTCGTGCTCGTCTGTTTGTGAAGTATATTTTAAATGATTAACATAGCAAGTTTGTTTCGTTGATGTGAAATCATTCGATTGTGAAATACGCACGAAATAAAAATGCATGCATGTTTAATGCAAGAAAATGGCTCGAGCAGTCGTTGCTCGTTTGTTTGTGAAATGTGTTCTTCAATGCTGTGAAAAAAATTTCCACGGAATGATCATATGCCAAGCACCATTTTTATTTGTTTGCGATACATGTTCTCGAATTTAATCTTGCTTCGATAACGCCATTTATATTTGTTTGTGAATTCTACGTTTTCTATGCTTTAAAAAAAAAAAAAACTTTCAGTTCTTGTGCCTGCAGGTGTAACTCAACAAATATTTATTTAATCTTCAAGTTACTTTCTTAAAATGGATCCATATTTTTATCAAAAGAATGCATTCTTTCCACAAGTGTCTATATTTTGTTTTCTATTTGTAAAATTTTTCATATTTTTAGTTTTAATTTATTGATTTATTTTACAGCTCATTTATATATTGTGTAATTCCCCTACCCTCCCCATGCTTATATTTTTTATTCTTTTGTTTATTTTCATTCTCTGCATGCATGTTTAATTTTTATCTTGATAAACTAACAAATTTTCTTACTTCGAATTAAAAAAAAAAAAAAAAAAGTTGAGAAATAATGAAATAAGTAATTATTTGTGTTGATATTATTTTTCTTTTCTTTTTACAAAAAGGGAAATAAGTTGAGAATGAAAAAATATATTAAAATACATTGATACCATCAATACAAGTGTCATACGGTATGTGTTTATTAATTATTTTTTTTTTTTGTTTTGTTTTGTTGTTGGTTTCGCAAGGTAACAGAATTTAATTAGAAATTTTATTTGAGTGTTCTATTGTTAGTTGTTTTAAGCATTTAATTTAGAGTTCTTGATATATTTTGAAATAGCATTGAATACGATTTTTAAAACAGATTGAGTAAGTTTTTGCATTTATTTATTTATTTATTTTTATGAAATAAGACTTTCTTTTCTTTTAAAGTTATATTGAAAAAAACTATATTACGTAGTCTTTTCTTGATAATATGATAATAATATTGCTTGACATTTTAATTATTCAGATATGTTTTGACTTATTTAGAACATTGTTTATGAATGTTGCCAACAATTCAGTACTAGTTTTATATCAGTTAAAATAATGTTTTGATTAAATGACACGTAATTTAAAGTATATTTTCTTTAAAAAAAAATAATAAAGTTTAAATTTTAAAGATACTTTTATGAAGTTTTATGAAGTTTAATTATTTTAAAAGTATATTTTGCTAACGTTAAAGTTCACTGTTTTGTTTTATTAATGTCTTGTTTATATGAGTTGTAAAGCAAAGCTCACGTCCGGGGAACAATTTATTTAAACGAATTTTTAGCATTAGTGGGTATATATCTTGTTGTTTGCTAAATTTACAAATGTCCGACCTCAACAAAGCACGAAAGGAAGACCTATTTCAGGTCGCTTTAGAAATGAATTTAGATGTACAACCCTCTATGACTGTTGTCACATTGCGTGATAAGATTAAATCCTCTCCCTCGTATGAAGTTGATTTCGTAAATTCGTTAGTCAGAAACCAAATTGCGACTCGCGAGGAAGAACAGCGTAAACGAGACTTAGAGGAAAAGCAAAAAGCAGCTGAATTAGAACAGCGTAAATTAGAAGTAGAAGAAAAACGTCGTTCGGAAGAACTGGAATTAAAAAAGTTTGAGATGAATTTTGAGCTTGAGAAGCTTAAGTTACAGGCTCAGAGCCAAAGTGTTTCCAGTGGAGCGGTAGGTGGTAATGCGGCAGGGATAATGTCTCATCCAGAGAGTAAAATAGATATCCAGAAGCTGTTGCCTACATTTAATCCAGAGACAGATGATGTAACATTGTTTCTGGTGCTCCTGGAACGACAGTTAAAGCTTTCGAAGGTACCAGAGCACCTCTGGGTTTCTTATTTACTAAGTGTTGTACCCTCTTCTATATCTACGCTTATTGCTCGTGAAAAAGAAGAAAACGCTTCAGATTTTTCACATGTTAAAGGTTTACTTCTAAAAAGGTTTAAAATTAGCGCTGAAAGGTTTAGGCAGCTGTTTTTCACGCATTGCAAAGATAAAGAAATTACTTGGAGAGATTATTACTTCGAGTTACGTGCTTACTTTGAAAACTGGCTTAAAGAGTTAAATGTAACGTCTTTTGAAGCTCTTCAGGATCTGATCATAGCGGATCAGATGAAAAGGCGCGTACCTGTCGAATGCAAACAACATATGTTAGATGATTGGGAACATTTAAATTCACCAGTCGACCTTGCCGGAAAATTAGATGCGTATGATACCATAAGATCTACGTTCCCTAACGAAGACCCGGTTGTACCCCAGAAGAAAAAAGATTATTCTCGTCGAGAAAATACATGGAAGCAGAGTAAGCCTCCAAAAGATAGATCTTTCCCCACGTTTGATAATCGTCACTTAGAATCCGAGATATTCTGCTATGGTTGTGGCAAAGTGGGATTTATAAAGAAGAAATGCCCAGATTGTTCCCCTATGTTTGAGAAGCAAACAGTGCAAGCTCATCGTCTTCAGCTATATAGTTTAAATACATCAGCAGTTTCAGCTCCAAATGTGCCTATTACGATCTGCAATAAGAAGGTGTTAGTCTGTGCAGATACAGGAGCCAATCGTTCTATTGCAGGAGAACGAATGTATAAATTATTTTTGAAAACTGGAGTTGCATTGAATCCTCATACTCATGAAGTAACCTTAGCTGATGGAACAACGATGACCAGAAAAACTCTTTCTGCCACTGTGCGTGTAAAGATTGAAGGCCGAGTTTTCAAAACAGAGTTTATTGTATTACCAAATGCCAAAGGTAATAGAACTCTTTTAGGAATGGATTTCCTGCACAAAGCTAACATAGTGTTAGACGCTGCAAGTAAAACATGGCATTTTAGTGACAAACCTCATAAAAAGTTTTATTTTCTAGAACATGAAGTACAAAGTAATACATGTACTGATGCGGTCAAAGTGTGTCCGCATGCCTTACGTGAAGATGTAGGCAAAAATCTAAACTCCGATGAAAGAAAGAAACTTAAAGATAATCCGAAAAGGTATGGAAAATGTTTTCAACCAGGGGGAGCGAAGACCCCATATTTTAAACGTTTTGTAAATATTTCAAAAAGTGAGGAAGAACATTTTGAAATGAAACAAGATCAGCAGAAGATATATCATAAAAATCGTAGACAAATGTATTACACAACTGGTGAAAAAGTATGGGTTAACATACACCCTGTGAACAAAGCAAGTAAGAATGAAACCGCAAAATGTATGCCTAAGAAAGATGGGCCATACATAATTTTGACTCAAAAGTCATTAGTGACATATGACATTGCTAGTCTAGAAAATCCTACTGAACGAATTAGATCTTACCACGTTTCTGCCTTGTTGCCTTTCCAAGAATCTGAAACTATTCCAGTTGCACCCTTGAGAAAAAGAGGAAGACCAAAAAAGCATCCTGTTTCCTCACCGAGACGTAGATCGGAAACAGAGGGGGAGGATGTAACACGCGCTTTCCAAAGGAATAAAAGAAAAAAAATAGACTCACGCGTCACGTGACCTGAGCTTTGCTAAATTAAAAAAAAAAAATGTAGTTGTAATATTTCTCGTTTAAAAGAAATCTGGCAACACTAGTTCTATTAAAAAATGTTCTATTCTTGGTAATGTTAAAAAGTTGGTTCATAGTGGCGTGCGCCAGAATTATGTAAAAGCTTTATTTGTATATAATGTGTGTACGTTAGTGTTATATTTGTAAGTGTCGTCTTTTCAAGTAATAAAAAGTTTATAAAGAAGAATGCAACCCCGAGATATTTATTAAGATAAGGTATCACTTCTTTCTTCTCTTCTACATTTGTAAGACGACTTCTTACATTATCTCAATTAGTGCATAATTATACGCAATCATTTTGGAAAATAAATTTTTATTATCGAGAGAAAATCTAAACTGTGTTGCCATCATTTTGAAGAAATGTCACGAAAAAGCTTTTAAAATTAAAAATAAAATATAAAAATGGAAATAAATTAAAAAATAACTAAAATGGGCACAACTACTAATAAATAGCTTTCATTTAAAAAAATAATTATCAAAATCGGTTGACTAGAAAATTCAGGACTGATGACACGACATTTTTAGCTTGTCTGAAAGAAATAGCATCGGAGGCTAATAGGAAAAAAAAAAAAAAAAAAAAGAAGAAGAAGAAGAAGAAGAAGAAAATATTAGTAAAATATTAATACGAAACAGCAATTAAAAACAACAGTATTTTGGAATTTGAAATAGAATTTAACATATTTGGCTTTAAATCTTTTTTTTTTATGAACACAAAATATTTTAACTTTAAAATAAATTCATAATTTAATTTGCTATATTTCAATGATTTCATTTTAACCAAAATGTCACAATTTTTCTTATCCCCTCCTACTGCCTTGTCACAAACTGACACAATTTCATAAACTCTTCCACCCCCCACCCCCCTTTTAAGCGCGACATCATTTATCGTAAACTCCTTAGGCTATAGAGAGAAATCATACCACAGCCCAGAGTCCAGGTAAGGGGCTGGACTTGAATTCTCCCAGTCTATTCTACTCCTCTTTCCCCACCTGCAGTATTAATGGACAAAGACATTTCATAGTGAGCCACTCTTCGAAAAAGCCGCTACTCTCATTTATATGAAAGAATACATCGGCTGCCAACTCGGGCAATCGACGTACATTGATTAAGATACGATCAATCTAGACAAAAATAACTGACAGACATTTAAGCTATTATTATTTTACTCTATAGATTTTATGGTATAAGATTTAAATTTAAAAGGAATTGATTTTATTTTCAATTCGTGTGCATATGAGGTATGTCTTTAAACCTGAAGGAATGTACAGAGGTATTGGTAATAGTTGAAGAATTTTACGTTTATAATATTCACAACAAATATGAATCAATTTATTGAATGTGTTTTGATCATTATTACACAGATCTTCTGACGATGATCATTTAAATAGCGCAATGATATCTCGCATTTAACGAGAAAATTTAGAATAAAATACTCATAATATTTTCTATTGAATAATTGTGCTTTATTAGTTAATTATTAATGCTAAAATTTTAAATGTATTAATAAATATATATAAAGGAAAACCTCTAAATTGCGGACACTTTGAAAACGCGGAAGCTGTCCGCTATTCGGGAAAAGTCAGAGATTTATAAATGTTAAAAAATGCTTAATATTTCGTGTTAATTGTTTTTTGTATGCCCTAAAGCTTGTATTATGATTAAAATTTAAATAATATTTTTAAGCAATTAAAACTGAAATAAAATTCTGTATATCTTTATCCCCTGTTTATTTTATTCTTATGATAAAAATCTGTTACAATATATTACTTTTACTCGGGGTTACATGTAATTTGTTTTTTAATCTGAAGTTTGAATACTATAAATCGTATTAATCCTTCTGAAGAACTTTTTTTTTTTTTTTTAAGAAAGAAATTGTGTACCTACTCACTGTATTCAGTACTTTCTTTGAAATTTTCGATATTGCATTTCCAGTTTTCAATATCTGTTTCATTATGACTAATTCTAAGCTTTTGTACAAAATTCTGAAATGATAAAACGCATACATCAACCGATTCTTCTTCGGTAGGTAATTCATCATAAATATTAATGAAATTTTCGGCAGTTTCTTCACTCCTGTTAATTTAGATTCTACGGCGAATGGGGAGGATTGCTCCTCCCATGTCACACCCTGAATTCAAGACTGGGCGTAGCAAAGCGGATAAAAGGAATTATATATCCAACTTTGGGGTGTGGAAGGGAGGATTTTTTTCCAGCACTTATCTGAGATCACAAAATTTATGACACAATGCTCTAATAAATTTGGATGTTTTTTTACTTTTTTTCCATTTCTTCCCTCGTTAAAAAAAATTATTTTCCATCCTTTATCTGCAAAATTACAATACTTTATTCAAAGTGTCTGTTATTCAGAAGTTAAACATACAAAATTTTAGGTTTAGGGAGTGAGGATGGAAAACTTTTCGTTAAAATGAGATGTTCGCTATCCAGGAATGTCCGTTAAGGAAGCTGTACTGTATATATATATGCAGTGAAACTTCTTTTAAAGGTCATCCCTAATCAAAGGTCACCTATGTTAAGGGCCAAGATTTGTTATAACGAAAATTTTCCCCTACAGACTTTATGTTAATTTTTCACCTCCTTCTTCCCTCTACATCGGGAAATATCGGTAGAGATATTGCTAAATATTCTGCAGGACCGACACTTAAATCATGTTTCTTCCTATTTAAAAAAAAACAAATAAATAAAATAAATGTAGAAAGGATAGACAGAAAAGTAAATCAGTCTTATCAGAAATAAATATAGTAAACATAAGTCCTTAAAGAATAATAATAATTAATAATTTATAATAATAATGAAATCAATTTTCTGTTATTATTTACTCGTAAAATTTTCAAATACATTTTTATATAATGTTTGTTGTTGAATTTAAATTTTCAATATTTACATTTTTATCTTTTCGATCCTATGTAATATTAAAATACCAATATTATAAGTAGAATGCTTAAAAATTGTCAAAGATTTTGGTTCGGTTCATGATATGGTTGTACTCTTATATGTATTTTATAATATTTTCAGTCTGTTATAACACTAGCCCAGTCATTTTAGCAAAAATAGGGGAAAAAATTAGAACAAAGCTGGATTTTTGCATAGGTGCTAGTTAGGGTATGTAGTTTAACATACTAAAAGTCCCCATCGATCCTATGTGAGCTTTCGCCGCCAGGGGGCGCTAAAGAGGTTGAAAATCAGTTTTTTGTGAATACCTCATGAACAATGGCATTTAGAAAAAAAAAGTTCAATTACAAAGTTGTAGATAATTTAATTTCCTATAAAAAGTGTCATTAACATTTGTTTGTCACACCAACGCTTCCCTGTCGAAATGTAAAAAAGTGAACATATTTGAAAGTAAAATTATAAAAATTCGAAAAATCTGCTGCTACTTTAAAAAAATTATGTAAACAGATCTAAAATTTTCACCTTTGAATGGAGAAAGTGAATATATAATATACATTTATGCTTATTTTCACATTACTCTTGAGGAAAAGCATTTAGCGTTTTTTCTTTTTTGTGGTATTCCTCGTAGGTATATTCCACTTATAGTGACTGGCTTAATCCAATTCCAGTCGTTTAACTGCTTTAGTAGTTTTTTGCACGAATTCAATTTCCACACACGATTCAGATTAGTCTCCATCTGTATTTCTTTCTTTCGTTTTTGTGCTGCTTTCAGTATTTTTTGTTTGCTTTTCGATATCATCACTGAATTCAGAAGTAACGCTTCTCTCCTCCCTTGCAATGGGCAGGATATATGTCAATATCTTCCTGGTCTTCTAATTCAATTTTACTTGCATTATGACATGAAACTGCAGCAATTTATGCAAATATCAACACATTTCAATCGAAATTATCGGCATCCACATGCTTTTCCACATCCTTTGGAGCAAGTAAGAAAAAAATTGGTTCAATAATATTTTTTGGTGCGGGCTGTAAGGTAGCTGGAATTGGAGACAAATTAGGTGCATTTTGCCAGCAACAGTTCTCAGGATATAGTTTATTGCCCAACCGGTATTGTACGAATGAGATACTCGTGTTTATCATGTACTATTATGATAATCACATAAACTGTGCAATCTAGCTGTATCTTCGGTAGACGGCAACGATGAAAGACTTTTTTTACTAACAGCAACTTCTTTCTTGAAACATACATAACGATGCTTGTTCAGAGAAATTTCTGTTTAACCACCGTATAAATCAAGAAAAATAGTTTTTCCTGCCACGGAAACTTCAAATTGGGATATTTGATCACTTTTTAAAATGCTGGCAGCTTGTATGTTATGATCTTCTTCCTTTTTCAAAAAATTTGCTAATGGCATTTTACTTTTCCCAAACATTGCTGATTTCGAGTCACTACCTGAAAAAGCGTGAAGGTAAACATATGATCTTTCAGAACAGCATCATTGTTAAGACTGTGCGATGAATACAGGGTGGTTGTAATTCGTCCTCTTCCTGGCTTAATAAAAAATATCTCTATCGCTGGAAGTGCTAAAGCAGTCAACAATACGAGCAAGTCCATATCATCGCCAACAACAGCAGTAAGCCCACCAGACTTAGCTATTTCAATAGCTGTTTTAACAATTAGTGTGTAGGCATCATTTTTCTGCTTGTTTAGCTTCAAAACCATTCTCTATAAATTTCTCCATAAACATAGATATGAGACATGTCTTATTTTAATGATTAGATTAAAAAATATTTCTTTTTTGCGATATTTTAGAGCTTTTTTTTATATATAAAAGCTTAGTCTAATGTATCAGAACATAACAAACATTTTTCTTTAAATTCAAACAACGGACTGTCATTTCTCAATTTTTCCTTCGATGGAGTAATTTGTGCGGACATTGATGGTTTTTCTGCAATAGATTTATTGTATGATTTAATAGAATTCTTTCCTGTATAATTTTTTTACACTTTGGGTGAACTGTACATTCACTATTGTTTTTAGCCATTTCTTCAAATATTTATTTTCTACTTATGGTCACCTCTTTCCGAACTTGCTGTCACAAGGAACTTCAATCCCCTTTTTTCCTATTTTTATATAATCTTTCGAAACGCAATCCTCACTGCATACAAAACATACTATTCTGTCAATCTCCATTTTTCGCACACAATCAGCAATTAAGAAAGAATCATTTTAAGCTGCCATAATTATTTAACAATTTCTATAACATGCGTTGAAAATAAAATTATTCGCAAACTAAAATCTGTAACTGGGGCGTGCGAAGAGAAAACTGCGTCCGGGGCAAAGCTTCAATTTGGCGCCCCCAACTTTTTTATGTGACAGGCCAAAAATTAGTTGGTAGTATAAATCTGGTGTCCCCCCCCCCAAATATCCGCGCCGGTAGCGACCGTCCCCTCGGCACTGATCTCATAAAGAATACTTCGTTGGGGTAGCAAATTAGGGTGATTTCATACTAGCGAAATGAGCACTAAATGAAAATTAAATATTGGAAAGGTACTGCACATGCATTTCCACAAATGCAAAGAGAGATAGGATATTGAGCAATTACTTTTGCACAAGCGCGAAAATGGCATACAGACAATGGGGGAGAATTGGGGGGGGGGAGAATCCAAAGCGTTTCCGTATTTGTTCTGCCTCTTCGCCGTGTTATGACTGTGCTTCCGCATTTTTTTCAAACACGTTTACTTTATTTTAATTTTCAGCAGGGAAGGGTTGGTGTGACAAAAAAATGTTAATGACACTTTTTGTAGGAAATTAAATTATCTAGATCTTTTTAATTGAACTTTTTTTTCTAAATGCCATTGTTCGTGACATATTCACAAAAAACCGATTTTCAAGCTCTTTAGCGCCCCCTGGCGGCGAAAGCTCACATCGGATCGATGGGGACTTTTAGTATGTTAAACTACATACCCTAACTAACACCTATACAAAAATCCAGCTTTGTTCTAATTTTTTCCCCTATTTGTAAAAAAAGGTGGTAAAATGACTGGACTACACGACCGAACTCAATTTCCTCCTCTTCCTCTCCTTATACGTCCGTAACAAACATTCGAAAAACCTTTGTTTTCGCGGAATCCTGTTTCCCCCCGGAGAATTGTAGGGGGCGCTTTTTAACGACTGAGTCAAAAGGGGGAATTTCCTTATCGCCTTGGACAGGACTGTTCACTGTTGTATTTCTTTAAGCAAAACTTGAATGAAAGTGCGATTTCGGATTTTTTTAATACAAAATGGTTCATTGCTGTGTTCCATACTGCAAATCCAATAAAGCAAAAAAAAAAAAAAAAAAAAAAAAAAAAAAAGGAATTTTTTTTATGAATTTTCTTCAAATTTAACGGTTGGCAGCAAATGTATATTTGAAAATTACCCATCTTACATGCAACCTAAATCTGGAAAAAAAAAAGAAAGAAACATGTATAAATTATATTCGCAGCATTCTAGATAAAAAGAGAAATGAAATAAAGCTCTTAAAAAATAGTAAATTATGGAAATGAATTATGAAAAAAATAAATAAAACAACGTAGGTGCGAGCAGTGCCCTGGCACCTGGCGCCATGCTGAAAAAGTGCTTTTTGTGAAATCAGTTATCATTACACCGATATACTAGCAGTCATTAGACATACAGACGATAGTTTCAGAAAATAGTACTCTATAAAATTGCTGCGCCTCTAAATTTATTCGTAAATTTAAACTTAAATTTAATAACCGAAATTATAAACCACTTAATTAATTTCTTTTTATTCAGTACCACCAAAAGCTAACCTGAAGTTCGCAAGCATTGCCATCGTTAGCGGATATCTTGTGAGAATAATTAAAGAAAAATTTGTATCCTTCGTATCGCGTTTATCAAGCATTGAAACGGACAAATATGATGCACCCCTAGTGCAGTTGATTACCAATCAAGATAGAGGTGAATTTTGTTACCCAAACCTTCAGTTTGTCGATTTGATTTCCATAATAATCGATTTTATGGAACAGAGTATACCGATTTTAAATGGAAACGGACTTGTTAAAACAAGTTATGATTTACTTTTTACAAGATCAATAAAAAGCCCTTTGTGGGCATGCGACTTAAATGACCACATACACACGCACGCACACACACACACACACACTCTCTCACACACACACACACAAAAAAAACAAAAAAAACATATGTTTGTTAATATGTGCAAAGTTTTTGCCTATTATTTAAAAAAAAATATGGCAAAGAACTTTACAAATGAGGCCAACTCATCGTATAAAAATTCCTTATCAAGGAAACTTTTAGTTTACTTAAATTTAATTTTATAATTCTTACTGTATATTCTATTGTAAAAATTCCCTCAATGTTTAAAGTACCATTAAAAAAAATCTGAAAATCATTCGCAATGTAAATATATATATTTCAAATAATTAAAAATCGTGTAAATATCCAAGTTTATATACATATATATGTGACGATTTCAGGAGAACTCGAATTATTTCCACTGGTTAAAAAGAAACACACAGTCATGGCAAGCGAGGGAAAAAACAAAAATAATAAATAAATGTAGAAGATCCAATAATTAGTCATGGGCTGCTGTAAATTCATTTATTAAATTCGTGATAATGAGGAAGGAAAAGCTCCTTTTTGCAAAAATTCCATCATTATTTCAGCGAGCTGTCCTCATCGAAGAAGCAACCCAAGAAATCTTCAGAAGAATCTTCTTTTCATCTCGAGACTTCCCCCTTTTTAACTAAAAAAGAAAGTTCTGGAACATTCTGTAATCTCTAACCATCATTATTTTATGTAAACAGAATTCTTGTCCAGCTACGAGATTATTTTAAACAGACGATAAATTTATTTAAAAAAAAAATATTATTTAACCAATTTATAATTGACTCAGAATTTTAAATATCTTAGGCAGACGATTTTTATACATGATTAATTTTAAGAGAAAAAGAAAAGAAATGAATTTATTAATATGCAAATTATCGTTGACGGCGGAAAAATAAATAAATAGATAAAATAAAATAATGATATTTTTTAAAGGTATGGGTTTGGAATAAATTTAATAAGACTTTCTTAAAAAGGGTTGATAAAAACATAGAAGAAATCAGTTTTATTTGGAATATTAAGAAATAAAGTTTTAATTAAGAATATTTTTAATTTAGAGCCATCTTTTTAAATTTACGCATACTGGATTAATGTTTTTTAAGGCAAATTAAGAATTTATATCGTCTGCATAAGGATTAACAGATTAGATATAGAAACAAGATTTTAATTTAATAATTTGAAGTAAGTACGAAATATTATTATAAGAAAATTAAGATAGTATAAAGGTTAGTTTTGGCGAAAAAATTTTAAATTTGTAATATATATATATATATGATTTTGATTGCCGGACAAGGGCGAAAAGACTTTTATTTAATATAATAATTATAAAATACATTTTTATTTCCATCATACATTTTTATACAACGACTTTCCAGAATTAAAATAATTAATTTTACAGATTTTTTTTTTTTTTTTTTTTTTTTTTTTTTAAGATTAGCATCTATAATGATTAAATTATTTGAAAAATTGTTTACAATGTACAGATAATTAATATTTTCTAAATAATTAAGATACACATAAATACCCATGTTTTGGAAAAAAAAAATCGATATGATTTCATTGCCCGATATTGGCGAAAAAGCTTGCTTCATTTTTTTATATTATGAAACATGTAAATATATTTTTATTTTCATCGGATACTTTATTGCCATGTCTGTCCGAAGTTAAAATATTTCATTTAATATGTAAGTGTTTTTTTTTTTTTTTTTTTTTTTTTTTTTTTTTTTTTTTACGGTTGTGACTTTAGAGCAGCATATATAATGGTTCAAATTTATTGAAAATTGTTTGCAATGTATATATATGTATATATCCATATTAAAAAAAATAATAATTAAGAATAGTGTAAATTCCCATGTATTGAAAAAAATCGTTATTTTTTTCTTGCCGGATAGTGGCAAAAAGATTTGCTTATATTATGAAACCATGTAGTTACATTTTTATTTTTATCATATACTTTAATCCCATGACTGTACAAAGTAAAAATATTTAATTTTACATGCAAGTTTGTGAATTTTTGTACATGCTTGTCTATTTCAGATCAACACATAGATTTTTTTTTTCTTAAATGTATTATACTTTTTATAATATGACTGTCCAGAATTCAAATATTTGATTTTATAATTTCCCTTAAAATAAAATATTTTTATTTATTTTTTTAAACATAATAGAAATCTATAATTATATATAAATATACATATATATTAATATTTCCCAGTGCACTTCATCTTCTGAACCTCATATATTTAAAATTATAGTGTGAATTATCTGCAATCAAATTTATATATCTATATTTTTCATCCGAAGTACGGCATTAAATGTTCTAAAAAGTTATCCTTATTTCAAAGAGTTTTTTTTTTTTTTTTTTTTTTTTTTTTTTTTTTTTTTTTTTTTTTTTTGGAACGGAAGCGTTCATGGAGTTCGGCCGTGGTTTTACTGAAGACACCTTTGTTTCCATCGAGATTTTTGTTGTAAATAAACGCATTTTGTTAAATTTTGTGGCATTAATCTTAAAAGAACTCCGAACATACAACAATATGTATTTTTATTCTTGTAATATGAAATATATAATATTTTTAAAGTGTGGATAACCGGAACACACATACACACAAAAAAGTGAGTGTTTAAGAAATTCTCCATTTAATTACAGGTAATGCAGTTTTTCTTTCCTGTGCCATTCTACTTTCCCGTGTCGCTAAAAAAAAAAAAAAAAAAAAAAAACGCATCTTTTCTTTTTTAATTAATGGGCGTTTCTAAAAGTTACTAAACTTTTACACTTTTCATTAGTTTTCGTTGACTTAATAAATGAACAAACTTTAAAAATCACAAATTTTTCTTATTCATATTACAGGTACAACTTTTTAATAATGCAGTCTTTGTGTAAGCCATTATATATTCCCGTTTCGCTAAAATAACCAAAACGCCTCCCATTTTGTAGCTAATGGGCGTTACTAAGAATTATTAAACCTTTCCTTTTTTGTTTAAAGATTGAATTATTTAAAGTAAGATAGACTTGAATACATTTTTAAAAATAAATAAAATTTATATACAAAAAATTAGAACATTAAAAGACATATGAAAATAGAGTAAATGTTACGCCAAGCTATTCGCAAAGCCTCATCAGTACAAATAAATATTCATTGCATAATAAACATTGGAACAAATCGAGACAGTTCCAGTTAGCTCTTGTTTTTTAAAAAAATATTTATTTTAAATGTTTTATTTTTAAATGTTCTTAATGTTTTAATTTTTTTGTATATAAATTTTATTTATTTTTAAAAATGTATTCATGCCCGTCTTAGTTTATATTACTGAATTTTTTAATATTTCTTTAAATTCAGACGTTAGAATGTGCATTGCAAATTTTTCTTTTTTGATTCATTTTCGATGACTTAATAAATGAACAAAATTATTAATATTAACGAAGTTTCACTGTTTATTAAAGTGTCATCATTTCTTAATACTTGAAAGCAAGATGAACGACTCTCTCAATAAATTTCACTAGATTTACGTAATATTTATCTGTGAGTTTTTAAATAAAGAATAATAAATACAATAAAATATAAAAATATACGTTTCTTTGCTTCATTCAAAATTAAGTAAAACTGTTATAACAATATGTTACAATTACAGCAGATTATGAATTTTTAATTTTTAGATTTTGTTGACGTAACATAAAGTTTACCATATGTAGTCTCTGAAATGGATAAAAAATATACATGAATTATTAAATGTAAGTAAATAGTTTTTAAATAATTTGTTAGGGAACGGGTTACATATTATATAACTATACTTTAAAAATTCATCTATCAGCATTATTATGACGCAATAAATCAAATTAAATATTATTAAAACTGAATAATATGACAAAAATACATCTTATTTAGTCTTAAAGAATTTTTTAGATATAAGCTAGTTCTAAGATATAAATATAATTGATTATGCGAATTTTTCATATTTTTGAAGAACGATATCTTAAAACATTGTTCAAAAGAAGGAAAACTCATATGTCTTTTAACCAGCAGCTCAAAGTAATGCTAAAATAAGTTTAAAGATTAGGAGTGCCATTTTCAAAATTTCTATTGGACGTTGTGGAACCAGGGATTTTTCTCTTTCTTTGAAAAGGGATAACTGTTCTTTATTCTAGGAAATATCCATAATTTTACCGAAAAACAGTAGATGTTATTTATTTTTTGGATTAGAAACGAACATAAAAGGAAAAAAAAAGGTTAAAATAAATGCATAAATGAAAAGTGTTATCAGTGATCATGCTTTCAGTAAATTTTAAATCTGAAAATATTGATAATTTTAAATATGGCTTACACATTACTAAAACTAGCCAAAATTCCACTATTTTAATTTCAAATGCAGTCGTAATATAGTATCATGTACAATTTAAAGTTAAATTCTATTCGGCTTCATTGTAATTTGTGACAGTAGCTTAGGGGAAATAGCATGCAATGACTCTGCTTGATTGGATTTTTAATGTCATTCAAAATAATTTAAAATAAGAAATACTACTAAAAATACTTGAAAACCCACTATTTTTATTTCATAATCAGGTAAAGGACATTTTTAAGTATAATTCCCATCAAAAATAAATTTAATAGAAACAGCACCTTTTGTTGATAATGCTTTTTATTTATTTATTTGTTTATTTGTTAATTCATAATTTTTCATAAAAAAATTCACGATTTCAAAGTTTAAATTATTTTTTAGACAAACTTAAAGTGATACAAGCATAACAGTATTTAATAAGATACGTACTCAAATTATTATGCATAAATTATTTGAAGGTGATTTATCGAATAGATACTAAAATGCAGTTATATTTATGACATGCTGCATTTGAAAACCGAGCAGTCAAGAATGGCAACTGACAATATTTTTTCAAAATTTTGATATTTTTTTTCCGAGAAACAATTTTACTAATGTTTGTTTGTATTTATGTCGGCCAATTATCTACGCTATGGGATATAGGCCCTATGGGGTGGGATGCCCTCCGTGGGGGTCTTTCTAAGGGAACCTAACCCGTATTTATGCAAGGTTCGAAGAAAACCACGAAAACTCCGAACGATTAGGCAGACGGCCGTAATCGAACCAGCACCTGCCGTCTACCAGTTTGGAGGTCAGAACCTCGCGGCCACTGGTGGGGCCAATTTTACTAATGAATAATTAATAAATAAATAAATAAAATAAATAAATAAAAAAATTATTGGCGGTCATATCTTAATAGGAAGAAACAACACACGCAGTTTCATTAAAATGTGTGATGATGGGTTACATACTGATATTTTACTGCCTGATTTGATGTGAAATGATAGTTTCTTAAATTTCCATGCATAATACATTAAAAATTTTCAATTAATATTTTTCAATTATTTTTATATGTAATCGTTTAAAAAAAATTCAAATGTTCAATTGAAAACTAAGTATTTTATTGAAAAACAAATTGTTATGGCTAAAATTACTAAATTATTTGATTTATTCGGCTTATTAGAGACTTTTATTCCATCAACTCCTAATAGTAAATACCTGCAATAGAGTGAACAAAATATTTTCAACAAATAACATAATTTGTCTCTTGATATTTTTCCTAGAATCACAGAAATACATTTGTTTATAGATTTAATATTTTAACGATACTACAAATCACAGCCAACTTATTTTAAATCCTACACCGTAAAATATTAAAAAGTTACTTTTAAATATAATAATAAAGCATCTCCCTTAGTATCCATTTCCTGTTGGTAATTTCTTTAAATCGGTTTCTGTGGTTAACGGATCCGATAGTCATGTGTGAATAGCAGGCACGTCCAACCTAGTGTAGGATAGGATAGTCAAAAATATAATCTTGTAAAGTCAAGGCGTAAGTACGGTTACAGTGTCTCGGTAGTCCGATTTGCATTGGGAACAAGCTTTTCAATCAAAATTGGACTAGCTTCTAGCGATAGCAGGATTCCTAATGGTAGGACTTTGAATAAAATCTGCAAAGCTTGAACTTTCAGATTTATCCCTAAACAGGGATATTTTCCCCTCTTTCCTCAAATGCTTCTAGGGAAATTATCGATAGCGATCTGATAATGCGGGTTTTTGAAAATGCGATAATCAAGGTTTTTCTATCATAACCAGCGATAACCAGCTTTTCGTTTTTAGGTGCGTTCGTAATTATGTAAATACGTAGCACCTATTGTTGTCTTAATTAATGTTAATTAATATTTTTATATTCTAATATTTTATAAATATAAATAAACCAGTAATTATTCAAATTGATACTAGTAAGTTAATAGAGTTCTTTTATGTATGAACGATAATACACTATAAAACATAAGAAAAAATTGCTAATTACAATAAATTGATTTTACTAACTTGATATTTATCTCTTACAACAGGGCTTGAACACAATTGACTTAAAAATATTTATTAAAAAATATAGTAGAATTTAATTTTTTTAATTATTCAAAGTTATTTAAAGCTAAATTTTATGTATTAACAATTTAAATTAAATTTTACAAATTTTTAATGAAAATAAAAAATTTATTTTGTAAGTGGCAATAAAAGATACAACAGTGCAGAAACTAACATATATATATATATATATATATGTATTATATTGTAAACATAAAACAATAATTGATTTTTATATGTTTATAAATATTCTTTATAAACAACTTAAATAAAGACCAAAACAAAATTCTATAACAGATAAAACAGGAGCAAGGACACAACTCACAATCTAACGTTTACGGCGTTTTTACCTTAACCACTACGCTATGCCGCTCATGTATAACTTTAACTTTATACAAAGAAGCTCATGTGCCGCGAAAGTGTAAACAAAACTTCCGGAGCAGCAACAATGCGCGAGAAGTTGCGCAGATCGGTTTTGGGAGCATTCCAAATCTTTGATGCTAAAGGTGCTAGTGTCCGATTTGCATTGGGAACAAGCTTTTCAATCAAAATTGGACTAGCTTCTAGCGATAGCAGGATTCCTAATGGTAGGACTTAGAATAAAATCTGCAAAGCTTGAACTTTCAGATTTATCCCTAAACAGGGATATTTTCCCCTCTTTCCTCAAATGCTTCTAGGGAAATTATCGATAGCGATCTGATAATGCGGGTTTTTGAAAATGCGATAATCAAGGTTTTTCTATCATAACCAGCGATAACCAGCTTTTCGTTTTTAGGTGCGTTCGTAATTATGTAAATACGTAGCACCTATTGTTGTCGCTCAGTCCGTCTGTCTGTCTGTCCGTCTGTCTGTCTGTCCGTCTGTCCGCATATAACAACGCAAAAACTACCCAGCCAAATCGTTTGAAATTTAAAATACATAATTATAACATAATTTTGTCGAGTCATTTCAAATTTTATGAAAATCGGATGGATAGATCCATTACAGGGACATTCAAAAGGATTCCGTTACATTACGGTCAATAGGGAAAAAAGTTTTAAATGCATTTTAATCGTTTGAAATTTAACACATATAATTATTAGGTGCGTTCATAATTATGTAAATACGTAGCACCTATTGTTGTCGCTCAGACCGTCCGTCTGTCTGTCTGTCTGTCTGTCTGTCTATCCGTCTGTCTGTCCGTCTGTCCGCATATAACAACGCAAAAACTACCCAGCCGAATCGTTTGAAATTTAAAATACATAATTATAACATAATTTTGTCGAGTCATTTCAAATTTTATGAAAATCGGATGGATAGATCCATTACAGGGACATTCAAAAGGATTCCGTTACATTACGGTCAATAGGGAAAAAAGTTTTAAATGCATTTTAATCGTTTGAAATTTAAAACATATAATTATTAGGTGCGTTCGTAATTATGTAAATATGTAGCACCTATTGTTGTCGCTCAGTCCGTCCGTCCGTCTGTCTGTCTGTCTGTCCGTCTGTCCGCATATAACAACGCAAAAACTACCCGGCCGAATCGTTTGAAATTTAAAATACATAATTATAACATAATTTTGTCGAGTCATTTCAAATTTTATGAAAATCGGATGGATAGATCAATTACAAGGACATTCAAAAGGATTCCGTTACATTACGGTCAATATTGAAAAAAGTTTTAAATGCATTTTAATCGTTTGAAATTTAAAACATATAATTATTGCATAATTTTGTCGAGTCATTTCAAATTTTATGAAAATCGGATGGATAGATCAATTACAGGGACATTCATAAGGATTCCGTTACATTACGGTCAATAGGGAAAAAAGTTTTATATGCATTTTAATCGTTTGAAATTTAAAACATATAATTATTGCATAATTTTGTCGAGTCATTTCAAATTTTATGAAAATCGGATGGATAGATCAATTACAGGGGCATTCAAAAGGATTCCGTTACATTACGGTCAATAGGGAAAAAAGTTTTAAATGCATTTTAATCGTTTGAAATTTAAAACATATAATTATTGCGTAATTTTGTCGAGTCATTTCAAATGTAATGAAAAGCGGATGCATAGATCAATTACAGGGACAATCAAAAGGATTCCGTTACATTACGGTCAATGGGGAAAAAGTTTCAAATGCATTTTAATGATGTTACACTCATTCGAACATAATAGAATTGGCATGAATCTATGAAATATATACTAAAATATGCATTCTGTACAATCTGTGATGCAAAGAATTTTTATTATTAAATTACAGGGCCACACAAAAGTATTCCACTATATAATGCTATACGGGGAAACATGGTTTGGTAGGTGTTTTAATTATATCCAACTATTTCACATTTTATGAATAAGATGTACGTTGCTGAGGTGTAATAAAAATTACTTCCTGCATATTTACAGAAACGTAAAGATTTCGACTACTATACTGTATCCGGAGTACGCCATACTATATCAGCAAGATCTGAATATTTTTAAAACTTCGTTATCGTACGAACGCACCTCATTTGCTACTTTCACGTGCAATTTCTAACTTGTTTTATTATCTTTAAGATTGCTTCTGAAATGAAATCTGTTACTTAATATTTATTGACACTGATTAGAAAGTCGAAGAATTTTAAAGTTTTACTACGAAAAGAATTTCTGGGAATATTTGCTTGTTTACACTCTTAAAATAAACTGTAATGAAAGTTTTTTTGTGGGGAGGGGGGGGGGGTAAATTACTTACACCAATTATTTCAATTCAATATATATCATAAAATATATAATAATAAATTAGCATGCTTAGTTTATGTTGTTATAAAACTGTAGCTATATTTTGAAAATTCCGCAATGTAATTACCACATAAATTCAAGAATCGCTTTAATAGAGAACAATATAAGCTCCACAAATAATTTAAATGCCAAAACTTAAAGTAAGAGTTTTCATCAGTCCCTAAGAAAACCGTTTCTGGGAATGCCTGATTACTATCTTAAGATGTTGTAACATTTTTTTAGGGGGAGGGGGCGGAATCATTTTTTTATGTTAATTATTTTAATTTAAATTGTAATTTATATGATAAATATGAAATAATAAATTAGCATGTTTTTGTTTAGCTTATTATACATGAAAGTATGGATGTGATTTGTAAATATTAAAATATAATTATTACATAAAATCAAGAAATAGTTGAATTAAGAGCACTATTAACTTAAACTCCATTGATAATTTATTTCAGTTTTGTCTGTCACATTATTCAGTGTAGTAATAATCTTAAATAACTGTAAGTACAAAGGCTTTCATTTTCTATTAATAGATGGCAGCACAATACAACAGTCTAAAAGAGAAAAATATCCCTCTTTAGGGATAAATCTGAAAGTTCAAGATTTGCAGATTTTATTCTAAGTCCTACCATTAGGAATCCTGCTGTCGCTAGACGCTAGTCAAAATTGGTGAGTTTTCCCAGATGTGACTACCTATCTGATAGCATATTATTAGTTTATATAATAGTTATATAAATTATAAAAATCTCTTTTTTTTTTTTTTTTTTTTTTCAAAAAACCATTGCATCGAATTTAATGCCATTAGTATAGATTACAGAGATAACAGAGACTCATAAATGGGAGTTTCTGTACAATTTTCTACTAATGAAAATCATCTGAAATAACTATAAACAGAACTAAATATTATATCTTATACGAAAATCTCTAAATGTTTAGAGTTTAAACAAAATATCCTCATGTATATGCATTCATCTATATGAAATTTCGAATGTATACGGAGGGTTGAGAATATAATTAAGTACAAACATATGTATAAAACTAAGGAGAGCTACTCAAGTTTTACATTCCAAGAATTTTTAGAATAAAAGCAGCCGTCAATGCGTTGGCTTTTATACTTTCGATTTGAAAAAACACATAGGAAATCTTTCTCAATGCTGCCGATACTGCTTCTGTATTGAAAACTGCAGTTAGTTTCGGAGGCAATAATAGAGAAAAGAATTTTTGTAAAGGAAACCAATAACATTCTTTAATAATAATAATAATAATAATAATAATAATAATAATAATAATAATAATAATAATAATAATAACAATAATTACAATGATGATAATTACTATGAACGAAGAACTTTTTTCACCACTTTTAAGGAAATGCCCCCTATAGTTATTAAATAGTAGCTCCACCTTAAACACGATTATGTGTTTTAAAAGACGTTTATAAATATGTTTGCATAAAAAAGGCTATTTCTTTAAAAATCTTTTAGTTTCGTAAAACTTGTTCCAGTGTTTTTTTTTAAGTAAATATTTTTATTTCAAAAAAAGGTTTTTTTTTTCACATAAAACTAAAAAGGATAAAATTTAAGAAACGTACTGCTCAGTACAGAGCGTTGTCTAATGTAACCAAATTAAAAATTGTTTTTAGATCAATAGCTTCCAATTTTTCCTAATAGACATCTTCGCTTTAATTGGAGAATCTCCGATTAAATTAAGCAAAATTAAGAGTTATATTTATATTGAATTAAAAATTCGATACTATTATTAGAACCTTAGAACTTTTCATGCCTTCGGAGGGCAAGCATAATTAGTTCAAACACATGTAGTTTAACATGCTTATTCGATTACTTACATCCACATACAAACTGACGAACCTAGATACTTTAATTATTTTTAATTAAAATTGATACACAAACTCTTTCAATCAAACTTTTTACGACTTGGTATAACTTTTGTTACATGTTGATGTTGAAAAATTTAGTTGGTTGCATGTCAACATTATTCTTCTCTGTTGTATATGATATATGTTGTATATGATAGATTCGATATCGAAGCGGTATCGACAGCGTTGAGAATAATTCACTGTATATTTCTTTAAATCTAAATTGTAGCAGTTAATTATTATACAATTAATTTACTACAATTAAAAAAACAAAACAAGTATGGTTTTGTAAACAAAACTTTACAACAATTTATTAAAAAAAAAAAAAAATTCTACAGTTATAATTTAATAGCTCCGCCCCAAGCTCCGCCTTAAAATTATTTTTTCCTTTGGATTTTAATACATATACATATTTGCAAATTTAGCCCCTTAAAATATTTCGAATTAATTAATTATTTTGCGTATATGATGATGTTTATTTGGAACTGACAGTAAAAGTATTGCTTTATTAAGTTTTATCTGACATGTTATAAAATTAAATTCAGCGTATTAATAATCCTTTCTTATTACAGCGTAGCTAAAATAAAACTCTTGCTCAAAATTTAAACCAGGCATTGTGCCATGTTTTCGAGATAAGTTTGTAATTAATTTTTAAAGACACAGAATGCAAATTGAGAAATCCACTCAATGCAAACTAGCCACATAATCCATAATATTTATATGATTAATTCTAATCAAATTCGCCTGTTTTTAACTTGACGTTTATTGCTTTTATACTATTGCTGGACATTGCTTTACACAAATACATCATTAAAAGTTGTTACCTAGGCCTTAAACATTTGTGGGCAAGAAATTTCATTTGTGTGATGCTGAATTCCCAAAGAAAATTTGGAAAATTTTTATCCTTGAATAAGGAAAAGCAATTTTTAAACTATTTTCCTCTCAAAATAAAGTAAAGTAAATAAAAACAAAGAATAATTTTTAAAAAGTGAGCAATGAATTCAAATAAATTCAAAATAAAGAAAATCATAATTAAAAATAAAACCGTAATTTTTTTTCCAAGCACCTTCGTCGTTCCAAGCCCAAGCTCGCACTCTGATTGGTTGTTGCTCTCGGCACTGTTTTCATGTAACTTGGCGATAATCATACTTGGCGTAGCGATAGATGCTTCCGTCGAGTTTGATTTCCTTCCGAACCGAGTACAAAGTAACTTTTCTCTTGCAGCATTGGATCAGTGTTGCCAGATGGGCTACTTTTTTAAAATTCAGATTCTTGATTTGCACCACTTTTTACAAATGATTAAATATGCCGTATTGAATGGCATGATAATTAAGGCGAAAACAAAAGTTAATTTACCGTTTGAAAAAAGTGGTGTTCATCAAGAAATTTGAATTTTAAAAAAGTAGCCCACTGGCAACGCTGCATTGGATTGGATGGAACGTGTCTTACTGAAAGCTGTACTTTTTAAAAGTTTTTACACACAAGAGCACAAGACCACGAGGATAAGAATGAAGGAAGAATAAGAATGAGTAGGTTATGTTTTAGGTTTACTCGTTCACTTACGAGCGAAGTATTTTTCGCCAAATATGGTTATCGCCAAGTTACGTGAAAACAGTGCCGAGAGCAACAACCAATCAGAGTGCGAGCTTCGGCTTGGAACGACGAAGGTGTTTCGAAAAAAAAAAAAAAAAATTCGCGGTTTAAAAGCCAGCTGTACACAGAATACCCCCCACGCTTGTCATTATGTATGTCCAAACTATCCATGTCTTTCAAAATTTATATTGCGGCTAATTACCGACGATTTTTTCGAAAGTCCTTATCTACAATTCTTTTATACTTCTGCTAAGATTGGTATCTCCAGTACTCTTAAACATTTTTGTTGAATTCCTGCAAATCGAAAAGGTATAGCCGGGTTTCTTACAAGGAAGGTCTCCATACGGGCATACTCAGAAAAATCTGAAAAAATTACAGAATGCTCTTCTCATATAGTTATATATGTTTATAAAAATTTTTTTGGCGGAACCTCCTTATAACGCCCGTTAAAAAAAAAAAAAATAATAATTTCGTTTATTTGGCGATTTATCTCCGGTTGGCGAAAAAACGAAATTTTGAAAAATACGCTTTTACGCTTCGAATACTTTTTAAAGAAAAAAACTTTCTATGTTCAATTTATTTAAATAAGTTTAGTTTAAGTAATTTTAGTTTTGCATTTTTACTTTATTTTAAGTGTAATTTTGTCATATACGTTTATATGTACTTACGACAAAATGAATTTAATATATTTTATCATTTAAAACCCAATTTAAATTGATTAAAATTGTTCCAAATTGAAAAATACACTGTTAAAAATCTGCTGCATTTTGTTGCAACGCACTCCTTTGCTTGCATAGAAAACGGTTACTTGGCCGTGAAATGGAGCTTTCTCATTGGTTTAGAGATATTATATACAAGCGGTGGAGTGCGTTGCAACAAAATGCAGCAGATTTTTAACAGTGTATGGCACGGTCAATTCATCGTGCTATGGAGCATTCTCATTGGTCAGAAGAGAGATATTCTATAAAAGTAGTGGAGTGACGTTGCAGTAAATGCTGCAGATTTTTAACAGTGAAGTCAATTAAAATCGATTTTCAGATTCTTTAAAATCATCTGCTTTTGGCGAGGAAATGCACTGCTCGCCAAATCCCGCGTCGCTTTCAGCTTTTCAAGCCAATTATTCCAAACTATTTTATTTTTTTACATATCTAATAATGTAATTCCGCCGCTAATTTTCACTGATCCTTTATTACCTACATGAGTAGTTTAATTCGTATTTTTTTCAAAAAATTCTGAGTATGCCCCCAATGGAGACCTTCCTTGTTAGTAAAATATGCACTTGAGTCAACCACATCGAGTCCTATCTAAATCGATAGCCCATAAAAAGAAATTCATTTCTCCCCAGTTTTAAGTTTGTATCTCAAGACCACGGGGGGGGGGGGGGGCAATGGCCCTAAATGCCTGTTTTTGAAAAGAGCGCATTGGGACGAAATTACTAAGCAGATTTCAACGAAAAAAATAAGGGATGTAAAAAACCACCATACGAATGTTTGACAATTTTTTCAGATTTTTTTTAACCCTTTCCGGCACACTGTGCCCGGTCTGGGATACCTAATTTTAATTCGAAATTTACAAAAGGCACCAGTAATATTTTACTAAAATTTTGCTCTTACAATAAAAGCTTAAATTAAGGATTTGAAAATATCTAAAAAATTCGTTTGTGAATTCCGGTGTCAGTCGATAATTTCTCATATTATTACAGGTTTTGCCCGTGCCGGAAAGGGTTAAACAAAAGAACAAGTTTTCTAACATTTTTCCTGTTTTTAAATGCACATCTTAATTTAAAATAAACTGAAATTTCTGAGTGACCACCTTAATTTTTTTCGTGAAATACTATGAGACATGATGCATATTCACTATCAATTTCAACTTTCTACGTATGGTGCATCATATTAAAAAAAGAGCAAAATCATATTCCGGCGGAATGTGGGTCGTGTCTCGGACAAATTTCACCCCTTCTTTTCAAATCTCACATATTAATTCATGCGGTATTTTTTAAAAAAGGCGTAAAATTTGTCCGAGACACGCCCCACATTTCCGCTGGAATATGATTTTGCCCTTTTTTTAATGTGATGCACCATACGTAGAAAGTTGAAATTGATAGTGAATATGCATCATGTCTCATAGTATTTCACGAAAAAAAATTAAGGTGGTCACTCAGAAATTTCAGTTTATTTTAAATTAAAATGTACATTTAAAAACAGGAAAAATGTTAGAAAAGTTGTTCTTTTGTTTAAAAAAAATCTGAAAAAATTGTCAAACATTCGTAAGGTGGTTTTTTACATCCCTTACTTTTTTCGTTGAAATCTTAGTAGTTTCGTCTCAATGCGCTCTTTTCCAAAACCGGCATTTAAGGTCATTACCTCCCATGGTCTTGAGATACAAACTTAAAGCTGGGGAGAAATGAATTTCTTTTCATGGGCTATCGATCCATGTAGGACTCGATGTTGTTGACTCACGGGCATATTTTATTAAGAAACCCGACTATACCCTTTGTATGTAAAGAAATATTGCGCTTGTCTCAAAAACTATTTGTTCTAGAGTAATCGCTATAGTTTCCCTGCGAGTTTTAAATTATTGTCCTCGACTTTTATATTTTTTCTTAGTTTTAGCTTGAGTATTTCAGACATGAATTGGAGGGGGTGGGACATATTTTTGCGCTACAATTTCGACGATTCTCTGAAAAAATATTACTTAAAATTAATTAAAGAAATACATTTTTGAGTCCAGTAAAGCTTTCACACGATATCTCCCAAGATATACAAAGAAAAGATTTTTCTTCTCAAGTAAATTAATTAGCTCCTATACATTTTTCCTAAATACATTTGTGAATGTTTAATATTTTGTAAATATGAGGGCAATAGTCTTTATTGCTTTCCCCAGTTTGAACGTTGTAATGTAAAATGACTGTGACTGACAAACAGACATAGGAGATATCTTATTAAAATTCCTTTTTTTTTTTTTTTTAATAAATTAATGTATTTTTAAATAAATTATTTTGCTTAAACATTCTATCAAACAAACAAACAAACAACAACAACAACAACAAAAAGAATTTATAATTGCCTAAATAAGAATAATGTATAATTATTAGAATTCGTGAGAAAAAAAAATATGAATTACACTCAAATATTTATAAGACATTTTCAAGAGAAACACTGAAAAATAAAGAAAGATAATAATAATAATAATAAAAAACTTTGTGCTTTTATTTAAAAATAAATATATTTATTTACTTATTAATGAAAAAAAAAGAAAGAAAAGAAAAGAAAAGAAAAGAAAGATAAAAACTTTGCAATCAAAATTTGAGCTATCACCACCGCAGCGACGATTAGAGAAATATTTAAAATAGGAAAAATTTGATTTTTCACATGTTAATATCCAAGTTTGAAAAACACTTCTTTTATCATTAGTAAAATGAGACAATTAATTAATCGATATAATAAGCATTTGTAGTTTGCCATACTATTATCATTTGTGGAATTTACTTGAAATGTTTGGCTGGACAAACCTTCAACAATGAATCTGTGTTAAAAAATGCAGTAAAAATCTATAACAATTATAAGTCATAATATATAAAACTACATTGTTTAATAAAGTTAAATGTATTGTTGTGATTAATCATTGTTGCAGATAACAATACTAGTATGTTTTTTTTTTTTTTCATGGAACAACAGTCATTTCAAAACTCTACTGCTATAATTGTAGTTAGTTTTGGGCGATTTAAAAAAATCTTTTTTTATTGATTACTTTCGTATTAAAGTGATTGATAATATTATTTTGAGGGAAAAATTATTTTCTTATTGATATTCTTTATGAAAATGGAGGACTTTTTCAACATAGACGACCGAAATAATGACATAACATCTGAACAGTAAGTACCTAAATCTGGAATTTTACGTTATTAAACTGTTTACATTCAACAGTTTTAAGTGCTTTGTAACGTTTTGATGGTTAAAAATGAACTGTGTACTTTTGGCACAGATGTCATATATGCACCACATTTGCACGTGTTTTTCCCCCGCCAATTTGGCATAGCACATCTGTGCCAAGGAAAAGATCCGTTAGTTATAAGTTTATAAAATTGTTAGCGAAATAAAATGGGAAAAATTAAAGATTTCAGTGAAACGTGCTGATTAAATGATGCAACTGCATGCATTCAATAAGGCTATAAGTATCAATATTTATTCATTGTGAAAGTTATATTTGCTGTTTTGTTACTTATTAAGTTTATTATTTGTAACTGTTTATTTATCGTTCCCTTTTTTATTGAATTTGTGTTTATTTACTGTTATTTTTTATTTTAATTCTTTAAATTATTTTTATATAAAGTATATCAATAATTATTTATATGAAACTGTAATTTATTTATTTTTATTTCCTTTTTAAAATATTAGATTTCATTTTTTTTTTAAAAATTTATTTCATCTTTATATTGCAATAAAAAATCACATGCTGTTATTTCATGCAATTTTCAACATATGTTTAAAAGCAAAGTTTTCGCGAAATTGGCAGGTTGAAAAAAACACGTGCAAATGTGGTTACATATATGACATTTGTGCCGTACTTTTATACATTGATGCATTAAATCACACTAATTTCCAATTTTAAACAATTGCAGCGATAGCCCATATATCTTAATAGAAATGAAAAGTAAAGTATTCGAAACAAAGTGCAGAAACAAAGTTTACTTTTACGCATTTGTATATTGCAATTCCGATAATTTACTTATATACCTTTTTTATTTTTATTTTTTTTTTATTTTACTAGGAATGTGTTCAATGTTTGAAAAATAAAAATTCCGGCGTATGTGACATTTGAAGAACTTTGAAGGTTTAAAAAATATATATTACTATAAACTACACAATTCTAAAACTTTGATGATACACATCTTCAAAAATACATACCATGAAAAAGCAAACTGTGTACTTGAGAATTTATATTTATGATTTTGGATAACCCGTGTATTTTATACATAACTATTTTATATTATACATTTCATTAGAATATCAAGTATTAATTTTCATATGTGTGTCACAAATTAATTTCTACTTTTCTTAATATTTGTTTTTAAATGATTAAATGACCAAATTAAAGAATGTTTCAAACTGAAAGCTTTTCAATTTTATGCCTTTTTAGCTCACAAGCTATCATAGCTTGAGAGCTTATGTGCCCGTCCGTTCTGTATGTACGTTCGTACGTTACGCGATAACTCATGATAAAAATATCGGATCCACTTGAAATTTTGTATACAGGTATATCCTGATAAGGCGTTTCCCTGATTAGTTTTTGGAGTTCATTCGATATGTATAAGAGGGACTCATGCCCCTCCCCTTAATTGATATAAACGGGATTTTCATGCAGAATTAACAGTTTTCGTTCAAAATTTAGATATAGGATCATTCTGATGATTCGAGTCCGTGGCTGTTATTAGGTGTTCATTGAGTAAGTATAAACAGGGGGGAACGGGGGTTCCATTGCCCCTCCCCTTAACTTGCATAAATGGATTTTTCAAGCAGAATTGTCAGATTTTGTTCAAATCTCTGAATAGTTTTGGAAGTTTAATGGTTAAGTATAAAAGAGGAGAATAACTCCTCTTAAATTATATAAATGCTAAATGGGTTTTTATTAAGAATTATCCGATTTGCTCTGAATTTTGGATATAGATTTTTTATATGATAAAGCATGTCCTTTATAGTTTAGGAGGTTCAATGATTAAGTATAAAAAAGGAGAAAGGGGAGAGCTGTTTCCCCTTCTTGATTTTTTTTCGAACGAAAATACAAGGCTGTAATGTACAATTAGTATGCTTAGCCTGTGAGCTCAATGCCATCAGTTTAACTGGGCAATATTCTTTTTATTAGCTCACAGGCTATCATAGCCTGCAATTAGTATGCGTAGCCTGTGAGCTCAATGCCATCAGTTTAACTGGGCAATATTCTCTTTATTTTTTCTAACTTCTCAATATGACAAAATTTTTACAATACAGTAAGTTTTTTAACCGAAACAATCGAGGCTGACATTTTAAAACTGGACTATGTCGATTTTCAAGAAAGTTTGGTCATTTAAAGTTATAATTGCTCAGTTTGTATTATTAAAAAAGCAAAGAGAAATATTATAAAGAAGAACAACTTTATTGGCAGAATGCGAATTTTGATACTTATGTATTATCCGTGTATACCACCAAAAATAGTTACCAGTCTTCAATCATGTTTACCTTTTAACGTGTTTCATAACCTTGAATTAAAGTTTTCCTATTGTAATTGAAATTCATTCCACGGGCATAAAGCTGGAATTCACACCCGGGAGCACACGCGTCGGGTCTTTTTGACCCGGAGTGCGTGTGATTTTTGCAATTGTAACCACTTATCTTTTAAAAGTAATTTTGAACTTATTTTATTGAAAAATTTATAAGGATTGTCTCCGCCTAAATAAAATGACGGTTATAATTTGATGTTATTGGTGACAAAGTTAAAACCATTCTTCCGGGTTAAAATCACATATTGATCATCAGAAAAATAGCGAAAATTAGTAGGAATACGTTTTTCAATATACAGAATGCACCTTAAGAATATAAAATGATCATTATTTTGAAACAAAAGTACATTTTTTGAAACGGGTATACTAATCTAATAGTAAGCACAGTTTTTGTTCAAAAAGGGTAAACTTCTACCCTGTTCACGAAAAATATTTAATAAGAAGTGTTAAAAATGTCATCGGACTCATCGGAAGAAGGATTTAAAAGAGCCGCTGGGCGATAAAAGAAAGAAAAGCGCAGCCGGGCGGGCGTTGCGTTCTACTAAAACGGCGTAGAGCAAAAACTTCAACTATGAAAAAAAAAATATATATATATATAAGTACAAGCGAAAAGTCATCAAATGTCTTACCCACTTGGCTGAAAAAAAAATTATGCAAATATTTGTATGATAAAAATGCTTGATATGGAATATTTGCAAACAAAATTAAAATTAAAAATTTTTAAAATCATTTAAAGGCATGAATTTGAAAATTTTCAATATGTTGCTACTCGGAAAAAAATTATAAAAACACGCACTTTTTTTAATTGCAAGTAAAATTTTACCCATTCGGTAATATGGGTTTGTTTAAAGTGGCCTAAAACTGTTGTGTAGTAAGATTGTTCAGTTTATCTCTTTCTTCATCATGCCAGAAAGCGCACAGCAATCTGAACTTGAAAATGGGAAAAATTTTTCTTATGAAAAATGTGAAATAAGTGGACGTGAAATCGCAAGGATTATAAACAGATCTAAAACTGTAATATATAATTTATTGAAGAATCCAAAAGATTATGGCAAAAAGGCAGGCCATTTTCTTTGACCATACGCTAAAATGTGGAATTGCGCATGGATCTTTCTTAAGAAAGAGGGAGTTCTATTCAAATTAAGACAGAAATGAATCAACTATACACTAGCTGAACAGTACATAATGTTCAGCTAGTGGAAACAACGGGCTAGTGAACAAACAGTATATAATGTTCAGCCTGCAAATGGAACAACACCAATCTTGTCCATTCGAGATCCCATAAATTCAAAATCATATGTGGATGACTGTGAATCATATGTGGAAAGCTGTCTGAAAAATTATTGCCTTTTATCACAGGTGGCAACAATCTGTTTTGAAAAGACGATGAAATTTTAACCGCGTCCCTGATTTGCCCGTACGCTATATAAGCGAAACGTGTTTTTGCCAATTATGACCACGTAAGGGTATCCGTATTCCAATTATGATTTATTATTTTCACCAGTAAATTTTCATTATGAATTTTGCAGTATTAAATCCGAACATTTTTCTGATGCAAAAATTTCTATTTTGAAAAACCGGTGATGAAAGATTAAAAAATCTGTAAAAGACATGAAAAAAAGATAACCCTTGTTTGAAAGTTTTTTTCAAAAATATTTATCATTTAAGCGGCTAAATCTATTTTGTGCACCATGTCCATGGTTCGCGGCTCATTCTGTCCAACATTTGGATGGGCCACCAAAAAGTCCTGATTTAAACCCCCATAGAGAATCTGCGAGGCTGCATATTAGCTCTAGCTAATATGCAGAAGAAGTATAGTAGAATAGTATATTCTAGAAGACTATTATTTTAAACACAATCAAACTGATTGGTAAAGTTATCATACGAATTGATTATTTCCAGCTGAGCGAAAAATTGCCCAGGCCGGGAATCGAACCCGGATACTTGGCTTTCAAGGCCAATAATAACTTTACCAATCAGTTTGATTGTGTTTAAAATAATAGTATATCTACGTATCCATCGTTATATGGAGTTCCATTACCTGCGGTTTATTCTGCGAGCTGTTTCAATTAACAGACCGGATGTTACGACCAATAAGGTTAACTGAGCGAAAGATCCCAGCCGGGTATCGCCCAGATAGCTTAACAGGTAAAGCATTGGCCTTGTAAGCCAAGTATCCGGGTTCGATTCCCGGCCTGGGCAATTTTTCGCTCAGCTGGAAATAATCAATTCGTATGATAACTTTACCAATCAGTTTGATTGTGTTTAAAATAATAGTATATCTATGTATCCATCGTTATATGGAGTTCCATTGCCTGCGGTTTATTCTGCGAGCTGTTTCAAATAACAGACCGGATGTTACAACCAATAAGGTTAACTGAGCGAAAGATCCCAGCCGGGTATCGCCCAGATAGCTTAACAGGTAAAACATTGGCCTTGTAAGCCAAGTATCCGGGTTCGATTCCCGGCCTGGGCAATTTTTAGCTCAGCTGGAAATAATCAATTCATATTCTAGAATATTCTAGTATAGTATATTCTAGAAGTATGTAAGTTTGGCACACAACGGGTAAATATAGACAATTTGACATCATTTAGCTAATTAGAGTTGAAAAATATTTCTAAAGAAATTTTAATTGGACTTTCTAAGTTAATGACTGCACGATTATTAAAGGTCGTTGAAAAAAAAGATAACTTAGTAGAATATTAATTTATTTCTAGAAATATTTCTTTACTAATGTTAATGCTACTTTGTAACATGTTTTCTAATATCATTTGAAAAAAAAAATTTTATGCCATTTTCTCGTTTATGCATAACTAATTTTTCAGCAGATTCCGTTTCCATGGTGAAGTCAACCACTCGTTAACCACTCGTTAACCAATCGTTAACCACTTAAATGATTTGCTCATGTACCGTACGGGCAAGAAGAATTTACTTAATCCATCGCTTTAAGCTTTTTGATACCACTAATTTCTTAAATTACAATTTCATACTTTTTCATAACACAAATTTTTTGGCTAAATATTATCAATATTTTAGTTTAAAAAAAAAGTGATGTTCATCCCATATTTTCAGTTCATTGTATATAAAAAAAAAGAATCAGTTAAGTGGTTAATGGCAATCAGTGTTGGGCACGTTCACAAAATAGACGAACTAACTCAAACTCACGTTCAATTTCTGAAAAGTGATTTAAGTTCACGTTCAAATTCAAAAATTTTCAAACGAACTCGTTCAAATCAAACTCATTTGTAAAACTGAACGAAGTTCACTAAAAAGTTCACTTTTTTTTATGTTTGGATATTATTGTCCAAATTTACAAAATTTTGTGAACTAATCATTTGATTATTCGATATGTAAGATAGAGGTATGCACGGACGAAAATTTCCAGGCCCGATTTATAGAAAAAAAATGTCCGGCCCGATATTAAAATAAAAATTTCGGCCCGAGCGCAACCCGTCTCGTAGAGAAAATTTAGCGGCCCGACCCGGGCCAATATAACAGCTAAAATCAAGGCTCGACCCGGCCCGATATAATAGCTAAAAACAAGGCCCGAACCGGCCCGATATAATAGCTAAAAACAAGGCCCGAGCTTGGCCCGGCCCGGAAAAAAAGTTGAAATTTCGCACCGAACCCGGCCCGACCCCGAGTACATTTCTATAGGACATTGATATTTACCCTTACAGAAGAGTTCTGGCCAAAAAAACTTACCTTAGTCTGTTTATAATCTCCATTTGTGCAGAAGTGCCGTAGGCTGCGATGTTTATGCTTTCTTTTAAAATCTTTCCGATTTCTTTAAAATCTTTCCGATTTAGACATATTTCCGCCTTACACAGACTACCTTGTACAGAGAGTTTACTGTATATATCTATTTTCGGCGAAATTGTATACAGCCCAGGTCCGGTTCGGCGCGACCCGAGTCTGCAGAAGAAGAAAGACTAGGATACTACCCAGAGAAGTGATATCCAGACTTAACCCGTCCTGAGGCTCGTGTAGGCCTCTAAATGGCATTTGAAAGAGGGTTGGTTGGTTGGTTGATTTGGGTTTTATGGCGCAAGGTCCTCATTAGGACATGCTGCGCCAAGACAAAGTCGAAGAGAGAAAACCAAGAGAGATAAATTAGTTGTCAGTACTAAAAAGACCCAATTAAAAACAGTAATTATAAAACAAAGACATAGCTAAAAAACACTCAGTGTCAATTAAAACTGTAAAAGTTGAGAATAAAAGTTAAAATACAAACAGTGTAAAAGTTGACATATAATACTACATAAAAACGGAGTTAAAAATCAGGGATGTAATGCATAGATACATGTAAATAAAATATAACTGGTTAAAATTGGAACAAACAATAAAAGAAAAATAACATAAAAGTGTAAATAAAAATAAAAATATATTTAAATACAGAAAATCAATCAAAATGATAAAATAGCAGCAATAATAGTTTATAATATCTTTGAAAAAACCATGAAAACTGTGCAAATCAAAAAATGACTGAAAAACCAGGGACATAGGTGTAAAAACAATGCAAAAGAGTAGCCAGGTCTCTTGAATGTATAATAAAACCAAAATATAATTTAAAAGAATAAATACTTTAAATAAAAAAATAGTAAAAGTTCTTAGAATATGACTGTCTTAAAAAAAAGAGCATAAAATGTTAAAACGTTAAAATGTTAGAACAGATACTAAAGTACTATGATGACGGCACATATTCCTCAAAAACAGTGTTTGTTTCATCATCATCAGACTCATAACTAGAGGAGTCCATAGCCTCTTCAGCATAACTGAGCAACTGTTTAGGGTCCTTTATATTTTTTATGGCTGAGCTGAGACAAGATTTTTTGCCCTTTTTCTTCACAGTTTTCCACTGTGAAGAGACTTGTGTTGAGGGTTTATTCCTATCTTTCTGTGTGCTAGATTTTCTATTTGGTTTTCACTTGGACATAGGCTAGAGTTCAACGAAAAAGACGAATTTCAACGAATTGTTTTTATTCAATACTGGCGTATTCTGTGCCTCATGGTCGGTAGATTTTATAGCTTTGATTGATGAGTTTTGTGTTCGTTTATAAAGATATTCTATTTCGACAGGTTCTGATGATGGTGGCCAGAGCTCTAATTTTGGCATAAGTCTTGTACTAACGGAACAGTATACATTACGGGTTTTTTTCTTTAAATTTCTAGATGAGGGTGAGTCAAATGGAGTGGCAGAATCAGTCTGAGTGCTTATGTGCCTCACAGAGTTTGTTTGACGTTTGAGTAGGCTAGAATAAGAGATGCCAACTGATGGGGTTCTGGATTCAACAACTTTCCGGGCATCAGGATATGAAAGATTTTGTGTAATTTTGACTGTGAGAATTTCCTTTTCACGTTTCCAACTAGGACATGAGCGAGAGTAAGCAGTATGGTCACCTTTACAATTTGCACAGCGTTCGGATTTTTCACAAGATTTATCATCGTGGCCGACTTCTGCACAGCGAGCACAGGTAACATTGCCACGACAGTTGATATTATTATGGCCATAACGCTGGCATTTAAAGCAACGGAGAGGGTTAGGTATATAAGGTCGGACAGGACAGCTTAGATAGGCAGCTTTTATTCTTGTAGGTAGATTGGGACTATTGAATGTCAGAATGATGTGCTTTGTGGGAAGCACTTTTTCATTCCGACGAATTGTTATACGCCTTACATCTATGACATTTTGATCTTTCAAATTTTCCAAAAGTTCTTCTTTTGTAGAAAATAGAAGTTCTGGTTCAGATATTACACCACGGCTAGTATTTAAGGTTTTGTGTACTTGAACGGAAACTGAAAAGGGTCCTATTGTGGTGCAATTGGAGATAAATTGAGATTGTTTGGGAGAGCTCACCTCCACCAACAGATCCCCAGACTGCAGTTTTTTAAGTGAATGACCATCACCGAAGACAGACTGAAATGTTTTTGCGATTAGAAAAGGTGAAGTATTCTTAAAGGAACAATTAGAATGACTATCAGTGCGTTTAACCAGAAAGAAACGAGTAAAACTTTTCTGTACAATTTGTTGCTCTCCACTGGGGAGAGACATAGAAGGAAATGAAGTTTTCCCATCCATGTTAGAAATAATAAAATTCGGACCCCGGCCGCACCACCCACTCCCGAGCCCAACAGGGAGATGCACATTCGTGCACCAGTGCTAATAAGGGTCTATACGGTCACAAGACAATCCTATGTCAGTCTCCACCCTTAACGAGATGACTAGTAATTGCTCGCTCGCTTGATCCCTAAAGCCAGTGACAAAAGTCAGCTGACCAGCCGATTGATACATACGGGACCACTATGCACCTCCCGTCTACCTGAAGCAGAGGCCAAAGCAGTGTGTTGGTTTCCCTCAACTGCCAGGATCCCCCTTTCCAGGGACACGGGTCGCCACGCACGGCCAACACGTGGGTGGTTTACAATTCTCCATGAGTCGACATACAGGATGATATCGGCTCATACAGAATTGCCCTCACCTCCGAAAAGGAAACCACAACGAGAGTGAAACAAAGATGAAAGGAAGACAAGAGGAGTAAGAGGAAATAGAAAGGAGAAAGATCACTCGGGTGCTTCGGGGTTGTGAAGCCCGTGAATACCTAAAGAAGGTATCCCCCCGGGGGGGCATTTGAAAGAGGGAAAAAGTGTACTAAGGTCTGGAAAAATTTTAAATAAATTATGAAAAAATTGAACGTAAATTTGAACTTAAATTTCGTTCAAACTCGTCTATTTTTTTAGTTTCCGTTCAGTTCAAACTCGTTTATAAAATAGTGAGCGAAGTTCAGTTCAAAGTTCACAAATAGTGAGCGAAACTCGTGAGTTTTCGTTCAGTGGAGCACGTTCATACCCAACACTGATGGCAATGTCATAAAAATTAAAACACAAAGACTACAGTTTTGGGGAGCACACTTTTTATCCTTTCTTAAATTACATAATTCTTGTAAACCAGCTACACTATGCTGTGACTGGTGAAGTTTTTAAGAAATAATTATAGCAGAAAAAAGCCTTTCTTCAACTTCTGTTGACCATTTTTATTAGTAAACTTCTATTTTTTTTTCTGGTAAAAAGCTAGGGTGGAGTAACGGTATAACTTTTTTAATGGTTGGATTATAATCTTTTGACTGAGATCTGGATTAGACAGTGCAGGAATCTTAGACTGCTCTGCATATCTGATTAGATGGGAAGAAGAATAGCCCTGCACTAATAGCTATGCACTTAGATGTTGGGCAGAATTTTTAAATTCTGGATATAAAAATTATTGTTTTAAGAGAAAATATTTCAGATTCAGTGAGCCTTTAAAGTTAGAAATCTTAGCAAAAGTATTTGCGACTTTAATGTAAACTATGAAATTAAAAAAAATGTCTTTATTTTATTCCTTTCATATATAAAGGTAAAATTAAAACGGAATACAAAATGAACGTAATACAAAATATTCATGAATTGAACATACGATCTTTTTTAGTAGTTTAATAAGCTTAGTGCAGATTATTATTTGTAAAGTGTTACTTGCTGTTTTGAGTTTCGTCTTAAAGAAGGAAGAAAACAATCATGTTTCTTCTACTTAAACTTAAAAATAAAAACCAGTGAAATTTAAAGAATTCATTTTCTGATTCTTGCTCGCTGGAATTTAAAATTAGCATAAGGCTAATTCCATGAAAACTTGTCATGTCTGTCACATGCAACGATTTTTTACTACCAGTATTTTAGAACGGAAAAATGTGACTTGTTTAATCGAAGATATCTCATCAGTTGAATAGGGCGAAGTAAACTTATAAAAAATAACGGTGGCGAACACGCATTGCGATTTTTAGCTGTGTGACAGACATGACCATTTTTCATGGAATTGACCATAAAAGAGAAAAATCACTGCCCAGTTGCATCTTTTGAAGTAGTTCTAACACATGCATATCTGCCGATTTTATCAGGGAAAGGGGATGCAGTGAAATAAACATAATGTTCGATTGAAAAATTTCGTTTTATAATTGAATTCAGTTTGATATAAATTAACTGAAACTTAGAATGAAGACCATAATATAAAACATAATCCTTGGACCAAATCAAATATTTTTGTCGCTAAAAAAAATCTTGAAAATTTGAAGGCGTGGATACATTTGATTTTCAACCTGTATGGGAAATTCGTTATATACTTACTTTTTGTAAGATAATCAAATTTAGAATTGTACACGGTCAGATGAAATTTTAATTATTTTTCTTGGATTACTGTTATTCAGTAGAACTCCTTTGAAAATTTTTTTTCTCCAAATTTGATTTTATTTGACGAGTATTATTATTAATAATATTCAATTGAACTCCTTGGATTTTTTTTTTTTTTTTTTTGTTAAATTTTATTTTATTTGACGAGTAAATTTTCAATATATTGAAATTTAGACTTAAAACAATTTTAGTTGGTAAGAAATTTGTAAAAAATCTAATCAGTTATATTTTGAAAATTAGTGCTATAAGTATTTGCGGATTTATTGTATTGTTCTTATTTAGATAGTTTGGGGGAGTGGGCATCCTTTGGAATCTATAGCAGCGTGGCTATTATTCCGAATAATCAATGAATTCTTATTTATATATTTTATTTTATTCCATTTAATTTATTGGGAACGTTTGAGCTGATCTATTAACAACGTCGACCGTTAGTTATATTGTTGTAAGTAGTTTGCAATGTAACAATTAAGTCCGAATTTAAACAAAAACTGATTGTTGAACAATATAAAGATTTATTTGCTGTGACTCATTGTTGCATTTAAAATACTAGCATTATTTCTCTGTTAAAAAAATATATCAAAACTCTGCTACTATATTTGTGGTTGTGTTTTGGGCGCTCAAAAAACCTTTTAACTTTTATTTAAAGTAACTGATAGTCTAATTTCAATCAAAAACTGTCATTTCTGATTGACATTCATCATTAAAAATGGAGAATATAAATAATGTTAACAATTACGAAGCTATAACATCTCAAGAGTAAGTACCGTAATTAAACTTATTGCAGTAATGTTACTATACTTTGGTCATTCATTATCTTAAGATGACTTATAATTTTTTGAATTAAAAACTGTAATTTTTAGAAATTTAAACCTTAATTTCTTATGATTTTTCACGGTAATTTTTAACTTTAATATGATTTTAAAAAATTAAAACTTTCATATTAAAAACTAGTAATTAAATTAATTCTTGCGCTTTTATGTCGTGCCATTTCAGTTCTTTACCTTTATTTCTCAAGTTTAGAAATATAATTATGAATTATTCGTGCATAATGATAATGATATGGCATTGAAATACAGAATAACATACTCGTAACCGAACATTGTTAATGCACACTTTAACCAAACACCGAACTTGGCAATCATTACATTAAATATTCTTTTCATATTAAAAATAAGTGTAATTTATGCATGAAAAATTATAAAACTGGTTCCAGTTGATTGCAGTCTCAGAGAAATGACGATTTTAGCGCAGTTTCTTTTGAGCAGAGAATTTTATACTAAAACACTTATGATATGAGTTTATACACATAGATGCCAGTATCTTTTAATTATTCCGGAGTCTGATTCAAGGCAAGCATAATTTAAACAGAAAAAAAAATGTATTAGGAAAAGTGTCTTTTTTTCTGTAAGGTACTGTTAAGATTTAAATTCGAAATTTTTATTTAAATCAAATTTCCTGTTGCAAGCATATTCTTCTTGGATCAGACTCCGGAATAGTTGAGAGATGTTGACATCTATATATACATTTCATTTCATGATTTTAGAAAATTTATTTTAATTCATTTAAACATTTTTTTGGAAATTTTGTACCTTTTTATTAATATACCATCGAAAAGTGTAATAAATTATGTATAAAATCATTTACGCGATTTCGACAATCGTAAGGAGGTTGACAATTTGCAAATTTCCCCTTAGAAGGGTATCCTGTAATAGCGATTTTTGTGTAATTGTCTAGATTTTTAGTATTCATCGTTTGTTGGTGCAACGTTGGAGCTTTGCTTTTTGCTAAGTCGGCTACGCGCAAATGCCTGACAAAAAAAGAATAACGAAAGATATTGATTATTTTTCGATATCATGATAGAGATTAACTCGTTTTTACTCCGATTAACTGACTGGAGATGTAATTTAAGATAAAATCAAAGTTGATGTAGAATTGAACTAATGAAATTATTGAAGTACTAGCATTTGTAACTACTTTATAAAATATAGTAATGCCTTAACATTCGCGAAAATTAGGTTCCCCAAAATATCCACGAATATGAAAATCTCGAATGTCAAGACTATATTCCTGTATATATAAAAAAATTATTATTATTATTATTATTTTAATGAAAAAAAACAATTGCAGTTCTACAATTTATTTACTAAGCATTATATATAAGATGCACATGCTTTAGTTAAATTTGAATCATTATAAACATATTGTATAAAATGTATTTACTAGTTTATGGTGGAAAAAAATTTAGTGATGTGTGATAGTTTGACAGAACAAATCGTATATTTATGAATTTTAATTGAAACAAAAGTAGCGGCCCTTTAAATTTAACCCATTAGTGCCCAGCGTCTCATTTTTGGGACAGTTTCAAAAAATTCAAGTAAGCACCTTTCACACCAGTAAAAAGGAGGATAAATAAATACTTTCTTTTACGAGACAAATGCCCTCGATAAATTAAGGTAAAAGTTATACTTGATTTAAGAGTGGTGGGAAAATGCAAAATTTGAATTTTATCGAAGAAAATAATTCAGGCGCTAATGGGTTAAGAGTCCTCACTAGTGAAGAATCGCATTCTATTGCTTTTTTCACTAGTTGTTGCTGGTGTTTTAAAATTTTCCCGAATATTTTTGCAGATTATATTTTATTTGCAACAAAAATTTGAAATTTTACATATTTTAGGATATTCAAGAAAATTTGCATAAATAATAAAAGAAATTGCTGATCTACATTTTCCTTTAACACAAAATATTCGCAACTTAGGCCTAACACTATTACAGTAGGTTGTACCGTACATAACTGTCTAGTGTCACGCAGTTCATGGGAAATGGTAAAACAAAGTGAGTTTATTTTGTAAAAAAAAAAAAAAAAAAAAAAAAAAAAAAAATATATATATATATATATATATATATATATCTCTATAAAACAAAATTTGCGAATAATCAAGTTTACTCTTTGCGAATGTTGAAATGTTCCACATTTTTAATTTCGCAAATCATCAAAACTCGCGAACGTTAAGGGATTACTGTATTAAGATGTATAAGATAAAAGGAAATTTCGGGATGGGCACAACCAATTAATTATTTATAAAACAAAAGCTAAAAACAAAAAATATATTAAGTTCGAAAAGAAAAATTGAAATCAAATAAAGTGATATTAAAAAAAATACAAGCAATAGGTCATTTTACGGCCTAATTTACAAATTTAATTTTATTTTATGAAGAAATTTTCCAAATATTAAAATTTGGACGACAAAAAAAAAAAAAAAAAAAAAAAAAAAAAAAAAAAAAACAATTTTAGTTTTAAGGAAGTATGTAAAATATCTAATGAGTTATATTTTGCAAATTCATGCGAGAAGTTTTTGTGTGTTTGCTGTGTTATTCCTTTTAAAATAAGTTATTCTTTTCTTAATTCATTTCAAATGTTTGAATAAACCGTTTAACAATGTCGATCATTGGTTTTATTATAGTAACTAGTTTTAAATTAACAATGAATTTGTACAATAATTAAATACGAATTTAAAGGTAAAATTGGCTGTTTAACAATGTGAAAATATTTTTGCTGTGACACATTGTTGCATTTAACAATATTAGCAGAATTTCAATATTGAAAAGTTACTTCAAAACTTTGCTACTATAATTGTGGTTGTGTTTTGGGCGCTTATAACAAAATCGCTTTTTAATTTTTAATTAAAGTAACTGATTGTGTAATTTCGATCAAAAACTTTAATTTCTGTTTGATATTCATCATTAAAAATGGAGAATATTGGTAATATCACCAATTACGAATGTATAACATCTGAAGAGTAAGTACCTTAATTCGACTCATTGTAGAATTTTTCTAAACTTCTGTCATTCATTATCTTAAATTGATGTATTTTTTTTTTTTTTTTTTTTTTTTTTTTTTTTTTTGAAAAATGCAATTTTTAGAAATTTAAACTTTAATTTCTTCTCATTTCTCCCGATAACTTTACATCTTCATAGGATTTTAAAAAAATAAGTTTTTCATATTAAAAATTAGCAATTAAATTAATTATTGAGATTTTATTTCTTGTATTTTCTATTCTTCACTTTCATTTCTGAAGTTTACAAATTGAATTCTGATCCATTTGTGGATAATGATAATGTCATTTCATGTGTAAATATAATATGTGCAATTGAAAATGATTAATGCACGCTTTAATCAAACTCAGAAGTTAGTAATGCTTTAAAAAATTCTTTTTACATTAATAATCATGTAGTATGAATTGTAATTTAAGCATAAAACAGGAACTCCATTTCTTGCTAAGCCGGTCTTGAGAAAACGCCGGACGTAGATGAGAATAACCAAAAATATTCATTTTATTAAGTGGTAAGAAAAAAGCGTAAAAATTGGCAGCTGCTTCATAGGACATTTCTAATATAATAGTCTTACGTTTCAAATAGTCTGTCTGCACCTTGGTATCTCTTATAGTAGAACGGAAATGTACCATTTGAACGTTTAAATAACTGTTTTCATGAAAAAATGATAAGGGCTGCAATACGCATAGATTGATAAGTACACATTTTTATACGAAAAAAAATAATGATCCTAGAAAAATATAATTTCTGTAAATTCAGAAGGTCGGATTTTTTGCCTTTTGTAATACCTAGGAACAAAATTCGTTCAAATCCCTTTGGTTTGAACAAAACGACTGTAATCTGGCCGTGATAATTTAGCAGATGGCATTGAAAGTGTTCCCAATGCTACAGGGATAAAAACAGCTCAAAAAAGACAAATTGTACAAAAAATTCATTATTTAATGAAAATTTAGTCGTTATTTCTTATTAACACCTCAAAAGTTTCTATGCATAAATCACTTGTACTTTTTGCTTGTTCAGCACCAGCAATTCCACATAAGAAACTTTTCATAATTTAAAAGCAGAAGCTTCATGATATGAACTGAAAATTGTTATGTCTGAATTGAAAAAAGTAAATAGCCACGTACATCATATCTGCACGATGCCCCAGGGTGCTGGAGGAAGTTAATAAAAAATTAAATTCAGCTAAATTTGCTTTTTCTTTCCGTCAAAATTATCGTGAACAAACCGTAATTTATTGAAATCGGAGATAAATTTATTAAGTGAAAAGAATTAGAATTACAGTCAATCAGGGCAACTTTGCTCCACCTTTATGAAACTTTGACAATTTATTTCCAATGAGTTGCCAAACTCACACTAGTGCTGCTATCTATATTTTGAGACAAAAACTTTGCCGTTAACTCAAAAGTGATTTAGCGTATTTAAACTTTTTTCAATTTTGGTGCAAAGTTACTCTGATTGATTATAATGAATGTGACCAGAGTTCATTAAAATAACTTTATTTTTTCATAGGACTTATGAACCAGTCATTGAACAACATGAACCAACTTTTTATCCTGCTCCTGCCTATTGGTTGGAAGTTCTTGGAATCTTCCCAACGGAATTCAGAGGAGCTACATATTATCAACCTTTATTCTACTATGTTCCTGTGTATGAGTAAGTGCAAGATTGAGGTTTTTTTTTTTTTTTTTTAAACTTTATTGTGTAATGTTGTTTCAGAATAGGATTACCAGTTTAGCGTCTTTTGTTATTAAAAAATTTCAAATTTGAAGCAGAAATTCGAAAAGAAAGAATTTTTGCAAATATTATGAAAGTCACGAAATCCCAATCATTAAATAAAACAAAATATATTTTTTTGAATTTCTGAATAAAAAAACTGGACCAAATCGGAAAAACTGTTTCAAACGTAAAAGGCTATATATTTTTTTAACATTTCAGAATAGATTTATACTCCATAAAATGCTGTACACAAACTAAGCATTCTGAAATTAAAATTACAAAAAGAAACAAAAAAGAAAAATCACTCATTAAGCTTAGATTATGAAACACTTCCTGAAATCTTTAACAAAATTTTGTTACATAAAGAAGTAAGATAAATAAGATAACTAAAATTTTAGAAAAATGGATAAAATATTTGAAAAACTGATTTTAGCAATATACCTTCCATAGCCAAACATGCATTCCAAAACTTTTGAACAGCTCTATATTTGATCTATAGGATGATATATATATTCAACATAAAGAGAAAATTTAGTTTTGCGATGAAACGCATGATTGGTTGAAATGTCTCTTTCAGCAATTTATACTACTAGATGAAACATACTTGAATACCTTTATTTAGCCTTATATTTAGCCTAAAACCTTTATTACACGCCAATACTTAGATAAAATTTAATTCAATTTAAAGCTACTGAAATATCATTTATAGACAGTCATGTATCCAATTCTATGCTTGGCCATGTACATAATTTTATCTATATTCTACAAACATTTCTTAGTAAACTGAATGCACTTCAGCATAAAAATCCATCTCATTTAATAACCACATTTAAGTAATTAACATTCATACTCAATAACCTTCATGAATTCTTTTCTGTAATCCTATGCTAAAGCATTTATACATACCATATCACATGCATAAATATAATGAAACTGATAAATGTATTTCCTGCCATCGTGACTAGTATTTCCGATTGAATATTATATCATATCATATCAAACATGAAATTTTACAAACGTCATATACGCACCGAAGTATCTAATTGGTGCCAAAATGGCGTTATTTTGCTTGATATGGTAACACAACTATATTTGTTTATGTAATTATAAAGTGTTTATTTACTTTTACTTTCTTTTATAAAATTATATAAATTGTTTTGTTTGATATATTTTTAATTTATTGTTATTTGTTTTTATTTTTATTTAATGTTATCATATCTTAAAATCATTCAATACATGCTTTACGGTATTTATTCTACTGCAATCTAAAGAGAAAAACTGTAGTAGTAGACCAGTCACAAGAAGACGTCTATTTATTTAAGCTACAAGAATCACCTATCTCACAAACTGAGAAGCCAGAAGTACAAAAATCGACAAACGAAAATAAATCATCTGAACGTTATTCATGTTTGATAGTCTAAATTGTACTAGATCGTAAAGATATCTAATTTAGTAGTCTAAAATCAGAGAACATTTTAATTCTTGTTATCATAATGGTCTCATTTCCCAACCAAAACTGCATTTTAATTATCAACTGAAAGAGTTAAATTTTATTAACTAAATTTTATCCAACGCTTAGGATATCACAATGACAATAGCATCATTTTCAACTACAAGCATGGTCTAGATGAAGGTCCATATTTTTTAAAATACGAGTTCAAATTCATCATTTTTTAATAAAAATTTTATCCGGGAAAATTGATCAGCGCAGCGGGCATAGCCTGCTAGTAATATTTGAAATCTTTTGTGTGTCCTTGTAAATGCTAAGTACTTTATATTATGCATTAAATAATTTATAGTAAGCCTCGTCGATGTACATTAGTTTCATTATATAAAGTAATTTAACATGTTTAAAGTACGCCGCAAACAACTTTTTCCTCCTATATCATCATGTAACGGAATTATTTTTTGAGAAATTATAAATGAGTAGCAACCATTCTTTGCACCGCATATTCTACAGAATATACATTTTAGTGCATTTCTTAAATGCACATCAATTTTATTATGTTTGAAAAGGTGTGACATCTTAAAAATTCATTTGAAACGATTTTTGCCCATTGGCCTTAATTTATCGTCGATACTTTTGACCCTTCTATAAGTAAACAAAACATGCTACAAAATTCATTTGAAATAGAGTTCGTGCTAACGCAAAAATATCCGAAAATTCCAGGGCGATCCGAGTATATTTATGGGAGTTAGAGCGTGACCAGACGGACAGATAAAACGAAGTCATAAACAATCTTCAACTTCGTTGGAAAGTGTTACAAAAAGAATGGGGTATCGCAAAACAATGCGAAATCGAAGCTATAAAATCTACCCGATAATATAGACATCGTCGTTTTACGTGTGAAAAATAATTTAAATATCTTACAAAAAAATGAAGCTTCAAAACATTTCACTTAAAAACTTAACACAAACTTTATTCCAGAATAATTCTACTACTATTTTCATTTCTCGTGATCATCTGCGAAAAATAAAACTATGACCATGGAGTCACTATGAGAGTGTGGACACCAAAGCAATTACAAATATTAATCTAATTCGCGACATTCTCCCACCTTGAGTTTTCGACAGATAAACTCAACAATGGGTACAATAAAATATAAAACAAAATATGACTAATACTTACATTACAGTGATAAGATACAATTCTTACAATATTACATTTCTCAAAACAGGTGAATAAACATTTTCTTCTGCAAAATTCAAATAAAATTAAACATATTATTACAAATTCAAATTAACACTATGAAATATACTAAAAAATAAGAATAAAGTTTTTAGTTGTAAAAGTAATTAAAGTCAATAACGTTTTGGGACAGTCACTATTCTGCCACTTCTCGTTCTTAATACTGGATCACTAGAAAGTTCTTTTGGCATCTCTAAATTGTACAGTTTTTGGACAGGTCGCAAAAGTTCACCATTTTCAGTTTTTAATCGTGCAACTCTTGGGTGGCCATCTTTACCAGAAATAAGTTCTTGCACTCGGGCTAAGGCCCAATAGGCACGTTTCTTATCAGACTCTACGAGTACGACATCACCAACGGTCAGTTGCTTGACATTCTTTTGCAAAGAACTTTGCTGGCGCAATTGTCCTAAATATTCAATACGAAATCGCTTACGTAGGTGTTCTCGAACATGTTGCCTATACTTAACTCTTTTATTTAATTCTTGCGCGTCAATTGCATCAAAATCTCTCACATCTGAAGATCTTATGTCCTGTAAAAACATTGATGGTGTTAACGGTGCTAGATCGTTCACATCTTCAGTAACATAAGTTAGAGGTCTAGCATTCACAACTTGTTCACAATCACAGAGAATTGTGAGCAGTTCTTCGTAGGATAATGAAGCTCTACCTAGAACTTTTCTCAGGATGCGTTTCACCATTTGTATCAATCGCTCCCACCAACCGCCCCACCAGGCAGCGGTAGGTGGGTTAAACTTCCAGCGAATCTTTTGTGTTGCTGCAACGGCAGAGATTTGCTCCTAATCTATGGCTGAAAATGCTGTGTCTGCCCCGACGAAATTTCCGCCGTTATCAGAATACACGGTGGTTGGTCTTCCTCTTCGCGCTATAAAACGCCTGAAAGACTGGAGGAAAGCATCTGTAGATAATAACGTAACTAATTCTAAGTGTATGGCCCTATACACTGCACAAGTGTACAGAACAATCCAAGCCTTTTCCTCATTCTTTAAATATAATGGGCCGGCTAAATCAACTCCAATTATCTGAAACACTGCTGCGTCTTCAACTCTTTCAGCTGGTAATGCAATTGAAATCGATTCTGTCTTTTGTGCACCGAATCTTCTGCATCGTACACATTTCTGTACTACTGCTCGAATAGTTTTCCTAGCTTTTACGATCCAGTAGTCTTCTCGTAATGATGTCATCATAAGAGCCACTCCTGCATGCAAAAGCTCTTGGTGTTTCCAGAAAATCAGGCGGTGGACTACAGGATGGTCAGAAGGCAAAAGAACAGGGTATTTAAAATTGAAAGCATCTTCTCTATAAATAACTTGCGTTTTCACACTTATAATACCATCTTCATCTAGGATTGGTCTTAAGCTACGTATCTTCTGATTATTCTTCTCGTTGAATCTGTCTTTCTGAATCAAAATTATCAATGTTCTTTCGGCTTGTTCTAATTCCAAACACGTAAGTTCAGAAACTTCTTTTGAATTAGGATTTCTTAAATTGTTTAAGAATCTTAAAATCCAGGCGATCAATCTTATAATTTTCTTGAAAGATGAAAACCGTCGATAATACCAATCACTAGATTCTGTGTTCTTGTTCATTGCTGAAATGACACTTTTCCGTTTTTCAGAGTTAATAATTTCTTCATCGGGAATTTCGACATTTTGAGGCCAAGTATATTCAGGTTGAGCCAACCAATCCGGTCCCTCCCACCATCTTAGTTGTAAAAATTGTTCAATCGAACAACTCTGGAAGGGATATCTGCCGGATTAAATTTTCCTGCAATGTGTCGCCATTGGTTCTTTTGAGTTAAGGATCTGATTTCTTCTACGCGATTCCAAACGAATGTTCCCTATCTTTCGTCTCGCTTTATCCAGCTTAAAGCTGTAGTTGAGTCACACCAATAAAATATCTTTAAATTTGGAATTCGTAGATCAGATATAACTCGACTTCCCAACCTGGCTCCAATGCAGCATGCTAAAAGCTCCAACCGGGGTATCGTTATGTTCTTAAGGGGAGCTACTCTTGCACGTGACTGTACGAAAGTTACCAGGATTTTATCTTTTCTCTTTACTCTTAGAAAAATGCAAGTAGCATACGCATGTTTGCTTCCATCACAAAATATGTGAAGGCCTACATCATTACTTTCATAATTATCAAAATATATCCATCGCTGCAATTTGATGTCAGAAATCATCTTCAATCCTTGCACCCTTTTTAAAAATTGTTTAGCCAAATTAGTTGGGAGTAATTCATCCCACTTAATTTTTAACTTCCAGCATTCTTGTAGAATAAGTTTAGGGAGCAAAGTCACAGGAGAGGTAAATCCAAGAGGATCAAACACTTTCTGTGCGAATGAAAGTACAGCTCGTTTTGTGGGAATAATTTGTTTTTCCTCAATAGAACCGATTTTGCAAGATAGGGTATCGTTTTCCAGATCCCAGTTTAAGCCTAATACTGGTGTTACATTAGCTGTTGAATTTTCAGAAATAATTTGAATGGGATAATTTGACAACCATCCCCTGAGATTAAATTTTGCAGAGAATAGTAACGTTTGGGATTCAAATATAAACTTATTTAATTCTTCAACTGTGTTGAAACTGCAAACACAATTATCTACATATAACGATTCATTCAAAATTTCTACTGTAGAAGCAAGATTTTCAGTCGCACTTTCTAAATGATGTCTCAAAGTAGCCGCTAATAAAAAGGGGCTACAATTGATTCCAAAAACAACACGTTTATGTCTATAAATTATGCCATTTTCCCATATAAATCTCAGATAGTCTCTATCCTCTACTCTAATACCAATTTGTAGAAATGCCTTCTCTATATCGGATACTGCACCAACAGGATATTTCCGAAACCGATGCAATATAGAAGGAATCATTTCAATCAAATTTAATCCCTTATCTAGGCAATCATTTAGAGAAGGGGAACCTTTAACATGAGCCAAAGCGTCAAAAACTGGTCTAACTTTAGTAGTTTCACTCGATTCTTTAAATACAGGTCTGTGTGGCAAATAATGTACTTTAGTTTCTTTATTATCAACCACCCTTTCAATTATTCCTGCATTTATCCACGAATCAAATACTTCGCTATAAACCTCAATTTTATTTAAATTAATTAACTTTTTCCTCGTTGTAGCAAGCCGCTTTTCGGCCAATTCTCTATTGTTAGGTTGGTCTAGCTTTATCTAGCACCCATGGCAATGCTACTTCGTATCTCCCTTCTGAATCTATTCTTATATTACTCTTAAAATGCTGCATAGTTTCTTCATGAATTTCAGATTTAGTTTTGGATTCAACTGGATCCGTTATACCCATATTATCCAGCTTCCACAAATCAGCAACGGAACAATTGTACCAAAGTGATGAAATAATCATAGCAGCCTTATTTGTTTCTGATTTAATACTTGGAATTTTCCCCATTAGAGTCCATCCCAAATGGGTTTTTACCGCAACCGGACCACTTTCTAAAACTTTAATATTTCCGGTGAGTAATTTTCCGGCCACATCAGAACCAATCAATAATTTCATTTCATTTTCGGTTTCACATGAACTATTTTCAACATCAGAAATTTTAATGCCATATTTATTTAATTCTGATAACCAAGGCCCAGTTGGCACTTTTCGTATTTTAGAACAAATAACAGGAACATCTAAAACATGCATATCACATTTATAACTATTGTCTATGCTGCTTAAGTGAATTCTATACTTATTATGCTTTGTTTCACTTGTTTCAATATTACCAAATAATGTGTGAATTAATTTAATTTCACCAATACTTTTATAATTCAAATATTTAATTACATCTCGCAGAGCTGCCAACTTCTACGCCTATTTAAATCTTATAAACATGTTTCGAACCACAAAAATATTTTAGTAAAATGTGTACCAAATATATTCAATGTTATGTATTACATAACATATTCTTAATTATTTACTAAACTTTCTGTTTCTAATGTGTTTATTTGACTGTAAATAGGCGTAGTAGTTGGCAGCCATGCATCTCGTGATAAATAGGAACGTTCGGATCCTGTGTCAATAACTCCACGCACGATTTTCTCTTTTCCATTGTGCTTTATACGGACACTCAAAGTTTGGAGTAACACAGTAGGATCCGAAGCTTGAGTAGTTAAAACAGTGTCACTACTCCCTGATTCATGTTTATGACTTTCTAACGACACATTACCACCTTCATTAAAAACATTTTGACATAATATAAAAAAATGTCTTTTATCACAATTCGTGCATCTAGTTTTAAAGTTACAATTGCGTGAAATGTGGTTTTTCTTCAGGCAAACAAAGCATGCTCCTTTTTTCAAAATTAAGTTACGTTTCTCATCAAAAGAAAGCGAACTAGCTTTAAAACATTTTTCTGATAAGTGACACTTGTCACAAAATATACACAAATCTTCATGTTTTTTTAACTAAATTCTTATTAGACTTATTATTTATAAATAAATCTGTGGCAGTTGGCATTGAATTATATTCATTATTACATTTATGATATTTCTTTGGGTTTTCAAAACCAAGATTGGAATGAGCCAAAAGAACCCGCTCTTCCGCAATAACTTCATTTAAAAAAAAATCAAGGATAGAATTTAATTGGTTCTTACCTTGAGCAGTCTTCTCACGCTGTCTTTCCCAGATTTTAAGGACATCATGAGGTAGACAAGATTCTACAAGTGGAAAAAGTATGCTGGCATACTTCTCTTCTGTGACTCCTAAGGATTCTAGAGACCTAAGTTTTGTCTCTAGATTATCATATAACGACGATAAATTAAAATTCTTGCTTGATGATCGATTATTATTTAAGACTAATTGAAGAAGGTCTCTAACATATATCTCAATAAGTGTATCTTCTCTGCCGAACCTTTCTTTCAAATGTAGAATTACTTTTGGATAATTATCAGCAGAAACCGGATAACTATTTACTATCTGTGCTGCTTTGGATTTCGGCGTTATCGCCTGTAAAAGATAAACAAAGTCTTCATGAATTTTGCTGAATGAATTCCAAAAGGTTAACCATAATCTTGCATCGCCATCAAACGGCTGTAAACTTATTTCTGGTAAGCGAAGTGCTCGGGACAGCGTTCTTTCAACATCTATATAATTCTGCGACCGGAGTTGTTCTTCGATAGGTTTCACCAAAAATGTCTTTACTTTTTGCTTTATAGCAATAAATTTTTCTGTATACTCCTCGCATGCTTCAAATTCTTTAGAATAATCTTTTTCTACAACTTTCTCTGTCAACATAAAATTCAAAATTTCTTCATCTACAGCTCGCAATCTTGTGCTTTTATCTTCCAGTTGACACATTAAATTCTCTATTAAATTAGCATCTGGAGTTGCGTCGTTTAAAACTTAATTTAAAGCATTATAAGTTTTCGTAAATCCAGCTCTAAGAGGGGTTCTTTTGATTTTCAAAGCATCCATTTTTTTTTCAATGACAACTTCAGTTAACAAATAAAAAACAGTTACTTTTCACACGTCCCTATTAGTTCGGGCGTCACATATCGCAAAACAATGCGAAATCGAAGCTATAAAATCTACCCGATAATATAGACATCGTCGTTTTACGCGTGAAAAATAATTTAAATATCTTACAAAAAAATGAAGCTTCAAAACATTTCACTTAAAAACTTAACACAAACTTTATTCCAGAATAATTCTACTACTATTTTCATTTCTCGTGATCATCTGCGAAAAATAAAACTATGACCATGGAGTCACTATGAGAGTGTGGACACCAAAGCAATTACAAATATTAATCTAATTCGAGACATGGGGTGTTAAAGTAACATACATAATAAATTTACTTTTTCCAGCACTGCCAAATATTCAGATGCTTCAGAAAAGTACAGTAATCCCTTAGCATTCCAGATTATCCACGAGTTTTGAAATAGAAAATGAAGAACATTTCAACATTCGCGCCATTTTTTGAAATGAAAAAAATCTTACAAACACATTGACAACATTTGCAAGAAAAATATAATACAAGATGCATTTTTTAAAAATAGTGGTGTGAATGCTTTAGGAAAGTAATGAAATTTAAGTATAGCATTAATAAGATCAATTAGGTAGATAATACAATTTTGAGAAAGGTTTTTAAATGTGATATTATTAAATTTATCGTACCGCGGCTTTCCAATTTTTAAGTTTTTCGAAGGTATTAGTAATAGGTTGAGATTCAGGAAGAGAATCAACATTTAATGGCAAGCAAAACAGTACCAGAATAAATTTATTTACACTGTTTTATAAAACTGATAGGAATCGAATAATCTGTATAAAAAACACACTTTGTAAATATTATGAGAGCAAGAAATAAGTTGTTATTATAAAACCACATTTGTTTCTGTCTCATATATGTATTTCATGACACATAAATATTAATTACAAGTTTAAAAAAAAGACTAGAAAAAGGTATTTGTACACTATAGCAGAAGTTCCTTTTTTTCACACTTCAAGGTGTGGCATGCAATGAAAATGATAATCTAAAATTTAAAATCTTACTTTATTTGTGTCATTAGAAATGTAATATCCCTTGAAAATACTTCAAATAATATATCTTATTAGAATATATATAAAAAAAATCATTACATATAACATCAATTACGAATTTTATTGTGCAAACTGCACAATATTTTGCCATATTGTCCCATCCATCACGTCCCGTCTACTAACTTTCAGTCCGGAACCTCTGGTGGATCACCATTATAGTAATAAAATGAATTTGGTTTTCAATAATATTGCGCGTTTCTAAGAAACTACATATAGTATTTGATGCGTAAATTGCTATAGTTTTTATCGAGGGTCATCAAAATGTTTAACGCATTGTTCTGAAAATTTATACTAGTTATTATAGTAGATCGAGAGGCGACAGCATAGACTATCACCTCATCCAGTTCACGGATAGAAATATAGGATTAGTTAAATCTCGATTCGCATACTGCAACGCAATTGATCTGACAAATTATATTTTTGGGGAGAAAACAGCTAAAAACCCGATTTTATCGGTTAACTCATAGGTTTACCATTATATTTTCCTGCTCCCAATCCTCCATGCATACCTTTGGGTGCAGGCACTGAGCTCAGAAGCAGACTGTTTGAATTCTCGACCTTTGTCATAATATTTGACACAAATTTCTCGTTTGTAAATTACATGTAAATAATCTGTGTATGTAATTAAATAATGAATTTTACTATAGGCTTACATTAGACCCAACCAAGAATACGGTCTAAAAGTCTGAGTAAGCTTTGAAATGTAATTTTGAACTGTGAAGCGTCGAAACAAATCATCCAAGGATACCATTATTTTCCAAAATATAAAATCTGCATATTTGGAAAATAAACAGATTTTGAGCCTATTGAAAACACAAAATTTTAGTAGGATTTTTCACCTTCTTTAATAACAGATTTCCTGAGTTTTTATTAAGATGATCAATGCTATAAAAATTTTGTGGTGTCAATAGGCTTCATTTTGCGCCAATTTTCTACCACTGAAATTGATTTTAAACATTTATCTGGCTGCTAATAATGATAAAAATAATTATTTTTTTAAATTTTAAATCTAATGTTTTATAATTCTTTGGCTTTCCTTATCTTATCGTATACAAATTAAAGATATTCCATAATTCGGAACGCATCAACCACATAGGAGATTTTACATGTTTTAGTACGAGAAATTTCGTAAAGTATAGGCCACTGTATCGGAGGATAGAAATTTTCTTCATTAAGTAAGGCAAATATTGCATTCAAAATTTCTAAAGTAGATGCTTCAAACTCCTTGAAGAGAACAAACCCTGTATTCTGTAGAAGTTTACGGCTTGGAAAATATTAATATAATATATGATTCCGCAACCTCTTCATTCCTGAGAAAAAAATTTACTGGAATAAATAAATAAAATAAATAAATAACAGCTTAAAACGATTATAAAACATCTACAAAATGCATCAGTCAATATATCGATGCTTCTAATATGCACACATTTATTTAAAAAAGTGTAGGTGTAATTTTAACTACTTTAGAGGTATTTAAATTAATTAAAAAGGTGTTGTTTAGTATCGCCTCCAGGCTTCATCAGGACTGAAGAGATTAATTTACATTCATGATTTTTTTTTCATTTATTTCATCTCTTATTTTATTTTTCTGTTTTTTATAGCAACTGGTATACTTCCATAACACCTGGTCATGTCCAAGAAGAATATGAAACTGAAAGTACAGAATACTGTTCTTCTGATATGTAAATGTGTATAGAAAAAAAAAATTGCTGCATGTATTCAAATATATGTAATTTACATATAAAGAAAACATTATTTAACAAATATAATATTTATAAGTAATCAGTGAATGTAATTAAGATAATAAATTATGAAGTTATCAATTGATACTTTCATCTCTGGTATTGCGCAGTGGAAAATCAACAGAAACTGCATTACTATGACAAAATTATAATTTTTGTTTTCAACAAAATCTGAAAAAAAGGATCTTTCGACCATCGCAAAATTTACATTCATAGTTTTCATATAAACCATTTTAAAAATATTTTAATGTGCTTTAGATTATTAATAAATATTTTTCCACGTCCGATGTCACGTTTGCCAGTAGGCAATTTTGAATGCAATACAAACTTCAAGTTTATTATGACATCGTTTTCACCCGCTGAATCTCTCTGTGATGAGTGTCTCTATCTCAATATCATAGAAAGGAAAAATATATATATTATATAAATAAATAAAAGACACTAAAATGCAACTGTTTTATGAGTAGAAATAAATTATTTAAAATTGTGGTGCCATTTTTTGCTCAAAATTTTAAAAGTTGTCAATTATTGTAATACGAAAATGGCATCTGTAATACAATGATAATTGATATTTTTTTTTTATTTTCCTCTTCAATAATGATTGTTATCAATGGGAAGAAATTTCACAAAACAACTTGTAAAATTAAATGAAAAAATAAAAGAGAAATTATTCTAAAAAATAGCAAATACGGGCACATTTTTTTAAAGCCACGTCTTTTAAATATATAGATGTTTAATGGGTTTGATCACTCTAAATTAAAAAAAATAATAATAATATTTAAGGTTTACATTAAGATTCTTGCAATACAATTAATTCATATCAACGAACAAAATATTTAAATTTTCTTTAATATTTATTTTACAGTGACACAGAATTTTCGTCTTCGAGCTCCGACACGTACTATACGGCCGAAGAGTCCGAAGAGTTGTTTTTTGATCCTGACGAGTGTAATTGTAAAGCTAAAGAATTTGGTTATTTGAGTGAAAATGGTTTGGAAAAGACAAGTGTCGAATATTCGACGAATGACGGATTGGAATCAAGTAAAGACAAAGAGTGTCTTCCATCTGATTGTTCAAAAAGTAATTATGAAGAAGAGGATCACAATGCCCCCTTACTGAAAAATGAGATTAATGTAAAAGCAAGAAAGTCTGGTTGTCTATCGAATTATGAATTAAATATAGACAATGTTCATTGTGGGTCTGAAAATGCATCAAGCATTTGTGACGAGACATAAAAATATCTTGTCTCAAACTGATAATTCTTTTGAAACAAAAAAATTGAAATACCATGGGATTTATAATACCGAATCACATGGGGAGACTGAATATTTTTCACCAATTAATACAGCAAGAAGCTGTGATGAGAATGATGTTGGAGATACGACTTTCCCTAAAACTTCAACATTTGATAGTTCAGTTAAAGACTGTTCTACTGATAATGTTAAAAATGACAAGGTCGATAAACATCGCCCATTTTCCATCAAAGACATGAGTGAAAGAGGTGATTTCACCCAGAAACATTCGATGAATATATTCGAATTCGGCGACGTAAACAACAAGAAACGCCATAACCATGGTTTAAAGAAATGTAACACTTATGAGAATTTGTCTGACGTAGAACCAAAGCAGTATATGACAAAAATGGACAGTTTGGAGAACTTATCACGATTTGACGAGGATGAAATATATGAAAAGGATTTACGATGTGAAAACTCAGAGATAGAGACAGATAATTATGAATTGGATATGAAGGTAAGGTCTAAAATGTAGTAAATTAAAAGTCAATTTAAAAAGTTATTTGTATATGTTTTGTTACATAGCATATTACTTTAACACATAAAAAAAAATCTATAAAGACGTCATAAAGTAAATTTCATTAGAACGTTTGTAAAAAAGAAAAAATAATAAACAAAATTGTCAACTGTAACATAACATATAACACATAAGTATATAACGATATATACTATAGTATATATCGTAACGATACATACGATAGATATTCTGTATATAGCGATAAATATAACACATTTTCTAGCAAAATTGCTATAAATTTTAGTACGATTACCTCTCATGCACAATAAGCATGTATAACGCCTTTTCATGATATTCTTCAGCTTTGCATTTCGGTAGCACAAAAGTTTGGAATCCAATTTAAGATAAATCCTATATTTTTTTTATTTAATATTATACCAGTACTATTTCAACATTCGAAGAAAATTCATAAACAGGTAACAAGTTTTTATTATTATTATTCCTGATTTGATTGTTTGTAGCGTTTTATTAACTGATGTATTTTAACAATTTTAGTGCTTAAGAGCGCCATCATGCTTGTAGGTAGGTAGATCGTGGAAAAAAAAAAGTAAACATTCCTTACTAACTATGCAAAAATATATCGTAAAAGAAAGTTAATTTTTTCAAACGATTGAAAATCATGTCTTTTCTTAAATGATGTACATAAAATTTGCTTAGGGGGCCATCTACATATTAAAACAAGCCCTATCTTTGTTTTATTCAACAGCAATACCCAATTCTCACAGCATAAATGAACTCTAAACCTTTCAGCTAGCCTAAAAACAAATTTTCATGCAATTCGTACCATAAGTTTCTGAAAAATTAAACATATTTTAGGAGCTGTATCCAAATTAAAGTTCGTTACTCGATTGTGGACAGACCCCTTCTTGATAATCAGATTATGTAAACTGAGGAAAAGTCTATAGTTCAGAAAAAAAAAAAACTGAAATGAGAAAGCGAAAGATGATAAAAAAAAAACAAGATCCTTTTTTTTTTTTTTTCAAATAAGTAAGAATAAAATTTAGATTACCTTTGTATAGAAATCGAGAAATTTGGTTAGTGCTATTTTAAATAATTGAGAAAGATAATAATTGAAAAAAAAAATAATTAAAAAAATTGAAACAAAAAATAAACAAAAATAAGAAAAAAATTAAGATGAAAACCTCTAAAATGCTGCTTCATAAATAGAAAAGACAAAGTAAACCAATAAAGCTCACGTCGTTGATTGGATAATGACCAAAAATTAAACTTACGTTAGACTCCGCTCTGGGCTACAGACTCCTAAAATATAGGTTGATTATGAACGAAAACAGCTGTATCATTATGCAAAATGTAGTCTATTTTGGTATACACGGTGAATCTAATAAAATCTGCTGGTCTTTCTAAACAAACTAAACGCAAATTAAGTAAAATTTAAAAAATATTACCCAAAACCCCGTATGGTAAGGCCGACGATCGCAGCATGGATTCGAACCGAACACCTTCGAATCCATGCTGCGACAACCTCTCACTCGCTGGTACAGTTCGCTGCACATGCTTTTTCATAAAATGAAATGAATCTCATGACAATTTTTCTTTGCATGAGTAGAAAGATGCCTAAACACTTGGTAGAATATTTTTTGCCAATTTGAAGTAATTAAGATAATCTACAATTAAAATATGCATTTTTTCAATTACATGGGTCATATATTTTCTTATTTTTGTTTTATTTTATGAAATAATTTTAATTAATTTTGTTTTTCAGAACTTACCGTTTGACCCTGACGATTTTGATTTCACCAAAGAGGAAGTCAAATATTTCAAGGACAATATTTATCGCCGAGCTCTTAGTGGGTATGGAAAATTGAGTTATATAACCCATTTTTTTTCAATTAGAATATTTAAATAGATTATTATTTGTCATTAACCTTTCAAGTGATAATTACAGTCTGTTACCTGATGAACTAATAAATTATTTCCATTAGGGGCTGTGTAAATACAACATTATAAACTTTTTGATAATTTTGGACACCCCCCAACCGATATCATACATTATTATCCCTCCCGCGGTAATGACATCGTTATCAAAATGAAAAAAAAATGATTTTTATAATTCATTTCTTTTGTTTGAAGTGATATACAAAACTGGTCACATGTAATTTTTATGTACTTTTTTGATTCAAATGAAGAGAAGTCAATAAAATATCGTTTTGTATATGAAAAACTTTATATAAAATAACACTTTTAAAAAATAGTTGCTATTTAAAAATATTTTATAATAGCTTTTTGTTACATAATGCATTCAACAGTAATAAAATCCTGTTGCACTTGCCCTGAACAGAGGAGGGGGCACAGATAGAATTTTTTTCTAGCAAAACAAGTGAACAACATTCTTTCTTTTTCTATTTTATTTATTAGTAAAGACAAGATTCATTTTTAACATATTTCACGTATGGTTTCTCGAACCGTGATTATATATGCATACACATATGAAGAAGAATAGAAATGTCAAACATTGGGGTATTCTATATTAAATAATTAAATAATTTTATAATAATTTAGTGATTTTAATAATAAGTTTGTATTTTTATAAAAATATGTAAAACAGATTAAAAAAAGATAACATGCTATCTTGTAGCAAAGACCGTGTTACAAATAAAAAGAGAAATTTTTGGAGGGATCAAAAAATAAATCAATGTCAAAAGACAGACCCCACTCCCCCAAGAGATATCTTACTATCATATGCCAGACCCCTCTCCCAACCCCAACCCCTAAAATGATAATGTTATATTTGCACAGCCCCTTAAGACATTTTTGTGCGCAAATTAATTTTCTTAGGTAGTATTTGAATAAACTTTTTACTTTAATGTTATTTTTTCATTACAACCTCTAAAAATAAACCCAATTTAAAATAAAGTTAAATAGTGAATAACATAGCCACAAAAATGTAGATAAATATTAAGAACCGGGTGCCTCTCGGAAATATTATAATTTTGAAACTAAACTTCGTAAATTCATCATTAGCTAATGTTGCCAGGTTTAGCTTTATATGGAATAGAGAGTGAAATCGTATGATATTCTGTTAACCAGAATCGCGACCTAAACGGCACACGAAAATTTATTTAACCCAAAATCTGAACCGAATCTGACACTTTTGAACTCGAATCTGTAGTATTTGAATCCAACATTTACCGTAATTTCCTGTGTATAATCCACGGATCAAACAGTTATTTTTAGACCCAGAATTTTTTAAGCAGAAATGTAGCTTACCTGATGGTCAAAAATATTTGTTTTTTATTTTTAAATAATATTTCTGGGTCAAAAAAGAATTGTTTGATCCGCGGATTATACCCCGGAAATTACGGTAATAAAATTTGAAATTGAAGAATGTTAATTAATATTTTTCTATAATTGTGGAAAAATGGCCTACAAGTATGGTTCTGATATAAATTCTATTTTTATATTTAAAGTTAAACGTATGTATATACTACAGATAAGTTCGGACATTTTTAGTTTAGTCCGAGCCCGATTTTGCTGCTATCAGAGCCAGAACCCGATACCGAAAGCATACAGTATGAAATATTTATAACATTTGAAAATTGTTTCAAAAGGAATTTTCATATTTAAAAACACTTTTTTTTCAACCTAGAAATAAAATTTAACCTAAATACAACGTTTTGGAATTTCCATGCCCATGAACATAAATAGCATTTTTTTTACTTATACCGAACCACTGGTAGAAATGTCTTTAAGCCACTGATCGTAATCTTTGATAACATCATTCTAATTGTTACAGAAAAATGTTTCTGTTTTACAGTAATTTTGGAAAATTACTTCGAACAGAAACCGGCGATAGGAAAACGATAATAAACGATTTTTTTTACATTTTATATTCATCAACAACAATTAATTTCCCTTTAAAGTTATATTTTAAAAGGGTATAAAATGCTTTAAAAAAACTTAGACTACATTATCTTTTCTGAAATAGCAAGCTTTATCATTTTATTTTTTCAAATTGTGAATAAATAAATCTTTTAATTTGAGCTCGAGCCTATCCTATGTCTGGCATACAAATCAATTCTGAGCCTTTTTTAAGCATAGATTCGAGCTCAAGGACTCCATCCGAGCCAGTCTAATCTCTAATGTATATAGGTAATATATATATATATATATATATTTCCCTGAGAAGATATTCAAGGAATTTTTTAAAATTTTTATTTAGAAACCGTCTCGCATGAGTTAAATTTTATTCAGAAACAATTAAAATTAAACCGAAAAGAACCCGACACGCATTGAAAAAAAAAAAAATAGCTTCAATCTGTAGTGACACGAGCTGCAAATGAATTTTAAAATTCGTTTGAAATTCGCTTACATAATAATCCATCATTCATTTTTGGGACACACAGCATATATATATATATATATATATATTTCCCTGAGAAAATATTCTAGGATTTTTTTAAAATTTATATTTAGAAACCGTCTCGCATGAGTTAAATTTTATTCAGAAACAATTAAAATTAACCCGAAAAGAACCCGACACGCATTGAAAAAAAAATAGCTTCAATCTCTCCTGACACGAGCTGCAAATGAATTTTAAAATTCGTTTGAAATTCGCTTACATAATAAAAATGGGTAGATTTATCAATGCATAAATAATTTATCTTTTTAACTTAAATGGAATATAATTGGAGAAATTTAGATTTTTTTTTTTAAATCTTTTCAATATGATTTGAAAAATTATTTTGAAAAGGTAAACGTGATTAAACAACGTCCAACATTTTTCTTTTTTCCAGAAAGTTGTACCAGAAAAGATATATTCCATCGGTGGCAGTTCTTCCAACAATTTACGACATAGACGAATCTTTACGCGAAACCGATGAACATCAAGCGGATTCGCATACATCATGTTTGACCGAACAGCAAGGACATTTGAATTGTTCACTGTGCAATTTATTTGATCCACCAGAGAAAGATGCAGAACCAGAACAGGTAAATATAATTTTCTAATATCTCCCATTTTCACAAATCGTATTGAAATTTATGCTTATAGCACCCCCTATTTCTCAGAATTTTGCTGTATTGTATATGGTCGAGCTCCGGAATTCCATAATTTGGACAAAAATACCCAGTTTGAACTTTAACATGTGGATATGTCACTATTCTAATAAATGAAGGTGCTCTTCTCGTAAAGCATGGTGACGTCACTGCAACGTCGTTGTGAAGTCACATTGTGACTTTGTGACCATCGATTGTCGATGTGACGTCACGTGACGTCGATGTGAAGTCATAGTGACTAAAATGTGAAGTCGTTATGGCCGTTTTAGAGCTCTTTTGGGATGTTTCACAAAGTGGTCACAATGTGACAAATTTGTGAAAAATGTGTCATTTGTGACTAATTTGACATCAATATTGTGACGAAACTGTGACAAAAGCGACGATATTTAAATTGCCAGAAACATGTTTTTAAAAGTAAATAACATGTTTGGAAGGATATTTATAAATTTCTAAAGATTTTTAAGAAAGTCACATCTCAGTCACAATGTGACGTCACTGAGTGGTGATATTTTGGCCAAAGATGTGATGTGACCAAAGTGACTCACAGTGACGTCACTGTGACCATGCATGCTATTAGGGTTGTTTCTATGTATAACAAAAAAGAAACCATTCTGATAAGGTAACATGGGATATAAAATGATTAAAGTTTTTGAATTTTTAACTAATAGCTTAAAAAATAGAGCTAAAATATTAAAGTGCTAAATTATAAAGTACTTAAAAAATTATAATGATGGAAGATTTTAATATAATATGTTTTAAGCACTGTTGGTATATATATATATATACAGGGTGTTCCGTTAAAGGGGTCCAATATTAATAGGGGTAATAGAGGAGATCACATGGAGCATAAATCAGTATATAAAGCCTGGTCGGATCTCAATAGTTTTCAAGTTACAGCAAATAGAATGAAAATTCGGAAAATTGTAAAAGAACCCTCATTGCTAAACTATCTATAATGCTACATATTTAGAAAGAGCAGAAAAAAACCTACAAAATGACATCAATTGTATTAAAATAGCAATATTTATTGACGAGTTATAAGCCCTGAAACAGTGAAAAAAGTACGAAGTCCAATATACATCAAAATAGTTAATCGTTAATTCCAAAAAGACAACTCTAGCTACAACAAGGAAAATGTAGTAAAATTTGGTCCATTCCGAAAGCTTTCGAAAAAGCTTACAATGAACCATATCGGTTTAATTGTGTGAGAGAAATTAATCAGTTTCTTAGTTACAACTCCGCTTTCTTTGACACTAGCAAAGGTTAAACTCCGCCCATCACGATTGGAAACACCGCCTTTTTAATTACTCTGAACTATACATTTTCGATCATGCTTCTTCTGAGATGCAACATTTTTAATTATTCAAGAGTTGAATGAACCAGAATAACTTTACAATAATAGTCTACACTTTAAAGTGGTCTTTTATTGATATAAAGCTTAAGTTAAATTCTTTAAAATTAAACTGGTGGTGAAAATTCGGAAATAATTAACAATATTGCGATTTGTAACTATGCAAGAAGTTTCAGTACACATGTTTTACATGGACAATTATTGTATGTATATATGCATCATAATTTATGATAGGAAATAATAATAACAAATAGCATAATAATTTTATTAATTATAAATTTAAAAAAGACACTAAATTTTAAATTAATTCATACAAACTTTGTAATTTACAATTTGAATACACCACAGTCTGTGACTTACAAAATACTGTGCCAAAAAGTGTGGAAAATAAAAGAAAAATGACAAATAAAGAAGTACATTCCACGTACTTTATGACATATGTGAAGCATAGTCTTCTGGCCTGCGCTGCACAGTTCAATGTCGGAAGGCAGACGAACGGACATTATTATAATAGGTGTTCGAAGTTGCGCCCATTAACAGAATCGCACAGCCGACAGCGACTTCGTAAAGATTGGCGAACACGCCGAAAAACTCCGACGGAGTTGGGAATGTCTCCTGCAGCGACAACGATTCGCGCTAGTAAATCCTCCGGTGTATCCACAGGCGTTTCATACACCAGCGATTTAAGGTGTCCCCAAACAAAAAAGTCTTACGGATTGAGGTCTGGAGAGCGTGCAGGCCAAGCAACAGGTCCACTGCGTCCAATCCATTTCCCAGGATATGTTGAATTGAGGTGATTGCGAACACCTATGAAAAAATGTGCCGGTGCGCCATCGTGCATAAACCACATATTGTGGCGCAATGTTGCTGGCACATTTTGCAGTAACTGCGGTAAGATATCCCGTAGGAAAACCCAGTACGTACTGCCATTGAGTACATCTGGGAGTAAATATGGTCCTATGAGATAATCGCCGAGGACACCTGCCCATATGTTCACACTGAACTTTTGTTGTGCGTTCGACGGGAAAACAGTGTGCGGATTTGTATATGACCATGTGTGCATATTGTGCGTGTTTACCACACCCTCTCTCGTAAATGTTGCTTCATCAGTAAATAAAATATTTTCCAGAAATTGTGGATTATTTTCTGTTACATTAAGCAACCAGCGTACGAAATCTGTCCGCTGAGCACAATCTGTTACTGATAACAGTTGTACCCGCTGCACATGAAAGGGGTGCATGTTTTCTGCACGCAGAACACGCCACACACTTTGGTGAGAAACACCGACTTCAGACGCAGCAGCTCGTGTACTTGTGGAGGGGTTATCTTTAAAAATATTCAGTACATCTTCTTCCATTGCAGGTGTTCGTACATGTCGAGGTTTCCCTGCATCAGTGCTTGCTGTATTAAACGATCCAGTCTCCCGTAATCGTCTATCGATTTTTATGAAAAGTTTCGAACTTGGGCAACGTCTCCTTGGAAATTGCTCACGGTACATGCGCTGTGCTAGACATGCATTTCCATGAGCTTGCCCGTACATCAGATGCATGTCCGCATATTCTTCGTTAGAGTATTCCGGCATAATTATTATACATCAACTTACTACAATCCCACTTACAACAGCCTCCCTTTAACATAACGCCCACTGATGACTGCTGTTTTATTACACTTTTCTTCCTATACACATAGAAAATTTGCATAAAAAGTACTTCTTCATCATCTTGAAAGTTCATGGAGGAAACGCAGCAGTCACGGAGTTTGCTTTAAGACAAGGCGAGAGCTGCACAATATGTCATTCACTTGACCAGACTGAATAATGAAAGGGTATTGATAGAAGTTGATCAGAAATGTATAATTGAAAGATATTAAAACGGGGTGTTTACAATCGTCATGGGCGGAGTTTCGCCCTTTCCGAGCGTGCAACAGTACAGAGTTGTAACTAGGGAACTGCTTGATTTCTCCCATACAATTAAACTGATATGGTTTATTGTAAGCTTCTTCGAAAGCTTTCGGAATGGACCAAATTTTATAACATTTTCCTTGGTATAGGTAGAGTTGCATTTTTGGAATTAACGATTAACTATTTTGCTAAATATTTGATTTTGTATTTTTTCACTGTTTCAGAGCTTGTAACTCGCCATTAATTCTCAATATTCTAAAACAATTTATGTCATTTCGTAGGATTTTTTCTGCTCTTTCTAAATATGTGCTTCGTTTTTATGTAGCATTATCGATAGTTTAGCAATGAGGGTTTTTTTTAACAAATTTCCGATTTTTCATTCTATTTGCTGTAACTTGAAAATTATTGAGATCCGGCCAGGCATTATATACTGATTTATGCTCCGTGTGATCTCCTCTATTACCCCTATTAATATTGGACCCCTTTAACGGAACACCTGTATATATATATATATATAATCTTTTTTTTCGAAATGTGCTTTTTTATACTTTGATACATTTTTCAAAAATTTTGTTTTAGGTAAACATTTTAAACTTTCCAAAATTCTGAAAGTAATTTGCTTGTTTAAAATATCTAACATCTTGAGTCTGAGGGGGAAATTCTTTAAAATAGTGAAAACTACGTTCTTAAAATTTTTAGGATTTTCAAAGATTTTTAGTAAAATATTTTTTTAATTTAATTTATTTTAAGCCAAAATGAAAAATGTTTCTGATTGGTCTCAAATAGTATGTTTTGTGATACCACAACCAATTTTGATGTCATCAACAGTTTTTTAGAAAAAAATGCCGAACAGACATATTGATAAAAAAAAATTGTAAAATTTAGTTTGTTATTGAAAACTAATTTAGGCATGGAATTAATTTCTTTTGTTTCATACATTTGTTATAATGAGTATAATTATTGTGTAAATAAATAAAATTATTTCTATCTTTATTTTTACGTAAAATGCGCGATGTTAAATATATCTTTTCTCAAAATCTGTTTCATTTTACTTGTAGAAATGTTCTATGCGTCCATAAATACAAATATTATCCTTAGACGTTTTACGTTTTAAATGCGTCCGTAATTATGTAAATAAGTAGCACATATAGCTGTCGTTAAGTCGTTCATTGTCAGATCGATTTTATTCTTTATGCGAAATTTATATTTTGTTACTGTCTTTTACAGCCACTACTTAAAAAAAAAAAAAAATAAAAAAAAAATAATAAAATTCGTTTGTACTTTTTATCACAACAAATATTTCAAGAATAAAAACAAAACAAAACAAGTTGGAAATTGCACGTGAAGCGTAGCAAACGAGGTGCGTTCGTACGATAACGAAGTTTTAAAAAAATAACTCTCATATATCAATCTCATAAAATTGTAAATAGTGAATTACAATTAAAACGCTCATCAAACAATGTTCTCCCTATACCATTATGTAATGGAATACTTTTGTGTGGCCTTGTAAATCAATTACAAATATTCTTTGCATCACAAATTATGTAAAATATATATTATAATGTGTACTTTATAGTTGCATATAAATTTTATTAAGTTCGAATGAGTGCAACAGCATTAAAATGCATTTGAAATATTTTTTCCCATTGACCGTAATGTAATGGAATACTTTTGATTGTCCCTGTAATTGATCTATGCATCCGATTTTCATAAAATTTGAAATAACTAGACAAAATTATGTAATAACCATGTATTTTAAATTTCAAACGTATAAAATACATTTGAAACATTTTCCCCATTGACTATAATGTAATTGAATACTTTTGATTGCCCCTGTAATTGATCTATGCACCCGATTACCAAAAAATTTGAAATAACTCGACAAAATTATCTAATAACTATGTATTTTAAATTTCAAACGATTAAAATGCATTTGAAACTTTTTTCCCCATTGACCGTAATGTAACGGAATACTTTTGATTGCCCCTGCAATTGATCTATGCATCCGATTTTCATAAAATTTGAAATAACTCGACAAAATTATGTAATAACTATATATTTTAAATTTCAAACGTATAAAATACATTTGAAACTTTTCCCTCATTGACTATAATGTAATTGAATACTTTTGATTGCCCCTGTAATTGATCTATGCACCCGATTATCAAAAAATTTGAAATAACTCGACAAAATTATGTAATAACTATGTATTTTAAATTTCAAACGATTAAAATACATTTGAAACTTTTTTCCCCATTGACCGTAATGTAACGGAATACTTTTGATTGCCCCTGTAATTGATCTATGCATCCGATTTTCATAAAATTTGAAATGACTCGACAAAATTATGTAATAATTATGTATTTTAAATTTCAAACGATTCGGTTGGGTAGTTTTTGCGTTGTTATATGCGGACGGACAGACAGACAGACAGACGGACAGACAGACAGACAGACGGACAGACAGACAGACGGACAGACAGACAGACGGACGGACTGAGCGACAACAATAGGTGCTACGTATTTACATAATTACGAACGCACCTAAAAAAGATTTCCGGAAGATCAAGGTTATTGATATTCAATAGGCTTCTTCCCATTATTATATAATTTGTATCTCGATGTGTATCATGCATGATGTACCATGGTGTACCATAGTACCATAGTACGTGGTGTACCGTGCACACCAAATTTTAAGTCACAATCTCAATTTGTTCAGGTGGTAGAGCGTTTATAGACGTAGACAATAGAGCGCAGACAGACTCACAAAAAGAAGGCGGAATTTTTTATTTTTCTAAAAATAATTTTTTTGGAATGTCTAAAATGTGTAAATTAAAAAAAAAAAAAAAAAAAAAAAAAAAGGTTTTTAAAGCTATTGACCTTATACTACGTATGACCAGTAAGTAAAAATGAAAATGGAAATTAAATGGTCCATTTTAGCTATTTTGGAACCCTCTTAAATTTTAGAAAAGAAACACGTTTCATGTGCTTGTTTTGGTGTTCTGGTCCGTCTTGCTACTTTAAATGCCCATTTTAACATATTTTACTGTAAAATTTTCTGTATTTGTCGAAAAATAGGAAAACATTTCGGTCACACAGATTCTGTAAAAGAGCGACTGTGAAATTGCAAAAAGAATACGACGTCTGAGAACAAAAATGAATTTAAAAAATGTCTCAGAAAGTAGCCAGTTTGTAATTCAGACAGGGGCGTTCCAACTTTGTACAGCGCCTGTGTGCAGAACTAGACTTGGCGCCCTATACCCCCCCCCCCCCCCCGAAAAAAAAAGTTCGTTTGGGAAAATATAAAAACGTACATTATTTCATTTTTGGCATATTTAAAGTTATATTCTTAGGCACGGGCAAAACTTCTTTTTATAAATCTATATTTTTCTGTTTATATTACAGCCATTATTATAGTTCCTAACTTATTTATGTCTGAATTTAACTTTTTTTTACCACTCTCTGTACCGTCGAAGGTTATTGTTATGCCCATCTAATGCTAATATGTGCTCAGATTTCGATATTTTCAATTTTATGTTTTGAATTCAGGTGAATAAATCTTACCATCATCACAATTATTTATGCAGTATGTGATTAGACAGGAGCAAACGCAATAAGTGCATAACCGCTACTCTTAAATTTTGAAAAAATAAGAATTTTTGAACATTTATGACTAAATTTAGCTTATTTTTGCCATTCTTTTCCCCTTTTCAATCATAACGTCAGAGTACAAGATAGTATAGATAAAAAGCATTTGTTCTGGTCGGAGGTTTATGACCCGAAAAATGCACTTTTTCTCAAAAACATAATATTTAGAAGCGCTGAAAACAGATATTACTTCGGCCGCCAAATGTAGACTTTACTCTATCAGTTCAAAAATCACAGTGTTAAACTAATGCATGGGCATGCCAAAATCTTCACAAACGGCTGATGCTTGATTTCCCCAGTTAAAATGTGTCCCATAACTGACGCCAGTCTCTCAAATCTAAAATATCTACATTGAAGAGCATTCCGAAACAAGTTCTGACTTTATAAGGTTGTTTTTTATTCAGGACTAGGACTGTCCAACGCATATTCCGCAGACGTCATAGGGTGGCTCCTTTTGAATGTTTTCTTGACACCCATTCGAATGTTTAATTCTAACTATTTTAAAAAATCATATTAACCCTTAAATACATGATTTTTACTTTTTTCTATCTTCAATAGAAGAAAGTATTTAAATCGAAATTTTTTTCGACTTCCGGTTTTCGACGGATTTACACGTTTTAGGAGGTCAGAGATTTCAAAAAACATTCTTTTACAAAATGTATGTTTCTCCGTGTACGTATGTCACCATTGCACCATCGAAAAGTGTATGAAGATTTTTTTATGAAAGTGTTTGGATATGGTTACTTGATCCTCCCTGAATTTGAAAAAAAAAATCTATCGTAAGCGAGCGCTGCAATACCCATTTTTGTGCCATTTTTAATATTGTACCATCGAAAAATGTATGAAATTATGCATAGAATTGAACCAAATTGTTTGTCTAAATGTTTGGCTATAATTAGCAGGCCTTCTCTGAATTTGAAAAAAAAATTGCCGGAAGGGGGCGCTATCATCGTGATGTCTGTATCCTTTTCATTATTATATCATCAAAAAGTGTATGAAGTTTTGCATAGAACTGAACTAAATTTTTTGTGTATGATTATTTCTGAGTATAGCAAGCAGATCATCGCTGAATTTGAAAAACATCTGTCTATTGTTCTAATGTCCATCGGCTCATGCACAGACGGGATTTCCCGTCCTTTTAATCTGGCTATTTGTAAACAGCTGGTGATAACAGAATAAGGGAAAACTATTGATTTAAATAAATATCATGATCCACATTAACTGGCTTTTACTCCAATTAGTTGACTGAAGCAAAAATTTAAGGTGAAAATCAAAGTTTGTATAGTATTGAACTAATAATATTGAAGTATTAACATGTGTAACTAATTTTTGAAATATTAAAATGTACGTATGAGATAGTAGAAAGTTTTGGGATTGGCACATCCAACTAGTTTATTTTTTTCTGAAAAATATATTTAAGTAAATTTTTGTTAATTATCCGGTAGAAAAATTGTAAAAAGATTTCATTTATGTTTCTGTCAGACATAATGTCACTTCCGGGTGACATAACAAAACAAGTTGGAAATTGCACGTGAAGCGTAGCAAATGAGGTGCGTTCGTACGATAACGAAGTTTTAAATATATCACTCTCATATATCAAGCTCATAAAATTGTAAATAATTACAATTAAAATGCGCACCAAACAATGTTCTCCCTATACCATTATGCAATGGAATACTTTTGTGTGGCCTTGTAAATCAATAACAAATATTCTTTACACCACAGATTATGCAAAATGTATACACTATATTGCCATTGATTATGGGACACTTGCGATTTTAGACATTTTACTAAATATCTAGAAAAATACATGAGGAATCATCTCGAAACTCTTAGTGTATAAATATAATAGTATACGTCATACATCTCCGTGAAGATTTTTTACCGAAACTCCATAGGGGACCGTCAACAAATTAAAAAAGAAAGAATATCTTTTGAATAACCCTGTCAAAACTAATGTAGCAAAAGCGCTCAAACTCTAGATTATGATTGAATGCCTTATTGTAATACACTGTGTTCATTTTTATGCAAATAGCATGCATACTCGCAGAGTAATTAAGGTTTTTATAAAAATGGTCCCAAATTTTTCGAAGTTTTTTCCTTATAATTTTCAGAGTTCTTTATATAAAATAATATTTTTTTCAGAAAATATGACAAACAACATTGTACACAGTACCTTGTAATCAGAATTAAAAAATAATGAAAATTGTATACAAAATGAGTTGGTTTACTAAATAATTTTTTACTGCGCATGCGTCAACGATATCAAAATTTCATTTGCATATTATGTTAGCTAAATGTATAGAGCAACTTTTGTGAAAGTCACAAAATCATAACTTGAAAATTCTGAAAATAATCGTCAATTGAATAAGTTGAAAATCCGTTATTCTCAAAATGATGCAAAAACAAGAGGGGTTGTATCCATATATTCATTGATTAGTGTCAATATAGAATACACAATACGGGATGTTACGACTACTTTTGGATAAAATCCCTCATTTTTTTGCTTCATTTTGGAAACAACGGATTTTGTCCTTTTTCTATAGACGATTACTTTCAGAATTTTCAAGCTATAATTTTGAAACTTTTACAAAAGTTGCCCTATACATTTAGCTAACATAATATGCAAATGAAATTTTGATATCGTTGACGCATGCGCAGTAAAAAATTATTTAGTAAACCTACTCATTTTTCATACAATTTTTATTATTTTTTAATTCTGATTACAGGGTACTGTGTGCAATGTTGTTTGTCATATTTTCTGAAAAAAATATTATTTTATATTAAGAACTCTGAAAATTATAAGGAAAAAACTTAGAAAAATTTGGGGCCATTTTTATAAAAACCTTAATTACTCTGCGAGTATGCATGCTATTTGCATAAAAATTAACACAGGGTATTACAATAAGGCATTCAATCATAATCTAGAGTTTGAGCACTTTTGCTACATTAGTTTTGACAGGGTTATTCAAAAGATATTCATTGTTTTTTAATTTGTTGACGGTCCCCTATGGAGTTTCGGTAAAAAATCTTCACGGAGATGTATGACGTATACTATTATATTTATACACTAAAAGTTTCGAGATGATTCCTCATGTATTTTTCTAGATATTTAGTAAAATATCTAAAATCGCAAGTGTCCCATAATCAATGGCAATATAGTGTATTATAATATGTACTTTATATTTGCATATCAGTTTTTTATGTTCGAATGAGTGTAACACCATTAAAATGCATTTGAAACATTTTTTCCCATTGACCGTAATGTAACGGAACACTTTTGATTGTCCCTGTAGTTGAACTATGCATCCGATTTTGATAAAATTTGAAATAACTCGGCAAAATTATGTAATAATTATGTATTTAAAATTTCAAACGATTAAAATGCATTTGAAATTTATTCCCACACTGACCGTAATCCTAGGGACAATCAAAAGATTGTCCCTGTAATTGATCTATGCATCCGATTTTCATAAAATTTGAAATGACTCGACAAAATTATGGTATAATTATATATTTTTAATTTCAAACGATTCAGTTGGGTAGTTTTTGCGTTGTTATATGCGAACAGACAGACAGATGGACGGACGGATTGAACGACAACTATAGGTGCTACGTATTTACATAATTACGAACGTACCTAAAAAGCTAAAAAAAAAAATAAATAAATAAAAATAAAAATAAGTTATGTACTTATTTTAAATGTTTACACTGCACAATAACAACTAATCAACAATATATTTTTTACAATTCTTTTCATAGTTTTCGGAATTAATAATGACTATTTTTTACGCTGAAAAAAATCTGTAATTTTTGTAGGAAAAAAAAAGGTATTTTATTCACAAAAAACTGTAAAAAAAAAAAAAAAAAATTGTTCTTGTTAAAAAAAATGTTAAAACTGATGTGTAACTTTTACAGAAAAAAAAAATAGTTTTACTTACAGAAAGACAAATTGTATTTTTAATGAAAAATTACAGATTTTTTTTTCTGTAAATTTTAGTTTTCCGCACTGCTGCCAAAGTTGATATGTTATTTCCAGGGGTCGATTTAGAAAAAGAAAGTTACATAGCAGTAACTGCTATACAAAGTCAGTTTTGAATAGCAGTTAGACACTTTTGTATAGCAAGTAAAAAATAGCTAACGTAACTTTTAAATCTTGAAAATTTACAAAAAAAAAATTTTTAGTGAGTAGCAGTGATTCAGTAGTCAATCACAGCGTCAGGGCGGGAATAAATCATGTGTTTACTCAGAAAAATGCTCCCAGCAATGGCGTCTCGCTGTACTTTCATTGTAAATAAATACTTGGGGAGAGTGAAACACAACGTATGTCGTGTAAAAAACATCTTTAAATTTTAACTTTAAGTGTACATGACATAACAAAGGGTGTGGGAAATATGCATCGCAATGATTGCGATTAAATGCATTTCTTGGATCGCATTCTAGTTAAATTTGAATCGCAAATTGCGATACGATACCGCTTAAATCGAACCCTGGTTATTTCTATTAATTTGATAGATTCTTTTTTTCAATGTAGCTTATAAAGATCGCCATTTTAACCAGTACATTGGTTAAACCAGCTGAGCACATTTTAACCAGTATCAATAAAAAAAGTTATAAACTCCTCGTGATAACAAATCAGAACAAAGACAGACTTAACGCATGTAATAAACGTAACACATAATAGCTCACCAAAAGGCCTACAGAAAGTGCCAAAAGGGAAAAAAAATAACTTCTGAGTTATTCTGTGCATTTCGGGTTAAAGGATTCTTTAATTAAAATTGGTATTATTTAAATGGGGTTCTTTTTAATTGTTGCCAATGACCACTATTTAGTGTTAATCGTTAAATATTATTAATTTGTTATTTAATGATTAAGGTTTCTGACCCCTTTGAAAATCTTTTGAGATAGGTTGTATGAAGAACATGTATAAATAAAGATTTAAAAATAATTAAAAAGAATATTGCCCAGTTAAACTGATGGTATTGAGCTCACAGGCTACGCATACTAAAATTATATTACAGCCTTATATATTCAAGGATTAGTGCCGTTCGAAAAACAAATTAATTGGGGAAAATACCTACCCTCATTTCCTCTTTTTATACATAATCATTGAACCCCCTAAGCTAATCAGAGATATGCTTTATCATATGAAACAACTATATCCAAAATTCAGAGCAAATCGGATAATTCTTCATTAAAACACATTTATATAATTTGAGGGGAGTTATCCCCTTCCTTTATACTTACTTAACCATTAAACAACCATATCTATTCAGAGATTCGCCTTATCAGAGAAAACCTACATCCAAAATTTAAAAGGAAATCTGATAATTCTGCATAAAAACCCATTTATCAAATTTGACGTGAGGCATAATTGCCCGTATCCCTTTTATAGTTAAAAAAGAACCCCGCGGCGAATTAGGGAAGCATCTTATCACTATGAACCTGCATTTAAAAATTAAAGCATATCCGTTAAATCTGCAAGAAAAACCATTAACCTAGAGGGGTAGTCCCACCGATACCCCATTTATACTTATCCAATGAATTCCTAAAACAAATCAAGGAAGCACTTATCAGAATGAATCTACATCTGAAATTTGAAGCAAATCGGTAATTTATGTGTGAAAAACCCATTAACCTAAATTAAGAGGAGGGGCGGTTACCTACCTTTCTCCCCTTTTAGACTTATCAAATGAACTCGCAAAATTAATCATGGATTTGTCCTCATGAGAATGATCCTGTGACTAAAATTTGAATAAAATATGATAATTCTACACAAAAATCCCATTTATCTAAAATAAAGGCGGATTTATAGCCGTGTCCCGCTCTTTATACTTATCCAATGAACTCCCAAAACCAAACATGGCGGTGCCCTCATCAGACTGATCCTATATCTAAAATTTGAATGAAATCTGATAAATCTGCATGAAAAACACATTTATCGAAATAAAGGGTGGGGGAATTAGACCCCCGTTGCCCTTCTTTATACTTATCCAGTGAACACCTAATACTAATCACGAAGGCGCCTCATGCGAATGATCCTATATCTAAATTTTGAGCGAAAACTGATAATTCTGCATGAAAAACCCATTTATATAAATTAAGGGGAGGTGCATTAGCTCCCGTTCCCCTCTTATATTTATCGAATGAACTGCCACAACTAATCGGGGAAGTGCCTTATCAAAATATATACCTATATCCAAAATTTTAATTTACTCGGATATTTTTATCATGTGTTATAGCATTACGCACGCATATACAGAATGGGCGAGTACATAAGCTTTCAGGCTTTGATAGCCTGTGAACTAAAAATAGGTGGAATTTAGTTTTTGCGGCGTACTACGCTCTAACATAACTGCAGTGAGTTAATAGTGTAGTACGCTTTCAGCCATGAGAATTTTGGCGCCTTTCATAGTTTGCATCTGCATGAGATGAGTCTCTGTTTAAAAAGGTTGAACAGGTCTGCGTCTAAATCACTAATTAAGGTACTCAGTAAACGGAATCTATGTATATGTCTTTTAACTGAATATTTATAAGCAAGTTTGTCTCAGGTAGATCTACGAAACACAATTCAGATGTCAAGAAAGCGATAAATTTTAGAATAATTAAATTAAAGATTTTTTTTTATATTTGTTTTAACTGAAATTTTTGGCGCCTTTACTACTTCGCACACTGGGTCGGCACGCCCCTGAATTCAGAACAAATAGCCTTAAACTAGAGAGGTGAGTTGTTTTTCGTCTCACAGAAATTTAAATTCTGAAATATTGCCATTGTATATTACTAGATAGATTATATACTTACATATTTATGTGTACTTAAAATACTTTTTCAGCTGTTTAATAATGTTAAGTAAATAATAGAAAATTCACAGAATATATTCTTACTTTAATTTGGGTTTAGATACACCCCCTCCCTCCTCTCTTTCGTAGAAAAAGGGGTAACGATATTTAAAACTAGTTTTTCCGTTTATAGAGACTGTGTTGTGTATTTGTTCCGTATAGTATAGAATAATGTATGTTTCAATTAATTCTCTTATATTCTTAATGTTTTACAGAAGCCCAAAAAGAAAAGAATGAGGAGGCTTAGAGAATTTCTGGCCAAGATGTTCTGCTGTGTGAAACCTCCATAGATTAAACTATTAGAAAATGCAGTCACAATCTTCAACCCTCCAACTTTAAAGAAAAAAAAAAAAAAAGGCAAACAAATAACTTTATTTTTCATACTTCAATTTTTTGTATTATAATAGTGGTGTCTACATCCATTAAAATAGTGAATAAAAAACAATAGGTAAAAAATTCTTTTTGTGTTATTATGTGTTGGCTTTGTTCTTTATTTTATTTGGAAATCTGCGAAAACGAGAGAGATTTACTTCACAGTAAAGGGCACGGTTATATCTCGATTGCACGAGTAAAGCAATTTTAGAATAAAGTTTATTGGCATGTAGTTAATTTATAATAAGGTATTTGAATAATAAATATATGTTCGCTTAAAATAAATGCATATTTCAGTTAAAACAGTTTCAAAAATAGTTTATAAATCGCAAATAAAATAGTAAAACATTAAATCAATCACAATAAAGACAAATTAATTCACATTACGCGTTTTTAACTGGAAAATATAACAGTCCCTCATCAGCTACTCTAAAGACTTGTTCGTAAGAGGACAAGATCACAAATGAACAGGCCTTTTTTGTTCATTTTTTAAACATGTTGAAACTAATTCAGATTGTTTGAAATCATCACAGAATATATATATACATATTACAAATGCGATATGTTTATAAAAGCTGCGTAATAATAAAAAATTGTAATAACGTTGATTTTTATAGTGTGTATGGCTTAGTTTAGAAATTTTAGTGAACCAAGTAAAATATTATTTCTTTTTACAAAAAATATTCATTAACAGAAAAATATCCCGTAACTTTTAACATGCTTTAAACGTAAAAAAATGTCAATATCTAGGAAATATTAATTCATTTCTTTCGATTTTCACGGGAAATGCTCAATATTTACTATGTAAGCATTTCGTCAGAAGTTAAGAAATAATTGATCCAAAACTCATTATTGATCGTAGTTTTGTTTATATATGTTTTAAAATTTGAGGCCAGGCATTGCTCAAAGTTATGTATATTAAGGCTCCTGTCCCTGCCTTCGAAGACACTCACGAACTAATGCTAATCCTATGGGGAGGGATTTTTCTAATATATCGTTTGAATTTCAACATTTTAAAATATTGTTTTTTGAATTGGATAGCCGAGCTCCTTCGCTACATCACGCCTTTTTTACTTTTTCGATTTTGGTCGTAGATATTTTTTATAAAGTTACTTTCACTTTCAAAACCGGTTCCGAAATCGAAAATGTCATTCTAAAAAATATCTGTAGCCAAAATCGAAAAATTAAACAAGATGTGATGTAAAGTCGTCGTAAAATATCGGATTTGTGCTATTTATTATGTATGGATAACACGCAGTAAATGAGGCTTTATCGGTGTTTGGCATATTTTGTTAATTTTAGAATTAACAGTTTTTGGATATTACTTGATTATCCCTTCGACCGAAAAATGTCGCTAAACTGTCAGATATAATGACAATAATGGATGATCGTAATGTCGTATTCACTTGACATTAAATATTTACTTGTGTTCGTACGTCTTCAAGAGTTTTTAACCATATCCGTTTTTTTTGACAAAATACAAAGCATAAATTCCTTACAATTTTCTGTTACCTTTGATATTTAATGTATCCTTTTATAAATTAAATCATAGCATTTAAAATGGATTTTATTCACAAATGCAATATCTCACTACTCGGATGTGGTAATCCCAAAACTTTCTTCTGTCTCATAAATGTTAATGATTCAAAATTCATTATTACAGTGCTAGAATGAAATAACAATTAGTGGACATCACGAGTAATCTAAAGGTATAAAATTCCGTGCCTAAATTCTTGAAAAAGGAATATGGCTGCGAATACTGCTCTTAAAATCTGACTTGGTTGCAAAGCGTTCCCAGTAGACATTAACTTTCAAAAATTCTCATAACCAGAAATTCCAAGACTTGAGATGGGGCAATCGCGGTGGCTAAGTTGTTCATCATATGGTATCTTCAAACAATTTTTTGAAACGAATTGTAGCGTGCGGTGGGATTCTATTTTGCATCAATATGGTTTCGTGTAGGCAGCTCCATTTCTGATGAATAGGAATGATTATAGTTGTCAACTTTCTACTAATCTTCCTTAATACCTAGATTACTTTGATCCGGGTTAACCTCATTTCGAACCAGAAAATTTATTTCATCTTTATTTATTTAATTTCTTCAGGTTTCTAAGTGGATAAAATTTTTAATTTAGTTTCTTTGCCGATATTCTGCTTCGAAATGCATTAAACCTTGGTCAAATTAACGCACGTATTACGAAAGATTAATGTCAGGTTGGCATCTATGGGAATAATGTAGGTCTTTACCATATCATGGTACTGTTGCGCATTAATAGAACAGGTAAAGTCGTTGAGCTGTCATTTAAATATATATATATGGTCCGATAATATATGCAGCAAAGGAACCACGCCATATGATCACTTTCGCATCATGCAAGAGTTTGGTTTGCACCTCGTGGGTGTTTTCACTCGCCCAGGTGCGACAATTATGGGTATTTACCTGTCCACTGATATGACAGTGGGTTTTGTACGTACACCGAATTTTCCATGGGCAAGGATTATGAATCATCAATCGCCTTTTTCGCGAGAAATTGTAGCGCGAATGTTTTGCGAGTATCCTGGTCGTGCCTTTCCAGTTGCTAAACTGCTTGAACCTTATATGGATAGAAATTCAAAAATCTACTCATGATATGTGGGACTAAGGAGTGGGGCATATCAAGAATGTGTGAAATAATCCGTACACTAACAGAACCGTGTGGCGAAACAGTACTTGCTTTCACGACTACTACAGCGATATTCTCTACGACGACAGTGCAGATCCTTTTTCTTCCTCTTCCCAGTAAACGGCCTGGCTGTCCTGTTCTCTCGAATTTCACCATCTTGTCTCTGAGAGCCACGCTCCGACATCGGTCCACGGCGTTGTTTCTTGAGCCGGTGGAACTCTCTCACAACTGAAGCTGCATTCTCACCATTCAGCTAGAACAGTTTCACTAGCAGGGAAATCTCTGGCAACGTCAGCATTCTGTAAGGCTCATTTAACTGTGGCAGATATAACTTCTTCCCTTTATTCCGCCTGACATTTTCATATATTACGGCTGCGCTGTTCCATCTGGTAGTGTTTTTTTTCGGAAATCTCGATCGCATCCTCCAAAGTATCTGTTTTCCAAATATTTTTCACTTTGGACTAATAGAACGGCTTGCAGGGGCCTTTGAATAGCGGAAGTTTAATTTCACTAACCCTGTATTTAAATCAAGCGGAATATTAAAAGATATGCTAACAGAAACCGCCAACAGAAATGTTAGTTTAAAACTTAACTCGTTCGCTGCCGCTTACGTGAATATGTGATGATAGTCAATGCCGCACTGTAGAAGTGGGTTTTTCCCAGAAACCGATTTACTTTTTATAAAAAAGAATCAGTGAAGGATTTTCGCAGGCCAGCGTGTAACTGGCTATTGGACATCACCCCACATCACGCGCTGGCGCGTGAGAAGCTCCTTAACGTCGGCGCCTTGGTGCTATATCACGCGTTGGCGCGTGATAAAAAATATAATATTGACGATCACGCACTGGCGATCAATATAATATAAAATATAAAATTGACGATCCCGCGCTGACGCGTGATGTCGTCAATCTGAATCGTGAATATCGTCAGTGAATGTGCGTCAGTGAATATGTGTTAAGAAAAAAATTAAGTAATGCAAAAAAAATAATTCTATATTTCCAAAGAAAAAAAATCGAATTTTCAGTAATTCATAACCATGCTTAAAAGTTGTAAATTGTCGTAATACAAAATTAATTAAATTAGAGAAAAAAGGGGGGAGAGGAAGAGGTAACTTCAAACTCGGTCCATTCAGCTGACAGGAGAGCGTTCTGCTATCACGCCATGTAACACTCAGTAAAGATTAAAAACTAATGAGCATCTGAAACGTATGCTGAACTTTGACCTCCCCCCTCCCCAAATTTCTCAAGATCTAAGGCCCATTTGAAAGAATCATTTGAACAGAATAATTAGAGATAAGCACTCTACAATTTACTTTAAATTCATAAAAATCAGCGAGCACAATCTTCGGTGGTCAACTGGTAAGAATATTTCTAGTAGAAACGGGCGTTTCTTCACACGGATCACGGGATATCAAAATGAAAGTCAAGACAAGCTTTTCTGCGAGTGTACTATTGCAAAGAACAGCGCTTTGATAGTCCCTTTCAAAAACAAAGGTTTTTTTTATTTATTTATTTTTATTACCTAATTTTGATTCCTAAATGCCGTATTGACACGAGTATATTGGAATAATATTTTTCATTTTATTAAGTACGTGAACAAAAGCTTTCGCTTAGTTTGAAATAAATTTGTTTTAAAATTCTGGTGTCAATCACTCATTACGAATGGAAGTATCTTGGCCCTGAAAGGGTTAAAGATAATAAATTATTATCTCCCTTTGTCATCTCATAACGCTAGAAAGAGAATTTGATTACTTAGTGGTCTAACAAAAAGTTGGATAACTGAGTCCCCCCCCCCCCCCACTTTTCTTTATTTTCTTTTGTTATTTTCTTTTTCAAATTGTATTTAAATTACTATGTTTCAAAATGAGATTTTGAAAATTATAATTTTAATTCCCCACTTAATACATTTAATTAAGATTTTTTTATTATTACTTATTATGTTAATTATTACCTTGATTCTTAGGCTTTCAACATTTAAATAAAGATACATTAAAAAATTTATGTGGTTTAGAATAAAAGTAAAAAAAAAAGAAAATTAAAAACCTCATAACTTTGGAAGCTGTGGAATAAAAAGTAGATTTATGAAAATATTCCTATATCATTTTATTAGATTTTCTCGAATCATAAGGAGTTACTTTCTGATACATTTCTGAATTCATTTCTTTTCCGAAACTCATAAGATTAGAAGGGGTTTTTATTCAGAAACTATGTAAATTGAATGGCATTATCCACTTTTTGATACAAGCGATTTAAGAAATACTGTTAAAGTTTGAGTTTTGAATCGAATTCCCGGAAGAAACAGCATGGGAAGAGAGAAAGCTCTGCAACCAGGTGACAAGAATGTCTTACATCTCAACAAGTATATACAAATATTTTATTTACCAAAAATGGAAAACGCTATTCAATTCCAAATCCCTTCAATTATCAAGCTTGTCAATTTTATACCTTTAAAGATAGAAAATATGTCTAGCTTCCGCTTTGTTGAGAGACAATTTAAGGACCACCAAGAAGTATATTTCCAATGATTACGTTAATATAAGTTCTTTATTACTATCAATACTTTTACAAATCATGTTGTCTATCCTACACAACTTGAGAACAATTAAGTCTTGTTTCGGCCCGGCTCGACTGTATGTAGAAAAGCAATATAAGCCTGATCATTTCCGGAACGAGTCTGCTAAAAAAATATTAAACCCGGGTTAGACACAGAGTAACTGCCCGATGCCGATCACTGCACTGTACAAGTTACATCTATGTATTGATGTTAATAAACTAATATTGGCTCATGACTCATTTATATTTATTCTCGTTAAAGCCATAAACATTGAAAATAGCTTATATTATATCGTTTTTGCTTAAATCTTTATAAAGGGGCGGCAGGCCCGCTTAATTTTTTTTTATCGGCCCATATAATCCGTTCATTTTTTTTTTTTTTTTAATTGCTTGCGGACCAGGTACGGAATTTGTGCCCGTGCAGACTTCTAGGACGCATATCAAGTAGACAAGAATTCTTGTCAGTTCTGAGGAAAAGTGTTGACTTTGCAAAATATCAAATTAGAACACCTTATACGGAAAAGTAAAAATAATATGTGAAAAATGGATTCGGTCTGCTCTGACATTTAAAGTGAAACAAACTAATATTGATTTTTTATTATTTTGTTTATATAAAATGATAGCTTTTCTTTAAAACAAACCTAACGCTAATCAATTAATTTTAAATCTGTTTATAATACTCGTAAAGAAATATAAAACTTTAAGAAAATGTTAACAGAAGATGACGTTTTAAATTAATATTGTGTGGCTGATTGCAAACACGTCAAGGAAAAATCTTTTATGCGTATTACTTGTAAATTGCGATATTAAATTTATATTATTGTGCTGTTATTTGAATAATATTTAACCTCAATGAACCCTGATTGAAAAAAATAATTTTAGAATTATCGTATAACATTAAGGTGAGTGTGTAAAAAATATTTTTTTAATTTATTTTACTGTTTTTCTTAAATCAAAATTGATTAAACGAACGGTTTAACCACTTAACGGATTCTTTTTTTTACGTACAATAAATTGAAAATGTAGGATAAACAATATTTTTAACTGAAATGTCAAGTCTTTATTTTTTTATTCTATTTTTTTTTTTCGTCATTAAATAGTCTGAAATTGTATTTAAAATATTTAGTGGTGTCTAGAAGCTTTAAGTGATGTATATATATATATATATAATTCTTCTTGCCCGTATGGCATACGCACAAATCAGTTCAGTGGTTCATGACTGGAATGAGATTTCTCCTTTTATTTTCATACCAGTATCATCTTCAATAAAATGTTATTTTATTGACTCGGAAAAAACTGCGATTTAACAGAACAACATTTTTCTTATATTAAAGTGGTATGCGGAGAAATCTAATCCCTGGGAAAATGTTACGCATGAACGAATATTATTTACCCTTTCCGCCACACTATGCCCAGTCCGGGTTGCCACATTACAATCCAGAAAGACTTGAGACCTTTGACGCGATAAAACGCAGTGAGCCAAGAGCGCTAAAATCTTTCTACCCTTTCCCCAGTAACCCATTTGTTTACAGGGGGAAGTGGGGTTTCAATTCATGTGCGTGGAAGAGGGTATTGAAAGAAGAAACACGATTAACTTTCGGGGGGGGGGGGGGTGCATGTACTAAAACAAGTTCTGCGTCTAACATATGACTACTATCTTAATTAGAAATCACAACTCTTGTGAAAGATGTTATTAAAATGTTATTTTCAAGGTTTATGAAAATCTGAATCAGTGCTTTCCAAATCCCAACCTTTTTTTTTTTTTTTTTTTTTTTTTTTTTTTTTTTTTTTTTTCTACCTTTTATTAGTCATTCCATTTCGAAATAACCCCATTTCTCATAAATACCCCCCCCCCTTTTCCACTCACCAATATAAAGTAAAAATGCTTTTGTTTATTAGCAATCTTCTTATTTTAATCATATAATAAATTGATGCAAATTTCATTGTCATTTATATTATTTTAGTGACTTTACTAATCCTCTTGTGATTCCGTCATTTTTAACACTATTTTCGGATACCCCAGCTTGGGAACCGCTGATCTGCACTATCTAAGAGCTAGAGATCTGTTTGTTATTGGTTTTTAAGTGCAGGTTCTGTGTACATAACTTGTACATGTCTTACATTATAGCTATATATGTTGCATTTAATATATATATATACATATATATATATATATATATATATACATGGTTATTTAATAAAATGTTTGCTAATTTTATCTAACCCATTGGTGCCTGGCATCCCATTTTTGGGACGGTTATAAAAATGACAAGTAAACGCTTTTCACACCCGTAAAAAGAAAGATAAATAAATTCTTTCTTTCGTGAGACAATTTCCTGGATAAGTTAAGATAAAAGTTGCTCATATTTAAAAAATGGTAGGAAATGCAAAATCTAAATCTTAAAGAAGACAATAATACAGGCATTAATGGGTTGAATAGAAAAATACATTTGTTCGTTTATTAAGTAAAATAAAAATGAGAAAAATAACGGTAATATGTATGTTAAAACGGCAATTTTTCAAAGTTATTTTTAAAAAGAAATAATAACATTTAGAAAGCATCTAAAATTAAAATAAAACATTATTTTACATGTTGTTACTATTATTCTTAGCTTCATTTATCTACTAGATCTATGACACATAACACAAACAACATTTAAATTATTGTTAAAAGCTTCAAATGCTAAATATTCAAAGTTCTTTTTTAAATTTGTAATCAATAATGAGACTTTTTTTTATTTGCTTTTATTTATTGACTCATACGTAAAACGAATTTAAAAAAGAGTGTATGTGGTTAATCATTAGAATTATTGCATTTAAAAAAAATCATAATACTTTAATAAAATGACGTCTGTTATCATAAAAGTTAAATACAGTGAAACCTCCCTGAACGATCATTTTTTCACGGAACAAAATTTATTCCCATAGGCTCAATACAAATTTTACCTCCATTCAGTCATCATCCCAGTTGAACGAACTCCATGAGCGACCCATTTCTTTGAAAAACCTGAAACAAATAACGTTTTCTTTTTCTTTTTTCTTCTTTTTATTTTTTTTTTATTTTTTTTTTTTCTCTGGTCGCTTGAAGAAGGTTTTATGAGAAAAAGATTTACGGATAGCGCATTATTCATCAAACTTCTAAACTAAGTTTAGAACTTTTTTTTTATTCAGGTGACTTTTAAATGTTTAAATCTCTTATTGTCTTTATAGGCAATGTGCAACTCTGATGGCGAATTGAAAATGTTTGTCAATAAACTCCGCTGTCCTCTTTTGTCAGGAAACTCTCAAAGAAATAGATAAAGTAATGAAATCATCATTATTTGTTGCCGCCCATAAAAAATGCATTTATTTACTGAACTTTGAAAGGACATTGAAATAAAAGTTATAAAAGAGAAAAGCGTAACCTCAAAACAAGCGTCAATAAATTAATTTTTTTAATCTGCTGTAATTAACTTTTGTTTTGATAGTTAAATTAATTTTTTTTTCTGATGTAAAAATAAATTTTAGTAACGTTAATTGTTACCTTTTTCCAATTATTAAAATCTAGATTTAAACATGATCTCCATTAAGAGACCACTTCTTAGAGCGAGCACTTTTTATTTTAACGGAATGTGGTCACTTTAGAAAAGTTTTACTGTATATATATATTACAAATTTAAAAAAAAAAAATTCGCCAAAACTAACCTTTATACTATCTTAATTTTCTTATAATAATATTCCGTACTTACTCAAAATTATTAAATTAAAATCTTGTTTCTAGATCTAATCTGTTAATCTTTATGCAGACGATATAAATTCTTAATTCGCCTTAAAAGAACATTTATTCCAATACGCGTAAATTTAAAAGATGGCTCTAAATTAAAAATATTCTTAATTAAATTTTATTTCGTAATATTCCAAATAAAACTCATTTTTTCTATGTTTTTATCAACCCTTTTTAATAAAGTCTTATTAAATTTATTCCAAAACCATACCTTTAAAAAAATATAATTATTTTATCTATTTATTTATTTTCCCTCAGTCAACCTTTGATAGTGTGCATATCAATAAATTCATTTCTTTTCTTTTTCTCTAAAAATTAATAGTCTATAAAAATCGTCTGCCTAAGATATTTAAAACCCTGAGTCGATTATAAATTGGTTAAATAATATTTTTAAAAAATAAAATTATCGTCTGAATGAAGTGTTTAATCTCGAAGCTGGACAAGAATTCTGTTTACATAAAAGAATGATGGTTTGAGGTTAGAGAATACTCTAGAATTTTCTTTTTATATTTAAAAGAGGAAGCTAGAGAGGTGGTAAGAGAGAGAAGGATTTTTGGGTGCGCTCTTGCATGAGTACGGCTTGATGTAGTAAAGGATGGAATATTTTTTGTATGTTTCGGTAAAATATCGTCTGCAACAGGAGCTTTTCTCTCTAATATAGCTACAGTTTAATAAAATGAACTTGTAGCAGCCAAGGAGTGATTATTTGGACCTTCTACATTTATTTACTTTGTTTTTTCTCGCTGGCCATGACTTCTGTGCGGAGAAAGGGAAACCTGGAGATGATGTTTTTTTCTCGCTGGCAATGATTTCTGTGCTTAGAAAGGGAAACCTGGCGATGATGTTTCTGCCCCCCTAACTTCAAAACGTCACATATATGTATATATATTAGAAAACATATTGACAGCAACGCTTCAATAAAATTTTTTTTAGATGGTAATCGTTCTTTGTCATGAAAGAATAATTTTTAAACGCAGCGATATTGTTCATCATAGATTTTTTTTTTCTTTGTACTACAAGTTGTCAAATTTACAAATTTCATTTTTAAAGTGAAAGAAAAATTAAAAAAAGCTGCTTTTTTGTGAAAAATATGCGTGCAAAAATAATGTTTTTTAGCTATAAAAAGTTATATTTTCCCTACTCTATCAGATTATCTCAAATGTTGATCTTTATTTTTCTAGCGATATTTCATTATTAATCATTTTTGTTTAGATTATTTCACTGTAAAATTTATTTTCTGAAAGGAAACACTTATTCATAGGTCTTAATATAATAATAAAATTGCTAATCTACAATATTTAGAAATTTAATAATTACACAAAATACATAATGTTGCTATGTATTTTAATTTAGAATAAATCTTAAATCTTATAAACAAAAAATATTACACCTAAAAAATTGTTTATATGATTTTATTCAAATACAAAATAAATTATTTTTTCCTTTTTCAAGTTGTAAATCTGGTATTTTTTAAGTAGTAAAATCGTTGGCTAATATATATATATATCTATATGTATATGTATATATATTATTGTTAGCGATTTTCCACCACCTCTGATAGTATATTACGTACAAAAACTTTTTTTTTACGTTTGAAATTCTTGTAACACAGTTAACCCGGGAGTAGTCGCGGCTTTTTTTCGACCGTGATTAGTCGCGCTCGGTCTATTCGCAGCCGTTTCCTTTTGGCCGAAGAAACAGAGGAAAAGTGCCGTTGTTCCTCGAAGATCGAAAACAGAGAATTCAAGGGGAAAGTATTGCTTGAATGCGAAAAGATATGTGTAATATCGATTAGTACGCATTTACGTTAAGTATATATTTGGTTAGCATTTAAAAAAATGTTTTAATAATTATTTTAAATATATATATATATATGTATCAATGATAAAAGTTTTTATACAATCTGAATGATTTTCTAAAGATACAATAGATAATGAATAAAAAAATATTTTCAGTTTTTAAAATTTGAAATCGTGATACATATTTTTTAAAAGGACAGCAATGCAGTCAGTTCAGTTTTGACGGTAGTCTGGTACTAGGAACCAATTGAAGTTGAAAAAATACATCTCAAATATAATTTTTCTTACTATTTCGACGTAAATATAAGAATTGAAGAGAAAATAACCCTTTTTTAAATTATTAACATGAAAACAGGAGCTACTTTTCATATTTTTTTCTTTTTCCTAAATCTACTTCGTATCGTCGTAATTCCTTTTTGCATGTAAAACCTTAGAGGTTTTATAATTCAGTAATTTTTCTCAAATGAGAAAATATATTTGCACCAAATGAAAATGTATGAATAATACAAAGTGATACATATATAATATTTTTTTCTAATAACTCCGTTTCATCTTTTTTTTTTATTTCAAAGTTTGTTTAAAAAAGATAAGAATTACTATGTAATCTGACTGAAATTTTGAAGATACAATGAATAACGAATTAAAAGATACTTTCAGTTATAACATTGAAATCGTGATACAGATTTTTAAAAAAAAGCAGCAACGCACTGAAGTTCGTCATAACGGTGGACTGACACTAGGAGCCAATTAATGTTGAAAAATAAATCTTAAATATTTTTATTATCATATCTATACAGGTATAAAAAAAAAGCAAATAAAATAATCCCTTCTTTGTAATTAGTAACATAAAAGCAGTAGCTACATTTCATTTATTTTATTTTATATATTTTTTCTTTTCGTTGATTCTTTTTTTAAATGAAAAATATATATGCACTAAATGAAAATATATGAATAATATAAAATAAGAAAATAAATAATAAATGTATTAATAATTTTTTTTTTTTTTCAAAATTTGTAAAAGGGGTAAAAATTATTATATACTGGGACTGAAATTGTAAAGATACAATAAATATCGAATTAAAAGAGAATAAATTTTCAATAAATTTTCAAATGTAGATATTATATTTGATATAGATAAATCGGTTTTTTTGGGGGGGGAGGGGGGGAACTGTCAACATTGTTTTTGACAATGTTTCATTTTTTGGCGCCAATCAATATTAAAAAGATGCAATATTTAATTTAAGTAAATATTATTGTGTAATTATTTACAATATTTATCAAAGTATAATACAATTTCAATGAATTTCGCTTTTGAAAAGAAAAACATTATTAATGAAAAATGATTTCTGAAATTAAATGCCAAGAAAATTAACTTTATTAGATCAGATCTAATAAAGTTAATTTAAAGAGTGCCTAGTGTTAAGATCTAATAGATCTTAACACTAGGCACTCTTTAACTTCGGGTTTTAAAAAAAGAATTGCTATGGCATTGTTGAATAATGTGTATTTTTATTAGCAACAAACATATTTTAGAAACGTAGTTATCCATTTCTTGTATTTTATAAACATTACCTGAATTATCAAAAAAATAAAAGTTTTTTACTTGCATACGTTGTAATCTACATTAAAAAATTCGCATTATTTAGCACACTCGACACATATATTGTAAGTATATTCTTTGCAGATATACAAACTACAGTGCTGACAAATTTGTTTTCCCTTCTTTTCTGCTTTATTGTGCAAAAACTACATCTTTCAGTCTTCGCAGATCGAACAATTTTTTTTAAATATTATTTCTATGGTCCTTTATTAAATTAAACACAACCAATTTACGTGTATTTTTCGGAAAAATAATTTGAGAATTTATTCCCGCAATATTCATAAGCTTAAAAAACAAAGTAAGCGGTTTTTTATTACTTATCCTTGCTTATTCTTACATATTACATTAAAAAATTAGGTTGTTGAGTTTATATTTATATATTTATATAGTTCACAATTTTCCCTAGAACAGAATCATTAAGAAACAGTTTTCAGAAATTAAATATTATCAGCAGAAAGAGAAAAAAAGAGAGAGGGAGAGGAAACGGGACTCCCCGATTCCAAGAAACCCCCTTCTGAGAAATTCGGGGGAGTAGGAAAGAAGATTGCTAGGGAGAAAAAAACATCGGCTACGTGAGTAATCGCATGCCGGTCAATCAGACCGAATTTGACTTTAAAATACAATAAAAGCATGAAAAATCGTAGGAATGACTCGTAATTTCTCTAGGCAGAAGGTCGAAAAGTGAAGGTCAGCTACGCGGCATTTCACCATTGTAATTTTAAGGGGAGATGGGTTAATCAGCAGACAAAAAATTCGAGCGGCGAAAAGACCGACACGCGACTAACCGCGGGTTAATAAATTTTGGTATAAGTACTAAACTTATAAGGTTCAAAATATCTCTTCGGAGGCAATTTGACTTTTAACAGCAGTTCAAACAATCAACGTTTATCTGAATAGTCATTTTATTATTATTATTATTATTATTATTATTATTATTATTATTATTATTATTATTATTATTATTATTATTATTATTATTATTATTATTATTATTATTTTCTATCTGCGTTATCACCCAAACCAATTTTAGAATTTCTTAATAAAATTCTACATTTACATTTCTGTTTGAAGAGTTTTACGATTTTACAAAAACTAAAAAACTGTATGAACAAAACAATAAAAAAATGTTGCAGGTGTACTAAAAAAAATAACAACAATGCGTAATAAAATCATTAAAAGTTGTAAAAATTTGAAAAATCTAAATAAATGAAATAATTTATTTGCATTATAAAAATCAGAATTATAAATTATTTTTTAAAATAACAAAATTTATCATTTGTTTTGGGAATAGAGGAGTCATTTTCTATTTCCAAAGCATTTAAATGTAGATTTACACAGTACCCTGTTTACACGATACAAGGAGCTTCAATTCATTTCTCCTCTCTAAAAACTGGTTTTTCTCTACCAATGAAAGCGCCAAAAGCTGCCAACTCCAAGCCGCCAAAGGGGCTCATGTGTTTCTGGATTGTAATGTAGCGACCCGGGCAGCGCCGGGCGGGTCAGCTAGTCTTTACTAATAAAAGAACAAAACGCTCTGTCTGTCTGTGTGTATGTGTATGTGTATGTGTGTGTGTCTGTGTGTCTGCGATGGCTAGCAAAATCTACAGCACGTAGGAAGCTCAAAATTTTTTTGAGAGTAACCCAATGTCTCTCCTGATGCACCTGAAGCTCAGAATTTCAAAATTTTATTTATTAACTGAGTAATTAATTAAATTCCAAAGCTCACTTTCATAAAAAATCGCCTTTTTTCGCTTTTTTCCCTTTCATTTTCTTATGGTTGATTGGTTGCATAAAATTTTCGCAGAAATAATTAATAAAGCTGGGACAGACCTTTAAAATTCATAGATTGGCAAACTGTCAGTTTAAATGAGGATTTTTTTTTTTTTTAATCACAGCTGCTGTACACCATGGAGAAAAAGATAGGTGGAGCGAAGTAAACCGAAAAAAAGGTTTACAATACTAAACCATTTATCGCTGAAATTTTAATGTCTCAAACAAAAGGACGAGGAAGGAATTTTGTATTAATAAAACGAATTGAAAGAAATGAATTACAGCTGAAGCATATTTTACGAAGAAATAATAATTTTTTAAAATGTTTTTTTTTTCTATTATATTATTTAGGTTAAAGTTAGATTAAATTGCATTTATGTTGTGGTTAGAATAAGAATATGTTACAATAAAGTGAAGGCTAGGTTACATTTCTGTTATATCTAATTTACGGTAGGGTACTGTTAAGTCGCTGTTAGGTTACAGACAGGTTCTGGTTACGGTACAAAAGTTTAAAGTTAAGAATTTATACACAGATTATATACGCAAGATTTGATTAAAAATAATACTTTTGTTAAATAGCTCTGAAATTATAATACTATATACCAATCTTTTAGCTACCATCGTGTATCGATTTCATTCATGGTATAGTCGGATTTAAGAGTGATATAATTAGTTTGAAATTCAAAATATTTCACTTGGGATTTGTATGTGAAAATAATAATTAGTTACGTGACTTAAGAGTGATTTTTACGGTTAAATATCAACTTTTTAACACGAAAATCATGCAATCGTTGGATACATATTCCCTCCCGCGTTTTTCATTGTTCATTTTGAGTATCTTTAGAGCTTAATATTAGTTGTTGTTTTTAAAACCGATTTTTCACACAGGCAGTGGCGACGTATTTCAGACAATGCATTTCTGTATGTAACGAGTTAATGATAAAATCATACAAATTTCAAGTTCGTTTAATATTGTTTGAAAGGAGTTGAAATGCTCAACCCTATATTGTTAATACGGACCCGGGCAACGCCGGGAGAGTCAGCTAATTCTTAATAAAATTAATGCAACGAACGCGCAACATAAATATTATTACTTATAAATGATTCCCGAAAAATTTACCGGTATAGCATAAATATATCACTCGCGCTGACATTTCTGTTCTTTATTTGAGAAAAAAAATACAACATACACAAATTAATTTTAAAAAGTAAATAAATAAAATGAAAATTTAGCACGAGAATTATTTGTTGAGAATCTCTCTCAGCACAAAACATCTTTAATTTTTAATATCTAGCTCAGTTTTAAGGATGAACCTGAGCAAGGCCGGAAAGGAAGATTAAAAAGAAAAAAAAAAGTGCGAGAGGTCATCCGAGAGTTCATTTAATTTTCTGATTGTCGATAAATATTGAAATCTGGTAAAGCAAACAATTAGAAAAATAATTTTACACATTTAGGAAATACATCCATAAATTAGAGAGGTTATCGTTAGTGGATATATTATCCCAAAATGTTTAATGAAGACAAATTTTGGGATTGTTTTTGTTTACTAAATCGGAATTAAAGTCCTTCTTAATACTTTAAATATGTAAACAATCTTAAAAATTATTTCTTTTCTAAACATTTTTGGAAATTATCTGCATTATCGGAAAACTCCCTAATTTACGGAAGTCTTGCCTAAATGTGTAAAATTATTTTTCTAGACTTTGCAATGTTCCTACAAACAACATTGCATGTACGCAGGAAAGGGCATAGCCGGATAAGCACTGGAAGCATAATTTTCAATTAAACATCGTGATTTTTTTTTCCCAATAGTGTAACCTATCTGAAATTATATTACGCTAATTATCACTTCATAAATATTGATATTTTAGGAAATAAAAATTATATTTTGATTCCTTAAAAAACTAGTTTCTTTTCGGAAACTACAGCACCGAATTTCATGCAGTTACATAGATTATATAAATGCCAAAGAAGCATAACTGGAAATTTTTGTATAATTTTATGTTTAACTGTGTTAAACAGCAATAGAAAAAATTTCAAAATTAAAAAAAAAAAAAAGAAAAAAAAACACATATGTAATGGCTGTCTAAAAATCAGAATTTTTTTTTTTTTTTTTTTTTTTTTTTTTTTTTTTTTCTTTGGTAAGAAATTCTTATATGATCTCGTATATTCTATATAAAAGCCGAAAGTTTGCATCGGGAATAACAATATGAATGTTTACAAAAGTTTGAATTAAAACTGTTAAAATTCATTTAAAGGCGTTATTTGGGGCGGAGCTATTCAACTCTGACAACCAAAGAATTTCTGGAAAGAAGTCAAACTGAGGTATTTTCGAAATAATTATGAACATAGGCCATGCTTTCCAACTCTCAATACTATTTGCATATCGATAACTGGTATAACCGAGACAAAAGAGAAAACTATTTTTGCTTCGAAAAGAATTTGCAATTTTTGTTTTATTTAATGACGGATTTTTGTGGCTGTTTACCTCGAAGATAAATATTATGGAAATTTGGTACATAATATGAGTAGAAAATAAACAAAAGAGAAAGCTGGCAATATTGCATGATGCTTTGTGTATGAAAATACATTTCTATAATTTAATTTTGTAAAGAAAAAAAAAAGTTAGACTGGTTTTTTAATTCTCGAAAAGAAAGAATTGCTTTGATGGAAACTGTACTGGAAGCTTTGATTACTTTATTTCAGACATGTGACATTAATAGATTATGTAAGCGAACTGTGAAGGAAATGGTTAAAAATAACACTGCTTTAATATCATTACCTACTATAATGCATTATAATAATAATAAAATCAGCATAGCAAATAAGTTAGCATAGTCCAATCAAATATATTTTTTTAACATTTTAAAGCGTAAACTATGGTATATGATATATTTTTCTTCTTAATTTTATTTATTTACTATTATTTTTTTTACCTTTTATATTTCTATTAATTTTAGTAATTTAATTGCGTCTTGTTTTTGATGGTTTTTTTCTCTTGTTTTTTTCTCTTGTTTTTTTTTTCTTCTTTTTTCATTTTATTTCGTTTTATGTGTGTTGGTATCCCCGAAATCGTATTATTTTGCTTTTTCATGGCTTATATGAAGGTGAAACCGCACACATCGTTTGTAATTTCAAAGTATTTGGGGCTTGAGGATTCTGCTTTGGTTCTACGAATTCCATTTGTATCAATTTTTTTTCCTGTTTTCATGGAATTTTCTATTAAAATAGTGGATTCATATATTGTAATACGAGCAATGGATTTATACACATATAAGCGGTCTTTTTTGTGCTTAAACCCCTATAGATGAAATTCCCTCCCAACAAGTTTTGGAATCTTTGAAAGCAAAAAACCTCATCCGGGTCTTTCTCATTTCAGTCACACAGTACGCAGAATGTGGATTAAGGATATTAATGCTAACTGAAACATTTATATACAAATTGGGATTCATTTAAAAAAATAAATATCGTAGCTATGATGTTTCTTTAAAAATGTAAATTATAAACAAACTAGTCGTTGGGGGCCACCGTGATACTTACCACCATCGATATGCATATTATAACATATGAAAATAAAACATGCGGTAACTATTTATAAAATGCATTGCAATTCCAGAACAAAATTTAAAAGTATATTTAAATGTTTGTAATATACATAGTAATGCTATATTAAGGAATTGCGGATGAACCCATTTAACAAATTACATAAAATGCCAAATTACTCAAGTAGTACCGAATTGCATAAAAGTAACATCCTTATAACTCCAAAAATAATAATCATATTAACTAACAATTTACTTTGTTGGATTAAGCGTCTCATTTCCAATTAAAATATATCTCTGAATTGAAATTTGAATAGAATACAGGGTCTTGAAAAATCGAAGATTGTGGAAAACAGGATTACAAATATTTCGGCAACTAATAATTCGATCAACTTCGTTTTTTATGTAAAAATTTGTGTTATTTTATTGCCTTTTACGTGCTTTTCTTAAAATAAAGAATTCGAAAATTCTTATGTACCTTTGATCAAAACGAATTTTTCGAGAGTCCGAAAAAAATAGTTCCGGATAATCGAAGTTATTGATACTAATAGGCTTTGTCCCATTCTTACATAGTAAGCATATACAAAATTTCAAGTCTTTGTCTCAATATGTTCGGGTGGTAGAGCGTTTACAGACACACAGACAGACAGACGGACGGCAAAATTTTTTTCTAAAAATATATATTTTTTTTGGAATCTCCAGTATTTAAAACGTGTAAATCCGTCAAAAAAATTTTTCGATTTTCAAAACGATTGCAAGACTTACCCTATACTACGTATGATGTGTAAGTAAAAGAAAAAAGTACTTTTGGTCAGAACTCATCGTAAGGAAAAAAAATTATCCATACTGATGTAAAATCCATGTTTTGTAGAAATTCACTGATGCCGGGTCGGTCAAAGGTAGAGATTGTAACATTTTTCCTGGTCGGCCAGTAACTGTTCTGAGCCGAGCAAATTACAAACTGCTAGTTTTTTTTTTTTTTTTTTTTAATAACCAGGCTGGCCATTATTTCTTTTTTTACGGTCTGGGTCAATTATTTTTTCTTTATGTGTCGGGCCGGTTCATGTCAGGAAATTTCGGGCCATGCAGTTTAACCGCTCCCAGTTCCGGTCCAACACACTAAAAGAAAATTGCATCTTATATATAAAAAAAGGCAAAATAATTAGAATATCCTCGCAAAAATTATCTTACATGCGATACGAGATATAGAATTGCGTCATATTTGCAACCAACCGGAAGTGATTCGACTCCTCAAAATGAATCGAAACGCTCAACCCTACATTATAATCACCCAATACACTATGATCGAGCCCTCAGTAGGTGCTGGGCTCGAAACTAATTTCGAACGTCGGCCTAACTATTCAGAGTTTCCCGTGGTTTTCTTCGAATCTTGGATTTCCTTGCGTAAGTATGGGTTAGGTTCCCTTAGAAAGACCTCCACGGAAGGCATTACCCCACCTCCTTTGGCCCTATATCCCTTGTGTTGATAATTGGCCGTCATAAACAAAACCACTTCAACCCTTCGAATGTAAAACGTACAACCACGGCCGAACTCGATGTGTCACGAGCTATCGAGTGAATCGAAAGCGATCGATCGAGTCGTAAGATCGAGTGAAGCCTTGGTACAACGTACGTGACACCAGATGGAGGTCAAAAATCAACATATTTAAAATAAATCGGCTGCCTGTAATAGCGGCAGACTTACATGAGAAAACAAACAATTTTAAAATTTCTAGTTGATATACATACCACTGTTAATTATTAATAAAATATTATTCAATAAATTTTATGGTGTCAGTTTAATATTTAAAAGTTCATAATTTTATTTTAAGATTGTGTTCAAGTAAGTTAGATTTCTGCACTTAAAAGGAAAAGGATGTAGACTTTTCTGTGTTGTAAATATTATTACAAAATTCGCATATGTATATTAAACATAACTTTTTCACGCTCAAGGTCTTTTTACTAAAATACGAATATGATTAAAATAGAGAAATAACACATGATTTAAAAAGAAATTTCATTTTATACTTCTGCTTTCTAGTCCAGGAGCCAGCCGTCGATTTTCCTATGTATCGAGTACAAGGATCGGACATGCATCAATATGTAGGTTTCAATGTGCACATTAAGAATGTGACTGGCTGCCAGGTCCTATCCTGCCGGATCCCGGTGGCAGCCGCACTTTTATGACGTCGATTTTGAGTGTTTGCCTATGTATCTAATACAAGGACCGGACATACATCAAAATGTAGGTTTCAATGTGCACATTAAGAATATCACTGGCTGCCACATACATCAAAATATAGGTTTCAAAGTGCACATTAAGAATATCACTGGCTGCCAGAACACGGTGGCAGCCGCACTTTTATGACGTCAATTTTGAGTGTTTACCTACATTTTGATGTATGTCCGGTCCTTGTACTCGATAGATAGGCAAACACTCAAAATTGACATCATAAAAGTGCGGCTGCCACCAGGTTCCGGCCGGATAGGACCTGACAGCCAGTGATATTCTTAATGTGCGCAATAAAACCTACATTTTGATGCATGTCCGGTCCTTGTACTCCATACATAGGTAAACACTCAAAATCGACGTCATAAAAGTGCGGCTGCCACCGGGTTCCGGCAGGATAGGGCCTGGCAGCCAGTGATATTCTTAATGTGCACATTGAAACCTGCATTTTGATGTATGTGGCAGCCAGTGATATTCTTAATATGCACATTGAAACCTACATTTTGATGTATGTGGCAGCCAGTGATATTCTTAATGTGCACATTGAAACCTACATTTTGATGTATGTCTGATCCTTGTACTCGATACATAGGTAAAAACTCAAAATTGACGTCATAAAAGACCAGCTGCCACCGGGTTCCGGCAGGAAAGGACCTGGCAGCAAGTGATATTCTTAATATGCACATTGAAACCTACATTTTGATGTATGTGGCAGCGAGTGATATTCTTAATGTGCACATTGAAACCTACATTTTGATGTATGTCCGGTCCTTGTACTCGATACATAGGAAAATCGACGGCCGGCTCCTGGACTATTCTATTTAACAAAAGTTTGCCATTTAACCCTTTCCGGCATGGGCAAATTTTGTAGTAAACTGAGAAATTTTCGGAATTCACAAACGAATTTTTTAGACAATTTGAATTCTTTAATTTAAGCTTTTATTGTAAAAGCAAAATTTTACTATAATATTATTGGTGTCACTCGCAAGTTTGGAATTAAAATTAGGTATCTCTGACCGGGCATAGTGTGCCGGAAATGATCAAGAAGACGTAACCAAATCGCGGCCTTCGGCTCATCCGTTCGGAGTTTTCCGAGGTTTTCATTTAATATTGGCTTAGCTTGCGTAAATAAGGGTTGGGTTCTTTTAGTAGGACCTCCTCGGAGAGCATCCGCCCCCTCCCCCTTTAACGTCTATAGAACTCGTGTCGATAATTGGCCGCCAAACCACAACACGATTCAAAAGAGGTTCCATTTCTATGATTTGAAATTTACATAATTTTTTCGATATTTTTCGGTTACAAAATTGAAACAAACATCACCTTTGGACAATTTAAATTATATTTATTGAAATTTTAACTTTCCATACCAATTGCCCAATATTTTAGTGCAGAAAAAAATGAAGATTATGTGTTTGATTTTCTACGAAAAATATGCCTATAGATAGTGTAACTTATTGCACTGTCTCCATCATTCTCTGGAAATATAAAGAGTTTCTAATTTGTCGCGAAATAGCTTAAAGTGAAATGCTGCACGTAAATAAATTGAATGTTTAATTTTCGAATTTGCAGTTATCATTCAAATAATTACACGAAATGAGAAAACTCAAGTTGAAATGAAAAGAGTTGTATTTAAGGGAAAATTTAAACTGTGGATAGAGTCCAGTTAAAGAGGACGAAGGAATAAAAATGGGACAAATCATCTGGTGATTCTGATTTAATGAACTAGATGAATGTACCGTCTTTCGATGGAAGTTCATAGAATGTGGATTAAAAAAATGCCTTTATATGAATGCACTTAAAGTTAATAAAGCCTTTATTTATTTGAAAACAAAGAAAAAAGATAGTAATTAGTTATTATTCAACGGTTTTAACTGTTTTTATACTGTTAAAGTAAAGATGGCACTGAAGGAATTGAACTAGCTATAGAACTTTTTGATTTAAGTATAATTAGGATGAGCGAAGCGAATCCTCAAATAGGCCACACAAATTACATTTTGTCATAAACTTTACAAAAAAAAAAAAAAAAAAAAAAAAAAAAAAATTGCACAATATTATATTTTTACAGAATGACCTCAACAAATTATTATTTTAATTAATTTTACATGTTATTCTATTACGGACGCATTTTTCCAAATCAAAATCGAACACGTACATTTTCAGAAGAAAAAAATAAATCGCTGAGTTGGTAATTATAGATAAAATCAGGATTATTTAAATAAATAAAATATTCCACTAAAATAACTCAAAAACCTTTGAAGACTAAAAATGGAATATTTTTACGTGAAAAATGATATGAAATAGTTTAACGAATTTAAGAAAAATGGAATATTACGTCATAACTTTTCTATACAAGACTACGTAAAAACTAAAACAAAAAAAAAAAAATAAATAAAAAAAAACTTGGAAATTTTTTAAGAGAATATTATGTTATATTGGAACTATAATGAACGAAAGGCAGGTGAATATGACTACTTTTTATGCCTTATATTATTGAAAATAACTGCAGATTTCCTACTCCAAACCGCTAAATAACATTAAACTTTCTTTTATTAAAAATGTGTGTTATTTGAGAGGAAAATACGCATTTTAATGAAATACTTTATTAAGATTGGTTGGAAATGGTGCCTATTTTTGTAGTCATTTCCTTTTAATCATGTAATAGTTTCACGATTTCTTAATGAAATCTATATTAATAAAATAACAAATCGCTCTGTGTGTGTGTCTGCGATAGTTAGCGAAAACTACGGCACGTACGAAGTTCAAATTTTTTGTGAAGATTGGCCAAGGCCTTTCCTAATGCACCTGACCCTCAGAATTTTAAAATTCTAATAATTAGTTGAGAAATTAATTAAAATCCCTAAATTAGAAGAAAGGAAAAGTATTCATAATTCAATAAGGGCATATATTTTTCTTAAACCACAGAATATTTCTTCGAAAATTCAAAGAAAAGGAAAAGGGTTACTGTAAATACAGGGCTGCCATGGCGATGAATGTACTAGGCTTTTCGATAAAGGGCTGTATTTTAAATCCTTCTGGACCTAAAAACTCAAAAATTAGACAGCTACATGCAGAAAAAATTCCTCTTTCAGAAATTCTAAAAATAATTTTCATACTCCTGTAAATAGTTGAAAAATCTGTAAAAATCCATTTGTAAAATCTCATTTTATTTCCTTTCAAAGAAACAGAATTTCGAGAAATCTTTCTAAACGAGAGCAGGTGTTTTGTAATTGAGACAGCTGGGCGTCAGATAGTAGTGGCATTTTTAGACGACCAGTAAATATTTTCGAATGTTTAATTTATGAATTTAATTTTTATCAATTCAAATGAAGAATTTTTCGCTGATTTTAAAAATATAAATTTCTTCGCAGTCGCTCAGTTACAACCTTATATATTAATTATTAATTCGTTACTTGGATGACTTGCAAGTACAGTAGAACCCCGATAATTAGGATTAACTGGGATCAGACCCAATCCGGATTATCGAAAATCCGGATTATCCGGAGAATAAGAAAAAAATGGTATAAAATAAAACATACTTACAGAAATCACCTTTACATTAAACTTATTGAATAATTACAGACAGTAAAAATGTTTACTTTGCTTAATTCTTCCGAAAAGGTTTCAGAAAAAGTTTTTTTTAAATTCAGAATACGACGATGAAACAAATTAATGTTATGGAAATTAGCCAATCGCTTCTCAAACTTGAAAAAAAAAATGACCAAATCAATCCGGATTATCCGGAGATCCGGATTAACGGGGTCCGAATTAACGGGGTTCTACTGTATATGGAAACCACAAATGTTGTTTGGTACACTGTTACATTTTTAAAAATACACCATTTAGAGGTTTTAAAGTTATGCATTGAGCTATATCTTTAATCGTTGTTTAATAATATGTAAATTTGTAAAAATCCAAGTTTTCTTTTAAATAAAAAGTTGATTTAAAAAAAGAAAAAGAAACGCTGAAACGCGAATTAACTAAAATTAAGAAATAAAACTCACAAAACGATCGTTTTGAGCTTTCAGATACATTATAACGCATAGTAAATATTTTAAAGGTAAGTGAGCATGAAATTCGGGGCGGGGGATTTTTTAGGAGGAGCGATCAAATATTTAAAATTGTACCGTTTTCTACCATTGCAAATGAGGGATTTTCACTAAGGCCTGGAATAAATATAATATAAAACTTTCAGACTGTTTATAACACTTAATATAAATTTTAAAAGTAGGGTAGGGGGTAGGGAAGCAGTAATTATTTTAGAGAGGTATTGATCAAATATTTGAGACCGTACCGTTTTAGATGCGGATATTTCAGAGCCCTGGGATAAATAATGCATATTTAATATAGAATTTTAAAAGTGTACTCACCCGTATTTTCGAATAATAATTTCATGAAATATCTTTCTTAAGTCCGGAAACGGTTTTGTTAAGAAAAGAGTTCGTCATCTGGTGGTAGAATGGGAAACTTACCCCCCCCCCCCCCGCCGCTTTTCTTTTACCGTGTGTGCACAGCATTTCTGCTAAACGGCACCATAGGCAGCGGCGATTAAGTTCGAGATTAGGTCTTTCTGTAACATTTTATAGTACGAATTTCAGGTCTATTTTAGAATATTATTACGGGCCCGGGCAACGCCGGGCGACTCAGCTAGTTTTTAAAATAACTTTAATTGTAGCCCTCTTTTAATGAGTTAAAATTTGCGAAAATTGAATTATTTAGATTCAATTATAAAAGTATTTTTCAGTGTTAAGAATTCAAATACACTATTTATTCTCGTTATATGAAATCATTTACGCAAACGACATTACGCATTTAATACATACATATATATATATATTATGATTGTTTTTTTTTTTTTTTTTTTTTTTTTTTTTTTTTCTTGTAAAATAGCAATAAAAGAATTGCAAACAAATAAAATGAATTGTGAAATTCGTTATAAAAATTGTTATTCAAATTCGAAGGTTGAAAATTGAACCAAACAAAACAAATTTATTATTAAGAGGTAATTATTATTAGTATTATTTTTAGTATGTTTGCTTTTTAAAAACAATTTATGGAATTTAGAAGAATTTACATTTCTAAAATTAAAATATTCCAAACTATAAAATAAAGTTTTTGTTTAATAAAAATGCAAAAATAATTTTAAAAATTTTAAAGTAATTTTAAAAGTTTTTACTTTCAAATATTTATCTTATGAAATAACGCTTCGCGAATCTAAACAAAGCATGGCTTTCGCTAATAGATCTTATTAATTGAAGTTATATATCTTATAATAACCAGACTGATAAAACTAGGCAATGTTGAATTCAGACATTTTTCTCCGGGAGGGACTTCAGTGGCTCCCGGGGGGGGGCATTGTACAGGGTGGGTGGGGGATGGGGAGGGGAATTGTACTTTTTGACCATTGAAAACGAGAAATTTAAATTTTTCAGGGGGGGGACATTTCATTGCTCCGGGGGAATTCCCCCCCCCCTTGACCACCCACTGAATTCAACGCTGAAACTAGAAAATTACATGCAACCTCACGCAATTTAACCACGAAAACGATATCTAAACTAAATGATATCAAAATATCTTTAAATGAATGGATTGAAACTAATGCACCTTGTTTAAGAGTGCTGTTTGAACAGTTAAACAAAAAAATGTGAACATTTGTTATAAATGACAATAAAGTTAAAGAACTCACTAAAAACAATACTATCAAACCATTAACACTAAATGTTTGGTTTGGTTTGGTTTATTTTTGTCGTCCGATTATCTACACTAATGGGATATGGGACCAGAGGGGAGTGCCCTTCGTGGGGGTCTTTCTAAGAAAACCTAACCCATATTTACGCAAGGTTCGAAGAAAACCACGAAAACTCCGAACGGTTAGGCCGACAGCCGCGATTGAGTTCGAACCAGCATCTGCCGTCTACCAGTTGAGAGGTCTGAACCTCTCGGTCACTGGTGGGGCCTAACACTAGAAGACGGGAATTTCTATTCAAGTTTCATAAAACTATTTCATACCAGAATTTTTATTTTAAACTGCTAAAGTTATTTAATGCATTCCTTTTGCCTGTTTCTTTTAAACTTTTTTTATAAATAGATTTCTGGGTCGTTTGGTTTAGTTTGGTTTATTTTTGACGTCCAATTATCTACACTAATGAGATATAGGACCAGGGGGGGAGTGCCCTTCGTGGGGGTCTTTCTAAGGGAACCTAACCCGTATTTACGCAAGGTTCGAAGAAAACCACGAAAACTCCGAACGGTTAGGCCGACAGCCGCGATTGGGTTCGAACCCAGCACCTGCCGTCTACCAGTTGAGAGGTCTGAACCTCTCGGCCACTGGTGGGGCCTATTTCTGGGTCGAATTTTCAAAATACAGGGTGTTTATAAAGTCCCGGACCCATTTTGATGTTTAATAACTCATATAATAATACAGATTGATTAAAATTAATTACGTAAATGGTTTAATAGACTCCAAAAGTTTCATCACCCTTGTCAATGAATTTCCACATGTGCCCCCTTCGTCGAACGCAGAATATCAAGTCGATAGTCAATTTCACGCCAGGTAGCGGCAAGCATTCCTTAATTAAGCAATTTGAACTTTGTATGCATGCAGTCTTAATTTTTTCTTAATAAAAAAGTTCTTAATAATAAAGTTAAAAAATAAATGAGGTTTTGTTTTCAATGAATGTCATAAGTTTGTTTATATCTTCATTATTTTAGGAGTTATTAAACATCAAAATGAATCCGGGACTTTATAAACACTCTGTCTTAGGGGCCGTCCATTAATCATGTGATTTTTTTTGGCATTTTAAACCCCCCCTCCCCCTTGGTGATACATGGTGAGGTTCAAGACTACCCCCTCCCTACCCTATATCACGTGTATTTTTTAATTATTTATTAATACCTACATACGTGTATTTATTAATACCTACAAAGAATCTTAATTTTTTTAGACTATTTAATATAAAATACAGGTTCATGTATCATCAAATTTTATTATAGGAAAAAAAACTATAATAATAACCTTAAGAGGTAAACAGAAAGGTTGCAGGTTGTTTTGGACTAACATAAAAATAATGAAAGAAATGCGAAAAACTTTTTTGTAGTAATACATAAACATTTTTTTCCCCTTCTTATACTCTGCAAATAGGTCTTTATACAGATCACCTATTTTAGACATTGTTTTAATGCAAAACGTACAAGGTTAAACAATTTACGCATGCATTCAGTGCCAAAACAACAGAATAACTGACACTGACAAGCTGAGTCCGGCAGGCGCTTGTCGCGGCTCGCGAGAACTTCACTTCGTTCGTTGACTGGCAACGGTGAATCACAGTCACACTACAAGCCGCTTTCGACTTTGTACGCGTTTGACGAAAAAATAAATACACGAAATGCCGCTTTTCGGTTCAGTATCGCACGTTTGCCGAAAAAATAAATACTTGTGATATATTACTACACCCCCCCTCCCCCCTTTTGATATTTCGTGATTTTTTTATGGACCTCCCGCCCCCTCTCGAGCCTCGCATGATTAATGGACGGCCTCTTACAATATTGATCAACAGGTTACTCAGTTATTTTCATGCTTGTTAAAGACTTTTGGTGCTGCCACCTATTGCAAATTGCATGAATGTGAGAAATATAGAGTGACATAAATAAATCATTTTTAACCTTCGTATTGTTTCTTTTTTGCCTTTAACCTCTTCCAAAATTAACATTTTATGAATAATATTGTATAAAAAAAATCATTTTAACAGTTTTAAAAATATCGTTCATGTTTTTATAAAAAAAGTATATTTAGAAAAATCAATTTAAAACTGACAAACATTCGAAAAAAGGCTGTTATTTACTAAAATTAAGAACTAATATAGAACATGACATATTTTAATTTATATGTTCATATTTGTATCCATGTGTTGAATTATAAATATTGAAAAAGTTGCCGTCAGAACACTGAAAACATGTAAAATTAAAAGGTATTTTTTGCCATTTTATTTTATTTTGATGGATCACTTGTAGCATATATAAATAATTTGATATTTTAAACTGTTTTATATTATATGTAGATTTCTTTTGTATTTTTTATTCAGCTCTTATAATCTTAAAATCAGTGCATATTTTTTTACTTATTATAAATATCAATAAATATTTCCATTTGTTAATTTTAACCGGAATTAGTAATAGAATATTTGTCATTAAATAACATGGAGACTAACATTTGCAAAGTTTTGTGAATATTTAGAAAACCCTCTAAAAAGAATACGAATTAAAAGGTTCCTGTTTTATTTTCATACTTATAAAAGACTTTTAGTGCTGCTATCTATTGCAAACCGTATGAATACGACAAACATATGCTGACATAAATCAGTCATTTATTCTTTGTACTGTTTATTTCTGTTTTGCCTTTAACCTCTTCCAAAATTAACATTTTATGAATGAAATTGTATAAAAAAATCGTTTTAACTTTTAAAAAATGATAACGTTAATAAAATAACTTTAATTGTTTCTATAAAAAGCAGTTTAGAAAATTCGGTTTATTACTGACAGACATTCAGAGAAAAAAGGCAATTATTTACTAAAACTAAGAATTAATATAGAACATGGCTTTTTCTTAGAATATTTCAAATAATAAATAGAGAAAGTAGAAAAAAAAGCAATGAAAAATTATTCTGTTTCCCAATTATCTCAGTGTATTAATTAGTCATAGAGTATTAACATTAGTTTGGTGCTGCCATCTATTATCAACATTCTTGAATCACGACTATTTCTATGGTATAGGTTTTCAACTTTTACTTACCCATCATACGTAGTATTAGGGTAAGTCTTGCAATCGTTTTCAAAATCGAATTTTTTTTTGACGGATTTACACGTTTTAGATAGTGGAGATTCCGAAAAACATATTTTTGGGAAAAAAAAATTGCCGTCCGTCTGTCTGTCTGTCTATCTGTCTGTAAACGCTCTATCTCCCGAACAAATTGAGATAGAGACTTGAAATTTTGTATGTAGTTAGTATGTAAGAATGGGACGAACCCTATTTAATATCAGCAACCTTGATTATCCGGAACTATTTTTTTCGGACTCTCGAAAAATTCGTTCTGATGAAAGGTATATAAAAATTTTCGAATTTTTTTGTTCTAAGGAATGGACGTAAAAGACAATAAAATAACACACATTTCGCATATAGAACGAAGTCGATCGGATTATTAGTTGCCGAGATATTTGTAATCTTGTTTTCCACATTCTTCGATTTTTCATGACCCTGTATTTCATTCAAATTTCAATTCAGAAGTATATTTTAATTGGAAATGAGACGCTTAATCCTACGCAGTTAAGGGAGACCCGTAAGCAAAAACCCAAAATTTTTATTATTGATTTTTAAGTAACGAATTTTGGTGTACTACTTAAGAATCTTTTTGTAAGGAATAATTAGCAAAAATATTCACTTTTTATTAAAAAGTACATTTTTTATGGGGATTTTTATGATATTTTTTTGCCGAAAAATTCACTTTTTAAAATTACTACTCCTCATTCAATTTTCAATATTTTGGTATTACTAAAATTTCTTAAATAGCGTTATAGTATATAGAAAAGAACTAAGGAGAGATATTTTTAATTTTCTATTTTAATCGGCTAAAAGAAAAATAATAAAAATACGCCTGGTAAATTTCCTTAAATTTGTTATAATTTTCATGTTTACCAATTTATGTAAAATTTTCAGAAATAGTTAAAAAAAATATCTCTTCTTACTTTTCTTGCAAATTTTTTTAAGATTCTAAAAACATAAACACTTTGTTTCTAAATCAATTTAACACTGAGCCTTAGTACTTTGAACTTAGGCAAAATAGAAAAAAGTTATTTTGAGGAAAACACGTTTTAAATGGCCGCTAGTCCTTTAAACTCTATCGTGAGTACAATTAAAAAAGCTCATTTTCTACCTTTTCCAAGTGTCCCCGAGTTCTGAAATTTTGCATGGATATTCGGAAATATGTATTTTATCGTTTCCTGAGATAAAATTTTTTTTTGAACTTTTGATGATTTTTGGCCGAAAATGGGGTACGGGTCTCCCTTAATTGTTAGTTAATAGAATTATTATTTTTGGAGTTATAAGGATGTTTCTTTTACGCAGTTCGGTATTACTTGAGTAGTTTGGCGTTTTATATAATTTGTCGAAATTGGTACATCAGCAGTTCTTTAATATAGCATTACTATGTATATTAACAATATTTAAATTTTGTTTATGAATTGCAATGCATTGTATAAATAGTTTTCACATGTTTTATTTTCATATACATATCCATGATGGGTAAGTATTACGGTGGCCCCCAACGACTAGTTTAGATTGAAGTCGTTTGGAGCCAGAAATTGCGGAAGATAATTTTCTTGTTATGTCATCATAAACTTACTATAATTAAATAAAGCTATTTTTTTCTACAAGAACGTGTAAGTAGCCTTGTGGTTCGCGGTATCAGCTTGAGAAATCCCAATGCATCAGGAAAAAAATAAATATTAAAAAACTGAAAAAAAAATTAATATATGTATATATATTGAGATACATTTTTTAATATTAAAAGATTCGAATGCAGAATTTTTGTAATGCTAGTTTAATCAATTCGAGTGGAAATCGAATAAAATATTGTAGCAATACAAAATCTGAAATTAAATCTGTATTAGAGATTTCCAAGTGGAATTTTGTTCTTTTATTTATTTATTTATTTTTATTTATTTATTTTTTTAATATAAATAAATATACAAAATGGAAAGAGGAACGGTTTGTATTCTCCAATTCTTGGTATAAAGAAAGAGGAAAATATTACTTTTATTATTATATGAATGACCCTTGATTAGATTCAAATATATTTTTAACTTTTTAAAATCTGTAGAGGCAAAAAAATGTTACATCTACCAGAGCAGCAGAATTCCGATTTATACATTTCATAGGCTTTATGTTTTTGTTGAATTTTCGCTCAAAAAATGCTACTTTTGATGACAAATACTTAATATGATTAGAATGCTAAGGCAATTTTTAATTTTGTGTTAATAAAGTTTTTTATTATTATTATTATTATTATTATTATTATTATTATTATTATTAAAATTCAATATCCAAATTTCTTATTTATTTATTTATTTATTTTAAGTACTTGTGCTGTGTGTAATCTCAGGTTGATTTAACTATATGCAAACATTATTTTGTAAGTTAAAGGGGAAAAAAAAAACGCACATTGCCAATTAAGATAGCGTTATTTTAGTGCTTATGATTTAGATTTACTTTTTCTAGCATAACAAGGCGAAGATTTTTTACAGGTGTGATTTTCAGGTTGGATAGAAGAATCGGTAATTTCTGTTGATTTGTATCGATTATAGATGGAAGCACCAAACTAAGATTTTTACTTAAATGTTATTTGAAACAAAATTATCATAGTGGATGATTTCTGAGGGTTGAATACCCCCACCACTCTTGTTTAATAGTTTAAAAAATGCAGACTTGGGTCAATTTGTACGAAATTTCCTTTAGATTTCCGTTATTATTAACTTTTATTTTTTGAAACGCTCTAATTCGTTATTTAACTGACTTTACAGAACAACTTTTAATTACTGTATCTATAAACAGTTAACTTTAAAAGTCTAGAAGTATTATTTATCGCATGATTTCCTTCATAAAATGTTAATATACTTGCATTAAAGTTGAAGGTTAAAAAAATTGCAAAACCATGAAACAATTGCTCTATGTATAATTATAATCATTAAATCGATAAGAGATGGAAGCACCGAAGGCTTCCATCTGTATGCGCTTATTTCCAAACTAACATTTAAAACTTTCAAAATATGATAAACTAGTAGGCTATGCCCGCTATGCTGGTCCATATTTCCAAACGAATCTTGACTCAAACAAAATGTTGATTGTAAATTTGTATTTTAAAGCAGCACAGATCATCCTGAAGTTTCCTTCCACATTGCTGAAAACGAAGCCAATGTCATTGCGATATTGTACTATTGTGTGCCTTCGAGAAAATTTGGACAATTAAGCACCATATCTTTTATTTTATCAATTATAGTGGAGTTTCGTTTGAAAATGAGACCGTTATGCCAACAGGAATCAAAATGCTCTCGAGTAATCACACTAATACATTTGAGGACATTCCAATGATTATGAGATTGATTATCAAACTCTATAAACTTTTGAATCGTACATTATCATTTCTTAGTTTTTAGACTCCCGACATCTGAACTTGCACTATATGTAGTTCTGGTAGCCTAAATACAACATCCGTACACTTTACACTGCATTTTTTAATAAACGTCCTCTTCTGGCAGATCTACTGTAGTTTCCTATCTACCTTGATCTGTTCCAGCGAAGTACATAGAGTAAAAAATGTAAAGAATTTTTGACAGATAAAGAAGAGTGCTTAACTGATATAATTATTAGAACAATGAAGCACAAAAAGTCTGTTTTAAATCTATATTATTTGAATAACATTAAAATTACATCAGTTTCACAGCCTCTTCATTTTATAAAACATTTGTATACATGTAGCCGTTAAATTTGGGGTAATTTTGCTGACTAAATTTTGCAGAAAAATAAATCTTTAGCTTACATCCAATAAAATCTTTCTACCTTCTGTAATCGATTCCATTGTGATTTTTGGCCTCAAACATTAGTAGTGCTTGTAACGATATTGTTACAAATGTACCAGACTTATTTCATATTTATTCTCAAATGAATGTGAAATTTACGATCATCCACTTTTGGCATTTAATCTTATAGCTTTATGATAGTTTTTTATTCGACGGGGTAATGAAGCGGTATCTAATAGTTAATATTTGACAAAGTTTTGATGATAGGGCTTATCGTTAATTGAAACTGCTTCGTAATCATTAAAAAAAAAAAAAAAAAAAAAAAAAAAAAAAAAAAATTATACGGCTGTCGAAATTTCATATATATTTTTTTCTTAACCAACTTTAAAGTATATTTATTTCCCTTAAGATTTTTTTATTAGAATGAATGATAAATTAATTTCAAATATTTTTTCATTATGATGATTTTTCCTGCACATTGAAAATATTGCTTTTTTAGTGATAGTATAATAACTGCAGATGAAAAAGATATAACAGTAAGCCTAAAACACAGACTTAACGACTGTGCTTGGCGTATGTCTTGGCGGTGACTCGATAAGTACGCTAATTCTATCAACCTAAATATCCAGACTGAACGTAAAAAAATAATGGTACTACTTGATAGTTCCGTCTATCAGTTTCATCAATTTATACAATTGGACATAATTTTTATTTTAATTAACCAAATAATCAATAAATTACTAAAACATTAATAGAAATAAAAAAAATTCCAAATTAAAATTAGTTGTTATTAAAATTAACAATTACGTACAACATATTTAATGTCAAATGAATGAGACAGTTGCTATCATCAATTATTGACATTTAACCTTATACTTTGGCGAGTTTTTTAGTCGATCAAGTATTACCAAATTTTATAAACAAATTATATAAACAATGATATTTAGGTGCAGATATCATCTACGGACCACGTTGCGCGATTGAATCAAAATTGCAATTTTATGCCTTACGTGGTAATCCGGTAATAGTTATTTATTTATCAGTAAACAATTTCATTATCTTTCTTTTCTCTTTTAAAGTTATATAAATTGTTTTGTTCCATAATTATTAATTGACTTAATTTATTTATTATTATTTCCTTTTTATAATAATATTAAATAAATAAAAGTAATATTAATGTAATTGATATTTGAAAACGCAGTGTTCTCTAAATTGGTATCACAAAAAAATCGCGTCAAGGTGATGCGTACATAAAAATGGAAAAATGTTTGCAATAATATAAACAAAAAAAGTAAATAAATAATAAAAAAATCGCCATTTCGATAATTTTGTAAAATAACATCAAGCAGGAAATCAAATAACACCAAGGGCAATAATAACAATCAGTAAAAGTTTAATTATATAACAAGCTTATTTAATAAAAACACTACTGGGTTATCCCGTCAACCAATTTCACCAAATTACACAAATCGCCAAACTAATAGCCAAATTATATATATTAACATAAATTTTATTATAAATCATGAAAAAACAAAAGATTTAGTAGAATTTTACTAAAAATACAAAAATAAATCGAAATAAAAATCCCTTAATGACATTTTAAACACGTGTATCTTAATTAATATCATTGAATGTGACATTCACGATAATCCATTATTGGCATTTAATGGTCGACCGGATAAACTTAACGGGATATTATTTTAATAAAAATGGAACAAAACAATTTAAATAATTTTAAAGAAGATCATGGAAGCAAATAAATATTTTAATAATAAATAAATAACAATAGTCGGGTTGCCATGTCAGGTAAAGTAACATCAATTTAGAGTCCGTTAATTACCTCGGTGCGTATATGATATCTGTGCAAAAAAAAATTTCCAATAATCTAATAAATTGCCATTTGGTGACACTCAATTATCGAAGATTAGTCTAATATGGTTTTAAATACTATCTAACAAAGGGGAATTATGAAGAAAATCGAAGAAGAAATGGCTAATTAAAAAAAAAACCCTGTAATTTTTTTTTACAGAAGGCATTTTTTATTTGAAAATGTTGAATTTATCAATAATAATAACGCATAATTGCATAAACTTACTTTGAATTGTATTATTCCTTCTTCAGTTTCTAAATTTTAAAACTGTAATTTTCCTGTATGTGAAATTGACGAAATGGCGCAAGAAAAAATAAATAAACAAAAAAAAAAAAAAAAAAAAATAGTTTGCTAAAAAATGGGTTACATTCGTTGATCGGATTCTTCAAAATTACGGAGAAAAACTTTTGAAAAAGTATGACATTAATTTACAATATATATGTGTGGCGGAAATTCACACTAAAGCTAAAACGTAAATATTTGATTCCAATTTTTAAAATACAAACTGTTAGATACATAATTTATAATTGAATATTAAAATATACTCCAAAAATTAGCTACATTTGAAAAAACATTATTGCGATCATCAACAACCTAATGTCAGACATATGCATTTTTGGCTTGCATCTTTGGCGACAAAAGCAAAATAATAATCACAAAGAAACAAATATATAACTCACAATTTACAATTACTTTTATAATCACATCTGTTCTTTTCTGCTGTAAAACATATCATACGGAAAATCAATTTTTAAAAGCAAGCAATATGGCGCCAATTATTGTATCAATTGTAATATTTCACGATGAGTTATTTTTTAAGCATTACAAATATCCCTTTCATTTTTAAGTTACATATGTATTTTTTAATACTTTACCTCATTTAAGCGGTTTTTTTTTTAATTACTATTAGTATTTATTTTTTGCTTTTATTGATAGATATTTATATTATTGCCCAATAAATATAGTCATTCCAGTTTTTTTAGTAATAATTATTTTCGCCAAACAAATAGCTATTGGCAACTCTTTCGTCAAAAATAACCGAAAAATACGAAATTTATTGCCAAAAATCAGAGTTATCCCTGTATATTTGAATCACAAACCTCCGCAAAAATATTTCCTATCAAATGATGCAATGTAAAAAAAAAAAAAAAAAAAAAAAAAAAAAAAAAAAAATCCATCGTGTAGTTTTTGAAAACAGTCGAGCCGAAGTTTCAGAACTTCTGCTTTATAATATATATATGATAGATAAGGATTGTAAATTTCAGGTTTATGCGCCGAACACATCGCCAAATTAGGAAAATGTGAAGTATCTCACAAACTATGGGATTTAAAAGAATTTGCTTAATACCATTCGATTTCAGCATGAAAAAATACACTAAAATATATTATCAGTTGAAAAATAACTACAAAAGCTGATTTTTAAAGAATTTTTAAAAGTTTGTTCTTTATTTTACCCTCCTTAGGGGAGGGGGGGGGGAATTTTCGAAAATCCCTTCTTAGCGGCACTCGGTGTTACAAGAAGTATTTTTACCCCAATTTTCAAGATTTTTGGTTCGGTAGATTTTTTTGTGCAGTGATTAATACGAAATCCAGACTTTCTTTTATATATATAGATTAAAAAAACGATGAAGTAGGTATGCAGAGCGATACGTCCAACAAAATACATTAAATTAATCGACTGCCTAATATGAGTAAACGAATGCCATGGATCGTATCTTATTTACGTGCATAGAATTGGAAGAAAAGATTATTAAGTGATAATATTATTCATCAGTATTACTATTTGTATTATATTCATCATCATTATTATATTATTAATAAGCAATATTACTATTCATCAGAGGTAAGTTTCTCAGGGCATTCTTATAATCTTTAATTATGATTAAAATTTTCAAATTTATTTCCAGTGATTTGTCTATCGTAATATCTCCTAATTTTAGACATTCTCGTCTAAAGTGTTTCTTGATTTCATCTAATGAGAGGAAAGGGAGAGAAATCCCGCATTGTCTATTTAAATTCTTTCCTAAATTACATTCTTTCAGATAAACATAAGGAATAATTTTTTTCTTAAATATTTAAAATAATTTCTAACAAATTAAGAGAAAAAAATTAACAGAGAAGACTATTAATTGTTTTTAAAAAATATCTTATAAAAGTAAAATAACAAAAACAATTTTTAAAAACTGTGCTTATATAAACAGTAATATAAAATAGAATACTTCATGATTACTAATTGTAATTATTTTTCATTCGTTTCATATTTGAAATTTATTTCTGAAATTAAGTGTTTTTAAACGTAATCTGCTTATTTTCTTATACATACACAAAAAAAATTTCTAAGCAAACATTAAATTACAAACTAAAATAAATCATATAAACACATGAATTTTTATGTTGACAAAATGCAGGTATATTTCTTAAATAATTCATTAAGAAAAATCTCTAGAAATTATATGAGAGACCCAAGCGGTGTAATTAAAATGTTAGAAGTAACTAATTTGTAACCACATCACCAAAATACTTTAAATACTTTTTATTTTTTTATATTTTGTTTTATTTTTTGAAGAATTGAAAACAAATCGTTCATATAATAACGAATTTCTTAACTAAACATTTTCTTTAAATATTTCTTCTAATATCAAACGGCATTTAACATTTTATTTAAATCATTTGAGGCAACTTTATTTATAGTTATGAAACAAAACTATCAACGCTCTTTTATTACTCATCTTTTAAAAACAAAATTTTTAAAAGATTTTTTCTATACACGTATAAAACATTTGAATAGCTACTGGAAAAAAATCATAAGCTGAAATCAAGTAATACTTTAGACGTGAATGTCAGAAATCGGAAAAAAATTGCTACGGGCAATAAATCCTGAAAGTACATCAGAAAATTTTATTTAACACCTTGACTGCTACGTCACACATCGGTGACTAACGCCGAACTTTCCTTCTCGGCAGCGTCATTCACCAGTGACAGACAGTTAAAAATACGATATAAAGCTAAAATTGTTTTAAGTTATCATTGAAAAATTATTTAAAATTTACTTAACATTTATTTAATACAGGAGTATACTTTCTTAATAGTTACTTAAAATCTATTATTTATATTTTTTCAGTTTCTGTGTTAATCCCCGTGGAACTTATCGTGTTCAATGCAGATTGAAAAGATAATAATAAAAGGAGAAACTTGCCTTTGGTGAATTTTTCACTTGATAATTTTTTTTCTTGAAATTAAACTAAATCAAATTTCGAGAAAATAATCCACAGAAAGTGAACCACGAGATTCGCTAAACGACAATTTGCTGAGAACTAATATACACTATATTGCCATTGATTATGGGACACTTGCGATTTTAGACATTTTACTAAATATCTAGAAAAATACATGAGGAATCATCTCGAAACTCTTAGTGTATAAATATAATAGTATACGTCATACATCTCCGTGAAGATTTTTTACCGAAACGCCATAGGGGACCGTCAACAAATTAAAAAAGAATGAATATCTTATGAATAACCCTGTCAAAACTAATGTAGCAAAAGCGCTCAAACTCTAGATTATGATTGAATGCCTTATTGTAATACACTGTGTTCCTTTTTATGCAAATAGAATGCACACTCGCAGAGTAATTAAGGTTTTTATAAAAATGGTCCCAAATTTTTCCAAGTTTTTCCATTATAATTTTCAGAGTTCTTATTATAAAATAATATTTTTTTCAGAAAATATGACAAACAACATTGCACACAGTACCCTGTAATCAGAATTAAAAAATAATAAAAAATGTATGAAAAATGAGTAGGTTTACTATATAATTTTTTACTGCGCATGCGTCAAAGATATCAAAATTTCATTTGCATATTATGTTAGCTAAATGTATAGAGCAACTTTTGTAAAAGTCTCAAAATCATAGCTTGAAAATTCTGAAAGTAATCGTCTATAGAAAAAAGACAAAATCCGTTGTTTCCAAAATAAAGCAAAAAAATGAGGGATTTTATCCAAATGCAGTAGTACATCCCGTATTGTGTATTCTATATTGACACTAATCAATGAATATATGGATACAACCCCTCTTGTTTTTGCTTCATTTTGAGAATAACGGATTTTCGACTTATTCAATTGACGATTATTGTCAGAATTTTCAAGTTATGATTTTGTGACTTTCACAAAAGTTGCTCTATACATTTAGCTAACATAATATGCAAATGAAATTTTGATATCGTTGACGCATGCGCAGTAAAAAATTATTTAGTAAACCAACTCATTTTTTATACAATTTTCATTATTTTTTAATTCTGATTACAGGTTACTGTGTGCAATGTTGTTTGTCATATTTTCTGAAAAAAATAATATTTTATATTAAGAACTCTGATAATTATAAGGAAAAAACTTGGAAAAATTTGGGATCATTTTTATAAAAACCTTAATTACTCTGCGAGTATGCATGCTATTTGCATAAAAATGAACAAGGCATATTACAATAAGACATTCAATTAAAATCTAGAGTTTGAGCTCTTTTGCTACATTAGTTTTGACAGGGTTATTCAAAAGATATTCATTCTTTTTTAATTTGTTGACGGCCCCCTTTGGAGTTTCGGGAAAAAATCTTCACGGTGATGTATGACTTAAACTATTATATTTATACACTAAGAGTTTCGAGATGATTCCTCATGTATTTTTCTAGATATTTAGTAAAATGTCTAAAATCGCAAGTGTCCCATAATCAATGGCAATATAGTGTATAAGGCGGGGTGATAGATAGTTACAAAGTGGTCAAGCGAGTAATCTTCTTTAGTGACGCCAAAGGGATTTAAAATCCTTAGCTGCTAGGCCTTCTAACATACTGAGAAGATAACGCTCTAACACCACTCATTCATCTCCCTATGGTAAATTTCAGTTTCATCCTCATAGCTCCACCCATATCCAAATCGTCATTCTGATGCACACGCCCATTCACGCACACTGAACGGTCCTCGAGTGTGACAAATCGTTTGGAAGCAACTTGTATTCGAATTTTTAATTGTCTGAATGTATGGGACAAATGAAATGCCTCTTGTATGAGTTATTAATATTAAAATTAGTCAATATTATGAAAATAACAAAGGTGACTAAAGAAGACTTTTTTAAATGTACGAAAATTTCGGAATAGTTAGCCTTCTCGAATAGAATCTGTATTCAACTTTTAAAAAGTTTTGCGTAGAATAAAGTTGAAGGAATCCAAAAATTTCATCAAACAATAATACAAAAAAAAAGGAAAAAAAAAGGGAAAAAGAACTGAAATTTGCATTGCTGCTAGATTTTCAAATTTAATTGTCAATCAAAAAAAGAAAAAAAGAAAGGTGGTTTCTTGTATGATTTAGTGTGAATTTATAAATCTTCTAATTTGGCCTTATGTTTCTGATTACAATATTGATCTTTCCTCTTATTTATGTACTTGCAGAATTTCAATTTTGATATTTAATAGTTCAAAAATTTTTAATAATTATTTATATCGATGTGAAAAATTGTATTTTCTATTATTATTTTTATTATTATTCACAAGATTTGAGAAAATATATAATTCTGTTTATTGCCTGGTAGAAATTTTAACGTTAAGACTTTTACTATTAGGTTAAATAAAATTAGTACTATATAAAAGATTTCAAAGTATGCGATGCAATTTTCGAATGAATATAGATAATAAAAATATTACTACCAATGATAATCTGTACCGATAAAACTGCAGATAAAATAATAAAATATTATGAACTTTTTTAGAAGAAATATATTTATTAAGTTTATTTTTGTTTTGAGCCTACAGGTCAATTTTGAAATGGGAGACAATTTTCAGGCACTTCTATCACTTCTTGTTAACAGTTTTTTCAAACATTAACAAAGAACCCATCTTGTTAAGCACACATTGAAAAGATTGAACATAAAACGAAAAATTTACACTTGGTAAATTAGTCACTTGATAAATTTTTCTTGAAATTAAACTAAATCAAATTTCGAGAAATAATTCCACAGAATGTGAAACTCGAGGTTCGTTAAACGACAGTTTGCTGAGAACTGGTACAAGGGCGGGGAAATAGATAGTTGCGAGGTCGTCAAGCGAGTAATCTCCTTTAGTGACGTCAAAGGGGATCGGATTCCCTAAATGCTCCTTTTTGAATATTGAGACAGTAATGCTCTTACCCTATTCATTTATTTCCGTACGGTATACTTCAGTTTCATCCATCACAGCTCCACCCATATCCAAATCGATATTTGAATGCACACGCCTATTTACTCATACTGAATAGTCCTTGAGTGTGATAAATATTTTGGAAGGAACTTGTATGCGGAATTTTTGACTTTCCGGACGTATGGGACAAATGAAATGAATCTTGTACAAGTTACCCAATATCATTAAAATAACAAAGGGAACTAAAGAAGACTTCTTTAAATGTACGGAAATTTCGGAATAGTTTCAGTACCTTCTCGAATGGAATCCGTATTCAACTTTTAAAGAATTTGCTGGGAATTAAGTTGAAGGAATACAGAAATTTCATCGCAATGTCACAATAAGACGAAAGGGAAAGAAAGTCTTAATTTTGTACTGTTGTTAAATAAAATAAAAAAAGAAAAAAAAAGAAAGGGGGGGGGGTTATGTATTATTTATAGTGAATTTATCAATCTCCTAATTTGGCCTTGTGTTCCTATTTACAATATTGAGCTTTCCGATTGTTTATGTAATTGCAGTATTTCAAATTTGATATTTAATAGTTCAAAAGTTAATAATAATTATTTATATCGATGTGAAAAATTGTATTTTCCGTTATTTCTATTATTATTATTCACTAGATTTCAAAAAATATATAATTCTATTTAATGTTTAGCAGAAATTTTAACGTTATGAGTTTTACGATTAAAGAAGAATTTTACGAATTGAAAAGTAGTATATAAAAGATTTCAAACTATGCGATGCAATTTTCGAATGAATAAAGATAATAAATATTATTACCAAAGATAATCAGTACCGAAAGTACGACGGTAAAATATTAAAATGATATCAAAGCTTTAAGGAAGAAATGTATTTATTATATTTACTTTTGCAATTTTTGTTTCGAGCCTGCAGGTAAATTTTGAAATGGGGGACAATTTTCAGGCGCCTAAAGAAATATCTCACCTCTTATCTACAGTTCTTTCAAACATTAACAAAGAACAGATAAATTAACGTCTGAATTCAATTTATTAATTGTCAAAAATACCTATATATTAAGACGAACATAATCATAATTAATACAACAGAGCAACAGCACTATACACTCTGACACAAGTTCGAATCCTGGCCCATGTTATGTAAACTAGGGCCAGGATTCACTGATTGTTGAATTATTGCATTAATAGTGATCCTTCAAGTCTTAATATATACATACTTTTAATAATTTACAAAGTATTTAACTTTTGAAATTCCATTAGATATAATTTCATAACAGATTTGTTTTGCTGTTACGAAAAACAATATTGGGTTGAAAGATATTGTATATCCAGAATTTCTGAAATATATGGTGGAAGATATTAGCACTCTGGAAAAAAAAATCAGAATTAATGGTACGGAATGGAATCGGTGAATTTTAAATTCGGTAAACTACATAAATCAAAATTAAAAAAAGAAAACAAATTATACACTCACACCAGTAAAAATAAAAGATACTATTAAAATAAAAAAAAGTGAAGTTCACAAGTTGTGGATGAATTAAAACACATTACTTGAATAACAGGTGAACGCCTATACGGCATTAAGTTCGCCTTGTTGATTCTTATAACTAGTAAATCTGCAGATCAAGAGCCTCAACGTCAGCTTTTGACATCATTTCTTTTTTAAAACACACTTTGGGTAATATTCAACTTCCTGGAAACTGTAATTTAAAATTTTCGAATTACGTAATTATTTATAAGAATAAAATAAGAATAAGAAGTTTTCAGCCAACAAAAGCGTTAAATTAAAGATTTAGTTACGTTGGGATATTCTGAATTTTTCATGATCTATCATTTTTGTTTTTTTTATTATAACATAGTAGATTTCTTCAGGGGGGCGAAGTCCCCCTGAACCCCCCGTAGTCTCATTAAACTTAAATTTGCAACTTTCTATCAATTTGCTAATGGTTATCGTATATCTTGTATTTCTTCATACATTTTGATTTATAAGGATAAGTAACAGTTTTAATAAGCATTTTTCATTATCCTCATACTTCTACATACCTGTCCACACCTAAATCTGATGTATCAGGAACTTTTGAAAGTGTAAACTCAGTAATCTAGGGTTTTACAATTTTGTTTCCAAAAAAAAAAGAAGTTTTGATTGCATTTTGTGGCAGATATCGCGGCCAGACAGACTGACAGGGGTAAAACAATAAATTTTGTGTCGCCAAAATAAGCCTTCACTGAAGTTTCGACAATGACGTCATTATTCATGAGTTATTGCTATCCATGTTTCTTATATTTTTAACGACTACTATAAAATACCTGTTTTATTTCAATTATGACGTCAAATTTTATCAGGTGAAATATTTGTCAAAAATATAATTTTTTTTTTCTTTTACTTCTAATTATGCTTCCATTTTTGTCAGAAAAATTCTTATTAACGAAACAAATTTCTGTGTTTAATATTTAACAAAGTACTATATTTATTTTTATTTTTATTCTGACGTCATATTTATTTTTTCTTAGTTTAATTTTTCGAATGGAACTTGCTCAATTGAAACTTATTGCCGTTGACAAATTATTCCAGCTTTTGAATTTTTTTTTTTTTTGGCAACGATAAAGGAAATTGGTTAAATTCTATCTAAAAGATCGCTATTGATTATGCATGAAAAAGAAGGAAATTTTGAATTATTAAGGAAAATATGTGAATAAAATCAATAAAACATAGCCTATGTTCTTTTCTGGGCTATGTTATAGTTAAACACAAAGATACAAAGACATTAATTCATCAGTTTTAACATTAACTTCATTTAAATTTTCGCGTTCAATAATTACATGCATTCAAATTTATAACATTATAAAAATAAGGATTAGGATGAATGGTTTCTTAGCAACCATTAAGAGAAAATAAAGAAAATGAAATAAAAATATTTGAAATAAGGAAGTCTCTAAAACAAATTCGTTTATATTATTGGAATACATTTATAAAAAATCTCCAAAATTTACAGTAATAATTTTAAAAATCTCACATATGAATAGACAAAATTTCAAAACAATACGAATAATTTAACCGGTAAATTTCAGCATCCATTTATCATAATGTGACATTTTCTCTCAAGAAAAAAAAAATGGAAATCATTGGATTTGCCATAGAAAAGCATTATTGCGCAAAATAAAATATTCTATATTTTTCGACCGAATGAACCAAATCTTACAAAAAACTATACAGCTTAATCACATTGCCTCACTAACATACCCACTTAATTTCAAGCCAATCGGATGCTTTTTACGGAAGTTATCGCGGAACAGACAGACTGACAGACAGACACAAAAAAATTTCGTGTCTCCAAAGTAAGCCTTCACTGACGTTTCGGCAAATATAGTCATTCGAGTTGCTGAGAATTCTAATCTTTTGTGGGATATGGTAAGTTTTGGAAATCAAACTTACTGTATATCTAGCTTTTGAACAACATGGTACAAAAATTTTTGCCTCATGCTTTCATTCAGTTGAAAAAGTTTGCACACAATAACTGAATTTCAATGAAGTAGCTCCTCCCTCGCTCTCGCTGCATACTGCACAAATCTGAGGTTAAGGGAATGGACGGTATTTTAATGTAAATATGAACTTTAATGCATTTTAAGAAGGTAAATAGTGTCATATAACTTTTTAAATACAGAAAGGTAATTAGGGGACTGTGAGTACATGCAGCAACATGATGTTTTGATGATTATTAGATAATTTTTCACAGAATTACTTTTTTAAGTATTGTAAGGACTAAAAACAATAAAAAAATCTATTTCAAAGAAAGTAAAATTGATTGCATATTATGAATTCAGTTCAGTATATGTAAATTCAAAAGCAAAAATTTTAAAAAGTGCGGCCTTTTAGAAATACGTAAAATTTTCAAAACTACTACGTATTAATAGAGGGTAGGAATCTTACATTTTAAAAATGCAACGATTATTTTATGTGCAGGACACTGGTGTAAATAAATGAAACAACACTGAAATATAAGCGATAAATAAAAAAATAGTAACAACGCAACAAAATATAAACACAATTAAATAACAAAACTTTGAATGTACTAGTTCGCACCACCTGTCGCTTTCTTTGTAAGCTCTCCTCTCCATTCTTACTGCTAGTTTGAGACTTGTGCCCTTACAGACACGTGTTTATATTGCTGGTGTCAGAACCGATTTAATCCCCGAAGTGTGTTCCTGTGATCTTTTGATTTATTAAATTATACTACATAGTTGTATTATTTAATTACTAATAACTTATTGGATTAAAGTGTAAAACTTTATTCAATATTATTGAAGTTGAAAGCTATGTTTTTGCATCTGGTTATGATTTGATTATTTACTTTCAGTTACGGAAAAACAAACAATCGAGACAGTTAAAAGTATTTTAAGATTTTAAATTTGTAATCCGGCAACAAAAAGGGGGGGGGCATATGAGCATGATGGGCGTGCAATTACTTAGATGATTGTATATACATCGTTAGAGGGCAGAATAATTTGAAAAAAATAATCTTTAAAACTATTTTAAAGAAATTTACGCCTATGCTTAGAAGACAAACTATTCAGGTTGTAATTATTAGTAATTTAAAAATAATTATTAAATAATATTTAATTATTATAATTATTATTATTGTACTATATTATGATTATTATAATTATATTATATTAAAATTATTATTATTATTTAATATATTTTTTTCTACTTATATTCTGAAGATGACTTGATTAATAAGAGTTGAAACATATAAATAAAACTTTTTAATATATTTTAAATCTTTTTTTTTTTTTTTTTTTTTTTTTTTTTAAATAAAACAACGTCTTATAAGCAAAATATTTATTTATAATATAAATTCTTATCTTTTGTTATGGAATATATATTATTAATATTACGATATAGTTACTAATGAACGTAATCAAGACTTACTATTGTTTTTCACATTGAAAAATTACCCAGTTTTACTGTAAAATAAAAAATATAATATATATATATATATATGGCCAAAGGTGACCGGCCACTTGCGATTTTAGACATTTCGTTAAATATCTAGAAAAATACACAAGGAATTATTCTGAAACTCTGAATGTGTAAATATAATAGTGCAAGTCATACATTTCCGCGAAGATTTTGTCCCGAAAATCCATAGGGGACCATCAACAAATTAAAAATGAACGAATATCTTTTGGATAACACTGTCAAAACAAATATAGCAAATTAGTGTCAAATTAGTGACATTTTAAACACGTGAATCGTATTTAAATGTCATTGAATGTCACATTCACAATCATCCATTATTGGCATTTAATCTTACAGTTTGGAGATAATTTTTTTGTCGATGGGATAACCTAGTAGTACCGTTCCTTATTATGCGATAGCATGTATACGCGCAGAGAAATTAAGGTTTTTATAAAACAGTTTCAGGTTTATCCAATTTTTTGTTTTGATTAACTTCTAACTATGTATTCATAACTTTTTACTTGACTCTGTCGGAGACAAAAATTTTCTGGCGGTTTCAGTTAAATAGAAATAATGAAATAGTTGCTCGTTTTTCTATGCAGAACAACACCCATTAATCTCCGAATCTAAGAAAAGCACAATATCATTTTGGTGGCCCCTCTTTTTTATCTTGAAAATTTTTAAAATTTTGAATATGTAGAAACTTTCCAATCCTACAAATATTTTTTTCCGGGTGTGGCTTAGACTCGTTCGAGTATATTTCACTAAATTTTTCATTGTCTTTCTAAATACTATAGAAAATACATTGTTGCCAATTTTCTCTGAAATCAACTATTTTAAGGCAGTCCACAAAAAAAAAAAAAAAAAAAAAAAAAAAAAAAAAAACCCTCTACTCAAGAAAATGAAAGTTTTTCATACGTTTGTGGTCTCCTATTCAAATATAACAGCATAACATTTGTAAGCTTGTATATTGAAGAAACTTGTATGAAAACAGTTTTTAATTTTTCGTTAACTGAGTTACATCTTGCATCTTAAGCATCAAACAAAGTGCTATTTTATTGAATTTTACTATCTGTCAGGCTCCGTATACATTATTTTTATTAAAACATTATTTGTATACGGAAAAAATTTGCTATTGCTTTTAATAAATATCAATATTTAAATTATAGCATAGTAAGAAAAATCCATCAGCATATTCTAAATAACATGTCAAGCACTATTAACTTTTTATTTTAATTTTAAAATATTGAACTAATATTACAATCTTTGCGAAATTTAAATTATTTTGAAGCATTTGACGTATGCCTAACCTGTGAATAGCGCCGCACACTTTAAAATGTCATTAGATTAAGTCAATTCTCAGAACTAAGGAAAAAGGAAATGCAATGTCCTTCTTTTTCTTACAGCAATGACCTCGTGATGCAATCTTTCTTTTCTGGAAGGAAAAAAATTACAACATCTGTATTTTAGTAGTATAATTTATATAAAAAAAAGAACAGAATTTTGAAAAAAGTGTTTAATGAATGTCTTTTTTTTATAATTTTTACATGGCAGCATTAAAATCTGTTTCATTTTCAGGATGTATTCATGATGATCAAAATAATACCTGCTATAAAAGCAGTTTTTGTGTCGCCCGATTGTCTACACAAGAGGAGTAGGCCAGACGGAAAATGGTCTCCGTGAGGGGGGGGGGGGGGTCTTTCTAAGAGAACCTAATCAGTATTTACGTATAGATATCCATGGATCGCAGAAAACTTCAAACAATTAGGTAGACGTGCAGTATTATGTTATACCCCAGCACCTATCATCTACCAGCTTCAGTAGCAGAGCCTGTCGGTCACTGGTGGTGCCTTCAGCAAGAGAAGGCATTTTCATCTGAACCCCTGACCGCGGAGCTAAAAGGATAAATTTGTAATTTTTTTTTTTTTTTTTTTTTTTTTTTTTTTTTTAGGATACAATTTGAAATATCACATGAATCTTATCAACCATATTCAGAATCTGTAATTGCAAGTAACTGTCTTTACAGGTAAGCAAATAATTCATATTATTCATATTGTTTTAACTAATATCGTGAATTGTTTTGGAGTGAATTACAAAATATTTTAATTAGTAATCAAAATTATGAAATTTCTGAATCTCATAAAAATAAAATATATAAATATCTAAACTGCTTATAGATAAAAATTATAATAGTGAAATTAATGATTAAATAACATTTATTTCAGAAACAAATTTTATCAGCAATAATAATAATAATATGTAAATGACAGAAATTACAGCAGTAACATATAATTTTCTTATTTATTAAAAGATTTGTGAAACCTTTTCATTAGAGATGTTTTATACAATAAATATAATATATTTTAATTCATTCAAGTGACTTTATTTTATTATTAATACTGATAAAAGTCAATTGTATTCGTAATTTAAATTACTTTCTCTTTAAATTGAAAAAAAAAAAAAAAACCCTCAAGATATTAATTTTGCACATTAAAGTATTAATAAATTCACAATTATTTTATTTTTCTTTAATTTAAATAATACTGCATTTCATCAATTGAAATACATTTACCATAATTTTAAATTTCTTTTTTTTTTCTTTAATGGAATGATATTGTATTTCATCTATTGCAAAGTAAAAATGTAAAAATGTTTCTGTTAGAACTGTTTTATACAATAAATATATCTAGATTACACAATATTTTTTCATTCGCATAGATGGTCTTTTTAGAATTTATGTAAAACTTTGTTCTATTATTGATAATGATAAAAATTAATTGTGTTCGCAATATAAATAATTTTCACTCTGAACCTAGAAAAAATAAATCAAGATATGATTTTATAAATTAAACACACTAGTATATTTATATAGAGTTTTTTCTTTATGTATTTCATGAATTGCAAAGCAAAGATTTAAAAATATTTTTGTTAGACTATCTTATTACAATAATTATATCTCGAATACACAATTTCTTTTCATTCATTCATTTATTTATTTTTAAATTCATGTGATTTATTATTATTATTATTATTATTATTAATAGAAAATAATAGTATTCGTAATATAAATTACTTACTCTCTAAACTGAGAAAAAAGAAATTTTATACATTATAAAGATGGGAAAAACAGTTATTTTTTGTTAACAGGTTCCATCATTACACCATTAGCTTGGTAACATGTTACAGTAACCTAATAAATTTTTAACGTTTTACCAAAGGCTAAAAATTTGTTTAAATTCGCACTTTTAGGAGATCTTTTTTAAATGTAGGTCATTTTTATTGATTTTGGATAAATATTTGCAGGTAAAGAAAATTTTTCTCCTTTTTGAGTAATATTTTGCATTTTTTTTCTTTAAAATATTAATGTCTGAAAAAGGGTCAAGCTCACATTTAAGATGTAGAGTTAAACTTTACAAAAATTCAAAATAAGTCTTCGTACTTCAGCAGTGGAGATGAGAAAACCCAGTATTCCCGGATCAGTATTTACGGAAAACAGTATTCAAGGACCTAATTAGAAAGAAATTGGGTCCTTCAAAGGACCCTACTAGAAATTTTGCATAGCAAAACAAGATCCTTCATTTTTTTTCTTCAAAGAATCTTTTACAAAATCTTTCATCTTCAAACAGGACCTTTCACAAAAATTTCAACCTTCAAATAGGACTCTTCTCAAAATTCTCTGTATTAAAAATTGACCTTACACGAATCTTTTCCATCTCCAAATTGAACTTTTCATAAATTTTAACATTTAAAAATAAAATCTAACGTGTCTCTTTTACATATACAATGAAAATATATGTTTTTTTTAAATGCATAGATCGTCTAACAAAACTCCAAATATAAAGATAATTTAAAACCAACAAAATTATGATTGATATTTATATAAAATAATATATAATTTTTTTTCCCAAAATTTCACAGAAACAGGACCCTGTGTGGAAAGTATGATCAGACCCCTTGTATTGTACATTCTTTAACATTAGCGTCTATTTTCAACATTATTCATCGGTTACAAACATATCCCCATTTGACATTAAAAGAAGATGTTTCAATATCTATAAAAAAAAGACCAAAATAGAGTAATTACATATTATAGCCCCACTGTTTACTTATTTCAATAAATAAGACGGATCATACTAAAATAAATGGTTTACTCTGTGTGTTCTAACGCACTGTTCCTTTTTTTTTTTTTTTTTTTTTTTCATTTAAAAGTGCTTTACGTTTTTCCTAAAACTCTTCACTTTTTCATTTATGCCATTCATCGAATAATGGTGATACGATCAACTGTGTATTTTAACTTATCCATTTACAGCGTCCTATAACATTGTGGGATATAAATTACATTATTTAAAATAATTTAATAAAATCTTAAAAACCTAATTAGGTTTAGGGCAAAATTTTTAATTAAAATATTTTACTATGAAAATTATATGAACAAGTAGTTTTTAAAACGTCGGTCTTCGCTTTCATATTGACAACAGTCATATTTTTTCCCAAATTGATTAAAGTATTTTTTAAATTTTAACAAATCGCACTATAAAATAGAAATCTCACTGCTTTAGTAAAATTAATTCCAAGAAAAAAGTTTTCTAGCAATCATAGTTATGACAAAATGTACAATAAATAAATAAACAGCTTTACCGCACGCGTGCGTAATATCAACTTACACACATATCCTCAACACGCAATCGAAAACATACTATACCTCACATTAAAACATCCTCAACCACAAAATCAAACGCGAAACTAACCTTCATCGAAATATTATCCGTCACCAAACGATGCCCGATTCCAACTTGCAAATTTAGAGAAACCTTTTTTTTCCCTCTCGATAATTCTCAGATTCTAATACTACCAGTCTAGATAAACATATTCGTATTCAAAGCAACAATATATTTTTAGAATAATATAATTACTTCGTAGTTAAATATTACAAGTATCTTTAATCTCTTAGAGGCATGATTAAATTTTTTTACACATTGGAATTGAAACAAATACGATCTCATGTTGAAAGGGAACATAACATTTGAACATTTAACAGTTGGTATAGAATATTTTATTCAGACAGATAATTAAAACTATAGATAATTTTATTCCCAACAACAGAAGAACGAGAAAGTTTGCCGTAAGTTTTGCAGACGTACAGACGAGGCAGTTGAGTTTTGCTAGGACGCGTCTATTATTGTTAGTGGGAGGGGTGACTAATGAATGAAATAAAGGTGATTTTGAGTGCAGGATTTTCTTTTTCATTGATAGGATGGTTTATTGTTTTGGGGTTTTGTTTTTTTCGCTGAAATTTGGGTTTATTTGATTGGCGTGCAAATCTAGATTTACTTGACTCGTTTTTAATAAAGGATATTTTTTTTTTCGTTTTCTCTTAGAAGATAAATAAAAGTTTGAAAAAAGATTTTGTAACTTTATTTTCATTACAGTAAAAAGTTAAAATAAAACACTTTTTTTTTGTTTTATTTTAAGATTTCTTTTCAAGGTAAATGTAAATTCAAGATACTGTTATAAAATTAATAGGGATTTTTTAATATTCTGTTACTAAAAAACAAACTTCATAGTAGTAACAGTGTTTTTTTAACTGTTATGTTAAATAATGCCCACCTCTAATACATTATACCTATTTGTACATTTATAATTCTTTTGCCTATTTTTAAAATCAAATAATACTTATTTCTATCTATAGCAAAGGAAAGATTTAAAAAAAGTTTTTGTTAGGGTTGTTTTATACCATAAATATATCGATAATATACAATATCTTTTCATTCATTCAGGTGATCCCTTTAAAATATATGTGAAATTTATTTTTATTATTAAAAATAATAGAAATCTATTTTATTCGTAATATAAATTATTTACTCTCTAAACCGAGGAAAAATAAATCAAGGCATGATTTTAAGCATTAAACAAATTACTATATTTATAAAAACGTTTCTTTAAATTGAATAATACTGTATTTCATCAATTGCAAAGCAAAAATTTACAGCCGCTTTTGTTAAAGCTGTTTTGTACAATAAACATATTTAGAATAAACAATATCTTATCATTCATTTAGATATTTTTTCTTCTTATAATTCATGTGAAATTTTGTTTTATTATTAATAATGATGAAAACGAATTGTATGCTTAATATAAATTATCTACACTTTGAAAAAAAAAAAAAAAAAAAAATCACAATATAATTTTACGTATTAGGTATGTCTGAAAATTTATACATAATTAAAAAAATAATAATACTGTATTTCATCTATTGCAAGGCAAAGGTTTAAAGACGCTCTTGATACAGCTGCTTTAAACAATAAATATATCTAGAATACCTAATAGCTTTTCATTCGTTTAGATGTTTTTTGATTTCTTGTGAAATTTTGTTTTATAACTTACTAATAATTATAAAGGATAGTTGTATTCATTATACAATTTATTTCCTTTCTAAACTGAAAAACAAAAATATTCATGATAATAGTAATTTTGTATAAGTGATTAAACTCCAATAACCTGTTATTATTTGTAATATATTTTAATGGACGTTAAATATATATGCAAAAAAAAAATAAATAAATAAATAAATAAATAAATAAAAAATAAAAAATAAATAAAAAATAAAAAATAAAATAAAAAATAAAAGTATAATAATTATCATGAGATTCAATTTCAAATTTATTAAAAAGCAAAGATTTAAGTTTTTGTTTGAGTTGTGTTATGCAAATATTAAATAAATAAATAAATGCTTTTTTTCATTCATTCAAGTAGTTTTTAAATATTAATGTGATTTTAATATGTATAAAACATATATATATATATATATATATATAAAAGGATAAAAACTAACCTCTTTCTAAAACTTTAATTTAAAATTGAATTCAAAAATTTAAAGTTCCAATTAATATTTTTAACTTTAATTCTTAAGCTTAAAGCTATTTTTGCCCCTGGTAACTTTCTTTCCCAACCTAACATTTATTACTTTCAGAGATCATTTTTGGATGTTCTTTAAGATTAAAAATGCTTAGGTAAACGCAATTCTTAATTTGTAGGATCAGCATGCAGCCCTGGACAGCCGCGCCTAAATTGCGTCAGATTGCCCAGATATTTCTTAACCAATTAAATTAAATGTTCCTCCCTAATTCACAATTGTGCCTTCTGCTGGAAAATATTACAATCCCCAACATATTAGCAAGAACACGCGCGAAAAACGAGAGACTTTGCAGTTTTGAGACGCCTGCAGAACCTACGGCAATGTAAACCTCCATAATACACGTAAACGGCTAGGGCGACCTCCGACCGGACTCGCGGTTCCATCTGTAAGCTGAGCGACCAAATAAAAAGAGTTCGAACCAACAAGAGGCTCCCGAGTCCAAGTTCTTACGCCACGACTACGACATCCGAAGTCGTTACAATAATTAAAGTCGGCATGACAGCCGCCTGCCGTGAAAAAAAATCCCTCTGCCTTGCCACCAAGCCGCGAACATTCATACGCAGAACGAGAAGTTTTCTCCCAAGGAAATCACAGTTAATGTGGAGCAAAAAGGAATTATATCGGAGAAAGATTTTTTTTTCCTTCCTCTCAATGCTTGTGGGAGATCAGGTGAACTATTCTGCTGAAAGAGATAGAAATTATCCACGTTTCTAATAATCTTAAGACAATCACGAAAAGAAGAAGAAGAAAAAAAAAAAAAAAAAAAACATGCGTAGTAACTTTTGAAGTTATCTTCTGGAGTTTTTTCTCTTCTCAACTGCATATTGGAAGATCACGAGGAATATTTTTCTCCTTCCAATACTAACTGATAAAGGAAACCGAAAGAAAGAATATTAATCACTCCGATATTTATATTTCCAAGGACACTCCACGGTAGAAGAAAAGAAATGACTTTTAACTTCTATTGATTAGACTCGTAAAAAAGGCGTAAACAGTGATGTTTGTGAAATTTATGACATTCTGACTTCATCTCAAAATTCATTTTCGATCTTTTTTTTTTCTTTCCCCTCGTATCAACTGAGAAATGGGTAAGAGCGGAACTTTTCAAGGCCAAAGGTCAGAACAAATAGTTTGGACGTTTGGAGTCTGCGTTTCGTTTTTAATTCCCTGCCACTGATTGACTCATCGTTCATTGAAGCTGTGAAGAAAACTTTTTTATTTATTTTTACTTTTTTAACGGACAAATGATGATGAAAAACTAGAATGTTTTATTTAATTATTTATCGTTAAAACATATTTGAAATGAAAAAAAAAAAAAAAGAAAAGAAAAAAAAAAGGTAGCAATTCAGTAGGTTGTAAATATTAATTTTTCTTTCTTAAAATGGATAATCTAATTTGCAGGTATGTTTCTTTTTATTTATTTTTAGTTCAGATTGATGTTTTTTAGTTTAAAAATAGAGATAATTTTGAAAAAAAAAAAAAAAAGTTTTATTGTGCAGAATATGTGTTTATTTTTCCTTTAACCTCTTTTATAACATTGATAAAAATGCAGATTTATCATTTCCATCATTTTATTTTAAGAAATATTCTCATTAAAGGAAAAAAAAAGTTTTATTTCACATTAAACAATGTTTTTATTTTCTATTTTATGTTCTCTATGAATGTGTTATGGCCGAAAGTACCAAGGAATGGAAGTGTTTGTGTGAATGAAAAGTATTTACTAATGAAAAAGAGAAAAAAAAATACTGTTATCAGAGTGAACATTTTAAAATTTTGACAGCGTTCATGGAGTTCTAAAGTAGTTTATTTAAAATTATGTTACTGTTTTAATGGGATTTTAAAGATTTTAACAAAATTCATTTTTATTGTTTTAAGATTTTTATTAGCTTTATTTATTATTTCTTGTGGGATTTAAGGTTTATTATTAACATTGTAGAAAATTTTGTGATTGACATTTTACATACGCGTTAAAATCGTAATAAATTAAAATGACAGTATTTTTGTTTTCTTATTCATCCGGCGAAGCACACTTGCGATCACCAAAAAATAAAGACAATTGTTTGTTATGTTTTTGAATTAAATATTATCAATAATACACGTGCAATTTGATGATGTCTAATATTTAGTGTCCCATTTTATTAATTCCATTTTTTATAAATTCAGATGAGCACATTTAAATTTCTACATGTTTGTAAATAGTAATTTGTCAGTTTGTGTATTATTTTATTCCATATTTTGAGCCTTTTTGTGTTGGTAAGTGTTTTATTTGTACTTAATGAGAAAAGTTCAATCCATTTTTTCCAAATATTTCATTATACATATAGAATTTTATACAATTTATTACCCATTTTAGATTTTTTGTATAGCCAAATACTATATTTTACTTTATGATATATTTTAATATTTGAGTTTTTAATTTAATATTTTTACACAGTATTGTTTTAAAAAATATATTATGTCCCTTCCCTAGTACATTACCCAGTGAGTTGGCCACCCCAATTATTTTTATTTAGTCCATTTTTTAACAAGTCCCATTTCATAAAAAAAAATATATTTGAACAGGTATTTCACCCCTGTCAATTTCTAAAAAACATGTTAAAAATATTTTCTAACAATTACGCCATTGGTTTAGACATGACCCTGGTGACCCCACTTTAACCGTGGTAAGTCCACTAATGTCTAACACCACGTATTAAATTTTTAAAGATGATCATGGTTCCAGCCCATTAAGTCTTTAAAACATTTTTTTTTTAAGTTTGGTAAATTCAACCAAAAAACAACCCTCTGCAGACAAAAAGGATTCAATGACTTACCATCTCAGCAAATGTGGCAACTATTGACAAGAGATACTCGGGCCCTCAATGAAAATAAAAGTATCCAGTAATAACAACAAACATGTCAATAAGTTACCCATGTGCTTTAAATGTTGAATCATTGGCCTATTTGTTTTGAATCAGAGTCTATTATTTTATTTTGTCTGTTTTATTTAAATACTTTTATTTCATTAATTTTTTTCCCTTTGCAGTAGTAAAACCCATAAAACTTGAAAGAATTTTGCTATTTGCATAAATATTCGCAAGGAAAACTAAGAGCGTTCTGGCCTTTGTAAGGAAAAATGCTCTTAGATTTTTTTTTATTTTGGGAATTTTTATGAGCTAACAATGAGATGTAGATGTGGTTTATTAAATTGTAACTTGGGTTTATTAATGCCACTGGGAAAAAAACATCTCAGTTTGCAAAATAGTAAATACCTTTAATTATAGATAAACTGCATTTGCATCTTCACACAAAAAGTCAAACCCAAGCTTATTTTTCTTTTTTTATTTTTAATTTTTGCTAAAACCTCCCTGAGGTTTAGGATATGCTAAAACCTTCAACGGTTTAGGATAAATAATGTAAATAGAATTTTATGTATTACTTTTTCTTTATTTTTTATACTATTTCAATATTTTTATTATATTTAAAATTTACATCTTCTTTTATTGTTATCAATTTTATATGCAACATATTTCCACATTTTTAAAATAAATAAACATTTCAAATTTTCCCCATTTACCAATATTTCTATAATTTGAATGTTTTGTGCATAGAACATATATTTTCCCCATTAATCATATATCAGTGTATTTTTATATTTATCACTTTTTTTTATATTACTTGTCTCAATGTCCTTTTATAATAACACAATTTTCCAATTTTATTCAAAATATATTTTTTAAAGTTTTCCCATATTTATGTGTAATTTCCAATATTATTTTTGTGCGTAAATTGACATTTTGACAGTTTAACTTCATATAAAATGTGAAATATGTGCTTAAAGACATTAACTAAATAAGCACAAACTTGTTGACTAAAGGACTTCCAAGCAAAAAAATGGTCACTATTACAAATTATTTTATTATATTTTTCCATATATTACCTATATTTTTTCAGCTTTTCATGTTTATATTTTTATATTTTCTGTCATATAATATCCTTTACATTCCTATGTAAAGTTCGGTCAGGTCGTCTCGAGATCCATATCCCAAATTTTTAACATAAAAACTAAAAAGTGTCAAGTACTTCCTTAAAATTTATGCCTGAGATTTAAATTTTAAATATGTTTTCCAGCAGCAAAATTCAATCCTCACATCTTAGCAAACTAACTTTAAAATTAACCTTTAAAAATCTTGCGTTGCATATGTAAATTCTTATCCAATTTTGTCTTCTCCATTTTCCTGGGGAGTCCCCCCAGATTTGCAGGCAAATCTGGTGGACCTCAACTTGGAGGGGGGGATATGAAAGGATAAAAACTAACCTCTTTCTAAAACTTTAATTTAAAATTGAATTCAAAAATTTAAAGTTCCAATTAATATTTTTAACTTTAATTCTTAAGCTTAACCCATTAGTGCCTGAATTATTTTCTTTGTTAAAATTCAAATTTTGCATTTTCCCACCACTTTTAAAGCAAGAATAATTTTTATCTTAATTTATCGCGAACTTCGTCTCGAGAAATAAAGTATTTATTTATCCTCCTTTTTCTGGTGTGAAAGGCGCTTACTTGAATTTTTTGAAACTGTCCCAAAAATGGGACGCTAGGCACTAATGGGTTAAAGCTATTTTTGCCCCTGGTAACTTTCTTTCCCAGCCTAACATTTATTACTTTCAGAGATCACTTTTTGGATGTTCCTTAAGATTAAAAATGCTTAGGTAAACGCAATTCTTAATTTGTAGGATCAGCATGCAGCCCTGGACAGCCGCGCCTAAATTGCGTCAGATTGCCCAGATATTTCTTAACCAATTAAATTAAATGTTCCTCCCTAATTCACAATTGTGCCCTCTGCTGGAAAATATTACAATCCCCAACATATTAGCAAGAACACGCGCGAAAAACGAGAGACTTTGCAGTTTTGAGACGCCTGCAGAACCTACGGCAATGTAAACCTCCATAATACACGTAAACGGCTAGGGCGACCTCCGACCGGACTCGCGGTTCCATCTGTAAGCTGAGCGACCAAATAAAAAGAGTTCGAACCAACAAGAGGCTCCCGAGTCCAAGTTCTTATGCCACGACTACGACATCCGAAGTCCTTACACACACACACACACATATATATATATATATATATATATATATATATATATATATATATATATATATATATATATATATATATATATATATATATATATATATATATATACATATATATATACTCTATGAAAACGTACAAAATTGATTTTTTTTTTTAATTAATTGCACTTAGTTTAAATGTGTAAAGAAAAAGATAGCTTAATATTTGTATGATAGCCTTTCAACTATTATATTTTTTAAATAATAGAGGTGACACTTAATATCTTCTAACTTCGAAGCTCTATATTTTACTGTAATTATACAATATATCTTTAATATCTGTCTTTAAAAACTTGTATTTATTTATTGAGTATTAATTTCTGCGAATTGATTCCTTATATGTTGATAAAGAGAAGTAAATTTATAATTTTCTACATTTTTTTTAGTAAAAACAACAAAAACAAATAAGATTTTTTTTTGTTTTTTATATATATATATAAACAAGAAAAGGTTTCACAAATCTTTAAGTAAATAAGAAAATTGTATGTTACTACTGTAATTTCTGTTATTTATGTATTATTATTATTGCTAATAAAAATTTGTTTCTAAATTAAATGTTATTTAATCATTAATTTCACCATTATATTTTTTATATAAAGATGATTTCATAATTTTGAATACTAAGTAAATATTTTGTAATTCACTCCAAAACAATTCACGATATTAGTTAAAATAATATAAATAATATGAATTATTTGCTTACCTGTAAAGACAGTTACTTGCAATAACAGATTCTGAATATGTTATTTTTATTTAGAAAATAAATGACAATAAAAGAATATCGGTGTTACTTTAGATACAAACCCCTTAATGTAGCATGGTACTAATATATTTCAACGTTCCCTCCTTTCCCCTAGCGGCGTAAACGCTGTCCCGGCCTGTTATTATCAAGATGGCCTTGGATGGACGACAAAGCTCTTGTTTACATGAAAGAGTACATCGATTACCCACTTGGAAGCGAAGAACTCGAATGAAAGATTAACCTCAAAATAAAGGGAAGGTCAAAATCAGGCTTTATTTATTTATTTTTATCTATTTTTTTTTTTTTTTTTACTCTATTGATTTTATGGTGTAATATTTACATTTAAAAGGAATTAATTGTATTTTCAATTCGTGTGTATATGAGGTATGTCTTTAAACCTGAAGGAATGCACATATGTACTGGTAATAGTAAAATAATTTTACGTTGATAATATTCACAACAAATATGAATGAATTTATTGAAAATGTGTTTTTATCATTATTAGACAGCTCTTCCGACTTCAAAGCTGTCATCATTTAAATAGCGCAATGACATTTCGCATTTAACAAGAAAATTTAGAACAAAATACTCATAATATTTTCTGTTCAATAATTATGCTTGTTTAGTTAATTATTAATGTTAAAAATTTAAATTTACTAATATATATATATGTACAGTAAAACCTCTAAATAACGGACACCTTGGAAACGCGGAAACTGACCGTTATTAGGAGGTGTCTGCTATTGGGGAAACGTCAGATATTTAAAATATGCTTAAAATTTCGTGTTAATTGACTTTTGTATGCCCTAAATCTTGTATTGTATGATTAAAATTAAAATAATTAAAATACTTTTTTTAAGCAATAAAAACTGAAATAAAATTTTGCATATATTTATCTCCTGTTTATTTTATTCTTAAGGTAAAAATCTGTCACAATATATTGCTTTTGCCTGGGATGACACGTAATTTGTTTTTTAATCTGAAGTTTGAATTCTAAAAATCGTATTAATTCTTCTGAATCATCTTTTTAAGAAAGAAATTGTGTACCTACTCATTGTATTTAGTACTTTCTTTGAAATTTTCGTATTGCATTTCCAATTTTCAGTATCTGTTTCATCACCGCAAATTGTAAGCTTCTGTTGAAAATTCTGAAGTGATATAATCGCATACATTAACCGATTCTTCTTCAGTAGGTAATTCATCATGAATATTAATGAAGTTTTCAGAAGTTTCTTCACTCCTGATAATTTTAATCCTCCGGAGAAGGGGGAGGGATTGCTCCTCCCAGGTCATATCCTGAATTCAAGATTGGGCGTGGCAAAGCGGATAAAAGGAAATATATACCCAGCTTTAGGGCGTGGAAGGTAGGATTTTTCCCAGCTCGCATTTATCTCTGATCACAAAATTTATGACACATTGCTTTGATAAGTTTGGAGGTTTTTACTTTTTCCATTTTTTCCCTCGTGAAAAAAAATTATTTTCATCCTTTACCTGCAAAATTAATGTCTCTAACGCTATTCGGAATGTCCATTATTCAGAGATTAAACATACGAAAATTTAAGCTTGGGGAGTGGGTATTGGAAAACTGTTCTTTAAAATGAGGTGGTCGTTATCTGGGAATGTCCGTTATCTAGTTTGTACTGTATACAAATATATGCAGTCAAACTTCTTTTAAAGGCCATTCATATTCGAGGGCCACTTCTGTTAAGAGTCAAGGTTTTTGGAATGAAAAATTTTTCAAAGCCTTAATACTAATTTTCTCTTACTCCGTATATAGGACTACCGTACCTACCCTTCATAAAGGTCTTTTTTTTTTTCAGTATGTCCTGAAACCCAAAACAGGTGTACTGATTTCCTGAACCAAACGATGCGAATTTTAAAACGTACACTACAGATATTGTTATGCAAAGATAATACTGTAACCGATTTCATTGGGTACTCTTTTTCCAAAATTTTAGTATTATTTTTTGATCAATTCTGTAATTAATTCCATCTTTGAGGATAGGCCGCGCCTTCCCCATTTCCTATTGACCCTGAGGTGCTTGCTCACTGAACCTCGGCTATTTAAGACTTGTTTCTTTCCCTTTTGGGCTCAGAGATATTTTGATAAAATGGTACAACCAGTTTGATTTTCTTTGAAGAGTGGACAGGTGTTGAAAGATGAGACTTTTAAGTCAAGCTGTCATGTTTTAAGATAGTTGCAATTTTTAAAAATAATATTCTCATGCGTTTTCCCTTATAAAGACATTAATATTTATTGTAAATCATCATATCATGAAAATGGCTGCAAGCTGAAACAGCAAAAAATTAAACTTTTACATTTCAGTCATTTTTTATTTATGGGTGTCATTCGGAGAATTAAAACGCGCTGTCATTGGCAAAATAATTTTTTTCTAAGGAGAAAAATGAATAATAAAGTAATGAAATAAATAACGGAAAAAAAACCACACACACACACTGAAAATTCTATTCGCTAGGGTTCAAAATTATTGGGGGAGGGGGGCTTAGGCCCCACGGACCCATATAAGTTGGCGCCACTGTCCCTTTTCAGGACTTTAGCCGCGTCCGACAATGATCGCAAAAGTTCAATCCTAGATTTAGTTATTTTTAGTTGTCTTATTTTATTTTAAGCTTTAATTTTATCTTAAACAAGCCCTTTTTTTGGATCAGGTCAGAAACCGAAAAACTTTGTTTACTGGAATTGTGGACCAGTTATGGTGTTCCAAAGTGTCTTTTTCATGACTAGGTCTGTCCTAAATAAAATACTTTTTATATAATCAATTATTTTAGATTACATTTACTATATGCTCGACATATCTGGGTAACTTTGAACTGGTAAAAAACTCATTTTTTATTACTTTTATCATTATTATTTCTAATTTTTTGATAGTCATACGATAATTTGCGATCATTTTTTATCTTTTATGCCCCTAGTTGCAATAATATTTTTAAAATCTGAGTGTGGCTTTTGAAAATAGAAAAAATGCCGATCAAAGTTATCCTGAATGACTGTATTCAGTTTTTTATGCAAAGTTCAACTGAAAATTCGATTTCGGCTAATAATAGAAGTTTCATCGAACATTCCATACAACATACAAAAAACACATACACATAACATAAAAAAAATGAATAGCTCAAAACCAAATTTAGATACATGTTTCAAACAATTTGCATTTTAAAATAAATTTTCTTCTGTATACGAGGATGTAAAATTGAAAATATGCGATGTTTAGGAGTTAAAATATTTACATTACCAAAAACTGTTTTTTATTTATTTATTTATTTATTTTTATTATTACAAACGAAATTCTTTAAATTTTTATTTAAATAGGAAATCGAAATGTATAAAATTGTTGTTAATATAAAAAAAGTAAACATGTTGTAACAAAAAGAAACTCACGGATGCCGCTTTTTTTCATTGAAAATTATTTTAAATGTGAAATTTGTTTATAAATCTAAGTTTTCAGTCTTTGAAAATATCATTTTCCAAATAGTCGTTGTAATTTATTGAATTACAATCTTTTACTTTATTTATTTATATTTTATAATGATTGTTGCATTTTTTTTTTCGAATAAATATTTAAAAAGCGTTAAATTTTAAAATTTTGTATAGATTTCGTAAGGAGATTCATGTTTGTGTAAACATCTTACTGCATGAAATTTATACAGCTTTGCCAAAATATATAGATGTTTTGTACTTTAATGATACAGCATTATCATAGGATAAATTCACGTCTACAACTACCTCGTTTACCTAGGCATGAGATTTCCGTTTTTTTTGCACACCAGTAAAATCTTAGAGAAAATGCTATATTATTTAATCAGAGCCTTTTTGTGATTTATCAGAACCACATTTTCTCTAAGATTATACTGGTGTCCAAAAAAGCGGAAATCTCATCCCTGTTTACCCTAATAAAATATTGCTTCAGACGCACTTATAGCTATTACAAATCTTGATGCGCAATTATTGGAAAATGGAACATGAATTGATTTGGACGATAGAGGGTTAACGAGGTTAGAGTCCTGCTGACGAAATGTAGTTTATTATTCTATAAAATTGAAGAAAAAAAACAGAGAGAAACACAATTGCAGGAAATCGTGTTCAGTATAGTACGTCTTAAAAGTTAGATTTTTTGAACATTTCGGGAAATCTTATACGCTAAACGAGATGGAAATAAAACTTCTTTAAAAATCGACGTTGACGCCCCCCTGTCCTTCCTGAATTTTGGAATTAATTTAACGGAATTTTCTTTACGATTGAAATATTGAAAAAACAACGAAATTTATTCTTCAGAAGTGAATTAAAATAAAATGACATTCAGAAAAATAAGCTCTGGAATTTATTCAACGTGTGTATTTTTTTCTCCGATTGTCCGCCTTTTTATGCAAATCAATTCTGTGACCCCGCCCCTCTCTCTGATTTTTTTTTTTTTTTTTTTTTTTTTTTTTTTTTATGTGTCAAATTTGAGTTCTAACGGAAGAAGGTAATGCCCCAAAATAAATTATTCTTGCAATTCACCTCTTTATAAAACAATGGCAGAAATTTATTTTTGTGTATTTGATATATTTTACATTTTTGGTCTGCTTATATGAAAGTGTTCAAAAACTGTTTACACAAAAAATTTCCCCAAAAATTGCATTTTCAATTTTTATGCAAATTCTTCTTTATTTTATTTAAATTTAAAATTATTATTTACTTGATTAGACGGAAAAAATAATTCGGATTCTTTATATAACGTAATTACTTTCATTATTGAGTTGTATAGAAGTAATGTCCGCGAAGTTTCAGTGTAGCAAATATAACAGTCATGATTTTGTTATGAAGTATATATATTTTAAAATAAAAGACAACAACCTCAAAAAACGACTATTTGATAAAATATTTAAAAAAGTTATGATTTATTACCGAGACTATTTATTACCATTTTATTATGAGAAATCTGTAGATAAAAATCTAACAAGTTATGAAATCATTTGGAAAATATATTTTTTTAAATGTATAACATAATTTGGATGTCGAAGATTATTTTCAGATACCTATAGGAATATTTCACTACTTTTCGACACGTTTCACAGTGGGGCAAAATCCCGAAAAGCTGGCCAAAATATGAAAATGTTATTCAAATTGTACCAAAATTCGTATACAGGTGTTTTTCAGGATGCTAAGTAAGAATACAAAATTAAAATTTTAAAAAATGGCGGATACAATATGGCGGAGCAAAAATTAAAAATGTCTCGAAAGTTGTTCAAGTTATATGCAATTTTGTAAACTTTTCAGGATGCTAATTAGGATTCAAAAATTAAACTTTAAAAATAAATAACTAAATATTATTAAAGATTAAAAGTAAAAACAAATTGATTTAAATAAAATTTAAAATTTCGAGGGTAAACTTAAAAAGCAATTTTCAAAAAACCAAGGCATATATTTAATCGAAATTTAAGTACGTTAATGGAAAGTAAAATATTAGACTATTTAATTTTTATATTATTAAAACAAAAACGAAAATATATTCCAGAAATTCACCTTCAGTATCAACTGTTGTAATAATAAAAAGATTCTTCAGAGGTCAAAGTGTCGAAATATTTAGCAGAACTTGTTGGCGGTATTGGAAGATCCTGTGACTCTTTGGATCAATGATTTTAACTTCTTCTACGATAATTTATCTAAACTGGAAATGAAAGAATCTAATGACATTAAAAGGAGTAAAAATATTTTTTTTTTCTCGCTACTGCATCTTTGCGATAAATCTTCTAGATAATTTTTTATTAGTTTGTTGTATGATTCTTGAGTATCTTATACCATTTGACAAATTGGCAGTAAAGAAGATAATGTTATTTCTTTGTCATTAATAAGTAGTTTGTGTACTGAAGTAGGCATATAGAGCCAGGGGTGCAGTTCAAATCTACGGGCTATTTGTAAGGAAAAGTCTACGAAATTTATCAAGAAAATGACATGACTACAAGAAATTACTTATGATATAGAATCGTTTAATCAAATCTTCGTATACGATAGTTATAGAAGCACATATAGTTGAGTTTTCAAATAATCGTTGAATTGCATTGCCATCATTTCTGCTTCCAAATCTGGAATTTAGTTTCTCGATGAGAAGTCTTAATTGTAAACGAAATATTTTTTGCATATTTTATTTTGCAATTTCAGTGTTTTTTTTTTTTTTTTCATGCAGAGTACGAGCTTTTCATTTTTTCTATCCAATTTGTCTTCCAGGTGTAAGCCCTCTCTAAACGTTTTTGCATGTAACTTAGATATTCTGAATTCTAAATTACCTCAATCCAATTTTAATAAAAAATGTCAGATCGGTAAGATGCTGTTTTGATGCTGTCTGAAATAGGTAGCAACGTTGAGTATTAGACTAATTCGTTCTTGACGACTATTTCTTCTGTTATCAATGATTGTATTAAATGAAATAAGTTGATTCTCCTGGTGTTTAATACAATCCACCTCAATGACATTCATTGACAGTAGCATCTGTATTTCTTGAAAAAGAAAAATGGATCTTGATTGGCCCGATAAAATCATTGAAATGGAAATCTCGGAATTTTGAAATTGACGATTCATGAATTTTTCGCAACATTTATGTATTCTAGTAGCACGGGAGAAAAGAAAAATATATTAGACCTCCTGCAATCTTCATAGCTAAATATTTGTTTAAATGTACTCAGAATAGATGTTCCATCACATCCTCACTTGCAAATCAAATCCAAATTACTAATATATTCTAAAGTGATATTCATAATGATTTTTACTCGCATTAATGAAATACGCTCAGTAGTTTGATCTACAAATATTGCCATTCACAAAATAATTCTTCTAATTACAATAGAACAAACAAAATTACTACCTATAAAGATAAGAAAATGTTTTTCTACCAGATTAATAATAGAGAATTATTTTCATTTTTTCATTACTAAGCTTACTTATCAAATTAATGTAATTTTATGATTATAGTACTTATTTATAATATAACAAGAAATAAACTATAATAAAATTGAATAATTCAAAAATTTGAAAAATATTTATCAGTTAAATTATGTGAAAAGTAGTCAATTTCAAAATTTTTGAGGCGGCCGAAAAAAGTGGCATTTTACTTGAGGTTACTAAAATATGAGTGAAATGCAGAAAGGCAGTTTTAGGCAGCTGGTTTTTTATGAATCACTAGACAATAGCCCAAGTTATTATTTCCATTAAATTTCGTTGCGGAACACTGTGGAACATTTAAACTTTTTCATGTTTGAAAGTAAAAAAATGAAAAAATATCTAAATTTTTTTTTATCAAAAATGACAATGAATTTATTAATTTTTATGTGCTCCCTATAAATTTTGTAATACATGCAAATAAAGTACACACTATCATAGTGTGAATCCATTTCAAATCATTAAAATCGGATAATATTATAAAATGTAGCACGCGTTCAGAGAAACTGTTGTTTTGCTGTTTTTGTTCGCTCTATGTGATATCCCTTCAAGCATCATTTTCGAAATAATGCTGCTTGTAAGTGTAAAGCAAAAATCTTTTTATAAATACAGATCATATCTCTCCAAACATTATTCTATCCAACTGTACAGTCAAAATTCCCTAAATCGTAACTTCATTTTTCGACTTTTGGCCAGCTTTTTGGGTTTTTGCCCCACTGTGCGTTTGTTCAAACTGGCAGCTTGGCGAAATAATAAAGATATCGCCAAGTCGGCGTCACTTTTGACGACTAATTTTGGTCGCCAAATTTGGCGATATATCGCCAAGTTGGCGACAAACTTGGCGATGGTAACCCTTCCCTCTCTATGGTAACCCCATATAGATATACTGATACATTGAATGTTGTTTCGTGGTTTTGTGGATTTTTCGAGAAGGTTGTAGAAATTTCCCGTGCATGCTGCGAGCCTATATAAGGAGAGCAATACGAACTGTTGTTATTATTATATTCATCAGTCAGTCATTGAGTGAGCTGCGATTGTAAGCAAGTTTGCTTGAGTTTTCTCTACATTGTTTTGAATGTGATTTAGCTTTGAGACATTGCATAAGGAGTCTCTGGGACCTATTTCTGTACTTGTACGATAGATTTGACAGTTATTTTTGAATATCTAGTAATATTTGTGAGTTTCGAAGACTCTGTTGTTCTGAAGATCTGTAAATAAATTATTTTCTACTTTTCTAAGAGACAAGAGTTTGAAGTCGTCTAACCATAAGATCAAAAGAACCCTGTATACGCAACAATTTTTGATGTCAGAAGTGGGATTTTATTGGTCAGCTCTGTCCTTAATCCGTTAATAGCTTTCAACAACTCACTCAGTTGCTCTTCCATTGCTCTTGTTTTCGCCATAAGATCTCGAATTCTGACACCAAAAATTGTTGCGTATGTAGGGTTCTTTTGATCTTATGGTTAGACGACTTCAAACTCATGTCTCTTAGAAAAGTAGAAAGTAATTTATTTACAGATCTTCAGAACAACAGAGTCTTCGAAACTCACAAATATTACTAGATATTCAAAAATAACTGTTCAAATCTATCGTACAACTACAGATATAGGTCCCAGAGACTCTTTATACAATGTCTCAACGCTAAATCACATTCAAAACAATGTAGAGAAAACTCAAGCAAACTTGCTTACAATCGCAGCTCACTCAATACGTGATAATGAGTTATATGTGATAGGCTTTATTAACGGAATTCAGTGCCGTATGATTGTCGATACAGGAGCCAATGTTACAATAATAAGAGAAAAAAAAATTGAAATGTAAACTCATCTGGACTCCACCATGCGTTACCCTTCAAACTGTGACGGGCGACAAGATAGGCATATATGGAAAGGCCAATTTAACCATCAACTTAGGAGGAAGCAAATATTACCATACGGCATATGTGGCTGACATAACAGATCCTTGCTTAATCGGACTAGATTTTCTGAAGAAGTTTGGCTTCAGACTTGATTTCAAAAATAACAAAATGCTCTCAAAATTTGAAGAAATAAGTCTTTTTGGATTAAATAACGAAATTGAATGCAAACAAATAGTAATAGCCAAAGAAGACATCAATCTAGATCCAAGAACAGAATTTTTAATTCCAGCTGTAATTAAAAATGAAACTAATTACCGATTTGGCCATATAGATTATCCAGAAGACAATAGTACACAAGCAGGAGTATTGGTGGCTTCTTCTGTGGTAGACCTCTCGAAAAAGACCATTCCAGTCAGAATTGCTAACGTCAGTGATAAGACGAGGACTATCAAGAAAGGAGAGGTGATAGCATCATGTGCTCCTGTGACGTGCATAAGTCAAAATTCCAGTCACTCTGAGAAATCTTCAGATAATTTAGTCAAAGATTTGTTACAAAATACAGACTTAGATCCAAAACAAAGGGATGCTGCGGAAAGTTTAATTAGAGAATTCCAAAGTTTATTTTCCCAAACATCTAAACATCTGAAGACTTTGGACGAACTAAAAAAAAATTGTTGCGTATATAGGGTTCTTTTGATCTTATGGTTAGACGACTTCAAGGTCTTGTCTCTTAGAAAAGTAGAAAATAATTTATTTACAGATCTTCAGAACAACAGAGTCTTCGAAACTCACAAATATTACTAGATATTCAAAAATAACTGTTCAAATCTATCGTACAAGTACAGATATAGGTCCCAGAGACTCTTTATACAATGTCTCAACGCTAAATCACATTCAAAACAATGTAGAGAAAACTCAAGCAAACTTGCTTACAATCGCAGCTCACTCAATGACTGACTGATGAATATAATAATAACAACAGCTCGTATTGCTCTCCTTATATAGGTTCGCAGCATGCACTTGAAATTTCTACAACCTTCTCGAAAAACCCACAAAACCACGGAACAACATTCAATGTATCAGTATATCTATATGGGGTTACCATAGATAGAGACGGGTTACTATCGCCAACAGTAGCCAAGTTTGTCGCCAACTTGGCGATATATCGCCAAATTTGGCGACCAAAATTAGTCGTCAAAAGTGACGCCAATTTGGCGATATCTTTATTATTTCGCCAAGCTGCCATAGACATTCACTGAAAATAATAGACAAGTTTGCTTGATAACAGGGACAAAAGCTAATATTAGTAAAGGAATGGAGCTTAATAAGATTATTTAGATTATTTTAAAGTACAAACACCAACTATTTACAAAATTCGTTACAATATTAACCCTCCCATCCCGATTAAACTGAAGGATTGTGTCTATTTAGCTCTTTTGAAGAAAAAAAGGTGCAGTGATCGTCAACTTGGACTTTCAAAATAAATTTTACGGGACGGAATCTTAAAATTTTGTATTACTTCATCAGACACAATAATAATATTATAACTCATACCACTAAAATTGTATACTCATGTGTAAATGAAAAATAAGCGGTTTCTACATATTCAATGGCGTTAGATAATTAGGTGTTAAAATAACGAGCGAGCACCTATGCGGTATTGAGTCTCCTCGTTTTTTCCTGAAAAATGAAAGTATAATTTATAAAGGATTAGCTCGAAATGAGCCAGGAGCAAGACTTTTAGTCAAAACTTCTTATCGTTTATCTTATGAACATAAAATGCGAGTTTACTAATACAAGTTTCGTAACAAAATGTTTTTTTTCTTTTTTTTTTTTTTTTTTTTTTTTTTTAATATCAAACAAGTTTCATACTAGTGCAGGAAATGGTACTAGGGATTACACTTAAAATATTTTCTGGTTAGAAACATGGTTTAAATTAACTCACACTTTTCGGAATTCATGTCGAAAGTTGAACACCATGCAGATGTTACTTTTTATCTGATATCAAATTGTCAGTATTATCTTATAAATGTTGATAGTTTTTAAAATAATTTTTTATAAAAGTCATTTTTCTCAAAAATATATGGCATCGAATTCATTTCCATTTAATTTGGGTTGCAGAGATTCTAAAGACGCATAACTGGGAACTTTTGTGTGATTTTCTGCTAATTAAAATTATGAGAAATAAATAATTAATAAAATAATTAAAATTAAATATCATATTTTATGCAGAAATATCCACTGTTAAAAAAAGAGTATAATTTTTATGCATAAAATAGTTTCTAAAAATAAAATTATATAAATTTTGAAAAACTGCCAATAACTGGCATTCTTGACTGCTCGATTAACAAATGTAGCGTAAGTGGTGTGATTGAGAGCAGATATTACATTCGATCGAAAAGATTCAACGTAACTGCGTTCAGATGCTTCATTAAGTCGCACAAGATGAATAGAATCATCCTGAAAAAAAAAAAAAAAAAAAAACTCGATGAGTGCTTCTCGACTCAAAACAGTTACTGGCCCATTCGGAAAAGAAAAATTAAAATTTCTACCTTTGTCTGTCCCGTCATCACTGAATTTACACAAAACATGGATCTTTACGTCAGTAAGAATAAAAAAAAACTTCCTTACGATAAGTTCTCACCAAAAGTTTTTTAAAAATAATCTTTATTTTTAAAGAAGCGTCCTAGGTACGATATGTTTTTTAATGAATCTCAGTTTCTAGGTAAATTTTCAGTTAGCATTAATATAGTAGTTGATCAACATTTTGCGTACTGTGTGGTCGAGATAAAAAAAACACCGATTGGGTTTCCTGCCTTCAAATATACCAAAACTTGTTGGGAGAGGATTTTATCCATAAGAGCTTAAGGACAAAAAATACCGCTTATATATATATATATAGTGTTACGAATTTTGTAAATAGTTAGTGTTTGTACTGTAAAATAATGTAAATAATCTTATTAAGCTCCATTCCTTTACTAATATTAGTTTTTGTTACATTGTCTCTGTTATCAAGCAAACTTGTCCATTATTTTCAGTGTATGTCTACGGCAGATTGGCGAAATAATAAAAATATCGCCAAGTTGGCGTCACTTTTGGCGACTAATTTTGGTCGTCAAATTTGGCGATATATCGCCAAGTTGGCGACAAACTTGGCGATTGTTGGTGATGGTAACCCTTCCCTCTCAATGGTAACCCCCCTTTAGATATACTGATACATTGTTTGTTGTTCCGTGGATTTTTCGAGTAGGTTCTAGAAATTTCCAGCACATGCTACGAGCCTATATAAGGAGAGCAGTACGAGCTGTTGTTGTTATTATTTACCAGTCAGTCATTGAGTGAACAAGGCGTTTGTTAGGCGAGTTTGCTTGAGTTTCATTTATGTTGTTTTGAATGTTATTAAGTGTTGAGACGTTGTATAAAGAGTCTCTGGGATCTAAAGCTGTACTTATACGATAGATTTGAGCAGTTATTTTTCTATATCTAGTATTATTTGTGAGTTTCGGAGACTCTGTTGTTCTGAAGATCTGTAAATAAATTATTTTCTACTTTTCTAAAAGACAAGAGTTTGAAGTTGTCTAACCATAGGATCAAAAGAACCCTATATACGCTGCAACATTTGGTGTCAGGAGTGGGGTTCTTATGGCGAAAACAAGAACAATGGACGGTCAACTGAAAGAACTGTTAGAAGCTATTAATGGAATAAAGGCAGAATTGACGAAAGGCCAAGAAGAGTTGGCGGAAAAAATCAATAAAGGCCAAGAAGAGTTGGCGGATAAAATGAATAAAAACGAAGAAAGAATGGAACAGTTGACAAATAAAATTGATAAAGGCCAAGAAGAGTTGGCAGAAAAAATGAATAAAGGCCAAGAAGAGTTGGCGGAAAAGATGAATAAAGGCCAAGAAGAGTTGGCGGAAAAGATGAATAAAGGCCAAGAAGAGTTGGCGGAAAAAATGAATAAAAACGAAGAAAGAATGGAACAGTTGACAAATAAAATTGACAAATGCCAAGAAGATGTGACTGAAAAGATTAATAAAGGCCAAGAAGAAATGAAGAAAACTTTAGAAGAAAAGTTCTCGTCGGTAGAGAGAAGAATAGGCTCGGTAGAAGAGAAAATAGAGGAAGTAGAAGAGAAAATTCAGAATGAAGTTTGTAACGTTGAAGAGAAAATCAGTAACGTTGAAGAGAAAATCAGTAACGTTGAAGAGAAAATACTTGGTGAAGTAGATGAAAAGCTAAATAAAAAAGTACAAGATCTTGAGAAGAAACTTTCAGCGTCCAGTGGTAATTATGAAGAATTTAGGAACCTACCTGCTTCTCCTGTGCAAGTTAAGCTGTCGACATACGACGGAAAGAGTTCCTGGCAAGTTTACAAAACCCAATTCACCATTGTAGCCGAAGCGAACAAATGGAGTGACGAGGTGAAAGCTTGTCAACTGGCAGCATCTTTGAGAGGAGAAGCCGCCGACGTGCTGCAAACATTTCCCGATATGACGCAACTCAATTTTGAGACTCTAAGTTGTGCACTTGAAATGAGATTCGGCGAAAAATTCTTCAAAGATTATGCGAGAATACAAATGAAGAGCCGCCATCAAAAATCGAATGAAACCCTTCAAGAGTTTGTCTCAGAAATAGAAAGGCTGGCAAATTTAGCATTCATTGACTGTCCAACAAATGTACGGGAGATACTCTCATTGCAGTACTTTGTAGACGGAATAAAAGATCCAGAAGTGCAGAGAGCGGTACGAATGGCAGATGTGCAGGATTTAAAGGCTGCATTACTATATGCCTTAAAGTTGGAAGCAGCTACACAAGCCAGCCGAAGAGATCATCATTCAGTCCGAGGGGCAACGGTGAACAAAAGCTCAGACACTGAGAGCGACGTCTTGAAAGAAATTAGGAAATTAAATCAAGAGATTGAAGCTTTAAAATATGGAAGAACAAGCTCACGAAGACAGAATCTCACGTGCTGGGGATGCGGTGATACAGGGCATCTCCGAAGAAATTGCCCCAAAATCCACGAACGTGAGATAAACTCAAACAGTCAGCAGGGAAACTAAATTTTGGCCATCTCGCGGGGCGAGGTTGCCAGAGAATGAAAAGCCCCACCTGAAGATGCTCCAGATATCAAAAATGAGTGGCGGTGATAATGAGTTATATGTGATAGGCTTTATTAACGGAATTCAGTGCCGTATGATTGTCGATACAGGAGCCAATGTTACAATAATAAGAGAAAAAAAAATTGAAATGTAAACTCATCTGGACTCCACCATGCGTTACCCTGCAAACTGTGACGGGCGACAAGATAGGCATATATGGAAAGGCCAATTTAACCATCAACTTAGGAGGAAGCAAATATTACCATACGGTATATGTGGCTGACATAACAGATCCTTGCTTAATCGGGCTAGATTTTCTGAAGAAGTTTGGCTTCAAGCTTGATTTCAAAAATAACAAAATGCTCTCAAAATTTGAAGAAATAAGTCTTTTTGGATTAAATAATGAAATTGAATGTAAACAAACAGTAATAGCCAAAGAAGACATCAATCTAGATCCAAGAACAGAATTTTTAGTTCCAGCTGTAATTAAAAATGAAACTAATTACCGATTTGGCCATATAGATTATCCAGAAGACAATCGAATACAAGCAGGAGTATTGGTGGCTTCTTCTGTAGTAGACCTCTCGAAAAAGACCATTCCAGTTAGAATTGCTAACATCAGTGATAAGACGAGGACTATCAAGAAAGGAGAGGTGATAGCATCATGTGCTCCTGTGACGTGCATAAGTCAAAATTCCAGTCACTCTGAGAAATCTTCAGATAATTTGGTCAAGGATTTGTTACAAAATACAGACTTAAATCCAAAACAGATGGACGCCGCGGAAAATTTAATTAGGGAATTCCAAAGTTTATTCTCCCAAATATCTGAAGACTTTGGACGAACTAAAATGGCACAACACCGAATTGACACGGGAGATCACTCTCCTATTAAACAGCACCCTAGACGATTACCTTTTGCCAAGCAAGAAGAGGTGCAGAATTTAATTAAGGATATGGAAGAAAATGACGTCATCGAACCATCGACAAGTCCATGGGCGTCTCCCATTGTATTAGTAAGAAAGAAGGATGGTTCTACAAGATTTTGTGTAGACTACCGCCAACTGAATGACGTCACTAAAAAGGATAGTTACCCTCTGCCAAGGATCGACGACACTCTCGACACACTTGCGGGCAACACTTGGTTCTCGACTCTGGATCTGAAGAGTGGTTACTGGCAGTTAGAGATCCATCCGGACGACCGCGAGAAGACTGCTTTTACAACGGGACAAGAATTATGGCAGTTCAAGGTAATGCCTTTTGGTCTATGTAACGCACCTGCAACTTTCGAACGGCTTATGGAAACGGTTCTCCGGGGGCTGTTATATGAAGCATATCTTGTTTATTTAGATGATATCATAATCATAGGAAAATCTTTTGATGAACATCTGAACAACCTCAGGCGGGTGCTACAAAAATTAAAGGAAGCTAATTTGAAGTTAAGCCCTTCGAAGTGCAGTTTGTTTCGTAATGAAGTCGCCTACCTTGGACACATCATTTCGGCGGAAGGAGTTAGGACTGATCCGGAGAAGATATCGGCTGTGAAAAATTGGAATCGTCCAGCAGATGTTCACCAGCTTCGAAGTTTTCTAGGATTATGCACCTATTACAGAAAATTCGTCAAAGGCTTCTCGATGATTGCAAGACCACTTCATAAATTAACAGAAGCTAATCAAAAATTTATGTGGACACAGGAATGTGACGCTGCTTTCGAAAAGCTTAAGGAGGCCTTGACATCCACTCCAATTCTGTCGTATCCTCAAATCGATAAAAAGTTTATACTTGATACGGATGCAAGCAACGAAAGCATTGGCGCTGTACTGTCCCAGGAAATCGACGGCCAGGAGCGTGTTATCGCCTATTTCAGCAAGTGCTTGTCAAAGGCCGAGCTAAACTACTGCGTAACATGAAAACAGCTTCTTGTTGTAGTGAAAGCCGTAGACCACTTTCATCACTATCTTTACGGTCGAAAATTCCTGATCCGAACTGATCATGCTTCTCTAACTTGGCTATTGAATTTTAAGAACCCTGAAGGCCAGATAGCCAGGTGGATACAAAAGCTTCAAGAGTACGATATGGCGATACGCCATCGAAAAGGCTCATCACATGGAAATGCAGATGCTCTTTCAAGAAGACCCTGCTCAGAGAATTGTAGATACTGCTACCGGGTTGAGAAGAAATTTAATGTCAAAGGTCCTATAGTAAGACAAGTTACAACTGGTTCTACATCATCGCAAGATCAGTGGTGTGACGAGAGCCTGCGTAAAGATCAACTTGCTGATCCTGAAATTAAGCCAATTCTAGAGCTGAAAGAGGAGTTCAACAGGCAGCCCAGCTGGCAAGACATGGCCCATTACCATCCTACGACTAAACGTTATTGGGCTCTTTGGGATTCCCTACATTTGAAGAACGGTATTTTGTACCGAAAATGGGAGTCAGACGATGGAAAGACATGTACATGGCAACTACTACTCCCTAAGTCGAGAATTTCTATGGTCCTTCAAGAACTGCATGGTAGTCCCACAGGAGGTCATTTTGGTGTAATGAAAACCCTGCAGAAGGTTCGAGAGCGTTTCTACTGGAATAATGTTCGCAGTGATGTAGAGAAGTGGTGTCGAACTTGCGACACCTGTGTAGCACGTAAAGGTCCAAAGAGGCGCACCCGTGGGCGACTGCAGCGTTATAATGTAGGAGCTCCTTTCGAACGAATTGCTCTAGACATCCTGGGTCCTCTTCCTAGAACATCTGATGGCAACAAGTACATCCTCGTTGTCATGGACTACTTCACTAAGTGGCCTGAAGCCTTCGCCATTCCTAATCAAGAGGCGGCAACCGTAGCAGACATACTAGTTCAACACTGGGTTTCCAGATACGGAGTTCCTCTTCAAATCCATTCCGATCAAGGAAGAAACTTTGATTCGGCTGTGTTTAAGGAAATGTGCGGACTACTCGGCATGGACAAAACTCGAACTACACCTCTACATCCTCAATCGGACGGCTTGGTGGAGCGGTTCAATCGTACCATCCTAAATAGCCTCTCCCTCCTGGTGTCTAAAGATCAACAGGACTGGGACAAGAAATTACCTCTGTTCTTGCTTGCCTACAGGAGTGCTGCTCATGAGGCCACTGGTTATTCCCCTTCTCAAATGCTCTTTGGTCGTGATCTTCGTCTACCTGCGGATCTTTTGTTTGGCCGTCCTCCTGATGCTCCTTCATCGCCTGAGGAATATGTCGATGAACTCCAGGCGCAGATTGAGGAGATTCATTGCCTAGCGAGGAACCGAATTGGACTGGCATCAGAAAAGATAAAGACACGGTACGACACAAAGGCAACTGGACATGAGTTCAACGAAGGTGACAAAGTTTGGTTGTGGAATCCCATACGTCGTAAGGGACTGTCGCCAAAACTACAAAGAAACTGGGACGGTCCTTACACAGTCGTCAACAGGCAGAATGACGTCGTCGTACGCATACAAAAATCACCACACGCCAAACCCAAGGTTGTACACTATAACCGGCTAGCCCCTTATTTTGGCCAAAGTGATTAGAAATTCAAAACTGAAATTTCAGACCATGGTCATGAAAGTCACTTTTTGTAAATATGTAAATAGTAATTAGTTCTTATTTATGTAAATATTATTATTATTATTATTATTATTATTTATTTATTTACTTGTTTATTTATTTTAAGTGTTTTCCTCTAACTCAAAGATTGCACTGCCCGGGACGTGCAGTCTTTGAGGAGGGGGTAGTGTTACGAAATTTGTAATTAGTTAGTGTTTGTACTGTAAAATAATGTAAATAATCTTATTAAGCTCCATTCCTTTACTAATATTTGTTTTTGTTACATTGTCTCTGTTATCAAGCAAACTTGTCCATTATTTTCAGTGTATGTCTACGGCAGATTGGCGAAATAATAAATATATCGCCAAGTTGGCGTCACTTTTGGCGACTAATTTTGGTCGCCAAATTTGGCGATATATCGCCAAGTTGGCGACAAACTTCGCGATTGTTGGCGATGGTAACCCTTCCCTCTCAATGGTAACTCCCCTTTAGATATACTGATACATTGTTTGTTGTTCCGTGGATTTTTCGAGTAGGTTCTAGAAATTTCCAGCACATGCTATGAGCCTATATAAGGAGAGCAGTACGAGCTGTTGTTGTTATTATTTACCAGTCAGTCATTGAGTGAACAAGGCGTTTGTTAGGCGAGTTTGCTTGAGTTTCATTTATGTTGTTTTGAATGTTATTAAGTGTTGAGACGTTGTATAAAGAGTCTCTGGGATCTAAAGCTGTACTTATACGATAGATTTGAGCAGTTATTTTTCTATATCTAGTATTATTTGTGAGTTTCGAAGACTCTGTTGTTCTGAAGATCTGTAAATAAATTATTTTCTACTTTTCTAAAAGACAAGAGTTTGAAGTTGTCTAACCATAGGATCAAAAGAACCCTATATACGCTGCAACAATATATATATACATATATACAGTGTGTCCCA